>CM053784.1:399093578-400293578 GCA_028749045.1 Cupressus sempervirens | reverse complement strand
GACACCTAAAGAAAATTCATGAAGAGGTGAGAAACATATTAATAAAATTAATATTTAGTACAAGTATAAGGACAATTAAAAAGGATATATAAAGAATATCATATTGGAGATGAAGTCATGGTTCATTTGAGTAAAGAGATGTTTTAAGTGGGAACTTATAATAATTTGAAAATTAAGAAATTTAGACTCTGCAAAATCTTAAAGAAGAATGGCTCTTGAAAATAGGGAAATTTCACTTTCTAAAATATTCTAAGGTGGTTAATTATGCTACTTATATAGGGATGAAGGGGGAATTTTTTTGTAGATCATGTATCTTTCCTAAATATTATTGTAATGAAAATATCTATGTAGCTATATCAAATTTCTAAATATTGTAATATCATTTCATTACAAATAATAGAAATCAACTATTTTTGTTTTTTTCATTGTTATATTCTTACAATTTTCTATTTATAATAATGTTGTGGTGTGTTTTGTTAATAAGGGAATTTCCCTTTAGAAATCACATTTACATAAACTTTTATTTATATATAGAAATAGAGCATTGCATCCACTCAATACTTGAGCCTAGTAGATCATTTTCCTTCAAATATAAGTGGGGTATTGACTAATCTTCCTAGCTCTTTAATACATCCTACTAAGCCCTATTTTCCACCTCTCTCTCTCTCTCTCTCACACACACACACACACACACACACACACATGCATGTGAAGACCCATACCATGTACGCACATGCACATAGAGAGAGAGAGAGACACACACACACACACAAACACACACTTTTTGATTATTTTTAACAAAAAGTATTTTTTGATTACTATTGAATCTAGATCACATATAAAAAATGAATCTTTGATTTAAAATGTAAGTCTACTAAAGAATAAATATTTTATTTGTGAGTATAGATAAAGAATTAGTAAATCTTCCCAAACATACAAGTTGTTAGAAAAAGTTCCTTAAATACCTGTATTCTACATTTTGAATATCCTCAAGGGCAAATTGTATTATAATTATAAGAAACCTAATCACAACCATAGTTACAATAAAAACTGTAGTATCAAATTAATTATTTGAAAATCAATCACTACATACTAAAAGTGAGAACTTAAATAAACCATCTAATAAATTAGGGATGTGCTCATGAAATATAAACTTCTTATGCTGAGGCCTTGTTATATGCAAAGAAGTGCATTTAGAAGATTATTTTTAACAATGGAAATTGTGATTGGATAAAGAGACTCTATATTATCTACATGTTATTGGTCACATAATATGTAATTGTTGGAAATATAAGAGGATTAACTGAGAGGGAAGGGGTGAATTAGTTACCACAAAAAAATCCAAGATCCTTTAAGATGTCAATACAATACAAAACCAAATTCTTGCTGAAGTAGGGTTAACACTAGTTTTCTGTTGTAGTTTGGTTAACACTGCAAATTACTATCACTCAGTAAATACTTTGTTAGGATAAACCACAGACAGAAATAAAAACTACATGCAAATATAACCAATAACAGAAAATAATAGAACAAACAGAAATGAACACAAGGCACCAAGATTTAACATGGTTCACCCAATCCCTGGGCTACGTCCACCAAACAGCAAGTCCGATCTTATTACAATCCAGTGATTACAACCTAATTACAATCCGTAATCCCTTACAACTCAATACCACTGCAAGAACCAATTTTGTATCACAACATTATGAAAAATACCCAACCCTAAGCCCTTTTAGACAAGTATTAAACCGCTTTAGGGTTATAACATGTCGGCCATATGTCGGCCAGAATATGTCACCACAATCTAACAATCTCCAACTTGGGGACTGATCAGGCTCCAAACTAAACAACAATCTCCCACTTGGAGACTGATCCTGTAGCAATACCACTACCACATGGGGCTCCCACTGGATCAAACCATCCTGGACTCTACTGTTCTTTTATTCATGTTCATTCTAAAAGACCAACCGAAGCTGAAGAGGAGTTCATCTTCTCCCTTGTTACAACCTTTTTCAACATATTTGCTAGATTGTCATTGGTATGTATCTTCTCCAGCTTTAACTGTCCATCCTCCAAAACTGACCGACTGAAATGGTACCGAAACTGTATGTGTTTCGTCTTAGAATGCAGAGCTGAATTCTTAGCAAGATGAATGGCACTCTGACTATCTGTGAAAAAATAATTATCCTTCTGAGGATGTCCCAATTCTTCCAAGAAGAATTGAAGCCATATCATCTCTTTGGCTGCCTCTGTAGCAGCAACATACTCTGCCTCTGTAGTGGAGAGAGTATTAATCTTTTGTAACCTAGAAATCCAGCTCACGGCTGCCCCACCAACAGTAAAGACATAACCTGTAGTACTCCGCCTGGTATCAATATCCCCAGCCAAATCTGAGTCAACATAGCCCTGTAAATTAGTAGTAGAGCCCCCAAAGTGTAAACACTTATTGGATGTTCCTCTCAAATATCTGAGAATCCACTTGACAACATTCCAATGCTCAAATCCTGGATGACTCATATACCTCCTAACGACTCCCACTGCATGTGCAATATCTGGCCTAGTGCATACCATAGCATACATCAAACTTCCTATAGCTGAAGCATAGGGTACCTTGGACATCTTATCCTCCTCTTCCTGTGTCTTGGGACACATCTCCTTAGTCAATTTCAAATGACCAGGTAAAGGTGTGCTAATAGCTTGAGCATTCTCCATAGAGAAACGTTGCAACACCTTCTCAACATAATCAGCTTGAGATAGCATCAATGTTCTATTCTTCCTATCTCTGCAAATCTTCATACCAAGGATTTTTTTTTCTGCCCCCAAATCCTTCATAGCAAATGCATGTGCTAATTGGCATTTCAGCCCCTTAATATGATCCATGTTAGACCCAGCTACAAGCATATCATCAACATATAAACATAAAATAATGTAGCTATCATCATCCAACCTCTTAAAATAAACACAGTAATCTGAATGACACCTATTATATCCATGCTCATGCATAAAACTATCAAATTTCAGATACCATTGCCGAGGTGCTTGCTTCAAGCCATATAAACTTTTCTTCAATTTGCACACTAAGTTCTCCTTACCTTTGACCTCAAAACCCTGTGGCTGAGCCATATATATTTCTTCATCCAAATAACCATGAGGAAAGGTTGTTTTAACATCCATCTGCTCTAAATGCAAATCTTCAGTAGCCACAAGACTTAAATCAATACGAATAGAAGTCATTTTAACAACAAGAGAAGATATCTCATCAAAATCAATTCCCTTTTTCTGTGCAAATCCTTTCACAACTAACTTGGCCTTAAATCTTTTCTTACCTCCTTCCTCTTCTTTCAACTTATAAACCCATTTATTCTATAAAGCCTTTTTACCTGTAGGTAACTTGCACAAATCCCATGTCTTATTTTTCAGCAAAGAGTCCATTTCATCTTTCATTGCAGACTCCCACTAAATCTTAGTATCCACCTGCACAACTTCATCATAACTTTTAGGTTCACCAGCATTAGTAAGTAAAATAGAATACAAAGAGGGAGAAAACCTTTGTGGAGGTCTAATTTGCCTTGTTGATTGTCTAACATTCACTGGTGTGTGTGGTATTTGTTGTTGTAGTTGTTGCACATCATGAGGAATGGCTGGAACATTAGCTTTTGGAGTATCATCCAACACTACATAATCATCTTCTTTCTTCTCATGTTCCTGCAATAGATCTTTGTACAACACTTTCTCATTGAATATGACATCCCGACTTCTTATAATTTTATAATTTTCAAAATCCCAAATCCTATAGCCAAATTCATTAATGCCATATCCAACAAAGACACATTTCTTTGATTTAGCTTCTAGCTTGATTCTATTTTCAGAGTCTATATGAGCAAAAGCTTCACAACCGAAGGTCTTGAGAAAAGAATAACTCACCTTCTTACCAGTCCATGCTTCCTCTGGAATACCACAACCCAAAGGAGTAGAGGGACCTCTATTAATCCAATATACTGCAATATTGATAGCCTCCGCCCACATGTGTAAGGGCAACCCAACATGCAACCTCATGCTCCTTGCGCGCTCCATTATAGTCCTGTTCATGCGTTCAGCCACTCCATTTTCCTATGGAGTCCTTGGAACAGTTTTTTTTCTATGAATACCATTAGTGGAGCAATAATCTTCAAAGTCATTACTGCAATACTCACCACCATTATCAGATCTGAGACATTTTAATTTCTTACCAGTCTCAGTTTCAACCAAGCATTTCCATTTCTTAAAAGTTTGAAATACATCAGATTTTTGTCTAAGGAAATAAACCCATACTTTTCTAGTTGCATCATCAATAAATGTAACATAATAATGAGAGCCACCAAGGAAAGATACCTGGGCTGGTCCCCATACATCTGTATGCACAAGCTCTAATTTCTCCTTTTTGTTTTCCTTCCCTGTCTTTACAAAACTCACTCTCTTTTGTTTTCCATACACACAACTTTCACAGAAATCCATATTCACACATTTTAGACCTGGTAAAACTTTCCTTGAATGAAGTACTTTCATACCTTTCTCACTCATGTGCCCGAGTCTATTGTGCCACAGCGCTGTATCAGAATCTACAACAACTATTTGTTCTCCCTGCTCAATTGTAGTAATTGTTCTTGAATATTCATTTTTCTCTAAAATAATCAAAGTAGAAGGAACAATATGACCTATACAAAGATATAAGGTGCCTACTTTCACACCTTTTGCTACTACAAGGGAACCTTTTGAAACCTTCCAATTTTTATCATTAAAAGTAACTACACAACCCTCATCACCGAGTTGCCCTGCTGAAATTAAATTCCTACTTAGTTTTCGAACATGTCTTACCTCATGTAGTAGCCAATGATTCCCATTCTGCAACTTAATCTTAATTTTTCCCTTTCTAACAATCTAACAGGGTTCATTATCCCCCAAATAAACAAGCCCAAAATCCCCTTGGACATAATCAATGAAATAACCTCAATGAGGTGTAGCATGAAATGAAGCACCAGAATCTAAAACCCATGAATCATCAACACTCTCTAAAGACAGAAGCAAAGCATCCTCTTCGGATTTGTTACTTACCAAATTTGCCTCCTTGTCTCCATCAGATTTATCTCCTTCATTTTTCTTTCGATTCCAACAATCTTTCTTTTTGTGCCCTAGTTTCCCATAGTACCAGCAATCATTTGGTCCTCTCGATTGAGACCTCCTCCCCTTTGACTTTCCTCTTGATTTCCCACGATTTCCAGAGTTACTTCCTCTTTTAGTCGTTCTGCCCCTGCTTTGTGCATTTAAAACACTTCCTGATGTAGATCCACTTAAGGATTTTCTACGAGTTTCCTCACTTAAAATAATACTAATCACATCATCATATTTTAGGGTACTAGATCCAGGAACAGAATTACTCACCGCCATTACCAAGCCATTCCAGCTTTCAGGCAAAGAACACAAAATCAAGAGAGCCCTAATTTCTTCATCAAAATTGATACCCATAGAAGATAATTGACTAGTAATAGTATTAAACTCATTTAAATGATCTGCAATAGATCCACCTTCTTCCATTTTCATATTAAATAAACGCTTCATGAGAAATACCTTATTTGAAGCGGAGGGCTTTTCATACAGTGTCATTAGGGTTTTCATCAAATCTTCTATCGTCTTTGCTTTTGTAATGTTAAATGCCACCAATGGTGCCAAGCATAACCAAATGCTTCCGAGTGCCTTTCTGTCCAAGAGATCCCATTTAGCCTCTGACATAGTTCCCTGATTCTTGGCTTTGCCTTCCAACGGCTTCCACAAATCCTTCTGATATAGATAGTCTTCCATTTGCATCTTCCATAATTGGAAGTTTTGCCCATTAAACCTGTCAACCCTCAGCTTACCCTCATTTGCCATCGCTCCCACTCAATTGTGAGACTCCCACTTAACTGTGAGACTTTCCTACAGAGGATAACTGAAAGACAACCTTGCTTTGATACCACTTGTTAGGATAAACCACAGACAAAAATAAAAACTACATGCAAATATAACCAATAACATAAAATAATAGAACACACAGAAATGAACACAAGGCACCAAGATTTAACGTGGTTCACCCAATCCTTGGGCTACGTCCACCAAATAGCAATTCCGATCTTATTACAATCCAGTGATTACAACCTAATTACAATCCGTCATCCCTTACAACTCAGTCACCACAATCTAACATACTTGGTTAACACTAAAATAATTAATTTTCAATATGTTTAATGTAATTAACCTTGTTTAACTTAGTTGTAGAAACATAAAGAAAGTAACATGAACACAAGAGATACCAAGATTTAATGTGGAAACTCAATTTAAGAAAAAACACCAATTGCAACTAGTTACTATTTTTTACTCTTGTAAAGTGAGCCCTGTTAGGAGAAAAACTTGTTAAAGGTTACAAAAAACACTATTAGGTGGGACTCTATTAAAGGATTTAGTTCACCCTATTAGGAGTGGCCTTGTTAAAGGTCTTCAGACACTTCAATCTAGAAATGCCACCTTATTTGAGGATTTACCAAATTGCTATTAAGCTAACTCTGTTAGGAGATTTGATTCACTACTACAATTGTTAGAGAAAAAAAATGAATTGACCTGATTGCTGATGCAACTAACTTTGTTGATTAAAATCTTAGTTTTGGCTTGAATAATTGATCCTCCTTGATCAGATTTTTCTTTACAGCTTGGTTGACTTGGATACTCTGATATCCTTCTAATTTGTTTCATTTTTTCATCTTCTTCTCTTTCACATCTCCTATCTATTCAATCCTCTACTTGACCTTATATTTTGTATGAATTACCTTGTCAAATTGGCTTGAATCTTTTAAGTAATTAATTTTCATCCCTTCAATCTGCTAGAACTAACAAATGAAACTATTAGACTCAATATGTTGTCATACAAAAATCCTTTGCTAGCTGACCCAACTCAGTCAAAACTAACTTAGAGAGTAATTTCCTTTGGTGACTAAATGAACTCAGTTAACACTGGTTCTATGCCAAATTTCTTTTGTGACTGAGTTAACTCAGTCATCACAAGATTTTATGTCAACTTTCTTTTGGAAATTGAGTGAACTTGGTTAACACTAGTTCTACCTTTGATGCTCGAGTGAGCTTTGTAGATACTAACTTTGAACTTTGTTATAATTGGAATGCTCAACATACATAAGAAATTTCCTTTGATACCTGAGTGAGCTTGGTAGACACTGACTACTTGCTAAAGACTTGAAATTTTGTGTAACATCAAAGACAATTTACAATCAAACAATTATTTTCAACAATGTCCCTCTTTGGAATTGATGGCAACACAACATGTCATAATACAATGAAATTTTAGAGAAAAATAGAAGTAAGGATAATATCCTTAGTTTCATTCTAATTCTCATCCATGAGAACTCCTTCTATCAGTGTGAACTCCCTCCAACATCAATCTCTCCCCCTGGAATGATTCTTTGATTTCTCTCACTGCAATTTCTCGGATATGACAACATAAACTCTCCTTCTTTGACATCTCAATATTTCAAAAAAATTCTCTAATATGACAACATAAACTCTCGCTCTTTGACATCTCATGCCAAAGACAATAATCAATGGATTTCAATGTACCTGATGTACTGATTCATATGCAATTTTCTTTGACAATACTGCATCAACTTGAGTGATCTTCAAAATGCTTGGTTGATGCATCACTAAACTTTGTTTTAGTGAGCTTTAGATAGGGGAATGACCCCTAGCTTACCTTTTAGATACAAAAATTCATCCTTAGGTATTGGCTTTGTGAATATGTATGTAATTTGTTCTTTTGTATTCACATATTCCAATCTCGCCTCTTTGTCTTGCATCAATTCTCTCACAAAATGATATTTTATTGCAATGTGTTTTGTCTTGGTATGAATCAATGAATTTTTGGAAATTTTGATTGCATTGACGTTATCATAGAAGCTAACTACTAGATCCTTGATTTCTTCCTTCATGCCAAAAAATAGTTGTTTGAACCAAACAATGTTGGAACAATTGACTGTTGCTACAACATGTTCTTCTTTTGTTGTAGACTGAGAGATGCAATTCTTCTTCTTTCTTGTCCAAGACACTAGCCTCTTTCCAAAAAATAATGCTCCACCACTAGTGCTCTTCCTATCATTAATATTTCCTGCCCAATCAACATTAGTGAAGGCTTTCAATTCAAAGTTGCCTCCTTTCTTATACCATAATCCATAATCTTTAGTACCTTTAAGATACCTCATAATTCTCTTTTTTTCTATCATATGATTTTCTTTTGGATTAGCAGAAAATCTTGCCACCATACCAACTACTAGTGCAATATCACATCTTTTGTGCACTACATACTGAAGTTTTCCAATCATTGATCTATATGTAGTCTGATCTACCTCCTTGGAATCATCATTTTTGGAAAGCTTATGTCTAGTACATAGGTTTCCCAACTAGTCTAGAATCCTCTATTCCAAACTTATTTAATATCTCCTTGGTATACTTTGATTGAGTAATGTAGATGTCATCCTTCTTCTATTGAATTTGTAGGCCAACAAAGAATTTGATATCTCCCAACATTGACATTTCAAATTCCTTATTTCCTCAAAAAAAAAATTGCACAAGTCATCATAACCAGTAAATAATATATCATCTATACAAATATTTTTGCCAACAATATCTTCTTTCCTGGTCCTTTCTTGATGTATAGACTATTGTTGTCATTTTTCCTTTGAAAAGTAGTTCTTACTAGATAACTATAAAATCTTTCATACTAGCCTCCAGGGGCTTGTTTGAGACCATATAATGCTTTGTGTAATCTATAAACCATATTCTTTTTGTCAAGATCTATGAAACCTTTAGGTTTCTTAATGTAGACTTCTTCTTCTAGGGTTCCATTCAAGAAAACTAACTTTACATCCATCTGATATACTTTTAATCCTTTATGTGTAGCTTAAGCAAGTAGTGTTCTTACACCTTCTAGTATTGCAATAAGAGAAAAAGTTTCTCCATAATCAATACCTTCTTCTTGAGCATAACCTTTGCATACTAATCTTGCCTTGTTCCTTGATACTTCTCCATTTTCATTCAACTTATTCTTGAATACCCATTTTGTGGCAATCAACATTTTTGTCCTTGGGTCTAGGAACAAGAGTCCAAGTTTTTTTCCACTCTATTTGTTCAATCTCTTAATTTATTGCCACAATCCAACTTTCATTGTCTAATGCATCTTTAATAAAGTTAGGTTCAAACTCAGTAAGAAAACATGTGCCTTTTACTTTTTTCCTTGTCATTGTACCTATTGACTAATCTCCAATGATTTTCTCAGGTGCATGATGACTTCTAACATATCTAGCAAGTATAGGTGCCTTCTCCTTAGAATTTGTTTCACTTTTTTGACCATGCTCAAAATGATCTTTTGAATCATGCTCAGTTCCCACTATCTATAAGTTGGGTCCTATAGACTATGACTTAGGTTGCACTGGCTACAACTCAGGTCCTTTTGACTATGAATCAGGTTGCACTTACTGTAACTTAGGTTGAACTAGAGATTTAGGGGACTTAGGTGGTGAAGAATACTAATTACCAATAGTGTTTGTTTGAACATTAAGAAATATATTACGTTCAGAGTATACAAAACTTCTATAGTTTTCAAGTTCTTTACTTCTTTGTTCTTCACTCTTTTCTACAAACTCACCAATATTTACATGTGCAGTTTCTATAACCTTGTGAGTAGTTAGATTCAAATATTTGTATTCTTTTCTTTTGTTGAATTATCCTAGGAATATTCCTTCATCACTTTTCACATCAATTTTTTCTTTCCTTGTCTCTTTTAAGATATAATATTTGCTTCCAAATACTTTGAAATAACATACATTAGGTTTATAGACATACCATAATTTATAAGGTGTTTTCTCTGAATCTTTCTTCAGTTGAACTTAGTTGAAGGTATGAATTGTTGTGTTGATTGCTTCTTTCTAGTATTTGTCTGCAACATTTTTCTCTAGCATCATTGTCCTTGCACAATCCATAATGGATCTATTTCTTCTTTCTTCTGTCATTATGCTAAGGTATGCCAAGTGCTAATGCCTATCTTTTGATTCCTCTTTCATTATAGAATTCATTGAATTTATATGAGATGAATTAACTTACTCTATCTAACCTTAGACATTTTAGTTTCTTTCGTATTTCTCTTTTCACTCTAGATACATACCACTTGAATTTTTGAAAAGCTTTAGATTTATCTTTCAAGTACATTACAATCATCATCCTAGAATAGTCATCAAAAAATAAAATGAAATACTTATCTCTATTGTAGCTCTCTATGCTAATAGGTCCACAAAAGTCTATGTGAACCAACTCAAGAACTTCTTTAGAATGATAATTCTTGATTTTGAAGCTTGTCTTTCCCATCTTCCCAATTTGACAATTCTTGTACATGCCCATGTCACGTTTCTTGAAGCTTGGTATGGCTCTCACTCTTCTATTTTTGCTTATGTTGACTAGGTTATCAAAATTCACATGACACAATCTTTTATGCCATATCCAACTTTCCTCTACTTGAGCTAGGAAACATGAACTTTTAGTTGGATCAAGATAGAAGAGATTACCTTTTCTTTGATTTCTAGTCCCAACCAGATTCCATTTCTCATCCAGCAGCTTGGCCTTTCCATTCATGAATTCTACTTTGAATCTAATGTTGTTCAACTATGCCACATTGAGTAGATTGTGTTCTAGTCCTTCAACCCAATATGCATTTTCACATCTAAGTTCATTGGTCAATGCAATAAAAGCTTTTCCTTTTATGTAACATGGTTCATCATTGGCAAATCTAACATTCCCCACCATCATAGTGTACCAAGTGCTCAAATTTTGATTTATCACTAGTCATGTGGTGAAAACAACCACTATCAATGATTCATGTGTCATTCTTGCTAATATGAGAAATGAGGGCCATCTTATCATTTTTATCATCTAATTTATCTTTAATAGAAATGCAGACCATTTCATCATCATCGCTACTATTAGAGTCTTTTGCCATGTAATAGGATTTCTTACCTTTATCCTTGTAGTCTTTGTAGCTTTTGAAATCTTTCTTGCCTTTGTACTTTCTATTCTTCTTCTCTTCATTTCCTTCTTTGTTTGGACACCTTGTAGTAATGTGACCAACTTCTTCACAAGAAAAATAGATTAGGGGTATTTTACCTTTGTACTTTCCTTTGCCTTTAGGGAATCTTCTTGCAAGAAGGGCTTCAATGGTTTCAAGATCATCATTAGAGTCATCTTCTTCTTAACTTTCAAATTGTTAGCCTTTAGATTTTCCACCTTTCTTTTTGAGTGAAATCTTAGCTTGGAATGTAGACTCCATGCTACCAGAATTAGGAACATATTTATCAAAGTTGTCTAACTCAAAGGCTGTCAACCTTACCACTAGTGCATCCAAAGTGATTTCATTTTTGGGATCAAATCTCATTTCTAGAATAGTTGAAACTCTAATTGCATAAATAGGAAGAATATTTCTGAGTACCTTTCTTACCATTGTCACATCATCAATTTTCCCTCTTGAGGCTCTGATTGCACTTACACTTGCTTTGATTTTTTCACTATATTTTGTAATGTTTTCATCTTCTCTCATCATTATTTGATCAAACTAACCTCTTATACTTTCTTCCTTAACTCTCCTCACATTTTCATCTCCTCCATGGATATCTTTCAACTTGATCCACATTTCATGGGCAATAGGAGAATTTTGACTTCATCAAATTCAACATAATTGAGAGTAGAAGAAATGTCAATCGTCATTATGTTATGATTTTTCTTTTTTGTAATTTGTTTCATAATCAAAGTTCTAGTAGGTGCCACATAATTGCTCTCTAGGTATTTTAGGCTTGAGTCTCTAGTGGTTGTCAAATGCTACTTCATGAGTTCCTAACATGCTTTGAAGTTATCTATGTTCAACTTAGGAATCTCTCTTCTATAAGACATCTTGATCTTTAGCTTAGGTCCTTCAAACCTTATCTACAAGCACCAAGAGCTTTGATACCAATTGTTGGAAATATAAGAGGAATAACTGAGAGGGGAGGGGTGAATCAATTACGACAAGAAAAAATCCAATATCTCTTAAGACATTAATACAATACAAAACCAAAATCTTGCTAAAGCGCGGTTAGCACTAGTTTCTTATTGTAGCTCAGTTAATACTGAAAATTACTATCACTCGATAAATGCTCAGTTAACACTGAAATAATTACTTCTCAATATGTTTTCTATGATTAAAATTATTTAACTTAGTTGTAGAAACATAAAGAAAGTAACATGAACACAAGAGTCATCAAGATTTAACATGGAATCCCAATTTGGGAAAAGCCACCAATTGCAACTAGTTACTTTTTTTCACTCATATGAAATGAGCCCTATTAGGAGCCAACCCTATTAAAGGTTGCAAAACAAACTCTTAGGTGTGACCCTATTAAAGGATTTAGTTCACCCTATTAGGAGTGGCCTTGTTAGAGGTCTTCAGACACTTCAATCTAGAAATGTCACCTTGTTAGAGGCTTTACTAAATGACTATTAAGATAACTTTGTTAGGAGATTTGATTCATTGCTACAATTGTTAGAGAGTAAAAATGACTTGACCTAATTGTTGATGCAACTGATTTTGTTGATTCAAATCTCAGTTTTGGCTTGAATACTTGATCCTCCTTAATCATATTTTTCTTTGCAACTTGGTTGACTTGGATACTTTGCTATCCTTCTAATTCACTTCATTTTTTCATCTTCTTCTCTTCCACATCTCTTGTCTATTCAATCTACTAAGATCATTGAGATCTATGTGTACAATCTCCAACTTTATTGTAGTAATTCTTGCTAGGAAAAGACACCCTATTATGCTTTGCCAATACACACTCCTTGCAAATTATGTTAGTAGGCTTTACAATCTTTGGCAAATCTCTGACTGAAAACATCTTACTAGTTTTCACAATTTTGTCAAAGTTGATATGACAAAATGTCTTATGCCATAACCAATTGTCATCTACCTTTGCAACCAAACATGTCATTTCAGTGGGATTCAACTATAATACATTAGCTCTAGATCTAGTTCCTATTCCAATTACCTTTCCATCTTTTCCTTTGATCATGCATGTCTTCTTTGTGAACTACAACTAATAACCTTTTTCCACTAGTTTTCCAACACTCAAAATATTATGTTTCAAACCATTAACAAAGTATACGTCCTCAATGTTAGTCTTACCATCAAGAGTTATAGATCCAATACCTTTAACATGACAAGCTACATTGTTTCCAACTTTGACAATGCCTCCATTATAACTTTTGAAATTAACAAATATGTTCACTATGATGTGAACAACCACTATCAATTATCCAATCAAATTTCTTTTCAACCTGTGATACCAAGGGCATTTTCTCTAGATTTTCTTCTTTTATAGCCACAAATCCTATCTCATCATCACTTATGCTTACTGCTTGTTCATCAAATTCATCTTCCTCATTGACATATAAAAAATCTTTATCTCTTCTAGGCTTAAAGTTTCATCTATACTTTTTCTCCCTTTTAGGACACGTAGATGCATAATGACCAAACTCATTGCAAGTCCAACATTTAAAGATTTTCTTACCATCTTTTTCTCTTCTTACTAGAAGGGCTACTACTTCTTCTATATTTTTTATCCTCATTAGACTTGGTACTGATAGCAAGATCTCCTCTAGCACTTGTGCTTTGTGATAGATTAGGTCAGATTCTTAGGGCATTGAAAGTTGTCTATGTTTTAGTCAATTCTCCAGATTATCTGAGTTCATTCTCAACTGCTTCAAGTCTTCTAAGTAATGTTTTCTTGGTTAAAATTTTGGTAATAGGAATTGCCAACTGTATCATCTAAACTACTTACTTAAATGGTGGTGTTAAGATCTTCAATATCTTCTAGACTACTTCGTCTTCCTTCTTAGTTCTTTCTTGAGATATGATACCTATAGCAATTTTGGATATTCTTCCTACATAAGATATTATAGATTCATATTTTGTCATTTTAGTATCTTGAAATGCAAAAATCCAATTTTATAGCTTCATATTCATAGAATGTTCATCACCTTCAAAGCTATTTTCCAATGCTTTCCAAATCTTATAAGAAGTATCAAGTGATTTTACCTGGTTGTACTCTACTTCTAGAAATAAAGACAATAGTGCTTATCTAGCTCTCATATTTCACATGAAAAGTTATCTCCATTCCTCAGTAAAAGTTTCCAAATCACCTTCAACAATAATTGCCTTTGTTGATTTTGTCAAGATCCAATATCTTGGACCCATACACAGTAGATGTGTCTTCATAGTTTCTTTCTGGTTGTAATAATTTGTTCCATCAAACTTTAGACTATCCTTTTTGAATATGATAGCCATGAATCTCCCTGAGTTGTTAAACTTCTCTTCAAGGACTTGATGCTTTGATACCCATTGTTAAAAATAATAGTCCACTAATATAAATCTTTATCTAGTTAAAAAATTTATCAACCTTAATTATTCTTAACCAACAACAACCATAAAAAGATGCACATACACAATTATACCATATGTTAGGAATAACTATAGACATAAATAACAATTACATGCAAATATAACCAATATTAGAAAATAATAAATCATAGAAAAGAAAACACAAGACACCATGATTTAACATGGTTAACCCAATCCCTGGGCTATTTCCACCAAACAACAAGTCTAGTATTATTAGAATCCACTGATTACAACCTAATTACAATATGTAATCCCTTGTAGCATTTTCACATCACACATTACGAAAACCCCTAACCCTAAGCTATTCTATACGAGTATTGTTACTGCTTTAGGGTCATAAATAATAATTACATGTCAGCTCAGAATCCTAATTAATAATTTCAAACTCTTTTTTCCAAGTGTCCTTGATTGCCTCTGATATGCTAATAAGAGCACATAAGACATAGGATGACACTGTTAGAAATAATAGTCCACCAATATAACTAAGAGGGGGGGGGGGTCAATTAGTTATCCAATTAAAACATTTATCAACCTTAATCATGCTTATCCATTCAACCAAAGTAAACAACCATAAAAAGATGCACATACACAATTACACCATAAACGTTAACTAGGGAAACCCTTGATCAGAAGGAAAACTTTAGTGGGGATGGTACCCACAAGATGATGTACTAATATAAATATTTCTTGTTAGAGGATAAACCTTGTTATAAATCTATTACAATATTTAGTACATATGAGTATGTGTTAGGAGACTTTGAATCCCTATTAGGAGATTCTAACCTTGTTAAGAGTTGTAGTGCAATGTATGGAAAACGAGCTCATTGCCCAAAAATGCAATTTGAATTACAAGAAGAGCCCACTACTCAAATAGGTGATTTAGTGTTATGTTCTTCTTTCATCTATCTTATCAATCGAACCAATCACTATCAAACCTTGTAGACTAGGTCACAAACCTTGGATCCAAATATCAAACTTCGCATCTTCAAATAAAACCTCTGATCTTCTTATCTTTTCTTATCAACTTGATTATGCTCTTTCCACTCTTTGTGTCATCTTTCTGCTCTTCAAACTCCTTGTCTTTAATAAAGGAAAATGTCCTTCCTTTATACTAAGTCCACAAAAAAATTCCTTGAGTCAGCTAATGCACATTCTTAATTAATTATTTAGAACCTCATTAAGAACACACTTTACTTAGTGATAACATTAATCTTTCACCTTGTAACTTGAATAACTTTCTATATGTTTGATATTATGATGAGTGATCTTAGCCATGTCATGTCTAGAATGTCTTCTTCAAATCTTTAACTTCATCTTCTTTGAATAACAACTCTAGTAATAGATATAAAAAGTTTACCAGAACATGCTTCTGTAAACTCTATCTCTTAACTATCTTCTCTAAATCTTTCTTAACTTCTTCTAGACTTAATGTCTTGTGCACCCAAGGTTACTTGCATATAATAGACAATAGTATCTCCCATTAACCTCACTAGTGAAAATATTCAAAAAAAATTCTGTACCAACTTGACTATTGTTCTTCTGTCAGATACCACAAAAAACCACTATGTTGAAATCAATGACAAACACAATCATGAATGTAACATATCATCATTTCAATACTCCCCCATAGGAATATCATTAGTATTCATGCTTCCAATAGCCACTTCTACTACATTCAGATTAGAATATACAAACCTCTCATAAGATGTCTCCACTTCAAGACATTCATCAAGTTGTTTCTTCGTACATTACTAATCTTTAAAGTCTAATGTTCTCTAAACAATGAGAATCTCTTTATTACTCTTTCCTTTCTTTATTCAATGATCTTGATTTCATCATGAACCTATGCAATAGCTACCTCAATATCTTTAGTCTTCATATCAAGTTTTTGTAGCTTGCTTTCCAAACCCTGCAAGTCATTCCTCTTTACATTTAACTCATCATTTATATCTTGGATGTGAGTGTATGATAGGGTACATTTTCCATACAATTTTCTTCCTTCTTCCAAACATCTTCTCAATTCCTTGATACAAGAATAATGTGTTTGCAAGTCATTCTTGATATTTGTGCATACTTTATCAAACAATTGTGCATCATTCTTGATTTGGGCTTAACTTGTTGCTACTTCTGATAAATGAGTGAACTCATTATCAAAAGTAGTCATCAATTATGTTGATCTCTATTAGGAATCTATTTATGTTATTCCAACTATTATAACCTTTTGTAACTTGTCTGAAACTTCTCCAAAAGTCCTTCCAAGACTTTGTGCCTTCTTCTTTTTTTCTCTTAAAGATGATACTAGGCCTAGCTAATCATCATCATCATCTCCAGATAAATTCTCCAATGCTGATTCTAGTGGAGATTTTCCATTGTCAAGTGTGTGTAGAAAAATATCTACCTCATGCTGAAATTTTTTGTGTATGCTTTAGCTAACGTAAAAATGTAGATTCTTGCATTATAACCCTCCAATTATCTTTGATAGGGTCTTCTTGCCTCTTCTTCTCATCTTCTTCTTTTCCTCTTTTTCTTCTTCAACTTTCCTCTTCCTTTCTTCTTCTTTCCTCATCTCCTCTTCTTCTTTCTTCTTTTCTTCTTCTATTCTCCTCTTTTCTTGTTGTTCTTTTCTTTTCTTTTCCTCTTCTCTTTTCTTTCTTTCTTCCAATCTCTTTCTTTTATTTTCTTCTTTCTTTCTTTCTCTTTTTCTCATCCTCATCATCAAATTTAATGTAGCTGACAAAATTGCCAACAATAGATTATCCATAATTCTTAAAAGGATCTTCTTCTTCTATATCAATGATAGTCCTTGTATTATCCACTTGCATGGTGTTAGGAACAATGATTACCTACGATGTTGACTTTGTCATTATTGTGTCCTTCCCAACCTCTTCCACTATTATTACTACTAGTATTGGTGCTGCAAATAATTTTGGTAAGGTTAGTACTATTTTTGTAGACTTGGCTAGTGATGTCTTCTCTTCCACTATAGGGAGTTCTCCCCCTATATCCTTGCTTGCTTGTTCAAAACTAGGTGTAGAGGTCCTAAAATTAATAATTGCCTATTTTGTATTTTTGTTCACTCTTTCATAGTTTCCTCCCATTAACAATATTGTTCTTGTCTTATTACTCAATAGGGGCTCAATACCCTTCATTATTCTTTTAGGGTCTTCATTATTATTTACTTCACATAAATTTCTTATTTGATTCTCTCTAATTCCCTTATCCTCATCAGTAACTCTTTTCCTCCTATTAATCAACCTATCATTCAAATATTTTGGTATCTACATCCGAATATCCTCAAATCTTTTTTTTTGTCAAAATAAGGTGTCATATGACAACATTATCCAACTATAATATATCCATGTTGTCATACAAATCATAAAAATTATTTAACTGTAAAAAGCTATTGTTATCTATAATAGCAATATTAAGAGTTTTAACCTTTGGTTTCCAAATGATGTCTTTACCTCTTCTTTTTCCTTCTCTACATGTCTTTGATCTATTTCTTCTTCTTGTGATTCCTTAGACTCAACTATCTATAGAGTTTTTATTCTCTTGCCTAGTCCACTGGCCATAAGTTTGTTCTTTTCTGTGAAGGAAACTCCACTTTCTCTTGTTTAACCTTGAATAACCTCATGACCCTCCTAGTGCTAGGCAAGATAACTTCTTGAACTTTAGTAATAGTTCCTCTTCATCTTTTCCTTTCTATATTGATGTCACAACCTTTGGTTACACTTTTGACACTATTGCATAGGGTGCACTAGCTAATGGTTCAACTATCATGATCCCTTGTGATAATTCAACATCAACTGCTAATGGTTTTTCCATTAATACATCAATCTAGATACTTGCTCGAATCTCCATAGAAATTCCCATTGCTCACTTGTATTCCTTTCTTGTCATACTAGATTCTTTTAAAATTGCTTCAATCTTGTTGTGTACTTTCTTCTTTATTTCTTTATTTCCTTACTATGAAGTTCATTGTGAATTTCCTTCACTTTCTCTTCATAGGTGACCCATCTAGGATACTCCTTGTCTATCTAAGATTCCAATATTATCTTTGCATAACCTTCTATAAATTCCTCACTCATTTCATATCTCATAGGATCAATGAATATTACTCTAGGTTCAACTGATTCCAAACATGTTACATCAATATCTACCATGAAATAAATTTCATCCTTGTATTTCTCAACCAATAAAGGTGGAATTCTAAACCTGTATTTTATTGCTGATTGAAATCTTTTCATCACCTTTGTAATATAATTTTTCACTCTCTTCTCTAATTCTCTCCTCTAATTTCTTCTTGTAGTAATTAGTTACCATGCTCATAGTGTACTTATCACTATCTCATTCATCATCAAGCATATAAGGGAAACTTCTGATCACTTGGAAGAATGAGTGTGTTAACAATAATTTAAATTTGAATACTACATTATTTTTCTTATTTAGTCTATCTATGTTATCCAATAGTTGTTGTCTTAGGATGTTACACATATTGACTTTTCCCTATTCACATTCATCAAGTAAGTTGCATGGATGAATCTAGTAGGCACTAAATTCAATCTAGAATTGTAATTCATCTTGAAGCCAATTATCTTTCTAATTAGTTTTTCTCTATCTTGACTATTAGGTCTAAATGCTTCATTAAAGTTGATTTCTACCACTTTCATTACATTCTTCTCATTCATTGGGTTATAGCCTTTATTTCTAAAACCAATAAACTTGTGGATCAACTCATTATCAATCATAACAGGGATGTCACCTACCCCAAAAAATATCCTCATGAATTCTACTCATAATGATTTTTCGCCACTCATGATTATCAAAGTCTATGTAAAAAGCATGTTTAACGAAGTTCAAGTTATTCAAATATTCAAACCCTTTTTTCAAAGAAATATCATTGTTAGAAATAAGGTCTAATTCCTTATGAATTTCATTGTCACCAATACTATCTAATTTGTCATGGATTTACACTCTAATATCTTCAACATGTAATACATTTTGGGGAACTTTTGAAAAGACTCCTAGGGGATCATCTTCCAAATGAAAATATGGGTGTTTCTTAAACTTATATTTAGGCCTCTCACTCACATCACACACTATGGGATTTTCCATTTTTTTCTAATTAGTACTTCAAATAACAATTTCACACATGATAAATACCTTGTTTTCATGGAACTAGGGCTTTCTTTGGTTTGCACTTGAAAAATCTTTCAAATTCACCTTAATATTTTTCCAAAGCTCTCCATTAATTCTTGCATAACAAAAATGGTACTCAATAACTTGATTTTGACCCTTAAATCTATTGGAAGTCTTAATTGGACACCGAGATACTGAAGGGGGTGAATCGAGATCTATAATACTTTAACCTTTTCAACAATTCTAAAATGCATTCACCACATTTACCATCTCATATCCAAACATGCATAACTTATAATCAAACTCTAATAGCATATAGATCTAATCTATCAATCATATGCATAAAAAGTAATCACATGACAATATGATTTTGGTCACCCAAAAATACTTTAGAATGAAGGTAAAACTAGGGTGGCAATGACACCCACAAATCCTTACTACTATAGTAATAAAGTTAACCTGTTAGGGTTACAATGTTTGGCCATATCCAATGATCTATCCCATGAGGGATATTCCCTATTAAAAGCTTTTGAGACTATTAGATCTCACCTTGTTAGAAGATTTCACACTTATAATAAAGTAAGGACTCTGTTAGGAAATTTACAAAGATCTATTAAGACAACTCTATTAAGATATTCATCCTATTTCAATTTTTTAGAATTGATTTAGTACATGATCCTCAATTTTCTCTGATAAGCTAATATTGGATCTCCTCTTTCCAATCTAATTTTATCTCTGATTTGATATAGCTCTTCTATCCTTCACTACTTGATTATGTCACTTTTTCTATTTTATGTTCACTCCTTCATATCACCATACACTTCTTCATCTATCATCTACATAAAAATAGGCAAAGTCTTGCCCTATTTAAAGACTCTGTAAAGAATTTTTCTAGATGTTTCCATATTTTTCGTCTCCATTTGATTCATTCATCATAGAACATAAAGATCTATGATTGATGTCATAAAAAACTCTTTGTAACAAACTCTACAAGTATTAATATCATGTCCATGTTGGTTTGAAATGGTTTACCTCAAAGTTTGCATCATTCCTTACTTAAATGTAAATTTTGCATTGCTCGACACATACTATTTTTGATACTTGACACTCATTTTATATGTTGTTGTCACTTGGTCTCTATTATGGTTGGTATCTTCTATATATAACTCGACTTTAACATACTTGAACTTCTTGATTAGCATTACACTCAACTTATATTGCAAATACTCAGTGACCACATACTTACTTAACTCCTATAGAGCTCAGTATATACAAGTTTATATACATGACTCGACCTATATAGAGTAGCTAGGTCATAGTGATGACCATCTAAATCTACCTAGTAAGTGACTAAGTGTTTGACACTAATAGACTATTAGAAATAGATAATACTAAAAAGGGGGGTGAATTAGTATTTTCAATCTTTTTACCCATAACTAAATTTTATTGATTACTTTTCTACATGTATAAATGAGAGAACCAATAGTGCTAAACAAAATAAACAACCATACAAGAAGAGAACTCATAACACCATACTTTTCTAACTAGGGAAACCATGGAATGCAATATTAATAAACATAAACAAAGGAAAGGGGAAGAATGTCAAAGGTATGCGAGAGTGTGGAGAAGGGAGTGGGTGGGAATTTGGTTTTGAATTCCTCAAGCAAGAACGTGACTAAACTATCTGATTTTGGAGTGCGATCAGTGTCAGTAGATGATTCCCCTACTAAGACTAGCAATCTTGATGATGGCAAGACTTTGGAGGACTCGTGGGGGTGGCAAGCAGAATAAAAAATGGTCTAGCCTATTTGGGATCCGTCCAACTGGAAAATTTGTCTTCCGATTGGTTAAGGACATCTCTTTGAAGGATAAAGGTATGTATTCCATTGAAATCCTAGATTAAATCATTAATAAGAATATATCTTGTATGGAATTGACTTTGGTTGGAAGGTTTTTAGGTGCCAAACCCAACTTTGAAATTGTTAAGACTTTTTTGAGCAAGAAATGGAAGTTGAAAGGTTAGGTTGATATTATAGAAATGGCCAAGGGGTGTCTTTCTTTCAGATTTTCCTATGATGAAGACAGGCAGGATATCTTTTGTAGTAGTCCTTAGGTCTTGGGGAAGAACACTTTGATTTTATAGAAATGAACTTTGAACTTTTACTCTTTGGATGCTTCTACTATCCAAGCCCCTATTTGGGTTAGGTTGATAGGCCTCCCACTTGAGTTTTGGGTGAAGGATGAATTTCAAAGTATTTCCAACACCTTTGGGGAGCTTCTTTATTCGGATCCTATGATTATTTCTTGGAGAAGATTGACCTACACCAGATTCTATGTTGGGGTCTACCAAGGCACTAATATGCCTAATTCTATTTCACTTAAATCTAATTTGGAAATATGGAACTAACAAATTGAGTATGAATCTATTCCCTTTGCCTATTTTCATTGTAAAAAATCTAGACACTGGGCCAAAAAATGTCCTTTTTTGAATGGAGAGCCTTAGAAGGTCAAGAAAGTGTGGGTGAGAAAGGCACAAAAAAATAGTATAGAGAACACAAAGAGTGGATGGGTTTCTTTGGATTTGGATGCTCCCCTATTAGCATGGATCAACAGTACTGAGATCTCACAGGGTGGAGGTGAGTCTTTGGGTGTGGATGTTTCTCAACCTAGTTTTGGAATAGATAAGGAGAAGGTGATGGGAAATGAGGATGGAGTATAGGAAAATATGTTAAATCCTAATAGTTATATTCTTGACAAGGCTCAAGGCAGGGAAGTGTGTCACCCTGAGAAGGGGGTTGACAATGTCAATGGGCTAACCCATAAGGATCTATCTTTTGCTGAGATTTTTGTACCTGTGGCTCAAGATGTTGTTTTGGAGGGAAACTTTTTTAGTGGTGAAGTAGAGGATATTTTAACTATTTCACAATAGGAGGAAGAGATTTGTGAGGAGGAGACATCAAGTGTTTACTAGATCCCAATTGGTAAACCATCTAAAGCTAAGAAGAAAGGAGGAGACAATCATAAAAGGAAGTGGAGATAGCTACAAGCAAAACTAGGAGTAATAAAGGAGATAGCTCTGGTGCATCTTATAACACAGTCTTAAAAAAAGGGGATTCTAAATCTAACAAGGTCAGAGATTGATGTCCCTCTTCAACACCTACTGGGAAAATTCTCAAGAATGGGGATGTTGGTTCTTCCCCTTCCCTAGTGGGGAGACCTTCCAACATGTAGAAAAGAATTGTTGAAACTAATAGAAGTATTGGGGATGGTAGTCAGAGGACTATCTTTGAATCAAAAAAAATTCACAAAAAATGAAGATTATCTCATAGAATATCTGAGGGTTAAATAACCCTCACAAACATGACATTTTGAAAAATATGATTAGGGATAATAGGTCGGATATTTTTGTTATTTAGGAAACAAAGATGTTGAAGGAAAAAGTGGAAGGTCTTTCAATTTTTAGGGGTGGGAAGATCATCGAAAATGATTTTGAGGGAGTTTTAGGAGGTATGGAAATTTTCTAGAATAATAAGTGGATTCAAGGATATCTTATTTCTTAGAATAGAAACATGATGAATGTTAGATTTTCTAATTCTAAGGATGGCTTCACTTGGGTTATTGCTAATGTTTATGCTGCCAATACCAAGTGGGGGAGAAATACACTTTGGGAAGATATTACTAATTAGAGAAAGCTTTTTGTTGATGAGAATTGGATAGTTACGGGGGATTTCAATACTCCTTTAAAAGAAGTTAAAAAATGGGGAGGCAACCAAACTAATTTGGATAATAGATTAGATTTAATGGACTTTATTGATAATCATCTTCTTCATGATCTTGATTTGCATGGGGTTGAGTACACTTGGACTAACAGAAGAACTGTAAATGATCTCATTTAGTTTAGGTTGGACTAAGCACTTATTAGCGGTGACTAGCTACTAAAATGCAAATGTTCTCTCAGTGCTCAAGTTTGATTGGGATTAGATCATTATCCCATTTTCCTAGTGGCTAATATGCTTAACTATAAGAGAAATTTCTACTTCAGGTTTGAAAAAATGTGGACTCTTCACCTAAACCTAGAGAATCTCATGAAGGAGTGGTGAGGTATTACTATGGAAGGTCCAACTATGTTTAAAGTTGTAACTAAATTGAAAAATGTCAAGAAAAAAATTTTAAAAAATGGAATAAAGAAACTTTTGGCAACATTTTTGAAAATAAACGGAAGATTCTAGAGGAATTAAAAGAAATACATGATAGAATTTAGATTGACATATATGAGGTTGTCTATAGGGAGGAGGAAACTGTCAAACTGGCTGACATTCATGATATCATTACCAAGGAGTAGATGTATTGGAGGAAATGATCCAAAAATATTTTTTTGAAGGAAGGAGATTAGAATAATAAGTTTTTTCATTTGACTACTTTGAAGCATAGGATGGTCAATAGAATTTCTAGACTCGATACAAAAGAGGGACTCACTGAGAATGATGAGACTATTAAAAAGGAGGCAATGGATTTTTTTAGTAACTTACTTCAAGGTGACCCCAATTTGGATGTGGCTAAGTAGAATTTATTTCTTGATTGTATTCCTAATTGCATCTCTGAAGATCAGAATAAATCTCTTATCTCTATCTCTTCTTATGACAAGATTTCTAATGCTATTTTCCCTTTTGATGGAGATAAAGCCCCAGGGCTTGATGGGTTTCCTTTTTTGCTCTTTCACAATTATTGGAATATCATTGGTACTGATGTTTGTAATGGGGTTAAGGAGTTCTTTGGATCCAGGAATATTCTTAATGAAGTGAATGGTACCTTCATTGCTTTTATTTTGAAGAAGCTAGGAGTAGATAGTTTGGATTAGTTTCGGCCTATCAACCTTTGCAATTCCTTTTATAAGGTTATTTCTAAAGTAATGACCCTTAGAATTTTGCCTCTTCTTTCTTTTGTTATTTCTAAACAAAAAAATTGGTTTTTTATTGGTAGATAGATTTTGGATTCCATCATTACAATTCATGAAAATATTTACTCTCTTTTGGTGTCTAAGAAAGAAGGGTATCTTCTTAAGCTAGAGTTTTCCAAAGCTTATGATAGAGTGGATTGGACTTTCCTTCTCTGAGGTCTTGAAGCATTTGGGTTTAATAAAATATTTAGGGATCTGATCTTTATGTTGGTTTCTTTTACCTCTTTTTTAGTACTTTTTAATGACTCTCCTACCCCTTTCTTTAAGGCTTCTAGAGGTCTCAGACAAGGGGACCTAATCTCTCCTATTCTCTTTATAGTTTTGGCTGAATGCTTGGGTGGATTTGTGGAAAATGGTGATGTTGGGGGACTTTGTGGGCCTAAACCCATCCTCTACTACTCTGATATGTTCTCATCAACAATTTTTTGATGACTCTATTGTGATGGGAGAGGACTTGGTTAGAAATGCAAGGAATATTAAAAAAGCCTCGGAGGATTATGGGTAAGCCTCAGGACAAGTTATTAACTAGAAAAAAAGCATGATTTATTTCATTAATGTTAATGAGTTAAGGCAAAATAAAATTAAAAATATTATTGGATGTGAAATTGGCTCTCTTCCAGGCTCTTATTTGGGGCTACCTCTATGTTTGGACCCTCCATAAAGTTTTTGTAGTTCGCTGATTGATAAAATTCACATGAAACTTGTTGGATGGAAAGGTTCCCTCCTTAGCCAGGCTGGAAAGATTATTGTTTTGAAATCTATCCTTTAGATTGTTTTGCTTTATGCTTGAGTATTTTCAAAATACCTTGAAATATTTCTCATGCTATTGAAAAAATTTAGAAGCTCTTCTTATGGACAAGAATAGAGACTAAAAAAAGTTTACCATTGATTGCTTGGGAGAAAGTCTGCATGCTCCTTAACAAGGGAGGACTTGGATTTAGAAGAGTTACAACTATGAATGAATTCTTATTGGCTAAATTATTATGGAGATGGCATAAGGAGGAAGGGGAATGGAGGAACATTTGGGTTGAAAAATACAATAGGGATAACTATAATTTTAAACAATTCCTTTATAATGATTTGGTGCAAGGGGGATCCATGATCTAGAAAAATTTTCAAAAATATAAATACATAATAAAGAAAGGGGTTAGATGGAAGGTGGGCAATGGAAGGAAAGTTATTTTTTGGGAAGACACTTGGATCTTGGATCACCCAATTTGTGTGGATCCAAGATGGAATAGCTATATGGAGCAATGTAAGAATCTTATTGGTATTTATGTGGTGGATTATTGGAAGAATGATACATGGTTGTACCTCAAAAGGGTGAATGACAACTTGGATGACCTTAAAAAGTATCTGAATGTTGTCTTTTTAAATCAAAAAGAGGATGATCTGATATGGAAGTCTGATCCCAATGGAATATTCTCTGTTTCCTCAGCCTATGCTAATTATTTTCATATGCACCACAAACCTTTTTGGGATAAGGCTTGGGTAAAAGGTATTACACCTAAAATTAATAATTTCTTTTGTATTCTTTTGCAGGATAAGATTTTGACTTTAGACAATTTAGTGAAGAAAGGATTCATCATTATTAATAGGTGTGTTCTCTGTAAGAATGATTGTGAATCAGTCAACCATATTACTTTGCATTTCTCTTTTACCAAAAGGCTTTGGGAAAAGGTGCGTTACCTATTGAATATGGTTTGGGTCTTTCTAGCCACTATCCAAATGTTTTTCACTAGTTGGATTCCCCTCTCCAAGAATGTTTTGATCTTAAGACCGTGGGATTTTATTCTCCCTTATCTTTTTTGGGGGATATGGAAGGAACATAATGATAGGGTCTTTAGAGGTGTGGAGTTTAGTTCTAATCAAGTCTTTTATAAAGTTAAGGCTTTAATTATAGAAAATATCAAAGCCAATGGCTCTGGCGAGCAACCTCATAATGAGTGGGAAGATAGGGTGATCCAAAATTGGAACCTTAGGAGCTTGTGTAAGGACTAGTAGGGCCCTAATTCAAGGGATAATGTGAGATGGGATAGCCAACTGGTGAATTGGTTCAAGATACATTTTGATAGGGCCTCTAAAGGGAACTCAGGCATTGCTAGCTACGGTATAATTATCAGAAGCTCTTATGGTGAGAGAGTGGGATATATGGCTATCCCTATTGGTAGTCAAACTAATCATGTGGCTAAAACTTGTGCCACCCTTCATGGTCTCATCTATGCTAAGAATTTGAATCTGAGGAAGGTTTGGGTGGAAGGAGACTCTAAATATCATCAATTGTCTTAATAAAATCACTAAGCCTTCATGGACTATTAGCAATATTATTTTTTAGGCTATTAATATTATCAATTCTTTTTGATAAATGTGTTGTTACCCATAATTTTAGGGAAACAAATCAAGCTACTGATTGGGTAGCCAACATGGCCTATTTAAGCAATCAAAAAGTTATTTGGGATTATAATGATCCTTTACCTGTGGATGGCTGCCAAGTAATAGATTATGATAAAGTGAGGTGTAGGTAGAGATGTTTTAATAATGATGATGTTAGAGATTTGTAATTATGATTTGATTACACTTGGGAAATGGCAGGTGATATTTTTAGAACACCGAGCTTTATTATGCATGGATTATGGGTTGTTATTACCATTTTGTCCTTCGACTATGGTATTGATTTTGCTAACAGTCTGGATAGGTTTTTTTAGGGAAAGCTATCTAGTGACATTGAAGGGAAGAATATGGGAGGGAAAAGGAAGAGTACAAAACCTGCAAGCTACAAGGAGTGGAAGAAGAAAGAGGAGGTATGGGACATCTTGATGAGTGGGAATTTCATGGGCTACATGGAAAGGCTTAAAGGAAATAATCCCATCATAACACAACAATTTATCAAAACATGGAGGGACGACTCTATCCTTATTAGAAATCAAATAATGGATGCGACTAAAAGGTGATTGTGAAGGCTATGGGGCTGGATATGGAAGGCATCAACTTCTATTAGGATAGGAAGCTATTGGATAGGGCCATTGATGAATTTGTGGATTCAGCAAAAGAGTGAAATCGATTGGTGAAAATTGGTAACTCTTATTTCAACCCTGCCTGTGTTTCTTGACCTTGGAGATTGGTACTATTTGTTATTATGGAATAAATTACTCTAGATGGCTGGTTTACAAAGCTTTATGGTTACCACTTTATGTTAGCTAACCACTTTAGGCATGGTATAAGGATCAATTTTCCCTTTTATTTGAGGCAGTCACTAGGTTACTCTATTCAGGCAATTCAAAATGATTCGAATGGGAAACATGTGTGTCATAAGGGACTTATGGTTCTTATTATGAATGTTTTAAAATCCAAAAAGGCTAATAACCTAGGGGCAGTTTGAAGGGGGTGGAGTATGATCCAGAGGGTAGCCTCTTAGAGAAAGGCTATGATAAGGATACTAAGGATGAAGCAGAGGGAAGACATAGGAGTTATAAAGGGGGTATTGGGTGCAACTCTAAGAAGAAGAAGAGGAAAGTTGAGGTGAGTGACTCTAACTATGGTATTGACTTTGTTGAGGAAAAGATGAGGGGTTCCCTGAAGAAGGAGAGCAATGGAAAGGGACTAGATATTAAGGGTCAAAATGATGATAGGGTTTCAACCCCATTATATAAGGAACTTATTGCTCATAGAATGGAGAGGAAGAGAAAATTGATGAGGTCTCAAGAGGAGGGGGTTGAGAATCATATGAAGAATGTGGCACTAGAAAAAGAGGAATATGGGGTTTAGGAGCAAATCCAAGATTTTGACAAGGATGAGGGCAAGGCTAGCATTACTGAAGGACCCTTAGGAAGCCTTGAGACCATTCTAAAGGAAGTTGGAAATTTGAAACAACAAATGCAGTTTATTGTTAAGGAAGTTGAGCAGGTAAGCAAATTGGCTAGAGGGGAGTGCACTTTAGGTCAACATATTGATAGGATTTTAGAGGTTATTGGAAATGTTGAATAGGTTAAAAAGCTTATGAAAAAGATTCCATAGATTGAAGCCAAAAATAGGGTGTTGGAGAAGGCTAATAGTGATAATCTAAAGAAGGTGACAATCCTAGAGGCCAAGATGAATAATATTGAAAAGATGATCAAGAAAATGGTTGATAATAATAGTAATTCATTAAGGACTATGGTAGATAATGTGATTAGTCTCTTGAAAAAGTATGAGAAAGAGAAAGGACAAGTTTCCCCTACTATTGTTGAGAACCAGGGACCTAGCAAATGCACTCGGGCTCATTCTAAGAAGAATGAGGAGACAAACAAGATGGAAGAGGTGAAGGCCATTGTGGAGAATATGCACATCTTGGTAGACTAGGTTGCTGACTTGTTGAAGACTATGTAGCTATTCGGGTGTTGGTTTTTTTCTATTCCTTTGCTATCTTTTCAGCTTTGTTTTTGGTTGGCCTCCTATTTTCCTATTTTTCTTTGCTCTTTCTAGAGGCCTGTTAATTGGTGAACTATGCTTTTAGACTTAGATGTTAGTTTTAATATTTTTTTCTCTAGACTTTTGGTTACTTTATAAAAGGTTTTGAGTCCTTTAAAACCTATTTTTACTTAATCAAAACTATGGAAACCTTGGCAAAGGGAAAATCCCAGTGGCGATGGAACCCACTAGATGATTCACTATATAAAGAACCTAGTTAAAGATATTGACCCTGTTAGGAGTCTATGAAGAAAATATAGTGTCTCAAGTCCCTCTTAGAAGGCTAGGACTTGTTAGAAGCCTCAACCCTATTAGGAGTTGATTCAACCCTATTAGGAGTTGGTAGAACATAAACAAATGTGTGAAAGAAGAGCCCACTACCCTAACATGAAACTATACAAATAAGTTCTTCAAGAGAACAAATATACATACGAAACTAGATCACTTGTTGTACTTCACAAATCTTCTAAATGTTAGTAACTATGCATAACTAGATTACTTGCTATACTTTGCAATTCTTTTGATTGTCAGATCTTCACACAAAGGGTAATTGCGCATATATCAAATTGCATCATATCTCACATCACATATCATTACTTCACATGGCATCCATTCATTTATATTACACACTAACTTTGCAAATGAAGTTATTTAATTATACCAAACATGTTGGTAAATTCTTCCTTAGTCAGCTCACATATCATTCTTAGAGTCAACTCATCAAGAATTAATAATTAAAACAATTATTCAAGTCATTTAACACATTCTACTGACATGCTCTATTCTGCACTATATCATCAATACATCATTATATCCTTCATAACTTGAACTCAGTTGATCGTATAGACATGCACATTGGTATGCATCATCAGTATGACATCATGCATCTGTAGTTAACTTCACAAGAGAATATTCCAAGGAAATATTTTGCTATCATCAAATCTTGTCAGACTACTATAACACTATCTAATACTTAGACAATTTTGCTTCTCAAATAATCATGACTAATCTGCAAAACAAATATGTTTCCATAAATAACAACCATATAACTTACCTTATCTGATTGATTGGTCATATTGCCAACATAGACAACAACAGTTAGAAAGATAAAAAATCTCCTCCTTTTCCGTTAGTGGAAAAAATACTTTGTCCTAGTTACATCATTATAGTGCTAATATCAGTACTCCCCCTAAGCCTATGACTTAGATAAAAAATAGAACTTCAAAACTTTAACTCATGAAAAATAAATGAACAATATATACACATGATTCTAAGTAGTCTAATTTCTTTAGTGTCATACCCTAATTGTCTTCTACATTTTAATTGTGTTTTTTCTATTGATCTCTTCTCCATTCAAGCTATGTAATCATCATTACATTCCCCCAATTTTTTTCCACTTATGTCTACTTCTAGGGTTGAATGAGTGGAATCAAATCATATTTTTCAAGAAAAGGTTTGTGTATTTTGGTTATCATAGCAAGTGCATGATCCCAAATCATTCTTGTTGGTTCCATAATGTAATTTTACAATTGGAGCCTAGCTACCAAATAAATTAAAGTATCAACCACTAAAAGATTATGATCTTCATTGATAATATCTTGGAGTAATTTGATTTCCTTTTGCATGACCTCCAAATGGTGTGTCAACTTTGTTTGAATAGAGATCAACTATGATCTCATGTTGTTGGCAGCTACTTGTAGCTCAACCAATTTGCCTTGAGAATCTACTAGCTTATTATAGGTCTGAGTGCTAGATTAAGCTAGTTGTAAAATAGTGTTCCTTGATGTCTTTATGTCATCCTAGATCTACTGGATGTTGTCCTGAATATCACTCATGAATCTTGGCACATTACACAAAATTGTGTACCTGTTTTTTTACTCTCTGCATTAGTTCAGTTGTGTTCTGTACAGGGTCCTACAGTTGCACTTTTTGGTCAAAATTTGTTGTAGAAACTTTATCTATAACCTTAGTCTCAAATTTCTTTACAAACCAATACATTAACTTTTGATTGGATTCTATATCACTAACATTTATTTGTTCAATGATACTTACAAGGTAGGCAATTACTAAGGCTCACCCATCAAAATTATGAGTATCAAATGCCTCAACAAAAATATCTTTAACATCATATAGGACTTGCCTTTGTTGATGTTATCACCTTATTTTATCTTGTATCTTCTTCTTTGCCAAAAATTCTTAGAGAAAATTTGTTTTCTCAAGAGTGAGATTCACCAAATCCAATTGTGGCATCTCTATAACTTCATCTAGAGTAACTTCAATATCTGGAGAGAGGTCCTTTATTGCTTTCTTTTTCATGAGGGGTTGAAGTGATGATGCTCAAAACTTCTTTAGGAGATGGTGAGGGGGTATCACCACTTGACCGTGTCTATAAATCAGTACTAGAGACAATAATAGTAGCACTTGGCTCTGTTTTATTTTCCTCAATGTGAGGTTTTGACACTTGTGTTCCTTCTTGAACTTTTATAGAGATGTATACACTACTATCCTTATAAAGTTCTTATACCTCTTTCTCCTCCTTGTCTTCATTTGAGGTCCTTTTTGGAGTGTGAGGGGTGTTAGCATAAACTAGTGAAATACTTCCTTGTAGACATGGTACATCTCAACTCATCTCATCACTTTCGTTATCTAGAATAGTAACTATCTCGATCTCTTTTACTTTTTTTGTAAGAAAAATAATACTCTTCCAGATCAACTCATTCTATTGAATTATAGCATTAGTTTTATTTTGCAATATCATTAAAATTCTATACTTAGGAACAAATATGTGGTGGAGTAAATAATTAATTTACTAATTATTTATTCTATTTACTTAAGCTTACTTAGGTAAATGCATTTCATTTATTAGTTGTAGTCTAGGAGTTAGTTATAAGTTGTTGACAATACGGGAGTTTGTTCTCTCCTAAGTCATACTTATCCTCTCACATTGTTCGAGGACTTTTCACCTTATGTGGATGTATGCCTAGTTGTCACACTTATCTCCTAGCATCTTCTAGCTTGTTCTAGAAGATTCCTAGAGCTCTTTATATTCGGGCTCTCTCATTGTACAACACATCACTTTTTGCATATTGTAAATACATATTTTCTTGTGTTGCAATATCTTGTGGTCTCTCATGTTCATTTAGGGTTTTTCCTTGCTCCACACTCTTCCTTCCTTGGTTTCCCTTTGATAGGTTTTCACATGCAAGTGATCTTGGGCATCTTTGAAGTTGGATTTCATTGACTCCAAAATGGTATTAGATCCTTCTTGCTGCAACTCCATTGAAGATTTTTGAAGCTGTGATTTGGAGTCACAAACCTAGTTTGTTTGTGCATTTTTTCTTCAAATTGAGGGATCAAAATTTTTTTGGAGCACTTTCAGCCCAAACGGACATTGCCATTGGATTCAGAAGGCCATTTACAGTCAAGATTTATATAAAGCTTTTCAATTTTGGAGACAGAGCTCTGGGAGGCAAAAAAAAATTCACTTCAGGGCTTTTCGTACTACTGTATGGATGATTCAACATAAATTTTTTTTTAAAAAAACTCCTCGTAGAGTGCACCACTATGGCTCTGTCGAGCAGCCACCGTAGGGCCCCCTACGCTCCGCCTACATCTCGCTATGCCAAGCTGCACCACCCCTCTGTTGCTTCCTAGCCTCCTCTACCAGCAAATGACCGCAAACAGGCAACACCACCAACTTTTTCTGCCTCTGCCAGTCAAGCTCTTGTGCACTTTGCTCCACTTTGAGTCTGCTGCCCTCCTGTCAACTCCTGCTCTGTCAAAACTTACGTGGAGCATCATCAACAAACTTTTTGAACAGTTGGTGCCCTGTCAGCACTGACTGCTTAGCACTCGCATGGCCTAACATGCCTGTGCAACAACCAGTCTGCGTGTGACATGTGGTAGGTCTACCACCTGGCACTTTACCATGTGGCACCTGCCACATTAGCCATACCTACCATGTCACATCTACGTGGCTCTGCTATGTGGCCTTCTTTTTTATGGTAACGGGTACATGGCTGTCAAATTTTTTCCAGTGAAATGATGACATCAACATGACATCAACACTACATCATCCTTGCTTGCACATCTCCTTCAAGGTCCTTTTTGACTACTTACAATTTTTTGGCCATAACTTGAGCATATAGAGGTATTTTTTAGATCTGAAAGAAGCGTCAAAAAGATGGTTTCGAGACAGAGATATTGATGTAGGTATTTTTAGGTTTTGATGCTTTTTTATTGCCCTTTTTTGTAGTCAAAGTCTAAAGTTCTATTTTTGACTCTAACAAGCATATCTTTTGAATCCCATGCTCATTTTTTGAAAACTTTATATTTCTAGAAAGCTGGTTCTATCACCTTTTTAGAAATGTGGTCCTTTTTCTTAGTTTTTGGCCCATGCTCTTTCTATCATAGTTTTGGTATTTTTGCTATATGGTGGATATCTTGAGTGTCTTAGGCCCGAGGATCATTTTCCAGGCATGGTTTCTCTTGTTTTAGGTTGTACTTTCTTTTGTTGCATCTTGTTTTTAGTTTTGATCATTGTAGCTATCATTTTGAAGCACTTTTATGCATCGCAGTAAGATAAAGCACCACTCTTGCATTCTGGGGGTCATGAACATTGTTTTGAGTCAGTTGTACATGCACTATTTTCATAAAGCACCATGGGGGGGATAGTTGTTTACTATTTTAGGCTTCTCCCTTTGTCAAGTGAGTGTCCCTTCCATGACATTAGCCCCATATAGAGTCAGTTTGACCATGTCTTTATGGGTGTTTTGTACCTCTTTCCCTCTCTCGTCATTCTTGATTAGTCTACAGGAGACTTTGGCCCACCTTCTTAGTTTCCTATCATTACACCCCATCTACATTAAGGGGGGGTTATTCTGTTTTTCTAATGCATTCATGGTTTGATGGTTTAATAGTGTGAACTATGTATTCAATGGTTGATCCTATGTACAAGACGATTGCAGTGGCTAGCTACCTATGCATTTCGGTGAGATGGATCATCTACCATATAGACATGCTCTATTCGTACCTTCTTCTTCCATGGAGGTTCTTCAGATCAGTAGTTTGACATATTTGTGACTTCTTCATGCTTCAGTGATGCTCTTCATGATCACTCCTTGTTCCTATTTTAGGGACATTTCCCTAATTGGAGGCTTCTTCTGTTCTTTACTAGGTTCGTACCTCTTTTTGGGGGAGGGTTTTTCCCACCTGGTTTTCTCACTTTCCCCATTTATAGAGGTTGAATTTTCTTGCATTGTAATTGGGTAGCTAACATGGCCTCATTGCTGGGACCCATTCTGCATTTCATCTTAGTTTTGTGAGCTTAAGGCATTTCCCTAAGTTGCACTTAAGGGGGGGTGTTAGAGTAAATAATTAATTTACTAATTATTTATTCTATTTACTTAAGCTTACTTAGGTAAATGCATTTCATTTATTAGTTGTAGTCTACGAGTTAGTTATAAGTTGTTGAAAATACGAGAGTTTGTTCTCTCCTAAGTCATACTTATCCTCTCACATTGTTCGAGGACTTTTCACCTTATGTGAATTTATGCTTAGTTGTCACACTTATCTCCTAGCATCTTCTAGCTTGTTCTAGAAGATTCCTGAAGCTCTTTATATTTGGGCTCCCTCATTGTACAATATATTACTTTTTGCATATTGTAAATACATATTTTCTTGTGTTGCAATATCTTGTGGTCTCTCATGTCCGTTTAGGGTTTTTTCTTGCTCCATGCTCTTCCTTCCTTGGCTTCCTTTTGAGAGGTTTTCACATGAAAGTGATCTTGGGCATCTTCGGAGTTGGATTTCATCAACTCCAACTATATGTTCTTGTATTTTTCCAAAAATGTTTCCATCTGATTCGAAAATAGAGTAGGCATAACCTTGGCTAATGTGTTAGTTCTTATCTTTTTCTCCTCTACTTCTACTTACTACCACCTTCTTTCAAGTCTATCATACAAATCTATAGGTATCTTCTTTTCTACTTCATTTGGAGCTAGCTTATGATTTGCAATCATATTTATCATAGGCTCCTCAACTTTTTTTCTATCAGTATTATCCAATGTGTCATATTTCACAAATCTAAAACTAGATAATCCTGAAGATTTTTAACGTCGATACATACCTTGTCAATAGATTTTGATCACCCTATGGGTGCTCCCTTGACCAATCTTATTCTCTTTGGTTTGATTTTTTGGGCTTGGTAGTCTCTACTACTCTTTGTTTTGTAGTATGTTTGGCACTAGATGTTGCCATGGTCCTTGGTTTGGTAGGTGGTGAAGGAGAGAGGGGTGTCACCATTGGCTTCTTTGTAGTTCTTTTAGCCTTCTTGCTATGTGGTGTGACAGCCACTAGGGTTTTACCCTTAACTCCTTCTTCCTCTTCCTCATCACCACTACCTTATTCATCTTCTTCAAGATCTTGTGTTATCTATAGAGGTTCCTTTCTCTTGCCTTGGGTGCCTAGCTTTGCCTCTATGTCTTTAATTATTTTCTTTGTTTTCTTTTCCTTGGAAGCTATTTTGATGTTTGTAGAAATTCTAGCCTTATCTTCTTCATACAAGTCCCAAAAGGTTCAACATTTGTATCAATGTCTTCTTTCAATAATCTAATAATGTTTGCATTAATAATATCACTATCAATTGCATTATCAAATGTTGTTAGCCATGCCTTTCTTGGCTTAACTACTTGCACATATGTATTATCTATGTCTACCAAGAAACATACATAATTATATTGGTTCATTACCAATTCCTCTTGTATCCTCATTCTCAATCTCATTTTTTTTTTTTGAATTATTCAAAATATGCATCCATAACATTCTCAAAATTCTCTCCTATTTGAGTTATATACTCATTGATTCATCTTATTTTAAATTTTCCTTGTTCTTGAATGATGTTTCCAATACTAGGAAAATACTTTTGAATGTAAAACAAAATACATATGATAAGTGAACCAAACTTACATATTGAATTCTTTTCCTTTCTGAAAGCTATCAATTTTTTTTCTAATTGTAGCTTTTGCAACTCAACAAGATCATATTCATGATCTTTCATGACTATCTTCCATGCTTGATGCACTTCCATACATGGCATGCTATTCAATATGCTAGATTGATAAAGTTTGTGAGCAATAATTCTCATTGAAAATTTGATCAATGGATTAGAAATGTTTGTGATAGACAACCCTCATCCATTCCACTCGGCACCTGTGTTTTCTTCAACATCCTCATAGCTCAAAATTTGCATGGTATTCTTCTTATTCAGTGTATGGTAATTAGTAACCTTTTGAATCATCTTCTTAGTTATTTCAATCGGTCCATTATGTAGCCAAAACATCATATCATGAATCCTACTCATCATAATCTTGATCCATTCGATCTTGAAATTCCTTGGGAACTCTAGGGAACAAGTTAACCCTTTCTTGTCAACAATTTTAAATTACTCATTCAAAACTCCTTTGTCACACAATTTCTCATATTCTTCCCAAATTTCATGATCTACCACTTCTCCAAGCCTACACATGTAGAAATTATGCACATCATGTATGATGATTACCTTAGGTGGTATCGAAGACAACACACCCATTGAGTCACCGCTCATTAGAATTTTAGGAATAGCATGAAATTTGGGTGGAGGAAATGCATAACTCTTCACTAATTGAATCTTGCTAACCTTTATTCCACAACTCTTTCTTATGGATGATGAAGTTGCCATTTTCTCTTTGTTAGGGTTCAAAAACTTCGGAATCACTTGACACAACTCGAATCTTCCATCTCATATTTTCTCTTGAATTGCCTTCAATATCTTTTTTTTCTTAAATCACTATGTGCTCTCAAATTTTTTATGCAAGGTATGAAATAATGCCTTCAAATTTTGATAAATACTACATTTTTCTTTTTTTAGGGTCTCCATTAATGTTGTATACTCAGGTAGGTAGAAGCTAGCTATCTTGGTCAACATTGGTGTCTTTAAACTAGGTCTTCACTATACAACTTGGGCTCTTCCATCTAGCTTGGCCTCTACATTAGTTTAGTTTTTGAAGTACTCAGTCCATATTGCATGCTCAGTCCATATAGATAATTTTACTTATGTTTGGCACTATCTATGTCCATGATTATTTTGTAGTGATCCTTTCATAAATCTAGTCTTATGCATCTTTATTTATGCAAATATGAAAGTTATCATATTTTATGTTAGGAATTGATGTAATATTTATCATTAGATATATAGGTCCAAACATACCTTTCTCACTTAGTTTGAGATGATTTGATCACCTTCTCCATTGTATTGGGTGACCTTAATTGCATTTTTCTACTGCTTCCATCTTGTGTCTTTTACTTCCATGTTTGATTCATCTCCTTCCTTATTTGTGTTGACCAAATAAGTAAGATTGACAAATGAGTGTCAACACACTTAACCATCTTCACTATACATGCTAAGTATACAATGGAAGTCAAGCTAGAACTCTAACACATGCCTAGTTATAGACAGTGCTGAGTAGATCAAAAGATAGTATGTGCCAAGCAAAGCAGAAGTCCAATAGGTGCTGAGTAACATAGGAAGTTAATAGGTGCTAAGAAACATAGGAATTTAATAGGTGCCAAGCAACATAGGAAGTTAATAGGTGCTAGTAGCATAGGAAGTTAATAGGTTCCGAGTAACACATGAATTCTATAGGTGTTGAGTGACATAGTAATTCTATAGGAGCTGAATAACTAGGAAACATAGTGGATGCTGAGCAATCCAAAATAGATGGTGCCAAGCATCATTATTACTTCATGTGCTGAGAAATATAGGATCAGCATGAAAGTTTGTGCAAATCACAAACAAAGATGTAAAATGGTCATGCATGACTCATAACAGGATAAGGAGATAAGATCAAATCCTTTCATTCTACATGCGACCAATCAGAAAATTGGAGTCTGCATGCAGCCAATCAAAAAATTGGAGACTACATGTAGACAATGGGTGAATTTTTAGGATTTTAGTGGGAACACTTGAATCAAGGATGCATAAAAAACCACTAATATTTATAAGGGAGTCTTGATGCAATTGAGAATTGAGTTGAGGAGAGTAAAATGAAGGAAAAGCAGAGCTTGTTACTAAGGTTTTTGCAGAACCTTTGGTGTCAAAGATTTAGTGGAAAGGATGGCATTTACACATCTAGTTGATCATAATAGAACAAGGAAAACAATCAACAGATTAGATCTAGCAAAGATTAGTTATAGAAGAGCATATCAAGAGCCTAAGATCAACATTAGAGATTGCATTAGATCAGGTCTATTATTCTAATACTCTCTCATAATTGTATTAGGAATTTGGAAATCCTATTGAGTTAGGTGGGTTTAATAGCCTTATGTAAATCCTTTAATAGGGTGGCATTCTAAGTTGAATTTTCTTAAGTCCTCTAACAAGGTACACTCCTAACATGGTGTAGAAATTCTTTAACAGGGTTACATTTAACAGTGTGTTGTAGCCTTTAATAGGGAAAACCATCAGAAGTGGTTGAAATCAATTGTTGCAGTAATTTTGTGGGTATCATCCCCACCCCAATTTTACCTTGTTATTCCTGGAGGGTTTCTGGGTCACCAAAATCTCAAGTGTTACGTGGTGATGCATGTTTTCTTCTCATGATTGTTTAATTTTTATATGCATGCATGTTAATTTCAGTTATATGTTATTAAGGATTTAAAACAAGTGGAAAGGATAGTACTTCTAATTCACCCCCCCTCTCAGAAGCACTCTTCCCATTAAGACATTTCAATAATTGGTATCAGAGCCAATGTCTCTCAAGAAGAAGCTTAATAGCTTGGAGGAAAAGATTTGAAGATGGAAGTCTTCAAACTTGGGGAGATCATTGAGAACCAGGTGATAAATGTGCATCTCGCTCTAAACAAAGTAGAGGAAGCTAGAGAGGAATTAAGAAAATCCTTAAAAAGAAGGAAGGAAATAGCTATAGCCGAAAATAATATTCACTACAAAGAGTTGACACCACACAAGTATTTTCCAAAGGAGATTCCAAAGAATTTGATGTCACAATAGTAGAACTGATGGAGAAAAATAGAGTTCAAGCATAAGAGATAAGAACTCTTAAGATGGAGCATGAATCACAGGCCATGATGCTATGTGAAATCACTGAGCAAAAGAAAAGGGCAGTTGAGGATAGAGTCATGATGGAAGATGACAAAAGAAATCTTGGAAATAGCCTTGAGGAAAAATGTACTGAATTAACAAGGATCTCAAACATGCAGATGGATACACTTGTCCAACTAATGAATCTTCATCATGAACTCAATATGAAAAATATTGAGATCTCTACTTTGAGGATACATAATGAAAAATTGCAGAATGAATTGAAGAGAGAAAAAGAAACAACAGAGAATCTCAACAAGTCAAGTGAAGCCATCAAGTACTTTGAACAGTTGCTGAAATCCACAAGATTAGCCCATGATACATCAAGACTTGGATACACCAGCACTGAAGTTGGTGAATCATTGAAGAGTGTTGAGCAAAGAAGTGACAAAGGTAAGGATTCTAAACCCACTTGTCATTACTGTAATAAAAAGGGGCATACTACTAATGTTTGTAGGAGTAGAAGGATCAATCAGCCAAACACACCCAAAAGCAAGGGTTACTGTCACAAGTGCAACATGCAAGGTCATAGGACACAAGACTGCAGGTCTAATGTCACAAGGACACAAAGATTTGAGAGACATTGCCACAATTGCAAGAAGTATGGACATAGAGCCTTTGAATGTAGATCAAAGCCTATGTGGACATCAAATCAGCATCTAAGAAGGAACAACTATGTACATCATTACAATTGGGACTACAATACAAGACAAAGTTGTCACTATTGTCAAGAGTATGGACATATACCTAGAACTGCATAAGAACACATTTCAAGGGGAACTATAAAAGATGGTTGAACCAAACTACTTGTTTCAATTGCTTGAATAGTGGACATGCAAGAAAGAATTGTCCAACAAAGGTCAAGGCACCCAAGAATGAAGTAAATAAGGGAAAAGAAAAAGTTGAGGAGGCACACATCATAATAGATGTAAAGAAGACATGGTAGAAAAAAGATGGAAGGGTCACTTCACCCAAGAGGTCAAGTGATCATATCTCATCCAACTAATCACAAGATGAGCCTATGGGGTTGATACATATAAGGAAGTATCATAAATTAGCCCTAAATAGAGAAGAAGCACTGCAAAGTATAAATCTGCATGAGATAAGATGCCAAGACAAAATTTAAATGATAATGTCGTGCTGTCTTTGGTTGCTGAGTAAAACTGCTTTGGAAGCCAAGTCAAGAAGTCAAGTGGAAGCTGAGTAAAAATGACAGTGGTTGCCGAGTTACTGAAAAAATTAGTAGATGCTGAGTGAGAATGGCTGCCAAGTAAAATGGAATAGATGCCGAGTTGAAAACCTTTGGAATTCGAGTGATGGGTGAAGGTACAAAAATGCATTAAATGCAAGGTTTTTGAGTCACTTAAAGGTGAAAATGGATTCATTTTGAGCCATTCAAATGAAGAGCAATTACCAGGAGAATGATTGAGTGATTTTCGAGCATTCAACCAGCGATTTGCAATGATTTAACATCAACCCAAGTGATTTCAAGAATTTAACCAGGTATTTCCTTTAGGTGTTGAGTTGTACAATTCGTGAAGTTTAATTTAAACCTCAAACCCTAGTTTAGTTAAAAATGGCATCTAGTTCAAAGTCCACCAAAGGGAAGGAAAGCCATGAGATTTAGTTGGTTAGTAATGAAGTTAAACAACCTAAGTTTAGGCCCATACTAGAGGTAGCATACAAAAATGTTTCTGCAGGTGCATTGTCTATGATCCCAGAAAAAGTCATTATAGTCCAAGATGTGCGAAGGTGTTATAACTACAAGATTGGAGCCATAGGAGACTTGGAAATCTTCAATGCCTATGATAAACTTTGTGATAATGGAATATTGAAGGATGAATTTTCAATTGTAGAGAACAAGGGTTTAACCAAAGCCCTAGTCTTTCCAATCATATTCAAAACTAAGTGGATATGCATAGTACTTAGCAGAATCCATGATGGATCATTTTGGTTAGAGCAAGGAACAGTTAAAATTACTAAGAAAATGGTTCATATGGTTATAGGTTTTCCAACCCTAGATCAACCAAAGACATTGAAAAGTGATAAGAAGGAATCAATAGCAAAAAACACAGGAGCAAAATAGAATAACAAAGGCATGACCATAGACACCATAATTGATCGCCTTCTAGATTTTTTTGTAAGGATCATATCACATAAGTTTTATCAATCTAGTAGGTTGAATAGTGTACCTTGCATAGCAGTGGATGTGGCATATAAGCTTGTAAAGAAAGACCACATATACAACCTTGCAGAGATCATGTTGCAATAGATTAATAAAAATCATGGAGCAATCAGAAAATCCAAGGGAGCACGATGCAAATTTGGGTCAGTGTTAGTTTGTATTCATTTGACAAAGTCAACTGGAGTTAGAATTAAACAATTGTTGATCAAATAAATGATTTTATTACACAAATGGGAGATAGCTTTGATGATCAAATGACTATCTATTTTGATGATTTCAAGAATGTAATGAAGAAAAGAATGAGAATACCTATTTCACTGGTAGAAAAGCATGTAAAGGATATATTTTTTGGGTTGATATTGATTACACTTACATCCAAGTAGTCCTTCCAAGAGTAAGATGGCTTATACCATTGGGATATGAGCTTGATGTTGATCAAGCTTCTGTAGCTATTACAACATTACTTGTTGAGGAAATGGACAAGACTGCCAAGGCATTTGGAACTTATGACACTGTCAGATCAAGAGCTGTTACAAAACTCAAGATAGCCACAACAGTCAAGAAGAAGGACAAACTAGTAAAGAAAATAAAGAAGAAATTTGGTGTTGAAGCAACAAGTGCAGCAAGAGAAGAAGAAGAAATTAGTGAAGACGAAGAAGAAGGTGATGATGAAAAAGATGAAGTTGAACCAAAACAAGGGCCACTTGAATTTACACAAGGCCAAGGTGAAGACAAAGACGAGAGTGTCGAGGAAGAAGAAGCCAAGGAAGCACCCATCAAAGGCAAGGCCATCAAAAGGAAGGAAAAGACACCTCCTACTCCTTAGCATAAATCAAAGAAAGCTACCATGCCAACACCCAAGAAGCCAACAACCAGAGCTAAAACAAGGGCCTCCACACAAAAAGCCAAAGAGGAAGCTACAAAGAAGAAGAAGAAAACCAAGAAGGCATAGGAAGAGCCGAGGAAAAGGAAAAGATATGTGGCTCAACCTGATATTGATGAAGAAGATTAGTCTGAAAAGGTAAGTCATCCTCCTATGTCTTCAGTTGATACATTATGTGAAAAGATTAGGAATGGAGACTTAAGTGACATGAAAAAGATTGGTTTCAATAAGTTCATTAAAGAGGAACAAAATAGAATAGAAGAATCAGTCTATGCAATGATGGCACCATTCAAATATACACCTCTTGAACTAGATGGACAATTGCCAAAAGAATTGTCTAAAATTGTAGAAGATAGATGGCATTTTTGTTTGAAAATGGAGAAGGAGATGAGGGAATCAACCTTAGCAAGTATACTACCTGATTTGACAAGGGAACATATAATTAAAGTAGTCAAAAGGAATAATACTAGGTTTACACCTAAGTATAGGGCATTCTTCATTTTGCAAAACAAGATTGAAGAAGTTGTACAAAGAACCACAAGATTGTGGAAGAATTTATATAAGAAAATTGAAGATGTCCTTGAAGAGGAATACAAAGAAGAAGCTATTGCTAAGCTAGAAGAGAGAAGAAAGAGGAGAGGAGAAGACAGAATTAGAGAAAAAGGTTGAAGAGGAGGAAGGAAAAGATGAAGATAGGGGTACTAATGGGCAGCAAGACCAAAGTGTGCAAGACACACAACTACCACCTCCTAGTCCTTCTCACTCTACTACCACACTTGTAGAAATCATAAAGATTAAGGATGTTGTTGACACCTCAAGTCAAAATATCAATCCACTAACTGTAGAGGATCTCACTAAGATCCTTGACCAAACAACTCTTCAAGCACAATTGTGTACAAGTCACATATTGGTCAGTGTAGATGAGCTCCAAAAGTCAGTAGATAAACTCAAAGAAGCCAAGGTGTCACCACAAGAACCACCTCAAATCACTCAAATTACTAGACTTTCATTTCCACCACCTCCATCACCACCAAGGATAGCCATGCAAGCTCATCAAGAGCCAAGTACAATAGCAGGGGAAGTCATGGGTACATCAGTATAGATAACAAGTACACCCCTAGTAGCAGTGGCACAAGAAGAGGATAAGGAGGAGTCTGCAATACAAACTTTGGTTGAATTGCCAAAAATAGGTACTCCTACCAAACCTGTTTAGTAGCCAAGTACTGACATGATGACCTTACAAGTTAGGACACTAGGCTCAAGTTCTACTTGGGTAGCTAGGACCATTCATTATGGTATTCCTGAGCTTGATGAAGAAATCCAAATACCCTACTATGATTTATGCACTCTAATTGAAGAAAAAATGAATGAAATACAAAGTGCATTGGAAAAAAGAAGGAGGCAAGAGGCAATGAGGAAAGACTACAAATACAAGTAGGCAATGAATGAAATTAAGGATATATTCATGGATGCCTTCAGCCTACATCCTCCAGATGCAAGTAGGCCAATCCTAGAGCAACTATTTGATATAGTTAACCAAGTGAATAATGAAGACCATTATACAACTACAAAGCTAATGGAATGGTCAGAAAAGAAGTTTCTAGGAAAGGTCAACCAAAAGATAGCTAATAACATTACTTTGGGATAGGGTGACTTAGCTAAGAAATTGGAAAAGGTAAAGATTGTATTAGGTAACATCTTTTCCCTTTATAGCAAATTGTGTGATTTTTCCAAGTTCATGCAAGACATAAATCCAAAAATTTTGAACCTTGAGAGAAAACTTAAGCTCTCTAGTATGCAACTACCCTCAAATCCTATACAGAGTGAGAAGTAAATTGCTCAAATGCTTCACACTTAGAGGGAATTAGCTACATTATCAGTAGAAGAGGCCACTATTAAAGAAAAGCTGATGCAAATACAAGCCTCTATCACTCCTCATTTGGATGTCTTACATAAGGAGCAAATTTATGCTAAAACAATCCTCAAGAAAGATACGAATATTTCTACACATGATGGACTAGTAGATCTACTAGCAAAGCTTGCAATCCAACACAATTCATTGGATATTGCATTGAATAACTATGATGCAACTCTCAAAATACTCCTTTAGGTAAATAAAACATTTTTAGCCAAGCATGGCATTACCATTTAGAACCCTTTGACATAAGTGTCAAAAAGGGGGAGATAATATTCTAAGGGGGAGATATATTAAAGGAGAATAAATTAAGGGGGAGTAATCATTACTCATAGAAGGTAACATGCAATTTGTGGGCACAATTCAATTACCAAATTTTGAAATTTTGACAAATTTTGATTGGCTTGATTTCACTTCATTTTGAATTTGAATGATTGTAAATAGCAATAAAGGAGTGAAGGGACATGAAAATTTTGGTAATCACATGGAGACAGGGTCATCAAATAGATTTGATACAACAAATAGGATCAAAAGGCAAGAACATGATAGAAACAGAGAACATCAGGCACAATGGCACAAGAAATTAGAATTCATGACATGATAAAGCATAATCAACTCAGGGGAAGTCATAAGGTATATTGTTGTTCACAATATCTTTTTGAAATTTTGTAAGTGAAGAATGGACACATAAGGTTTAGATCATGATTGATCAGTTAAGTGTATTTGATACTCATGTCAAAGGGGGAGATTGTTGATCAAATAAGTAAGATTGAAAAATGAGTGTCAACACACTTAACCATCTTCACTATACATGTTGAGTATACAATGGAAGCCGAGCCAAAAATCTAACACATGTTGAGTTACAATAGTTCTAAGTAGATCAAAAGATATTATATGCTGAGAAAAGTAAAAGTCCAATAGGTGTCGAGTAACACATGAAGTTAATAGGTGCCGAGAAACATAGGAAGTTAATAGGTTTCAAGCAACACAGGAAGTTAATAGGTTCCGAGTAACACAAGAATTTAATAGGTGCCGAGTAACATAGGAATTCTATAGGTGCCGAGTGACACAGTAATTCTATAGGAGCCGAGTAACCAAGAAATACAATGGATGTCGAGCAATCTAGAATAGATGGTGTCGAGCATCAGTATTACTTCATGTGCTAAGCAATGTAGGGTAAACATGAAAGTTTGTGCAAATCACAAAGAAAGATGTAAAATGGTTATGCATGACTCATAACATGATAAGGAGATAAGATCAAATCCTTTCATTCTACATGTGGCTAATAAAAAAATTCGAGTCTACATGCAACCAATCAGAAAATTTGAGATTGCATGCAGCCAATGGGTGAATTTTTAGGATTTGAGCAAGAACACTTGAATCAAGGATGCATAACGAACCACTAATATTTATAAGGGAGTCTTGACACAATTGAGAAGTGAGTTGAGGAGAGTAAAAAGAAGAAGGAAAAGTAGAGCCTATTATTAAGGTTGTTGCAGAACCTTTGGTGTCAAAGATTTAGTGGAAAGGATGGAATTTACACATCTAGTTGATCAAAATAGAACAAGGAACACAATTAGTAGATCAAATCTAGCAGAGATTAGTTATAGAAGAGCAGATTAAGAGCCTGAGATTAGCATCAAAGATTGCATTAGATCAGGTGGGTTTAACAGCCTTATGTAAATCCTTTAATAGGGTGGCATTCTAAGTTGAATGTTCTTAAGTCCTCTAACAAGGCACACTCCTAACAGGGTGTAGAAATCCTTTAATAGGGTCACATTTAACAGTTTTTTGTAGCCTTTAACAGGGCAAACCATCAGAAGTGGTTGAAATCAATTGCTGCAGTAATTTTGTGGGTATCATCCATACCCCAGTTTTACCTTCTTATTCTTGGAGGGTTTTTGGGTCACCAAAATCTCAAGTGTTATGTGGTGATGCATGTTTTCTTCTTATGATTGTTTAATTTTTATATGCATGCATGTTAATTTTAGTTATATGTTATTAAGGATTTAAAACAAGAGGAAAGGATAGTACTTTTGATTCACCCCCCCACCCCTCTTTGAAGCACTCTTCCCATTAAGACATTTCAACAATTTGATCAATGCCCACTTTTCCTTTACCCTTGGTGTTGTTATGATTTGTAGTTGGTACTTGAGTTCTTCAAGATTTTCTTGAAGGTCCAAACTTGTGACATTTGGAACATGCATTGTTAGGTGCATGGTTCACCTATAACTAGCCCAATAGGGTTTTGTCTATGATCTGCATTCATATGCTATGTGTCCATACTTTTGACTATTGTAGTAATGGCCCTCAAATATAGGTGTAGTAGATACTTTCTTCATTCTTGACCTACACTCATGTATTTGATGTCCTTGCTTCTTACAGTAAAAATAATAACCAATGAACTTAGGTTTAGGATTTTTCATACCATTTTTTCTTTGACGAATTTTTTCTATGACCAAGTTTTCCATAATGATAACATGTTGTTTTTCCCTTCAATTTTTCATTTCTCAATTCTCAATTCTCCATTTCTGGATGATTCTCCTTGGTCGATTGATGATTTTCCTGATTCAATAGTGTTGTTAGAGGACCTCATAAGTGCTTCAAAGTATTTCATTGCTTCATTTGGATTGTTGAATCTTTCCACATATTCTTTTTTAGTTTTTAGTTCATTATTTAGGCAATCTTTTTATGATATCAAATGTTTAATTTTCACATCCTTTATGTTCAACTCTTGATTTGTAAGCATCAGTTGATTCATCATGTTAAGTTGAGTGTTTGTGAGCTTTGTATAGCATATATCCTTTCTTCAAGTCTAGATACCATTGTCCTTTCTCTTCCTCAACTATAGTCTTGTCTTTCTTGGCTTTCTTATTCTACTCAATTATTTCACATAACCTTATTGATTGAATCTCATGTTCCCTATTTAGTCCTTTGACTTCTTCATTCAGGATTCTATTCTTATCTAGTAGATTTGTAGTTGTTGTGTCATTTGAATCTATTATTTCAAATAGTCCTTCAGTTTCAAATTCTTCATAAGAATTTTTTTTTTGTCCTGAATAGACAATTCCTTTCTCCTCTTTTGAGGATTTCTTCAGATCTTGTCTTGTTGTTTCAAGCTTTTGAAGTAAGACTTCAATGTCAATCACCTACTTGTCAATAGTTTTGTCCAATCTGAAAGCCTCCATCTCCAAGATCTTTGCTATAAATTGTTAAACTTCTCCAAGAGAAATTTTCTCTGATACAAATTGTTGGAAGTCTTAATTAGGGGGTGAATCAGGATCTATAATACTTTAACCTTTTCAACAATTCTAAAATTCATTCACCACATTTACTATATCATATCCAAACATGCATAACTTATAATAAAACTATAATAGACTATAGATCTAATCTATCAATCACATGCATGAAAAGTAATCACATGGCACAATAATTTTGGTTACCCAAAAACACTTCAAAATGAAGGTAAGACTAGGGTAGGGATGACACTGACAAATCTTCTCTACTGCAGTAATAAAATTAACCTGTTAGGGTTACAATGTTTGACCATATCCAATGATATATCATGTGAGGGATCTAGCCTATTAAAATCTTTTGAGACTATTAGATCTCACCTTGTTATAGGATTTCACACTTATAATAAAGTAAAGACTCTATTAGGAGATTTATAAAGATCTATTAAGACCACTTTATTAAGATATTTACTCTATTTCAATCTATTAGAACTGATTTAGTACTTGATCTATGAGTTTGTTTGATAAAATGATATTAGATCTCCTCTTTCCAATATAATTTAGTCTCTAATCTAATATAGCTCTTATGTCCTTCCCTTCTTGACTAGTTCACTTGCTCTATTCTTTGTTCTCTCTTTTTTATAACTATACACTTCTTCGTCTATCATCTATATCAAAATAGGCAAATTTATGTTCTATTTAAAGATTCCACAAAGAGTTTTCTAGATATTCCCATGTTTTGCCTCTCCATCAAATTTGTTCATCATAGAACATAGGGATCTATGATCCATGTCATAAAACACATAAAAATCTTTTTAACAAATTCTATAAGTATTAAATATCATGTCCATGTTAGCTTGAAATAGTTTACCTCAAAGTTTTCATCATTCTTGACTCAAATGTAAATTCTGCATTGCTCAGTACATTTATTTCTAATACTTAACACTTGATGTATAGGTTGTTGTCACTTGGTCTCTACTATGTTTGGTAGAAACTACAACTTTAAACTATAAAAAAACAAACTTGTGTCACCCTTTTGTAAAGATAATTGTTCACCTTCAATGACATAAAATTGGTATTATTATTTAGAATTTGAAAATTAAGTAAACTAATGAAATGAGTAGAGATTAATGAAGTTTAGGATTATAATTTTTAATAATTATTTGGAATAAGAATTGATGTATTTTCCTAATTTTTATAGATGATTTTTTAGTTGGTGAAAAATGCTAAAAGTTACGGGTTTGGTTCCCACCACAAAACTAAATGGAAATGAACTTATCACCATTTGAGCTTAGACTATGTCATGTATAACATATATAGCTAGAACAATCATATATAAAAATTGACTTAAGACCTATATTTTCTATTTTATAATGATTCAAATTTCAACTCACTTGAAATTGATATTTTTCATCTCCCACCACATTTTTCAAAACAAATCTATTCTAACCAAGAGAAAAATTATACATTCTAGAAGAGGACTCTCTCCTCTAGAATGTCATATGATATTTTTGATATGATTTAATAATTTTTTCTTTCTCAAAATTGACATCTTTTCGAGTATTGAAATACATGCTTGTAGACTTTTTTAATTAAAATATACCATATCTAATTAAAACACTATAAACTCTATATGAGAATATTCTTACCTCTAAGCTCTATAAAATGGTGTTTATATGTAATTAAAAATTATCATAAAAAATAGTAAAAGTTATTTTAAATGTACCTTTTATGATTTTGTATGATATTCCCAACCTCTAATCAGATTTTCAAGATCAAAAAACTAATATCACAAAGATCCACCAAATTTCTCAAGAAACCCCAAATCGGGTATGCCAGAAATTGTGCCAAAAGCTTCACAGCTTCACCTATTATTAATAAATCTGAAAGTGGACATTTTTACAAAAATTTCAGCAGCATAAAAGCCTAAAAAATGACATATCCAGATCCGTATATCCTTTACACAACAGTTCTCAAATGTAGGACAAAAACTATGCTCATCGGGCTCCCGAAATTAACACAAAAATGTCCGAAAACACCACAAAAACACTAATAATCTATCTCAGAAGTTTAATCACATCCCAATACATATATTCAGCTCTATTTTAACACCTTAAAGTCTGAAATACAGCAGCAACCCAAACTGATATGAAATACTCAACTGAAAACACCAAACTCATACAAAAAACACACCCGAAAACCCACAAATCTGCACTGTTCAGCACAAAGGCAAACTCTGTATGAGCATGCACATGGAATGGCTTCAAACTCCTGTCCTTAGCCTTCTTGGAAACCTGCAAACTCCCATTCTTGGGTCTCCTTGGAAACCTGCAAACTCTCGTTCTTGGGTCTCCTTCTCCACAGGTTTAGCAGCCTCTGAAGAATAACAAAGAATGAGCAAAAATCAAGTTCTGGAATCTGCCCAAAATGCCTCCAAACCCCTTAAAAGAGGCCATAACCGTAACTCACGTCCAAGAGAGGTTAATGAAACATATTTTAATAATAATTTCATTTATTAGTCCAATAGTTTCCAAAGATTAACCCCCTTTTTCCGAAACTTCACTTTCTTGGGCCTGCCTGCCTTAGCAAAGATTATTATTTTTTTATTATTTGAAAAGGGGACATGACATTATTGAAATGCCACTTTTTTGAAATAATTTTGTTTCTTTAGTAATTAGATACAAACTAGTATAAAACATACATTTATTAGCCATTTCCAATTGGAAAAGTGTGAGACTATATATAACTTAGCTAGAATGAATTTATCTAGATCATATGTTTAAAAAAAAATTATTTTTGGATATAAATATTCAAAATCAGTCATTCTAATAAGTTATCTTGAAAGGTGACACAACTTTTTATTTTTACCTATCTTTTGTACAATGCACCTTAAACATACTTGAACTGCTTGGTTAACATTATACTTGACTTACATTGAAAATACTTGGCGATCACATACTTCCTTCGCTCCTATAGAGCTTGGTATATACAAATTTATATACATGAATCAACCCATATAGAGTAGCTCAGTCACAGTGATGACCATCTGACTCTGCCTAGTAAATGACTAAGTGTTTGACACTCATAGGCAACAATAGTTAGAAAGATCAACAAAATGAATTTCAGTTCATCTCTTCATTTACTAGGCAAGTACACAATCAATATAAAAAAAAATATTGATTACCACGAGACTTGATTTCCTTTGCACAATCATATATGAGTTCCAGAATATCTATGCACTTAACCATGGCTTCTACACATCACTTTCTACCTCATGCTAATTTTGCCTTCCTTAACACTCTCTCTAAAATCTCTTCTATCTTTTTTATGTCCTATCTTTTATAAAAGTACTTAATTCAAATAGGATGAATCAAATACAATTGTTGACTTCAATATACTATCAAGTACTTCATTTGAGTGCTCTTCCAACACTGCATGCGAACTTGATGGATCTTTAGATTTGAAAATACTTCATTGGACTCTTCTACATGTTCTTTTAGACTATCCTTTTGACTATTACTATTGTCATTCCTTCAAGTATTCATTTTCATATTCTTTCTAAGATTTTGATTCCTTTTATTTTTCCTTATGTCCATTCTACAAAATCTTTCTATATGGCCAAAGTTGTTACACAACTTGCACATTAGTGTATTGTTTCCAAATCTAGCTCTAGATTGGTTAACAAGTGCTCTACAACTTCTTGCAACATGTCCAAAGTAGTTGCATTTGTAACATAAATTTTTTTTCCTTTCTCCATTATTTCCTTCTTTAGATCTTATTCCTATATGTTTAGTACCTCTAAATGTTCTACTATAGCTATTTTTGTTATCAAATTTAGGTTTCTTACAATTTGTTGCTCTATGACCAAAACCATGACAATTATAACAATAAAAATCAATGACTAGCTTAAATGACTTACCTGTGCAGTTCCTTTTCATATGGCCAAATTAATTACATGCATAGCATCTACCTTTGAATTCATATTTCATTTTTTTAGGTTATTCAACATTCTCATGTTGCCTAGGTTCATCAACTTGTTTAAGTTTTTTGACTTTCTCAACCTCCTTAGGTGCATTATCAGATTGATTTGACTCAATCTTATTCAAATATTATTTATCTTGCATAGGCTGATGAATTTTAGGATTAGGTTTTTTTCTAGCTTCTAATTTCTTAGCTGAATTTCCTCTAATGAAATATCCAAGACTAGTCTTATCATAAGAAGGTCTCTGAAAAGACATTTGTTCATCAATATTCTCATTGCAAGAATAAAATCTCTCATGTTGTCACTTAGACTCAATTAACTCTCCTTTCACAATAATATTATACTTTTCAAGTTCTACATACTACAACTTGGTAGACTTAAGCTCAAATTCAATTTGTTAAGGTTGGATCTCACAACTACATTCTTAGTCTTCAAATCTGACTCAATTTTACCATCATCATTCTTCAATATTAACTTTAGATCTGTAATCTTAAGTTCATGCTTCAAGATCTCATTTTTTTTTAATCTAATCTAGAAAATTCATCACTTTCCTTGATCTAATCTTTAGGCTTGTTCTTGTATTTGAGGTTATCTTGTTGGATACAATTTTCTAATTATGTGTTGTCTTTGATGTTACAAAAATGCCATATCAATTTTCAATCAATGCTTACTGAGTTCACTTGGTCAACAAGGTAGTTTTCCTTGTCTACCAAGTGTTCCTAAAATATTACTCTATGAAGACAGTGTCTACCGAGCTCACTAGAGCATCGAAAGAATTCTGGCAGGAATCAGTGTTAATTGAGTTCTCATGGTTAGCAAAGGAAAGTTGGACAGAGTCAGTGTTTACCGAGTTCACTTAGTTGCCAAAGGATTTTTGCTAGTTCTCAATGTTAACCAAGATTTTGTTGGTTAACACAGGAAATCATCTCAGAACCAGTGTTTACCGAGCAGGGTCGACCAATGAAGGATTTTTTTGTTTTGACATAAGAAGCTTAATTATTTTAAGTATTATTTCTAGCCTACTATGGTGATGATTATTGCCTACTGTAATTTGTAATTGAGATGACTTGACAATCTAGATAATATAAATTAAAGGTCAAGTTGAGATTTGTGTGTGTGTGTGTGTGTGCGCGTGCGCGCGCGTGCACAAGTGTGTTGATTTAATTAAGAAAGTAAGAGTGAGAGTGAACTTGAAGGATAAGTAGGTATCCTTGTGGAGAAGAAAAGTTTTATTCGATCAAGAAGGATCTAGTATGAAGCAAAATAGAGATCTATAATCAAAAAATTTAGTTGCATCATAATTAGGTCATTTCATTGTTACTTTCTTACCATTGTAGCAGTAATCTAAAATATGTTAAAAGAGTTGGATTAACAGCTAGTTGTAAATCCTTTAACAAGGTGACAGTTCCATTGAATTGTTTTAAGACCTCTTACAAGGCCACTCCTCACAGGGTGATCAAATCCTCTAATAAGGTCACACCTAACAGTGTGTTTTGTAACCTTTAACTAGATTGACTCCTAACAGGGCTCACTTCAAAAGAATGAAAATAGTAACTAGTTACATTGGTGGTTTTTCCACATTTTGGGTTTTCAGATTAAATCTTGGTGTTTCATGTGTTCATTTTATTTCTCTTATGTTTGCAAATTAATCACTATTAATGTTTTAGATCAGTTAAAATTAAATCACACTCTGCATTTATTGAGTTACAACATTTTCTGTATGTTTACCAAATAACAACAATTAGTTTTATTGTTAGCATCCAAGAGATTTCAAATATTTTAGTGGTAACTTATTCACCCCCCCTCTTAGTTACTTCTTCTAAATTTCCAACAATTGATACCAGGGCATTTGGTGCTTGCAGGAAAGGTTTCAAGAACCTAAGCTAAAGATCAGGATGTCTTACAAGACAGAGATTCCAAAGCTTAATAGAGACAACTTTTCAACATGGCAAGGACTCATGAGACTTCATCTAGCTTCCATCAGTGACTCAATCTTGAAATACCTTGATGAAGGATACACAACTCCTACTAGTACACTATCTATTGGAGATATTGTTGAGAAAAAGAACCATAATACCATGATGATTGATATTGCATTTTCTCTTAGCTATGATGAATTTGATGAGATCAAAGACTACAAAACTACTTTTGATATGTGGAAAAAGTTAAAGGACATCTATGGTGGTGATGACAATGTGAGGAGAGCCAAAGCAGAAAGCCTTTGAGGACAGTTTGATCAAATGAGAATGAGAGAAGATGAAAATGTTGCCAAGTATCTAGAAAGAATCAAAGCTACTGTCAAGGCAATCAAAGCTTCTAGAGGAGAAATCAAGGAAGCAACTATTGTAAATAAAGTTCTCAGAACATTGCTTCCTATCTATGCAACTAGAGTATCTACTATTCAAGAAAAGAGGTGTGAGCCAAATCACAAGATAACTTTGGATACCTTAGTAGGAAGATTAACAACTTTTGAGCTAGATAACTATGACAATTATGTTCCAGCTTCCAAAAATATTGAATCTGCCAAAAATATTGAATCTGCATTTGAGGCCAAACTCACTTAAGGAGAAAGGCAAGAAAACAAAGGACATTCAGTCAAAAAATGAAGAAGAATCAGAAGAAAGTTCTAATAGTGATTTTGAAGTTGTTGAAGCTTTACTTGCAAGGAAATATTCTAGAGGTGGAGGAAAATACAAAGGTAAAGTTCCCCTAATCTATTTTTCATGTGAGGAAATTGGTCATATTGTTGCCAGGTGCCCAAACAAAGAAAGCAAGGATGAGAAGAAAAGTCACAAGTGCAATGACAAGAAGAATTTTAAAAATCACAAATCATTCAAGGAAAAAGTTAAGAAGACTTGTTTTATGGCTAAAGATTTTGATAACAGTGAAGGTGAAATAGTATACATTGCTATGAAAGATGAATTTGATTAAGAAGAAGATAAGATGACACTTATCTCTCATGTCAGTAAGAATGACACATGGATCATAGACAGTGGATGTTCACATCATATGATTGGAGACAAAACAAAGTTTGAACACTTTGAAGACTATGATGGTGGTAGTGTAAGATTTGGAAACAATGAACCTTGTTGCATAAAAGGGAAAGGTTGAATCTCATTAACCAAAGAACTTGTATGTGAAAATGCCTATTGGGTTGAAGGAATAAAACATAATCTGCTAAGTGTGGCATAACTAATCAACATTGGATTAAAAGTAGAATTCATGCATGGCAAGGGAAGACTTCTAAATGACAAAGGCAATCTGATTGGATCAGGAAAACAAACAAGAGGTAACCTATTTTATCTTGATCTTGGTGGTTGTTCATGTTTTATTGCTCAAATGGAAGAAAGTTGGTTATTGCACAAAAGATTATGTCATGTAAACTTTGATAATATGGTCAAGATAAGAAAATTGAAAAAAATAAGAGGTATTTCTAGTTTGAAGAAACCAGGCGTTGGTTTATGCAAAAATTGTCAGATTGGCAAAATGGGAAAGACTAGTTTTAAAATAAAATACTTTCAGTTTGAAGATGTCTTCAAAATTTTTCATACTACCCTATGTGGACCCATTGGAACAGAAAGCTATGGTGGAGAAAAATTCCTTATTCTTTTTGTTGATGACTATTCAAGAATGATGTTTGTTATGTATCTTTGAGAGAAGTTAGAAGCATTTGAGAAATTCAAATGGTATCTAGCAAGAACAGAGAAGGAAACAAGGAAAATATTGAAATTCTTAAGATTAGATAGAGGTGGTGAATTCATCTCCAATGAATTCAATAACTTTTGTATTGAAAGGGAAATTAAAAGATAGGTATCAACCCCTAGTGCTCCCAAGCAGAATGGAATAGTTGAAAGAAGAAATAGCTCTATCATGGATTGTGAAAGGACTCTAATGATTGAAAAAAATGTTGCTATGAAATATTGGAAGGAAGCCATTAGCAGTGCAGTTCATACTTTGAATCGAGTACAATTGAAGAAGGACTCATATAAAACTCCCTATGAATTATGGTATGGCTACAAACCTAAGTAAGTTACCTAAAAGTATTTGGAAGTAAATGTTATATCTTGAAAGAATCTAGAAAAGGCAAGTTTGATGTGAAAGGTGATGAAGGTATATTCTTAGGATATTCTTGTAGAAGTAAGACATATAGATTTTTGAATTTGTCTACTCATAAAATCATAGAAAGTACACATGTGAGAATTGACGAGTTTGCAGAAAGGACTGAAGAAGAAAGCAAAAAGGAGCCAAAAGATTATAGAAGATTTGTTTACATCAAGCCTAATACATTGCCAGACACATCTATCAATAAGAAGACTTCTACTCCCGAGTCTTCCTGAGTTATCGAGTTGTAAGAAGTTCAGACCGAGTTACAAGGACCTGAATCAGATTCTAAAGCTATCAAGCTAGTGCCTACTGAGTTTAAGCAACTAGAGCTAGAAGTTAAATTTTAAAATGAAGATGGTACAATTCATTCAAAAGGAAAAGAACCTATATTAGCCAAGTATGTCAGAAGGCATCATGCACCTAATTAGATTATTGGAGATAAATTAGAAGGTACTATGACAAGAAGTAAGCTAAAAGTTACATGTTTACTTGCTGATTTTGAACCTAGAAATGTTAAAGATGCATTAGAAAATGAAAGTTGGATTGAGGCTATGAATGAAGAAATAAAAAAGATAAAGAATAAAAAAAGTTGGACTCTTGTTCCTAGGCCTAAAGATAAAAATGTGATTGGAACAAAATGGGTATTCAAAAATAAGCTAAATGAAGATGGACAAGTATCAAGAAACAAAGCAAGACTAGTGTGTAAAAGATATTCTCAAGAAGAATGAAATGATTATGGTGAGAATTTTTCTCCTGTTGTAAGATTAGAAGGTGTTAGGACTCTACTTGCATATGTTGTTCACAGAGGATTCAAAGTATATTAGATGGATGTTAAATCTACATTTATCAATGATTTTTTTGATGAAGAAGTCTACATTGACCAACTAGAATGTTTTGTTGATCCAGACAGAAGGGACATGGTTTGAAAATTACACAAAGTTGTATGGTCTAAAATAAGCTCCCAGAGCATGGTATGAAAGGTTGCACAACTACCTTATATAGATTGGTTTTCAAAGAACTAATGATAACAGTAATTTTTACATTAAGAAAGGACCAAACAACAAGATTGTATTAGCAAGAATATTTGTGGATGACACTCTATTTATAGAAAATGATGATCTACGTAAAGAATTTTTAGAACAAATAAATAAAGAGTTTGAAATGTCCATGTTTGGTGAGATCAAATTCTTTGTTGGACTTCAGATACAATAGAGCAAGAATAGTATCTACATTACTCAATCTAAGTATATCAAAGAGATACTCAAGAAGTTTGGAATGGAAGATTCTAAAATAGTTGGAACCCCCATGTGTACTGGACTAAAGCTTACCAAATATGATGATTCAAAAGAGGTAGATTAGACCTTATATAGATCAATGATTAGAAAATTATAGTATGTAGTTCATACAAGGCCTAATATTGCTTTAGTAGTTGGGATAGTGGCAAGATTTTAAGCTAAACCCAGAGAAAATCATATGATGACAATCAAAAGAATTTTGAGATATCTGAAAGGTACTGAAGACTATGGCTTATGGTACAAACTTGGAGGAAACTTAGAACTAAAGTGATGGAGCATTCTTTCTTGATAAACGGTTGGTATCTTGGACAAGCAAAAAGCAAAAATGCACATCCCAATCTATAGTAGAAGTAGAATATGTTGCAACAAAAGTGAATTGTTCTAATATTGTTTGGTTTAAAAAAATTTTGGAAGGCATGAAAGTTGAGATCAAAGAACTAGTTGTCATGTATTGTGATAACACTAGTGCAATTAACATATCAAAGAACATAGTGATGCATTCCAAAACTAAGCACATTTTTATAAAATATTATTTTTTCAGAGAATTGGTGCAAGATAAAGAAATTAGACTAGAATATGTTCACATAAAAGAACAAATTGTAGACATATTCACCAAGCCATTACCTAAGAATGCATTTTTGTATATAAGAAGTAAGTTAGGGGTCATTCCCCAATCTAAAGCTCACTAAATAAAGTTTTAGTGATGCATCAACATGAACAAAGTTGAAGATCAATCAATTGATGCACCATAAGAAAATATTGCATATGAATTAGTACTCAAGGTAAATTAATACTAATTTGATATGTGTTGTCTTTGGCATGTGTTGTCAAAGAGGGAGAAGTATACTATCATATATTTCTATTAAAAATTTTGAGAGAGAAGTATAGTATCAAAGAAGTTATGTAATTCCTTCATAGAGGGAGATTATTGCATCAAAGAAAAGAATTTTTTCATACAAATCCAAGAGGGAGAAACTTTCTATCAAAGAAAGTCTTGTTCTCAAATTTCATTGTGCTATAACATGTTGTGTTGCCATCAATGCCAAAGAGGGAGATTGTTGGATAAAATTGTCTAATTTTGTGTTTTCTTTAATGTTACACAAATTTTATATTAATTGGCAATCAGTGCTTACTAAGTTCAATTGGTCAACAAGACAATTTTCCTTGTCTACCAAGCATTCCTAAAAGATTACTTTGTGAAGACAGTGTCTATCGAGCTCACTTGGGCATCAAAAGAATTCTGGTAGGAATTAGTGTTAACTGATTTCTCATTGTTAGCAAAGGAAAGTTGGACAGAGTCAGTGTTCACTAAGTTCACTTGGTTGCCAAAAGATTTTTGCAAGTTCATACTATTAACCAAGCTTTTGTTGGTTAACATAGGAAATTTGTCTCAGAACTAGTGTTTACTGAGCAGGGTAGGCCAATGAAGGATTTTGTTGTTTTGTAATAAGAAGCTTAATTATTTTAAGTATTTTTTCTAGCCAACTATGGTGATGATTATTAGCTATTGTAATTTTTGATTGAGCTGACTTGATAATCTAGATGGTATAAATGAAAGTTCAAGTTGAGATTTGTGTGTGTGTGTGTGTGTGTGGGTGGGTGTGTGTAAGTGTGTTGATTGAATTAAGAAAGTAAGAGTGAGAGCGAACTTGAAGCATAAGTAGGTATCCTTGTGGAGAAGAAAAGTTTTATTTGATCAAGAAGGATCTAGTATGAAGTAGAATAGAGATCTATAATTAGAAAACTCAGTTGCATCACAATCAGGTCATTTCATTATTATTTTCTTACCATTGTAGTAGTGATCTAAAATCCCTTAACAGAGTTGGTTTAACAATCAGTTGTAAATCCTCTAACAAGGTGATAGTTCCATTGAATTTTTTTATGACCTCTTGTAAGGACACTCCTCACAGGGTGATCAAATCCTCTAACAAGGTCACACCTAATAGTGTGTTTTGTAACCTTTAACTAGGTTGGCTCCTAATATGGCTCACTTTAGAAGAGTGAAAATAGTAACTAGTTACATTGGTGATTTTTCCCATATTGGCTTTCTACGTTAAATTTTGATGTCTCATGTGTTCATGCTATTTCTCTTATGTTTGCAAATTAATCAGCATTAATGTTTTAAGAGTAGTTAAAAGTAAATCACACTCTACATTTACCGAGTTACAACATTTTTTGTATGTTTACCAAATAACAATAGCAATAAATTTTTTTTTAACATCCAAGGGATCTAAAATATTGTAGTGGTAATTGATTCACCCCCCTCTTAGTTACTTCTTCTATATTTCCAACATATCTATTTTGTCTTTTATCTTGCCAATGTATTTTTTAGCATCTTCATATATTTCTTTCAAAGAATCTCTTTCTTCAGTAAGAATGTGAATTTTCTCAAGAGCTTCTTCTAGGTTCTTTTGAAACTATTCCATATCTATAAGGATCTTACTCAAGTTGTTAAGACTCTTCTAACTAACTAAGCTCTGATATCAATCATTAGAAATATGAAATACCAAGAGGGGGGTGAATCAATATTTCACGAACTTTAGCTGAAGACTCTATATTATGAACAATCTCATAACATGTATAAGAAAGAAAACTAACTATGCTCAAAAGTAAACATAACTATGCAATAAGAAAACTCATAACACCATGTTTTGTTAACTAGGGAAACCCTGGCCAAGAGAAAACCCCAATGGTGATGGTATCGATAAAATGATCCATTGATCAAAAGTATCTTGTGAAAGATATTAACCCTGTTAGGAGTCTATTACATCTGTATAGTGCTTTGGTCCTTATTAGAGGAATAAGACTTGTTAGAAGCCTCAGCTGCACTAGGAGTTGTTATATAAAAATACAAAATGTATGCAAGATGAGCCCACTACCCAAACATGAAATATATGATATAGTTCCTTGAATACAAAGAGATAGATATAAAAACCTCTTTACTATTGCTAATATTTTGTATATCTAATATTGTCTTCATTGCTCACCATAAAATTCTCATTCCTTTGATCATACATCAAAATTTGCATCATATATCATTACATAAATATTGCATTATGTCATACTTACTCTTAACTTTGCATTCACAATCTTTCCTTTATACCTTTCTAATTACAAATTATCTTCCTAGTCGGCATTCATGTCTTTGTACACTTTAAAAAACAAAAAATTAAATTTCACTAACTTAGGGTTAACATATATGATGTCACTCTTAATTATTTAAGTAATTATTTCATAAACTAAATAATTCCTTAACCCAATATACCTATTTCTATGTCTTGCTCTATTATGCCTATATACTGTTGCAACTAGTAATATGTCTATAACTTTATATGTATTGTCTATACTAAAATGTGCACTCGTATACATCATCATATTGATGTCAAGTATTCATACCTGACTTTGCATTTTTCAATGTTACATCTATAAACTATGGTGATAAAAAAATCTCTTTGTTCTTCTAGGTATAGTAAGTGATACTTGGACAATTTTCTAACTACAAATGTCATGCCTTCATCTTCATGATCTACCCTCTTCACACACCTAATATGTTTCCACTAATGACAACATCAAATAGTCTAACCTATCCCAATTTCTAACAATGATATCATATAGTACGTTATCATGGTAGCCTCTAATCTTGAACTTTACTAGGAACTATTCATTAACCATGACCTTGTGGTCATTTAGCACCCAAGTGATCTAATATTATTGAGGGCACTTCTACCTCTTGATCTCAACTTCATGACCATCTCTTCTAACCCATAATTTTCAATGCTTCCACTATCAATAATTACATCACAACACCTATCTTTACGCTTGCACCTAGTGAAAAATAAGCTCTTCCTTTGAGTTGGTTTATTCTCACCACTCAATAAGACTTTTAGGTCAACTAGGACTTCTCCTCTATCAACATCTTTAGAATGTGATAATTTTGCATCTTCATCCACATGTATACCTTTGGTTTGGCCTTCAGTTCTCCTATCTATCCTTCCTTGGGATTAAGAAAATTCAAATTCTCTATGACCTTCTTGTTTGTAGTGAAAATATGTTCCACAAAAGCCTTCTCTTCTTGATCCTTGTTCTCTTCATCTTCCTCTTTAATCTCTATTTTCTTATCATAAAAACTATTGAAATGATTTCCCCTCTTTTTCTTACTGCTACTTCTAGAATCACCCTTCTTTTTCTCATCTTTATTTTGGCCTCCATAAGATTGTCCACTAGATCATCCACCACAACCTCTTCCACTTTTATTTCTCTCAAACTTCTTGTTTAATATTTTAGTCTACTCTTAGGGAAAATTGGTATGCTTCTTTAATACTATTCATTCAGACTAGAATCAATTCCTCTTGAATGCTTGGCCTCAACCCATTATGGTAATGAGAAGCTTTTTCCTTATAATATTCTACATGGCTTATTATTATGAGGACTCGGTAGAGCTCTTCAAATAGATCTTCCTATATAATTCAACCCTTACATTTAATACAAAAGATTGAGCTCATAATTACCAAGAATTAATTGTCACTTCAATTTAGCTATCATCGGTCCCATATTTTAATTTTCTCCTTTCCTCTTCTATTTTGCTCCAATTGGATTTACTACCACCAAATCTTCTCATGAACCTTTATTCTGGCCTTTACAAAATCCATCCTATCAAGATCCTTAATATCTTCATACTCAAAATATTCTTCTAATTCATTAATCTAGTCGATCAACTACTTTGAGTTAAGATTTCCCAAAAATGTGAGAACCTTAATCTTTAGTCTTTTTCCAATCTTGGAGATGGCCTAGAAAATATTTTCTTCCTCTTTGTTCAAAAATTTTCTTTTCTTTCCTTCTCAATATTTCCTTCTTCTCTTTTATCCTCACTTTCATCTCTTACAGCAAGATTCATCCCTCTACACATATGTTCTTGCAATTCTTGCATTTGTATTTAGAGGGCTTTAAAACCCTCATGTGTCACACCTCTAGATATTTTTCCACATTCCCTTCATGGAGACATTTTTGTCCTTGTCATTGAAATCCTTGTGTAAATTATCTCACTATCAGTCATGTCTATACACTCAGTTCAAACCATGATCCTAGTGTAAACTGCCTCATAGTCAATGATCTATCTATACACTCAGGAACTCTTTCTCTAATACACCTTGATGAAGTGTGCTCCTCTTAATACCACAAAAACATTAAAAAAAATAAAGAAACAACAAGAATTTTTAAGGAAAAAATATGCCCTTTTTATTATCTTCGTGTGTATGGAATTGTAAAATTGAAAAATACAATATGAAAACCCACATGGGCACCTTCCTTACAATATTCAACAAGATAAAGCTATGAACTGCCACACACAACTTCCTTAGAAAACCTATGAGCCTTCCTTATATGGGTATTTTCCACTACCTTGGGAGGTTCTAGAAACTTATCCCTAGCTATTGAGGTTGACCAACCTCAAATTATAATATTTAATTACACTTTATTACATATAATTTGCTCAAGACAATTTACAAATTATATTTTTTGATGAACCAACTTTTGGAGATGCAAACCTACAAATCATTAACTTGATTGGCTTTATAACCCCTTTTCTAAAATGATAGCTCTTGTTCTACATTGGTTGATTGCACAAGCATCTATCAACTAAGGTTTTACCTTGTTTTGGAGCCATTGAGGCTTTAAAAAATGAGCCTAATTTTTTAATGTTAAAAGTCCATACTAAAAATCTACAATAACTTCACCAATACATATGATATAGAAAAGAAACTTAAATCATACATTGACATATCTATGATGAAATTCCAACTATGAATATTAGAAAATTCTAAGCTCATACGACCAACTTACTAAAAGTAGTAAGCCTCCTCAAATAGAAACTATATACTAAAATAGCCCTTATTGAAAAGAAAAAATGGAAATACTTCTAGTTGATGAAAGATTTCTTTTACACCCATGATTCTCCTACTTCAGATGTTAATATCCAATCATCTTGATTAATGTGAAATCCACACCCATAACTTATTTATTTTAATGTTTCCACTTGATCACCAAACTCAAACATAGAGCTAGCCTACACAAGGCCATAGTCTCTAACACATAAGTTCCTCTAGTGACCACTTCTTGGTGCCAACACCTATGGTGAGTTACTTTAAAAATCAAAATAATATATACATTTATAGATCATTTGTAGGGTTCCATATCCCTGGGTCAATACACTAAACACTAACTCATCATATCAGCATCACAATGTACAAAATGTATAAATAATCATAAGACACAAAGAGTATAAGGAAAAAAATTCACAAGCATTTGGATGTTTAATATATATTTTATATCATTTAAAAATTTGGCATGCCTCTAGTGTCTTAAGAAAAAAATTGGGAACTTGAAAACTTAAGAAAGAGGTTAAGTCGACTTAAAATTTTGAAATTGGGCATTTGTTCAATATATGTGTGCATCTATTCAATATTGTTATGCATCCATGTTGTATTGCTATACATTTGAGAAATATTTCTATGCTTTTTTACATTTTACTTAAATTGTACATTTAAGGAGCAATTCTTCGCTTTTATGCAAGATACACGAACTTAGTGTATTTTTGCATTTGTAAATCATTCTTGAACATATGTGCAACTTCTTGGCTTATTGATAGTTTTATGGATGCAATAGAAATTGCACATTTATGGTACCTTTATGTGCATCTGTGCACTATTTTTGTGCATCCATCCTAGACTGTGTAAAAAAATATAATTGAATGACGTAGATTGAATTCCAAATTCAGTCTAGGTGTGGTAATGGATCCTTTTTCCACCACTAAAATGAATTCTATACTGAAACCCTTACCAAGCTCCACCCTCAATACAAAATTCAACCAATGTCATTTTAGACTCATTCCAGTCTAAAATTTTTTAACAAAATAAATTACATCATCAATATGAAAAAAATTGTACATGTGCTGAGTGTAGATGACAAAGGTATTTCTATCACAATTTAATTAATTTTTTCTTTTCTTTCATAGTTATTTCTTTTATGATTTAATAACATGACAGGTAGAATTAGGGAGCCTACTTGTACAATTTTGAAGTAGTTTTGATACCTTTGGCTTGGGATGTTTATTGCTCTAGTGATTGACACAGTTCCAATGGTAGAGGGTTCATTCATTCCTTCTTCAGTAACTTCCTCCAAATTCTTCTCTAAGACCAACTTTCTTTCTTACCACTATCAATTCAACTTTTCTATTATTAAAATATTTTTCTTTTCAACCAACATTTAAGATTTATAATGTAGGATCATCTTGGGTGTAAGGGCAATCTTGCATCACACAAAAGTATTTATATTTATATTTTAGTCTTTTCAATAAGGGATATTTCAGTGCAGAGTTATTGTTTGTGGAAGCTTTCTATTTTTAGTAAGTTAATCATGTAAGCTTATAATTTTTTGATTTCATAGATGGAGGTTTATCTTAGATATTTCAACATGTTGGATGAGTTTTATTGCCATATCATATGTGTTAGTGAAGTTATTACATATTTTTGATATGATTTTTTGGTATAAAAGCTTTAGGCTCAATGATGAAGGCCTAAATGAGTTCAAAAAAATGTCAACCCATGACTGATGGATGCTTGTGTGATCAACCATTGTAGAATAGGAGATGTTTTTTTTTCAAATGGATGATAATAGCCAATTGGGTCAATAGTTTGTGAGCTATCATCTCTAGAAGTTGGGTCATCCAAAAATATAATTTATAAATTGTCTTGAGTTGATTCTATGAAATAAAATATAATTAAGTAATATAATTTGAGGTTTTCTAGCCTCAAGAGTAAGGGATAAGTGTCCAAAACCTTCCCAAGTGGTGTAAAATTCTTATTTAAGGAAGGCCCATAGGTTGTGTAGGGAAAATCTAAGAGGTGGTTCACAACTTTGTCTTGTTGAATATTGTAAGGAAGAAGCTCATATGGCTTTGTATATTGTATTTATGAATTTTATAAATCTACACATGGCGATAATAATAATCTCATATTTTATTCCTAAAATTTGTTATTGTTTTGTGGTATTAAGGGGATAACTCTTTATCAAGTGGTATAAGAGAGGGATTTCCTAAGTGTGTAGACAAATCACTGACTGTAAGGTAGTTTGCAACATGACTATAATTTGAGATGAGTGTGTAGATAGATTGCCAATTTTGAGGTAGTTTGCACTAGGGTATCACCAATAAGTGGAAAAATTCCTCCACGAAAGGAATGTTGTGAAAGAGCCTAAGGTGTAACACTTGAAGACTTTAGAGCTCTTTGGTGACAAATGCAAGTATTGCAAGAATAGAAGTGTTGGGGGATGAATCTTGTCATAATAGATGAAAATGAGAATAAAAGAGAACAAGAAGGAAGAAATATTGAGAAGGAAGAAGAAGGGAAAATTCTAAACCAAGAGGAGGAAAGGGGTTTTAGGGCCATTTCCAACCTTGGGAAAGAACCTAAGCTTGATCTTCCCACATTTTCCTTGGAGGAATTGATCAATTGGATTAATGAATTAGAAGAATATTTTGAATATGAAGATATTGAGAATTTTGAAAGGTTTAAGTTTGGGAAGGCCAAACTGAAGGGGCATGTGAATATTTGGTGGCACAAGATCATTCTAATTGATTATGAACTTGATCTGCTAAAGAAAATTCAAGGGTTGAAGAAGGAAGGAATATCTATTCGAGTATATAGAAGAGTTCTACTAATTCCTTGTTAGAATAAGCCATGAAGAAGTTGACAAGGAGAAATATTCTCATTCCATTAATAGGTTGAGGTCAAGCATTGAGGAGGAATTGAGAGTTGTATAAATAAGCACTATTGAAAAGGCATACTAGTTTTCTCGAAGTGTGAAGGAAAAGTTGAATAAGTATGAGAAAAATAAAAGTGGAAGAGGTCATAGTGGAGCATCTAGTGGAAGGTCTTATAGAGGCTAAAATGAAGATTAGAAGAAGTATAAGGCTACTAGTAATAGTTAAAATTAGAGGGAAAACAATTTCAATCATTTTCATGATCAAAATAATGGAGATCATAAGAAGCAGGAAGAGGGAAAGGATCTAGAAGAGGAGGTTTTGTGGAATATGTTTTCACTATGGAGAAGAATGGTATAGGGAATTTAGATGTCCCCAACACCAAGGAAGGATAGATAGGCTAAAGACCAATATAGAGTTTAACATGTGTGGATGAAGATACCAAATCATCACATCTAAAAATGCTAAAAGAGGGTAAGTCCTAGTTAACAAAAGATTCCTATTGAGTGGCAAGACTAAAAAAAATCAAAGGATGAATCTTTACTCTCTTTCATATTTAAAGAGATGTTTTCATAATATGAATAATCACATTTTTCATCTAGTGTGATTTTCCATGAGTTATTGGGGTCCATCTAAATTTGCTACTATCTCAAATGGATAAGCAATCACATGGGCATGTCTTTTTCCACTTTTGGACATTTCTATGTTTCATTTCCTTAATTGTGGATTTCAAAACCAAACTAATCTAAATATAAACAAATTCCCCCTAGAGATATATAAATAAAGGCCTTTCTCTTTATAGAAATCATTAGATACTCATAAAGTAAGAGTAAAGTTAAAAGTGAAATCCTTAGGAGAGACCATAGCATCTAAGAATTCTTAGGTGTCTATCCTTGAATCAAAGATGGTAGAGGATTATGCTCTTCCTATTCTAAGGAATTAGAAACTCGGACCTATACTTGATCATGTTGAGTTGCATGTTTATATATCATATATAAAGGCAAATGATTTAATTAATGGAAGTCTGGTCCTTCTATCCTTGCAATGTCTTACTTAACATACAAGCCACCTCCATAAGTAGTTTCAAACTTATTCTATAACTCATACATTGTTCTAAATCCATATGTGTGTGTGTGTGTGTGTGTGTGTGTGTGAATATTAAATATTAAGAGAGGAACTATTAATATATTCTTTAGCCATCATGTTCTCTTTGAATTTTTTCTTCTTAGTTGTAGTAGCTTGTGATAAATCATTTGATACAAAATAGACTTTGTTATTTGTAGTCTTCTAATACTCATCTTCCACACACATCAAGTAAGTGGGAATATAATCCATCCTATCATATAATTTGCACTACCAATCTTCAGACTCTCTTTCCTCACACTTTTCATAATATCTATCCTTCAAGTTATTAAGCTCCTCCAAAAAGGTATATGCTTTGAAACCAATTGTTAGGACCAAATAAGAAAAACATAACTAAGAGGGAGGGTGACTCAATTGTAATAATTAAGTACAAAATAATCTAAAAAATAAAATATATAAATAATAAATAATAAATCCATAATCCTTAATATATAACACAAGAACACCATACTTTTTCTTGAGGAAACCCATTAAGGAAAACCTTGATTGGAATCTAACCTACAAGATGATGTAACATGTTAAAAGTAATTCCTAGTTAGGATCATGAAAAATAGAGAACACAAGGTTCACATTCACTCAAAGTATTAAAGATGAATCAATAAGGTATACTTCCTATAGAAAAATACTCATATATAATCTTAGAGATGGCCCTCGGTTAGGTTTACTAATCTCATTACAACAATCACTTCAAGATATAAGTGGTCCATTACAACTAAACTTGCTAACAATATCTCTTATTCCAATATAGTTCCAATGAAGTAAAATATACCTCTTCTCATGAAATTGTGCATACATACTCATTTTCATCACATCACCTACTCACAATTACAAATTGATATCTCATTTATACAAATTACAAAGACTAATTAACCACTAGGTATGATAGGTGACCTACCATTACAAAATATATAATCTTATTCTTAGTCGCTCATGCAATCCAAAATAAGTTGATTAGAACTTAGATAGGTCTCAAAGATTTCATCATGAACATGATGTATCATTGCTAATGCACCACCAATCAATGTAACATTTTACTTCATTAGATTGCTTAAGATCTAAATGGAGAAATACCCACATGCTAGAAAAATAGAAATTTTGACTTCTATAATTAATGTGGACCACCCAAATGATCCAATAACACAAAAAAGCCATGAATATCACTAGAAATCATCAAAAAATCTCCAAAATTAAATCTAAATTCATTGTTAGCACTAAATACCACATATACTTGTTGTGGTCCCACAACACACACCCCATTTTGAGTAGTTTTAAATTTCTTTTTGAGGTATCTAGTCCAACACCTTAGTCATTTAGAACCTTGCCTTGGGTCTAGGTCAAGCCCTAGTCTTTAATTAGGTATTGTTAAATAGGTTAGAAGGCTAAAACTTTAATTTTTGTGAGAAATTTTTCTTCACAAGTGATGGTGTGCACTTGCGCACCCTCTCACAGAATGCATTTGCATTAGGGTCTATAAATAGATCCCAACCTCCCCTTCACTCCTCACTTGTCTCCACTCTCCTCTCTTCAATGCACCCTCACACCTTCACTTGCTATAGAACTCCACAATCCACCTCCTGACTTTAGCCTCCTAAGGTAAAGACCAACACCAATGAAGGCATGCACATGCACATATGCGCATGTGCGCACCCTCAAAAGGTGCCCACCACTACATCAAAATACAAGAAAAACCTCCCCCTCCTTAGCAAAGACAGACATATGCATGTGCACAGTTCTGCACATGCACACCTTTCATAGGTGTTCAATGTTTGCAATGGCACACATTGTGCCCAAATGAAAAAAATTAGATGCACAATAGCACACCCTACAATAGTACACAAAATAGGCATTTGAAGGGTTTTTGGTCAATCTTGTCAGTTTTAGTTGGGTTTTTTCCTATTTTTCATCAGTTGAGGCACTAGTTAAGTCCCATTTTGATCTTCCAATATTAGTATAATAATATTTTTCCCTTTTTTTGTAGATAAAATGGCATCATCATCATCCTCCATGGAAGAAAAAATGGCTCCTAAATATGTAGTATTTAAATAAAAAGGAGCTCATAAGAAGTCCAAATTCTAAGACAAACATGTAGAGATTTAGGATACAAAACTTGGCCATATTGACTAGAATGCTTCCTTAATAGTGTCAACCTTGATCCAAAATGGGTTAGTGAACACTGATTCACACCCTACATCAGTTCAATCCTCTGAACTGGTCATGAGATTGGCTCAACACTATGTGTTACATGAGGTCGTAAGGAGCATGACTAGGGAGATAGTCTTTAACCCCAGACCATGGAACATAAATAAGGTTTTTCATCTCCTAAGGGAAAACCAATGCCTCCAAATATTCTATGAAGGGGTGGACAAAGGGTATAGATAAAATGAGAAAGAGGCCAAGGAATTGGTGCGATCCACATTCTTGATTGACTAGACACCCTTGGGCCAATGAGTATGAAACGTGGACATGACCCAAGGGTATATGAAAGATGTATCAGGTATTCATTTGTTCTCCTCAGTAGAGTTATAGGCCTTATTACTGTAGGACACCTTGAGAGATGGATGGTGCACTTCATTAAGACCATTATAATCATCAAGATTCCTATTGATTGTGACAACTTGGATGAGATGTTGATCTTGGTTAAGACTAACCCACACTTCTACATGACATCTTATAAGGTGTATCTATTGGTAGCTAGAACCACAAACTACCTAGGGTTGTACAAGAAGGGAATGATGTGAGATAAAAATGGTTGGCCTTATGTGTTGTATCCAAACTTGGTGAAGAAGAAGCTCCCACTGTAAAGTGTGGAATACTAGGTAGTGAATGATGGTTTCATATTAACCATCATCAAATTCATCAAAGGTGATTATGCCAAAAGAATGTCAGTAGAGGTTGTAACAAGAATAAATAAAGTAGGGGCCTACTACATCTACTTTAAGAAATTCACCTATATCTGGGTAGTTGGTACTCTCCTATGTCCTAGGAAGCTCCCAAGGTACACTTTAGACCAACTCATCCTATTGGAGATAGCTCACCAACTCACTTCTACATATGATAGAGTGGGGAAACAACATAAGAAAACATGGGTCTAGCCAATCACCATTCGAGAATTTGAGGTAAAGTAGAAACAAGATATTGCTACCTTCAACTTAGAATGGGATTAGTATCCCTTGGAAGATTATTAGGCTATACGCCCATATTTTGATAATATTGGGATGGTGCAACACCTAGTGAGGAAGAAGTTTGTGCATCAAGAAACCTTGGAAGACCATTAGATGAATACAATAGATGACTATGATATTTTCATTAGGGATTATTGTAGGATCACTCTACATCTGATAGAAAAGGGTCTAAACATGGTGATCCCCCTAAAGGCCTTAGAAAAGGATGTCCTTAAGATCATGGATCTTTTGTACAATAGAAATAAAATCTATGATAGGCCCATTATGAATGTTAAGATAGGGTATGAGGAAATTGATGATATTGACCATTAGGGAAGACATGTAGTGGAACTTACAAGGGAATGGACCATGAAATCATTTTGGATGGATCTAATTCCCCATGCCATACCTCTCTAGGCTTCAACTAGGCCTATGAAAGGAAAAGAAACCATGGTCACAATACCAACTTACCCTACTAAATCACTAGTGAGGCTAGAAATAGTACATCAACATGAGTGAGAGGTCAAGTATTTTGAGATTGACAAAGGAAAGGGTTACAGAAAAAGGGCAGCCCCTAGGGAAACAAAGAAAGTTGTTGAGGCCTAAGAAGTAGAAGCCCAACAAGAGCTAGAGAAAGCTCAGGAGGAGAAACAACCAAAGTGACAACATGAGCCTTCTTCATAAGTGCTAGAAGAGCAAGGGGGCCCACCAACTAGAGAATCAAAAGAAGAAGCCTCCCCTCAATTCCTAAGAGAGCCCAATTGGAAACAACAGTGGTAGGTATAAAAATGAGGAAATTTGATGGGGACACAACCCAAGCATAGAATGGGCACAACGAGAAAAGGGAAATTGTATTAATTGTGAAAATAAGCTAGTACATCCAGTACAGAGATAATAGACTTCAAAACATGCCCTAAGGGCTTACAATAGCACAAAATTAGAGATAATTTCTCCTTTTGGTACCTCCTCTCAAACTCCACTTTGAACTACCTTTTACAATGCCAGTAATGTCCTTAAATAGACCTTGGAGGGTTAAGGACTAGGAGTACATTCTAGAAAGTGCTAGTAGGCATCCACCAACCAAGTAGAAGGCTCCAAAAGCCGCGTTAGAAGTTGGTGCAAATCTAGAAGAATCCAAAAATGGTAACTGAACTTTCGAGAGGCATAACTTTTGAACTGTAGCTCCGATTGACAAACCATTTACATTTTTGGAAACCTCTCAAAGTGCTCTATAGCCCTATGGACATGCTTTGCTTGTCCCCCATTTTTTTGTCCCTTTTCAAGGTCATTTAATGCCCCTAACCTGACTTTGAAGCATTCTTAGGAGGTCTCTAGAAACTGAAAAATTGCAATAACTTTCAAATCGTGGGGCCTTTTGACCTGATTCTTTTTTGGAATGTTCTAAATTACAATTACATTCATCCAGCCAATTTACACCTTCTAGTTCACCAAAATTATGGCTCAATTAAATACTCCTATTTTTTTGGCATTTACACATATCCCAAAGTGTTCAAATACTCTATCCTAGAATACTGGTAGTGGAACTGTGAGAGTTGGAACCTTTATTTGACCCAAATGGGTATCCAGAAATGAAAACACATGAAATAGAAACTAAGTCTAAGTACATTTTTTTTTGGGTGACACAGGATTTCCCTTATACATCTGGATGCTCCTACATCAAAATTGAAAAAGAAAAGCACTTCCTCACCATTGATGCCAAAAACCATTCTTGAAGTAGAGGATGAGGAAGAAGGGGAACAAATTGAATTTTTTACCTTAAATAAAAGAACTCACTTAGTTAAGATAGTAGAGGAGGAGAGAAGAAGAAGCTTGACTCAAACACCTTTATCTATTCCTAGAGAGCTTTCCCAAGTTGAAACTTCTAAGGATGAACAATATAAATAGATAGAAAAAATGGAGGGTGAAGGAGTTGACATTTTTGATCTATCAAATTTTTAGTTCATTCCCATAGGCATCGAGATGGTGGATGACAAAATAATGGATACTCCCATAAATGAGCCATTAGGAGAGGATTAGAATCAATTTCCTCCTCTACTTGAAGGACCTCTTGGTATTACACCACCACAAGTACATGACATGGCTGTAATAATGGACAAAGGGTCAAGAGCTCCAATTCCTCCAAAAATTATAGCAACATCAAAAAGTCAAGATACAGAGGAAGGAGAATATCAATAGTTACATGTTGATGAAGTATCTAAAGAAGGGAAAATAGAAGAAGAAAATCAAAAAGTTCCCCTAGATATAGAGGCTAGATCCCTAGCCCAAGATAGCACAAAAAATCCCTCTAAAGAACTCCCTCAACATGAGAAGAATCTAGAGAGGAGAAACAAGGGAAAGAAGCCTACTTTAGAACCAACTTCTTTAGCCAAATATATGTCACCAATTTGGGGACTACACCATCATGACTAAAGAAGGAGGAACTAACAAAAGAGGAGAGAATGACAGAGTTGATAAAAGTGATGAAGAAGCCTAGGACACCTAAGGGTGATGCTAGAGCACTCACCTTCATTATGAAGGATCAAGATCATGGCCTTCTAGCACACCATTCCTCCTCCTAATGCCTAGACCAAAGAATTGACTGTAAAGGATTTCCAAGTGAAGGAGGTGATATTGGAAAATCCAATAGTAGATACAATGAAAGTGTTGATCACTACAAGCCTCGAGAAAGTGTTCAAACACATGGATCAAGATGCGTTAGAGCTAATAATGTTGTGGAAGTAGAATGGTCTATTGAGAGGATAGCTGGATGAGGTGGTTGGACCCATTTACCTAGATAATCCTAAGATCTCTCTCAAAGCTTCACTTGGAAGGAAGTAGGTAGGGCCACAGATGGATTAATTTTTGGATGCATGTTAGAAATGGAATCACAATTTTGAAGAAAGAGGAGTGCAGATAATATAGGAAAATTTGAACCTATTTCACAACATCTAGACTAATGCCAACAAGTTGGTTTCCATTATTAAACAATATTTTGGGTTGATGGATGAAGTGTGTACCTAGGCTAACAATCTACAAGCGCTCAAGTCTATAAAGGGCCAAAGGTACGAAATAGTGATGGAGATATACTCAGTAAAGGAGCTAGATAATCTAGATGATTGGATAGAGAAAATATCCTTGGGGAATAAAGTCATAGAAGAGCTACATGATGGAATCCAATAAATAAAGGATAAAGCTCAAGAGCAATTTTTGGAAGCAGAAAAGTACTATGATGCAACTAGCCTTGAGGTTTTTGAAGATGAATCGAAGACCAAGATTTCCTCAGTGCAATTAGTATTTTAAAAATTAAGACACATTTGAAATTGGTTCATCAAAAGATGATGTACAACAAGCATTCAAAACTAAAGAAGCATTGTTGGAACTTGACACCAAGCTTGAGGATTTTGTAGAAACTAGGATAGAAGTAAGTAACTATTGACAAGTAGTTAAGAACAAGTACAATTCATTAGATTTACCAAAGGTTAGTGAAGTTGTAGAAATAATAGAGAAGTTCAAAGACAAACATCCAAACATCATTTTGGTATAAAGGGGAAGAAAACCTAGATGTTGGAAATTTAGTTTTGATACTTGAAGAATTTTTGGATTTTTTGATCATGTCACCAAGGCGTGTAGGTATGCTTTTCTCAAAGGTGCACCGACAATTTTGCAAAAGAAGTAGTGGGTTGATAGTTAACTGCGAACTACTATTTTAGAGCATTCCATGGACTGAAAATGCATTTCTGACAACAATTATGTTAGATTCTGGTGAATGATCAGGAAAGTACTGTACATACTTCATAAATAGTGGCCGACATATGGCCGACATATGGCCAACATGTTATAACCCTAAAGCAGTTTAATACTTGTATAAAAAGGGCTTAGGGTTGGGTATTTTTTATATGTGGTGATACGAAATTGGTTCTTGCGGCGGTATTGAGCTGTAAGGGATTACGGATTGTAATCAGGTTGTAATCACTGGATTGTAATAAGATTGGATTTGCTGTTTGGTGGACGTAGCCCAGGGATTGGGTGAACCACGTTAAATCTTGGTGCCTTGTGTTCATTTCTGTGTGTTCTATTATTTTTTGTTATTGGTTATATTTGCATGTAGTTTTTATTTCTTTCCGTGGTTTATCCTAACAAATTCAACTCCTAGAAATGCTTAGGGAAGGTCGAGCTTCCATTTTTAGAGCTCCCAAAGACTTCCAAATCATCTTACATCTTTTAGCTTCTTAACTCCCAAATCATCTTATGGATTTTATCTTCTTGTCTTCTCATTTTTTTATTCTTTTATGTCATGTAAAGGCTCATGCACCCATTAATTGATATAAACAAAGGTGGATACCTACTTAGCACCATTTAGAGAGTCAATTTGTTTATAATTAGCTTTTTTTTATTAGTTTTTTAGCATGAGTTTGCATTTGAAGAGCTCTCACTCCTAGAACAAAGGGAGGAGATGATTTTCTTTAAATACATGGATGTAATATGTACTCTAGGCCATTATTTTGATGGAATAATATATGTTATTGCTTCTCTTATTCTAAGTGTAGTTATTCTCACCGGAGTGGATTATTTTTGTGAATGCATGTTCATGAATACTAATGGGACCAATGGTTTTATTGTGTTGTTGTGATTATGCAATCTTTTAGTTTTGGTGTTTTCCTTGTATCAACAAATTCTATTGTTGTGATGAATTGGAGAAAGGATCATTTTTGTTCTTGCATAGCATTTTGTCTTGTGTGAGAACACTTTTCATGGCCTCTTGATTTGATGAAACATGAAACATCTTTCAGTTATTATTGAAATTCCCATCGATGATTGCATCAATGGAGTTGAAGTGTTGCTCCTAATTTCATTGGTTTCCTACTAGATCCTTTTGATAATTTAATTCAAAAACATGTTGTTACTTTGGCTTATGTCCATTAGGAATTTCCCTTTTAGCAATTTTCTTTAATCTCTTATTAATCTATCTTTGCTATTTGATTTTCAAATACTTAGTTAAAATAGAATTCATATAGTTGCAATGATATAATTTTATTCATTATAGAACAAAAAATACAAAAAATATATCTCTTTGTGGTTAAAATTTCAGCAATAGGTGTGTAGATTGGTTTATACTATTAAATGCCTCGTGAACATACAGATTTATCTTCAATTGAGTTACCCAATAAGTTGAAAAATAGCCATTCAAAACCTTGATGTTGGTTATTAATCAAATTTTTAAGAGAGATATTCGAAAGGATCTCTATCGTTGAGCATTGTGCAAAATGACCACTCAACAATATTGAACTGCCAAACTTAGACAAATCTAAAGATAACATGTACTCAAATCATGAATAATAGAAATTGTAGGCATAATGATAAGGCACAATGATAATACCAACATCGCGACCTTTGAATCATCAAAACTAGTTCATATTGAACTAAAAACTCAACCTTTGCATTCAAGAATGCTATAGCACCAACAATAAAAAACATTACCAAAACTCATCCAAACTGTTATAAGTTGATGGCTATCAACTACAAACATCTCAAAAACTCCAATAAGAATAGCATTTGTAAATCTTCATTATAATACCCAAACTATCAAAAACATTAGATCAATGTAATGTCTACAACAAAAATACAATATATTGATATAGATGACAATAAATTAATATTAGCATACTATAGAAAAAACATTATCAACAATGTCATCAACCATACAACAAAGTCTTTCCATATTTCATATCTTTTTAATTTATATATTTTTCTTTTGTGACTTATAGGATTCATTTATCTTGTTGTACTATTTGCTAATCAAAAAGATCATCCCCTAATTCACTGTATAACTTAGATAAAAAATTATTTTAAATAGCTAAACATTGATGTGGGTGTATGCATTTAACATTTACCAATAGATATTATTTCACAAATATTTAATTTTTATTTTTTTTTAAGTTTGAGTTTGGTATAATAAAAATAATAATTATTTTATATTATCAACATATATAAATATATTATGCCCTAATATACATTAAATTACATCAATGTAGATTATGAAAAATAAATTTAAAACTTTTAAACCTTGACTTAATCTATCTTGATATTTATTATGTTATATTGTTAAAGAGACACACTATACATAGATCTTTAACTTTGGAAACAACTTACATAGATTGATCCCTACTAATAAAATATTTGATTTAAATTTTAAATGTGAATACTATAATAAAATTTCTAATTTAATTCAACTATATATTTCAATAATTATTTTATGCATTTTAATCTTTATTTAGATGCCATACACCTATTATTTTATATAAACCATTGTTTCAGATCATAAAATTACTCAAGGATAATGGTGCAATCTATAATGCAAAGGTGGTGATAGAGGCTGAAGAAACAAAGATTTCTACATTACAGCTAAAGTGGCGAAGTGAAATAATATCTTTAAATGCAGTATTGATTGCAACAGTTGCTTTTGCAGCTCCCTTTGATATATTGGGAAAAGAACTACTACAAGAAAATGAATTACATTCAGGTCCAAAGTACCAACAAATTTTTTATATTTTTATGTTCTATGTGTTCGTGATATCAGATACAATAGCATTTGGCACTTCTATTGGATCTGCAGTGCTCTTACTATTTGCAGTTTTTGGAAAGAAGGAAGATAGCCCCATGGTTGAAACTAGTTTTTTGGCAGCCATGGTAGCATTATTAGCATTATTGGTAACATTTGCTTCTGCAATAACCCTTGTTGTGGGACGAAAATACCTGTGGTTGGCATTATCTGTGTGGTTTATGGGGTGTGTTGTTCCTCTAGCAGTAAGGGTAAGAACTTTTCATTCAAAACTCTACATTTTTACAGACCATAGATACTTCAACAAGTTCATATTTGAAGACCTTTTTGGGCTTATAGCTAGTTTGATTTGGTGGGTTCTTGATATTGTGTATACATTATACTGGCAAGGCATAATTTACCCAACCATTCAATGGATTGGAAAATTTTGTATTAACATTTGATCAATTATTTATCACTAAACATATTTTATTTTTTAATATAATAGTTTTCATATTTTTTAGTTAAACAATGAAAAATGCATTAATATTTTGTATTATGATTTTATAATATTTATTTTACAAACTATTTTCTAAAATACATATCTAAATATGCTTTCTCCATGAAATTCAATGTATTTAAATTTCTAAATAACTATTATCCTTCACAGTTGAGAAAAATTAGATACATGTAACATGAAACACTCTCCAAGAATCTTAAAATAATGAGTTATACAACAACAAAAATGGGGTCTAATTTTTTTTTATAGAGGTTTGTACTAATCTAGAAACCTTCATTTGAAATATGACTAAATAAAGAGGGAATATGGTGTAATTTTACTAGTGAAAAATATGTTAAACACTTTAAGTTCCAAAATCGATTTATTTCATTGAGATATTGTACATTTAATAATACCTTCATATGTATTATGTCTAGAATTTTCATGTCTATTCTATCCTTTTAAAAACACAAAGAATAGAACATTATGATTATTTGTAAGGATTTTTTTTGATTGGTTAGTGGACTTCTTATTAATGTGCATAGGAAGATAACTATGATAGGATAGTGTACATAATTAGTAAATATCATTAAAGTTCTATAATATTATTTTCATTGTGATTATTGTAATTGATTGACTTTAAAATAAAACATCCCTTGTGAGGTGAAAAAGTTGAACTATAATCCACAACTTCGTGTATGAAAATAATTAATCTAATTCATGTAATACTATTACAAGGAAGATGATCTCCTAGACTCAAGATGGATAAATAAAAAAACAAAAATGTTTCTTCATTATGGGGAGACTATCACTATGCAGCTGGGAATGAAGAATACAAGACCTTGATGCAATACACAAGTAGATCTTCACACTAATTCATTAATTGAGAATGTAACCAAATAAAATACACAAATTTCTAGTGCTCGATAAGTTTTCCATTCATCAACAATAACCTCTACAATCCTTAATAACAAAACAACTCTAAAATTTGAAAATTCCCCTTTTTGGTCAATTTTCATATTTTTTGAATTTTTCCATTTTGGATAATTTTCAAAATAAATCCTAGAAATCTAGATTTTTGCCTAAAAGTACTCTAGACTAAGATAAGAAGAATTTCAAACTAACTTTCAAAATTGGAAACATAATTTCTAAGTGATTGCAAACACAAGTATTGAAAAAATTGCACAAAAAAACTAAAAGTTAATTTGAAAGGTCTAACAATGAACAATAATATGTTGATTGAATAAAGTGACCCGTCTCTACATGCATCAGTAATAGAATATTCCCAAGCAAACTAGCCTTTATAATAGTGGGCAAGTAGGGGGCCGACTCACTTCGTGTACTAAGCCTTAGTTGGTCATTAGAATAGTAGGGCCTATCTGTCCATGTGTATATAGTGGGTTAGTGCCGGTCATTATCTACCTTGCCTATGATTTATAAGGCAACTCCTTATAGATAGGGGCCCCCCGAGAACCTTCAATGACATATACCTATTGGAATTAAAGGTAGAGTAACTGAGAGGGGGGGTGAATTAGTTACAAAAATTAATTCACAGATCCCTTAGATGTCTTAAAGATCTAGTTATTACTAATACTCGGTAAACATAACAAAAATGTTGTAACTTGATAAATTAAATTGTTACTTATTTTCAAGCAAACATGCATGTAATTGAAAAAAAAATGAACACAAGAGACACCAAATTTAATGTGGAAATTCAATATAGGAAAAACCACCAAGTAACTAGTCATTAATTTTTCACTCTTCTGAAGTGAGCCCTGTTAGGAGCCAACCCTGTTAAAGGTTACAATACACATTGTTAGGTGTGACCCTGTTAGAGGATTTAATCACCTTATTAGGAGTGGCCTTGCTAGAGGTCTTTAGAAATATTCAACTAAACTGTCACTTTGTTAAAGGATTTATAAAATGGCTATTAAACCAACTCTATTAAGAGATTTGAAATCACTGCTACAATGGTTAGAAAGCAACAATGAATTGACCTGAGCAAGATGCAACTGAATTTCCTGACTACAGGTCTCTGTTCAGCATTATTAGATCCTCCTTGATCAAGTATAGCTTTGCTACTCCTCAATGATCTCTGATCATCCTTCCAATTCGCTTCCACAATAATCAGTCTTCATATACATTAATTCCACATAGTTCCACTCCATACCTAGAATTCACAACTTGACCTCTTAATTATACCATTCAGATTGTCAAGTTAGCCCATTTATATGTTACATTTACCAATAAACTATACATCAGTCAGCTAAAAATATTACTCTAAAAAAATAAATGTTATTTCATAAAACAATGAAATCCTTTACTAACTAACCCTACTCAATAAATACTGCAATATTAGTATAATGATTTGGCTACTAAGTTTACTCGGTAAGAACTGCTTCTGCCACATTTTCTTTGATGACTGAGTGAGCTCGATAAGAACTATTTCTACCACATTTCCTTTGATGATTGAGTTAGCTCGGTAAGAATTGTTTACTCGATAGATACTACAAGTTTTCTTTACTAACCTCCTGGGCTCGGTAGATTCTGTCCTTTTGCCTTGTTGACCTTTTGAGCTCAGTAGACTCTGTCCTTTTCCTTGCTGACCTTCTCAGCTCGGTAGACTCTATCCTTTTACTTGCTAACCCTCTGAGCTTGGTAGACACTATCCTTTGCCTTGCTGACCTTCTGAGCTTGGTAGACTCTATCTGATGACTGATATGACATTTGTGTGACATCAAAGACAACACACAATTGAAAAATTGTATCCAAAAATCTCCCTCTTTGGCATTGATGGCAACACAACATGTCATAGAAGAATGAAATTTGAAAACAAGTCTTTTACTGATAGAATACTTCACTTTCTTCTTCAAATACAGAAAATTCCCTCTTGCACAAACTCCTATTATTTTGCAAATTTTAGAAAGATATGACAGTATATTCTCCCTCTTTGACAACACATGCCAAAGACAACTCAAAACAACTGAATAGAATTATACCTGATGTATTGATTCATATGCAATGTCTTCATTGGTTTGCTACATCAACTGATAGATCTTCAATTCTGTTTTTGTTGATGCATCACTAGAACTATATTTTAGTGAGCTTCAGATAGGGGAATGATCCCTAACTTACCTCTTAGATACAAGAATGCATCCTTAGTTAAAGGCTTTGTGAATATTTTAGAAATTTGTTCCTTTGTATGGACATATTCTAGTCTTATTTCCTTTTCTTGCACCAATTCTCTAACAAAGTGATACTTTATGGAAATATGCTTGGTTTTTGAATGCATCACTAGATTCTTGAAGATGTTAATTACACTTGTGTTATCACAAAACATAACAACAAGTTCTTTGATTTCTTGCTTCATACATTCCAATAATTGTTTGATCCACACAATGTTTGAGCAATTTACTGCTGCTACAACATATTCAGCCTTTTTTGTGGATTGAGATGTATAATTATGCTTTTTGCTTGTCCAAGAAACCAACCTTTTTCCAAGAAAGAAAGCTCCTCCACTTGTGCTCTTTCTATTATCAATATTTCCTGCCCAATTTGCATTAGTGAACACCTTTAAATCCAGATTTCCTCCAAGTTTATACCATAATCCATATTCTTTGGTTCCTTTTAAGTATCTCATGATCCTTTTGATTGCCATCATGTGATTTTCTTTTGGCTTACTGAGAATCTTGCTACAATTCCTACTGCAAGGGAATTGTCTGGTCTTGTGTGCACTACATATTGCAACTTTGCAATCATCGATCTATACAATGTCTGATCTACTTCCTTTGATTCATCATCCTTGGTAAGTTTTAATCCAGTACACATAGGAATCCCAAATGGTTTGAAGTCTTCCATACCAAAATTTTTTAGTATCTCCTTGATGTATTTAGATTGAGTGATGTAGATGCCATTCTTATTTTGTTGAATTTGAAGACCAAAAAAGAATTTGATTTCACCAAAGATTGAAATTTCAAATTCCTTGTTCATTTGTTTTGAAAATTCTTTGCAAAGATCATCATTTCCTATGAACAAAGTATCATCTACAAATATTTCTACCAAAACAATCTTATTATTTGGTCCTTCCTTTATGTAAAAACTATTGTTGTCATTAGATCTTTGAAAACCAGTCTTATTAAGATAGTTATGCAATCTTTCATACCATGCTCTAAGGACTTGTTTTAGACCATATAATGCTTTATGCAATTTGTAGACTATGTCCTTCTTGTCTGGATCAACAAAACCTTCAGGTTGTTCAATGTAAACCTCTTCATCCAATATGTCATTGAGAAATACTGACTTAACATCCATCTGATAAACTTTGAATCCTTTGAATGCAGCATATGCAAGTAAGGTTCTGACACCTTCCAATCTTGCAATAGGAGCAAAAGTTTCTCCATAGTCTACAACTTCTTCTTGAGAGTATCCTTTGCATACCAGTCTAGCTTTGTTCCTTGATACCTTACCATCTTCATTTAGTTTGTTTTTGAATACCCACTTTATTCCAATCACATTTTTTGTCTTTGGGTCTAGGTACAAGAGTCCATGTTTTGTTTTTCTCTATTTGTTCTATCTCTTCATTAATAGCTTCAATCCAACATTCATTGTCTAGTGCATCTTTAACATTTCTAGGTTCAAAATCAGCAAGTAAACAAGTGCCTTCCAATTTACTTCTTGTCATTGTTCCTTATGATTTGTCTCCAATGATTTGATCTGGCACATGATGCTTTCTGGCATACTTGGCCAACATGGGCTCCTTGTTTTTTGAATGACTTGCATTGTTATCCTTCTGTCTCAACTTCTAGTTCTGATTTTGGTTGCTTGGGCTCAATAGATGCTAACTCAGTAGCTTTTGTTTGCAACTAGGATTCTTGCAACTCGATAGGTACTAACTCGTTTTGAACTTCTTGTGACTCGGTTAATGAAGACTCTGGAGTTGAGGATTCCTGATTAATAGGTAAACTTGGCATTGTATCAAGTTCCATGTAAACAAATCTTCTGTAGTCTTTAGGTTCCTTTTTTCTTACTTCTTCTATTCTTTCTACAAACTCATCAACTTTCACATGTGCACTTTCTATGACTTTGTGAGTAGATAAGTTCAAACATCTATATGCTTTGCTTTTGCAAGAGTACTCCAAAAATATTACTTCATCACTTTTTACATCAAAATTACCTTTTCTAGATTCTTTCCAAATGTAACATTTGTTTCCAAATATTTTTAGATAACTTACATTGGGTTTGTAGCCATACCACAACTCATATAGTGTTTTGAATGAGTCCTTTTTCAGTTATACTTAGTTCAAGGTATGAAGTGCAGTGCCGATAGCTTCTTTCTAGTATTTGATAACAATGCTTTTCTCAAACATTAAGTTCTTGCACAATCCATGATAGATCTATTCCTTCTTTCCACTATTCCATTTGAATTTTGCAAATGCTTCTAATTTCTCTCTTGAGTACATGACAGTCATCATTCTTGAATAATCATCAAAAAATAGAATGATAAATTTTTCACCAGTATAACTTTCAATACCAGTAGGTCCACAAAAATAAGTATGCACAATTTATAGAACTTCTTCAGTCTAATAGTTCTTTCTTTTAAAACTAGTCTTTCCAATTTTACCAATTTGACAATTCTTGCATAGACCAACCTCAAGTTTCTTTATGTTAGGAATACCTCTTACTTTCCTGAATTTACTAATCTTTATCAAGTTGTCAAAGTTTACATGACATAACCTCTTATGCCATAACCAACTTTCTTCAATTTGAGCAATGAAACATGAACATTCACCAAGTTCAAGATAAAATAAGTTACCTTTTGTTTGAGTGACAAATCCAATCAGCTTTACTTTGCCATCCAACAATCTTTTTTTTCCATGCATAAATTCTACTTTGAATCCATTATTGAGTAGTTGTGCCACACTCAAAAAATAATGTTTTAGTCCTTCTACCCAATATGCATTATCACATACAAGTTCCTTGGTTAGTGAGATTCTTCCTTTTTCTCTTATACAACAAGCTTCATTGTTACCAAATCTTATACTGCCACCATCATAGTCTTCAAAGTATTCAAACTTAGTTTTATCACCAATCATGTGATGAGAATAACCACTACCTATGATCCATGTATCATTTCTGCTCATATGAGAAATGAGTGCTATTTCTTCATCATTATTAGATTCATCTTTCACAACAATGTAGACAATTTCATCTTCTTCTTCATCATTAAAATCATTAGAATCTTTAACCATGAAACATGTTTTCTTACCTTTATCCTTAAATGATTTGATGTCTTTCTTTCCATTGTACTTGTGACCTTTCTTCTCTTCTTTGTTCTACTTATTTGGGCACCTAGCTACAATATGTCCAATTTCTTCACAAGAAACGTAGATTAGAGGAACCTTACCTTTGTATTTCCCTTTGCCTCTTGAATATTTTCTTGCTAGTAGAGCTTCAACCACCTCAAGATCACTGTCTAAAATTTGTTTTGATTCTTCATCACTATCTGATTGCAGATCCTTCATTTTTTTCCCTTTTTCTTTGAGTGAAAGCTTGGCTTCAAATGCTGATTCAATGTTCTTCACACCTAAAACATAATTGTCATAGTTGTCTAGCTCAAATGCAGTCAATCTTTCAACTATGGCCTCTAAATTTATTTTATGATTTGCCTCACATCTTCTATCTTGAATCGCAGAGACTCTGATTGCATAAATGGGAAGTAGAGTTCTAAGAACTTTACTTATAATTGTCTCTTCATTGATATCTCCTCCAGATGCTTTGTTTCACTAACACATGCTTTAACTCTTTCAACATACTTTGCAATGTTTTCATCCTCTCATCCTCATTTGATCAAATTGTCCTCTCAAAATTTCTGCTTTGGCTCTTCTCACATTATCATCTCCTCCATAGATCTCTTTCAGCTTGTTCCACATTTCAAAGGCATTTTTACAATCCTTGATGTCATCAAATTCTTCATAACTCAGAGCAGATGCTATATCTATCATCATGTTGTTGTGAGTCTTCTTTTCAAAAATATCATTGACAGATAATGTACCAGAAGGTTCTTCATATTTTTCATTGAGGTACTTTAGCCCTATATCACCAATAGAAGCTAGATGAAGCCTCATCAATCCTTGGCATGCTAAGAAGTTATCCCTGCTAAGTCTTGGAATTTCTCTTTTGTAAGAGATCTTGATCTTTATCTTAGATCTTTGAAATCTTTTCCTATAAGCACCAAAAGCTCTGATACAAATTGTTGGAATTAAAGGTAGAGTAACTGAGAGGGGGGGTGAATCAATTACTTACAAAAATTAATCTACAGATCCCTTAGATGTCTTAAAGATTTAGTTACTGCTAATACTCTGTAAACATAACAAAAATGTTGTAACTCGGTAAATTAAACTGTTACTTATTTTCAAGCAAACACACATGCAATTGAAAACAAAATGAACACAAGAGACACCAGATTTAACATGGAAACCCAATATGGGAAAAACCACCAAGTAACTAGTCACCAATTTTTCACTCTTCTAAAGTGAGCCCTATTAGGAGCCAACCCTGTTAAAGGTTACAATACACACTATTAGGTATGACCCTGTTAGAGGATTTAATCACCTTGTTAGGAGTGGCCTTGCTAGAGGTCTTTAGAACAATTCAACTAAACTGTCACCTTGTTAGAGGATTTACAAAATGGCTATCAAAGAAACTCTATTAAGAGATTTGAAATCACTACTACAATGGTTAGAAAGCAATAATGAGTTGACTTGAGCAAGATGCAACTGAATTTGCTAACTATAGGTCTCTGTTCAACATTATTAGATCTTCCATGATCAAGTATAACTTTGTTACTCCTCAATGATCTTTGATCATCCTTTCAATTCACTTCCACAATACTTAGTCTTCATATTACATTAATTCCACACACTTCCACTTCATACCTAAAATTCGCAACTTGACCTCTTAATTATACCATTCAGATTATCAAGTCGACCCATTTACATGTTACATTTACCAATAAACTATACATTAGTCAGCTACAAATATTCCTCTAAACAAATAAATTTTATTTCATAAAACAATGAAATCCTTTATTGGCTGACCCCTTCTCGGTAAATATTGCTTCCAAAAATTTCCTAAGTTAACCTTCTTGACTTGGTTAACATTGCAATATCTATAAAATCCTTTGGCTACCAAGTTTACTTGGTAAGAACTGAATTCCTTCATGAGAGCTCAGTAAGCACTAGTTCTACCAAATTTCCTTTGATGACCAAGTGAGCTTGGTAAGAACCATTTCTACCACATTTCCTTTGATGAATGAGTTAGCTCGGTAAGAACTGTTTACTCGGTAGATACTACAAGTTTTCTTTACTAACCTCTTGGGCTCTATAGATTCTATCATTTTTCCTTGCTGATCTTCTGAGCTCGGTAGACACTATGCTTTGCCTTGCTAACCTTCTAAGCATGGTAGACTCTATCCTTTCCCTTGCTGACCTTCTGAGCTTGGTAGACACTTTCCTTTGCCTTGCTAACCTTCTGAGCTCGATAGAATCTATTTGGTGACTAATATGACATTTGTGTGACACCAAAGACAACACACAATTGAACAATTATATCCAACAATATCGACTATCTTGGTGAATAGTAGGGCTCAACAACTATACTATAGTAGCAGGTGGGGGGGGATTCTCCATGACAACCAACAAAGATATTTAAGTGGAAGTCCACATCTCTTTTTTATGAAACCACCTATATAATTTCAAGAAAAACTCATATCTAAGTCAAAAGTTATTACCCTCAAAAGTCCCTACATAAGACCTGGGGCCAAATAGGGTGAAAATGGTATTTTGCATGCACGGAGAGACTAGGAACTCACATACATATTTTGGAAGAATAGTTAACAATTAAATTTATTAATTAACCTAAAGATAATTTTTTGGGGCTAAAGTAGAGGGATTAGGATTCCCAAGGCACCTTTCTCCTAAGATTGAGGTACGCTATGCAACTGACCTAGATAGTGTCAATTTTGATGGATACAAATTACATATATCTTTCTAATTTGACATAAACCTATATCTGTATAAGGAAATTGTCAATGTACATAGATAATAAGAAAATTTTGATGTAAAAAGAGGTTCACCAATCTCAAACTCTAGTTTAAGAAGTAGCCTTGATCATAAATGAATTGAACTTGAATTAGATGTATGCCCATGTTAGATGTTGGGAGAGAGTTTTGTTAGGAATTGTTTCTAGTAATATTTGGCATTAATATTTTGTCATTTGTGTCAAGATATATTGATGTAGGGTGCTTCACTTAATACTACAAACACACATTATAAATAGAGAAACAAGAGAAAGTTTGTAAGAAAAGAAAATGGGCTTCTTATTATCTCCACAAATATGGAATTATAAATTTTTTAAAATACAATATGAAAAGCCATATTAGAATTTTCTTTACAATACTCTTCAATTCAGAGCCATGAACTATCATCCTAAACTATGCTAGACAACACTATGGGCCTTTCTTATATTGGTAAGTTTCCACTACTTGGGAAGGTTCTAGACTTTTGGCCCTAACCCTTGAGGCCAACCGAGATCCAAATAACTATTATTTTTATATTTATTACATAAGGTCAACTCAAAAATAATATAAATTATTCTTTTATGTATCCCAAATTTTGGAGGCCATAAAATTTTCAAATCAAATATTATTTATGTTATAACTACTTTTCAGAAATAATAGCTCCTAATCTACAATACCCTAATAATGTAAGCATCATCAGTCAAGGTTCAAACTTGTTCCAGAGCCATTTAGGCTTTCAAAATTTTGCTCAAATGTTTTGTACCAAAAAAAACTCAATATATTTTGTAGTACATGTGGTATGATAACTACAATGAACCTCCAACTATGAAATCATAACATTCCAAGTTTGTATGACCCACATAATTAAAAAATAGTAAGTTTCTAGAAATAGTAACTCTACACAAAAATAATCCTTATCGAAAAGACATAAAGAGAAATAATTTTGGGTGATGCAAGATTTCTTTTACAACTAGGATGCTCTAGCATCATATATGCCTATCATATAGTGCTCATGTTGATGAACAATGTGTAGAGAGAGTTTCAATAAAGACATAGTTTGTTGAAAATAAGGTAAAGAACATGATGGGATGATGTTTGATGAGTCTACATGATATTTTTGTTTATCTCATATATTTTTTGAGTTGATTTGGAGAAATTGTAGAGGTTTTGTTGAATACTAGTGTTGGCTTATGATTGGACTGAATTTTAATTATCTTATAAAATGTGAATTACACCTAGGAAATATCTAATTCTCATAATCAACACATTCCAAAATGAACAAGTACCAAGTAAAAAACTGACCTAGATTTCTACACTCTAAAATCTAATAAATTCAAGTGGGTATACCTAGGATTAGACTCATTCTTCTTTATAATATCACCTTCATTCTAATCGTTGATTAAGAATATAATAACCCTTGAGCTTCTACACTTATGCAAGATAACTCAAAATTTAATAGCTAATCACATTGTCCTATCTTTCCACAAAAAAAGTAGGGGCTAACACTTTAGATCTATAAATATAAATGAGACAAATATGATTTTACATTTGATTTTTAAGCATAAAATAAATGGATATTTGTTTGACAATTATTACTATAACCAGTGCCCTATCCTTTGGGATGTTCCAAACTTGATCATATACTACAATTCAATTATTTGTTCATTTACTTAGCAAATGAAAATCAATAAACCATATAAATTTTCTCCTGAGTAAAATCATCTTTGAAATTCTTCAACTTTGTTAAATTATACTAAGCATTTACTTGATCCATCATATCAACATCAAAATAAAATAAGACATACAACTTTAAAACAAATTTAATTATGATCCATGTCCTTTGTTTATAAAGCATAGAAATTTATATAATATCAAAAGGGGAGACAATGGTAATAGTAATATAGCTCCTTGAAATACTTTTTGTATTAACTTCCTTGAATGTAATAAACCTTAGTATGTGATCAAAACTTAGAACAATATCAATAGTCTGAGATACTATTTCACATTTGATTAACATAAAAACTTTACAAACATGACATCAACTATTACACATCATATGGACCAATCAAAATATTGAATATCATTCACAAAAATGAAGCTTGGACCCTTCAATATCCTAGTCTTGGAAATCCTTTTATAGAGAATAGTTGCAACAAGCTTCATACATGGGAGAATGACACATGTTACTTTACAACTCAATACACAATTATCTAGCATAGAAAAAACATGTTAGCAACAAAAGGAAAAAAGTTCAGTTAGGCCTTCTGACAAGTTGATGTTGACACTTATAGCACCCATGACTTATTTTCCTTCTCTTTAACCATGTTTTGTTTTGAAAAAAATATCCTCATGTTGGTTGGCACTTCTTTAGTGGGGCCTTAGTAAATGAGTCATCAATTATTGTGTACCTAGTCATTTCTCATATTCTTCATCACTGGGCCATTTATGGGCTTGGATATGATATGAAATCTATCTATAGGGATTGTATTTGATGATGCATGATGTGACATTATTTTCAAAGTTCTCATAATAAATCCCTGAATTAACTAATTTCCCAATGTCAATATCTAAAATCTCTATATTCATATCTTTTCTAACTTTAATTGCCAGCTTATATACTTTACTAATGGCTTTAGTTCACCATTATACTAATGGTTTTAAATGTGTATCCTTGTATAGAATAGAGGCATCAACATTTCATCATATCCATCAAAACTATCCCTTAGTTCAATCACTCTATTTTCAATGTGCTCTGGTAAAATTGTAAAATTAGTTAGTGACCTAACTAACTTAGCAGTGGGAATAGAATTAAGTGGCTTGGAACAATCAATTCTCTCACATGATTCTATTTTCCTCACTATATCTATCCTTTGGACCCACTTTTCAAATACTAGCTTAACAAATGCTTGATCATTTTTAAACTTACATATGGAAAAATGAATTAAAGAATATACCTCGTGAACCCTATACATTCTTGAATTTATTTTCTAATGAAGAAATAAAAAAGTAGTTTGAACAATCCCTCATTTTTTACTTTTAGAATATTTATGATCTTTTTTAGTTGCTCCTTTTAATTTAATAATTTCCTTTAGTAGTACCTCCATATCTTTGTCTTTTCCCATGTATATTTTTTGTACTAGCATAGGTGGTATATTTTTCTCTACCTTCACTAGATTCTACTGCTTAGATGAGCTAGCCACCTTTTTCCTTGCTGACTTAGAAACTTCAAGTTCAACTACTCTTTTCACCAATGCTTCAACCTTGGATTGTAGTGTTATGAAAAGGTTTCTATTCTCCTTATACAAATGGAAAATATGTCTATATTTCATAGTTAGTTCTTTGTACTTCCTTTCAACTTCCTTGGCAATATCACCAACATATAAAACATGACATTTTTGGATCCACCTATAGCTTTAGTGAATTTAGCACCTCTAACACTTTGTTAAATGGAATTTCCCTTAATTCTAGTGTCTTTATCAATAATTTCTCCTTGGGTGCTAGTGGGAGAAAAATAAAAAAGTATATACATGGCATAATACTTGCTATAACATGTCCACTTCATTATCTTGTCTAATGATCTAGCATTAGGGTGATGTGTCTTTAGACTTTGTATGAGAGAGTAAAAAATAATAGCATTAGATATGTCTATATTTGGTAAGAGTGCCATCTCTAATTCCTGGACTATTTGCATTCCCTCCTTAGGGGTGATAGCATCAAATCTCTCTGTCATTTCATCTTCAATTTCTTGTATAATTTCCTCTTCTTTGGCACTACGAGTTTTTGTCATTCTTTTTCCTTTCATTTGGTGGAATTACTGTGCATGTTTCTTCCATAAGAATTTCTTAAATGAATGGTTTTAACAAATTGGTCATCTTTCATGAATTCCTTGGAAGCTTTTTGTCTGACATCTCTAGGCATTAAGCCTTTCACCTCTTTTGAAGATGTGTCTAAAACTGGTGCAATGGGAATAAGTGGCATTCCTACTCTCATAAAACCATCACGCACAAAGATTATATATTCTTCTTCATCTTCCTCTTTAGGAGCAATTTCTACATTAGGTCCCCCTCCCCCAATCTTCTTTCCTTTACCTCTTCCATGGGTTCTTATCATAGCCTTTTGTGTGCCTTTTTCTAAAGGATAAATTCAATATTTTGTCATGTAGGTGAACGGATAGGAGGTGATTATGGTGATGGAAGAGAAGAAGATCTTTTCAATGGATCATATACCTTTTGGCCCAAATATATCACTAGTGCATGGGGACCTCTTGTAGATGTATTTCTCTGATATACTTTGAGGCCCCCCTCTTTATTGTATCTTTTAGATGCCTTGGTGTCTTTGGGATATTCCTCACTCCTTGGTCCCTTCTACCCAATTTCCTCCTAAGGAACCATGTCACCTTCTTGGATTAAGGGGTCTAGACCCTCTACAAACACAACAGATGTAATGTTTGTTTTATTTGATTGTCCACGATTCTCCTTCATGGTTGCATATGAGTCAAGAAAGTTATCGAAAAGGACTAGTACCTTTATAGTCATTGGTTCAATAGATGAAAGAGGGTCATGTTTAGGATCAAATTCATGAATCCTTTCTAACATATCCTTATAGGAAAACCAATTCCTCATATACTTATCCTAGATTTTGAAATCATACACATTTATGATTATATATTCTAAGAAGTCAAATTCATGAGGTCCTCAGGGTTTCAAATTCACCCTTTCCATTAACATATGATGAAATGATTATGAATGATTTAGCCCTTTAGTGTTGACCCCCATCTTATAAGGTTTGAATTATTCAAAATATAAGAGGAGTAATTAAGAGGGGAGGGGTCAATTAGTTACCACAAAAATAAATCCCAGATCCCTTAGATGTCAACACAACTTAAAACATAAACTCTGATAAACTAAATTCTATTGTAACTCAGCAAACACATAGGCACTTAGTTAACACTAGAAAATGTTGTAACTCAAAAAATATTGAAAATCAATTGTTACTTGGCAATAAATGATCTTTAAGATGTTAACTATGATTAACCTTAATTAAAATTAGTTGCATACACATGAAAGTAAATAGAATGAACACAAGTGACACCAAGATTTAACCCAATTTGGGCAAAACCACCAATTGCAACTAGTTACTAATTTTCACTTTTTCGAAGTGAGCCCTATTAAGAGCCAACCCTATTAAAGGTTACAAAACACACTATTAGGTATGACCCTATTAGAGGATTTAATCACCCTATTAGGAGTGGCCTTGTTAGAGTCTTTAAACACATCAATCTAGAAATTCCACCTTGTTAGAGGATTTACAAATAGCTGTTAAGCCAACTCTATTAGGAGATTTAGATCACTACTACAATGGTTAAAGAATAACAATGAAATGACTTGATTTTTGATGCAACTAAATTTCAAATAATAGATATCAAATATGGATTCAATGCTTGATCCTTCTTGATCAAATGTATCTTTGTAGCTCCATAAGGATATTTTGTTTATCCTTCAAATTCTCTTCCTTTAAGCATCCTTCTTCTTCACACACTCATTCACACTCAAATCCCATAACTTGACCTTACATTAATATCTTATACATTGTCAAGTCAGCCTGAATACAACTTACAATAAATAATATTCATCTTCTTAGTCGACTAAAACCATCAAACATATTCATTTAACCCAATAGGCTAAAACAAGAAAATCCTTTGTTAGCCGACCCTACTTGGTAGACACTAGCCATAACAAATTTTCCTTCATTAACCAAGTGAGCTTGGTTAACACTCATGTTAATGCCAACTCTCTTTGCCTCTTGAGTGAACTCAATGGACACTATCTTTTGTAAATTCTCTTTGTAACCAAGTGAGGTCGGTTAACACTTGTTACCTTCCAACTTTCCTTTGTCTCTTGAGTGAACTCGGTAGACATTGTCATCTAAACTTGGCATACATAGGAATGCTCGATAGCCATAGAAAATTATCTTCATTTCCTAAGTGAGCTTGGTAGACACTAACTTGTGAATGTATGACATTTTGTGTAACATCAAAGACAACATATAGTTGAATGATTGTATCTAACAATCCCCCTCTTTGCATTGGTGGAAACACAACATGTCATAATATAATGAAATTTTAGAATAAAATACAAGGATAATATACTTAGTTTCATTTTGACTCTCATCTATGAGAACTCTCTCTATCTTTAGTCTTCTCTCTCTATCACCAAACTTTGAATATTCTAACTATAACATCTTCTTCTGATAGCAAACTCTCCCTCTTTGATATCAGCTCTAAAAATTTCTAACCAAGTTCTTCTTCTTCAAACAACTTCAATAAAGTTCTCCCTCTTTGACATCTTCAGCATATCAAACTCTTCTCCATAGAATTATGACATAAAACTCTCCCTCTTTGACATCTTATCCCAAAGACCATAAACAATGTAGTTTCTAATGTACCTTAAGTACTGATTCATATGCAATATGCCCTTTTATTACTACATCAACTTGATTGATCTTTAACATGCTCTAGTTGATGCATAACTAATACTTCATTTAGTGAGCTTTAGATAGATGAATGACCCATAGCTTACCTCTTAGATACAAAAATGCATCCTTAGGTAATGTCTTGGTGAATATTTTTACAATCTATTCATTAGTATTCACATATTCCAACCTTACTTCCTTGTCTTGCACTAATTCTCTCAAGAAATGATATTTTATTTCAATGTGTTTGTTCTTGGTATGTATCACTAGATTCTTTGATATATTGATTGCACTAGTGTTATCACAGAAGAGAATCACTAGATCCTTCATCTCTACCTTCATACCTACCAATAGTTTCTTGAACCAAAAAATATTGGAACAATTGAATGTTGCTACAACATATTCTACCTCTGTTGTTGACTGAGAAATGTAATTCTACTTTTTTCCTATCCAAGACACTAGTCTTTTACCAAAAATGAATGCACCACCACTAGTGTTCTTTCTATCCTCAATGATTCCCATCCAATCAACATCAATGAAGGCTTTTAACTCTAAGTTGCCTCTTTTCTTATACCATAATCCATACTCTTCAGTACCTTTTCAATACCTCATGATTCTCTCAGTTGCCACCATATTATTTTCTTTAGGATTAGCTAAAAATATTGTCACCATACCAACTACAAGAGAAATGTCAAGCCTAGTATGCACACCATACTACAATTTACCAATCATTGATCTATATGTGGTCTAATCTACTTCCTTGGAATAATCATTTTAGAAAACACATAGGTGTTCCAACTATATTTGAATCCTCCATTCCAAATCTCTTTCGAATCTCCTTGATATATTTAGATTGAGTAATGTAGATACCATATTTCTTCTATTGAATCTACAATCCAACAAAGAATTTTATCTCACCAAACATAGACATCTCAAATTATTTACTTATCTCTTTTGAGAAATATTTGCACAAGTCATCATTTCTAGTAACAATGTGTCATAAACAAAGATTTCTTCCAATACAATCTTCTTGTACGGTCCTTCTTTGATATACAGACTACTATTATCATTTTTTCTTTGAAAACCAATCTTTATCAAGTAGTTGTGAAGTCTTTCATACCAAGCTTCGTAATCTTGCTTGAGTCCATACAATTCTTTGTGCAATTTACAAACCATATCCCTTTTTTAAAGATCTACAAAACTTTCTAGTTGTTATATGTAAACTTCTTCTTCAAGAATTTCATTCAAGAATATAGATTTCACATCCATTTGATAAAATTTAAAACCTTTATGTGCTGCATATGCAAGTAAAGTTCTAACAAATTCTAATCTTGCAACAAGAGTAAAAGTTTCACCATAGTCAATACTTTCCTCTTGAGAGTAACCTTTGCAAACTAACCTTGCTTTGTTTCTTGAAACTTTTCCATATTCATTCAGTTTATTTCTGAAAAACCCACTTTGTGCCAATCACATTCTTATCCTTAGGTCTAGGAACAAGAGTCCAGATATTATTCCTTTCTATATATTCTATCTCTTCATTCATTACTTCAATCCAACCTTTATTATCCAAAGCATCTTTAACATTTCTAGGTTCAAATTTAGTAAGCAAACATGTACCTTTCAATTTTTTTTTGTCATTGTACCATCAAAGTTGTTTCCAATGATCTGCTCAAGTGCATGGTGCCTTTAGATGTATCTTTCTAGTATATGTACTTTGGATTTAGAACTTGTTTCAAATAGATTAGCATTATCTTCAAGCTCAGGTCCCATTATCTATGATTTGGGTCCTTCTGATGAATCAAGTTGCACTGGCTGCAACTTAGTAGCTTTTATCTATGACTCGAGTCCTTCTGATTGTGACTCGAGTTACACTAGTTGAAACTTGACTACTTTTCAAGATTTTGGGAGTTAGGAGATGAAGCTTCTTGACTTCCAATAAGATTAGCCAATGTATCAAGTTCATAATACAAAAACCTTCTATAATCCTTAGGTTCTTTGTTGCTTTCTTCTTCACTCTTTTATGCAAACTCATCAATTCTTACATGTACACTTTCTATGATTTTATGAGTTAACAAATTAAAACATTTATGCGCTTTGCTTCTATAGGAGTATCCTAGGAATATGCATTCATTACCTTTGACATCAAATTTACGTTTCCTAGATTCCTTCAAGATATAACATTTTCTACCAAATAGTTTCAAGTAGCTTACATTAGGTGTGTGTTCATACCATAGTTCATAAGGTGTTTGATTTGAGTTTTTCTTCAATTGTACTCTGTTCAAGGTATGCACTACAATACTGATTGCTTCTTTTGAGTGTTTGATTGCAACATTCATTTCTATCATCAAAGTTTTTGCATAATCCATGATGGATCTATTTCTTCTTTCAATTATACCATTTTGGTGAGGTGTACTAGGTACTAATAATTTTCTTTTGATTCCTTTTTCAATGCAAAATTCATTGAATTCATTAGAGATTAATTCACCTCCTCTATCTAAGATTAGATATTTTAATTTCTTTCATGTCTCTTTCTCAATTCTAGCCAGATACCATTTAAACTTTTGAAAATCTCTAAATTCTTATTTTAGATACATTATAGTCATCATTCTAGAATAATCATCAACAAATAAAATGAAATACTTATCTCCACTTTATCTTTCTATTCCATAGGTCCACAAAGGTCTATATGAACCAACTCCAAGACATCTTCTAAATGATGGTTCTTGCTTTTGAAACTAGTCTTTCCCATCTTTCCAATTTGACGATTTTTGCATAGACCCATTTCATGTTTTCTCAAACTAGGAATACCTATTACTCTTGTGTTCTTTATTCTCTTGATCAGATTATCAAAATCCACATGGCATAGCCTTTTATGCCATAACCAACTTTCTTCTACTTGAGCAATAAAACATGAACTTTCACTAAGATCTAGGTAGAATAAGTTACCTTTTTCTGATTATTAGACCCAACTAGATTTTCTTTTCCATCTAATAGCTTGGACTTCCCATTTATGAATTCTACTTTGAATCCAACATTATTCAACTATGCCACAATCAGTAGATTGTGCTTCATTCTTTCCACATAGTAGGCATTGTCACATCTGAGCTCATTGGTTAGTGAAATACAACCTTTTCTTTTTATGCAACAAGTTTCATTATTTCCAAATCTAACACTTCCACCATCATAGTGTTCTATATGCTCAAACTTTTTTTGTCACTAGTCATGTGGTGAGAACAACCACTATCAGTAATCCATGTATCATTCCTAATAACATGAGAAATAAGTGTCATCTTGTCTAACTCATCATCTGATTCATCTTTTACAGCTATACAGACCATTTCATCATTATCACTACTATCAAAATCTTTGACCATAAAACAAGATTTCTTACCTTTGTCTTTGTAGTCCCTGTAGCTCTTGAATTCCTTCTTGCCTTTGAACTTGCTGCTTTTCTTTTCTTCTTTTCTTTCTTTATTTGGACACCTTGCACCAATGTGACTAACTTCTTCACATGAAATATAGATTAGAGGAATATTACCTTTATACTTTTCTCTACCTTTGGGTTGTTTCCTTGCAAGCAGGGCTTCAATAACTTCAAGATCACCATTAGAACATTTTCCCTCTTCTTTACTTTCAAATTGTTTAGCTTTTGGTTTTCCACTTTTCTTGTTGAGTGAAAGCTTGGCTTTAAATGCAGATTCAATACCTTTGGAACTAGGAACATAATTATCATAGTTATCCAATTCAAAAGCTATCAATCTTCCCACTAGAGCATCCAGATTTATCTTATTATTTGGATCACATCTCATCTCTTTAATAGAAGATTCTCTAATTGCATAGATAGGAAGAAGGTTTTTGAGTACCTTGCTTACAACTATTTTATCATAAATATCTCCACTAGAGGCTTTGATTGCACTTACACTTTCTTTAATTTGTTGACATAATTTGCAATGTTCTCATCCTATCTCATCTTCATCTAATCAAACTAGCCTTTAAAACTTTTTGCTTTGGCTATTTTTACATTATCATCACCTCCATATATATATATCCTTTATTTTGGTCCACATTTCATGAGTATTAGTACAACCTTTGACTTCATTTAATTCAAGATAGTTGAGAGTTGAAGAAATAGCAATCATCATGATATTATGATTTTTCTTTTTAGCAATCTCTTCAACTATCAATGTTTCAGTAGGAGCCTTACATTTATTATTAAGATATTTCAAACTTGAATCACTAATGGTTTCCAAGTGTGACCTCATAAGTTCCTTCCATGCTACAAAGTTTTCTCTATTCAATTTGGGATTCTTTCTTATGCAAGACATCATGATCTTAGCTTAGGTCCTTGAAACCTTCTCTGCAAGCACCAAAAGCTCCGATACCAATTGTTGAAAATATAAGAGGAGTAGCTGAGAGGGGATGGGTAAATTAGTTACCACAAAAATAAATCCTAGATCCCTTAGATGTCAACACAACTTAAAACATAATCTCTAATAAACTGTATTAACTCAACAAACACACGGGCACTTGGTTAACACTAGTAAATGTTGTAACTTGGCAAATACTAAAAATCAATTGTTACTTGGAAATAAATGATCTTTAATATGTTAACTATGATTAACCTTAATTAAACTTAGTTTCATACACATGAATGTAAATAAAATGAACACAAGTGACACCAAGATTTAATGTAGAAACCCAATTTGGGAAAAACCACCAATTGCAACTAGTTATTAATTTTCACTTTTCTGAAGTGAGCCCTATTAGTACCCAACCCTATTAAAGGTTAAAAAACACATTGTTAGGTGTGACCCTCTTAGAGGATTTAACCACCCTATTAGGAGTGGCCTTGTTAGAGGTCTTTAGACACTTAAATCTAGAAATACCACCTTGTTAGAGGATTTACAAATAGCTATTAAGCCAACTCTATAAGAAGATCTAGATTACTACTACAGTGGTTAAAGAGTAATAATGAAATGCTTTGATTTTTGATGCAACTAGATTGCTGATTAAAGATCTCAATTTTGGCTTCAATACTTTATCCTTCTTGATCGAATATAGCTTTGTAGCTCCACAAGGATATTCTGCTTATCCTTCAAATTTTCTTCCTCTAAGCATCCTTCTTCTTCACACAATCATTCACACTCAAATCTCAAAACTTGACCTTACATTTATATCTTATAAATTATCAAGTCAGCTTGAATACAACTTACATTAAATAGTATTCATCTTCTCAATCGGCTAAAACCATCAAACATATTCATTTAACTCAATAGGCTATAACAAGAAAAACATGTATTAGCTGACCCTACTTGGTAGACACTAGCCATGAAATTTTTTCCTTTATTAAGAAAATGAGCTCAGTAAACACTAGTTTTCATTCCAACTCTCTTTATCTCCTCAATGAAGTCGGTGGACACTATCTTTTTTGAATTCTCTTTGGTAACTAAGTGAGCTCAGTTAACACTCATAACTGTTGTCACAAAAGTTTGCACCCTTATCCAAATTTTTTTCCTAAGAACAACCTTGTGAAACTTGAAAACAATCTCCAAGCTATGGGACTTGAACTGTGAGGTTGAGTCTCTAGAGATGACTGGCTTCCTTTGTTATTAGGATGCACTTAACTACTCTTGAAGAAGAAAAGGGAGAAGGAATGCATAGAATTAAACTACCTAACCTATTCTAAGGAGGCAATGCATCAAAATAGAGTGTTTGATCTTGTCTCTATCCATAAATGTATAGTTAACTAGTTATAACCTCAAAGAATATAGATTTAGACTCTTCTTAATCTAGCAATCACATGTAGTTTAGGTAACAAATGAATTCTATAGGAAGAAACTTCACTTAATATCATTCAAATACCAAAATAGATACAATCATGCAAATTGTAGAATATAGACAAGAACATTAACCAGAGGAAAAGAAATCTTGCATAGTGTGTTAATGGATAAAAGATATATGGTAGAAATTTACAATAGCTCATAGGCATGAGGAATTATAGTGGTATGTAGAGAAAGAAATACTAGAGAATTAGAGAAAGATCAACAACAATCCTTGAAAGGGTACAAAAGTTGCTTTTATAGTTGAAGCATAACTGAGAAAATTCTACTGGAAGCCAAAGCACAACCACCATCATTAAGATTTACAAGGAATAACAATAAAAATCAAGAAAATATAATCTTGGAACATACCCAAATGTAAGAAAATCCATTACTTTTCCAAAAGAATGACTATGAGAAGATAGAAGCAATAGTCATTAATGCATAATTGGGTAGATGGATAACTAGATGATGAGTGTATACTCATTTTGCATTTACTATGCATGGGAAATGTCAAAAGAAATCCACAGATGGTTGAAAGATCTGATCTTCCATTAAAGATTCATTTCTTCCTTGTTATCAACACACCAAGTTAGACCTATTAGTAGGTCAATAATATTCAACATTCATCCTATACCTTTCCTATAATTCTATTGGTTGAAGATCCTTCTCTTTTCCAGCTTGGACAAGTGAAAAATCCTTATTATGGTCAACCTAGGGGCCTATGATCTTATGCTCATCAACTTGTCTTAACATTGGCCCTCCTTGAAGTCTCTTTATGATCTTACGATTGCTACAATGTACAACAAACCCCTTTTTCTTTGTGTCTTTGGAAGACTCTTCAGTTGCACCTACAATCTTATGATAACTACATATCATAAGATCATAATCCTTATAACAATCTCTCATGACCATATGCTCTTACAATGTTGTGATAGCTAAATATCATAACATTGACAACTTTGACAATAAACTTCATGATCTTACGTTGGATCATAAGATCATATAATGGGAATATGGTCATATCATCATAGCTTTGACTTTTCACCCTTGCAATAGAGATTGAAGAAATGGGACTCATTGGGGACATGTGTTGGAACCTCACCATGTTGCTATATGTATCCTTCCTAATACTTCCATTGGTGACAACATGACAACCACTTGATCATAACCCATCTAATGGCTCTAAAAATACACCAATTCATTTCAAAACCTAACCAATAGAAATGCTACCTTTTTCCAACTCATTTGATAATCTATCCACCTCACCTATGGACCACAAGAAAGATAGGACCCACACACCATGCATCAACCTCTCACTATGTCACATAAATTAAAATACTCATAGCTTTCCATAATGAGATAGCAAGGACCATTAATCCTAGGAATATGTATGATGTGCTTTGTCAAAATTGAGGAAGAAGGGTCCACCATGCTACATGTCCATTTGTCACTTTGTCGCCTTCCATAAGACCCTTATAAATTTATAAGGTGAAAAAGTGATCACCATAGATCTAGGAAGATCTAATGGTATGAAAAATTGTGGCCCCACAAATATTAAAACATGACTTAACCTTGGGACTTAGGATATAACACATATAACCAAAGTATGCTCGTGTGCGCTAATCTTTGAATTTTCAAATATATGAATGTTGGGGTATGCTTAGGTCTTGAAATTAATTTTTTGTCAAGAAGTATTTTTGGCTAACAATTCTGGTGACTTACAAGGGATGCAAGCTTGCTATGCATACTACTAGTGACCTAAAATACCAATTGGGCTATAGAGTTTTAAAATGATAGAAACCATAACATTGAAAACTGTGACCCTCTATAATCTTGAAATTTAGGAGAACTGCCTCTACAACAAAACATGTGCTTCGAACTTCTTGGAAACTAGGAACAAAAAAGAAGCAAACTACTCTAACTATGTATAGGAAACATAATTTTTCCTCAAAAATAGGGTTGAGATATATCCCATTAACTAGAATAGGTAGGATTTCATCATCAGGTCTACTTAATTGGAAAGCATTGGCCTACTTACAACTAATAACCACATACAAACCACTCCATAACATATCAAATTTTGAGTGCCTTAGTAGTTTTGCCTTGTCTACATGCCATTTTAATACAAGATCACCCTTTCTGAAGATTCTAACCCTGGCCTTCCTATAAAAGGACTTCTTGACTTATTGTTGATGTGCTTCTACAGTTTGTATGGCTTGATTCCTTTTTTCTTCCAAATCCATCAACTTTTCCATTCTTATAGACATAGCATCATTTTTTATTAGCTTTGACTAATGAGCCAACTTGAGAGCAAGAAACTCCAATGAAATAGGAAGTCTAGCTTCTCTACCATATACCAACATGAAAGGAGAATTTCCTATGGCTCTCGTAGGTGTTATTCTATCAGCCCACAATGCTATTTTTAGATTTTGATGCTAACACCTCTAATTATCTTCAATATTTCTCTTCATAATTCTAATTAGGTTCTTATTAGATGGCTCATCCAATCCATTTCCCTAAGGATAGTAGTTTGAGGATGTGTTCAAGTAGATATTATGATCAACTGCCCATGCACAAATCTAAGCTCCTATAAAAAAAATTTGCATTATCTAAAATAATGTTTGAAGGGACACCAAACCTGGTTATAATTGCATCAAGGAATTTAACAACTAAATATTTTGTGGCATCCCTCAATGCTATTGCTTCTATCCATCTCAAAAAGTAATTCATAGTAGCTAAGACCCATTTGTGACCAAAAGTAGGTGGATTGATGGGGCTTAGGAAATCTAATCCCCACTGAGTAAAAGGTTGATCTATTTGAATGGGATGAAGTGGAAGAGCTGCAAGTCTTTTCTTACTAGAAAAGAAGGCACATTTTCCACACTTTCTCACATGTGTATGACAATCATGGAATAGGGATGGCCAGTAATAACCAGCTCTCATAATCTTCATTACCATTGTCCTTGTTGAAAGGTGGCCACTATCAAGACCATCATGAAGCTCTTTGATAAATCTATCAACTTTATTTGCATCAATACATCTCAACAAAGCCCCATTTAAGTCTCTCCTAAATAGGGTACCATCAACTATACCATAAGGGATTGACTACAATTTATACTATCTCCTTTTAGCCTTTTCCAACCCTTGAGGGTATCCATTTCCTATTAAGATGACCTTCATTTCATCTATACAACTCTTTGGATTATCATTTCTTGCTTCTTGTTGTTTTTTCAATACCATAGAAACTTCCTCATATGACTCATGAGATGAGATTATCTATTTGTGCAATCCTTTTCCCCTTACCAACTTGGTAATCTGAATGTCCATATCATACTCCATTACCTTAGTGATCCATCCAACTCACTTCTCACCAATATCTTTACTCAAAATAGAATCCTTCACACTGGCATGAGCTACCAACAAATGGATCTTGTTATGAGAAAGAAGGTATTTGAATTTCTTCAAGGCTCTTATGAATACAAGGGCTTGCTTTTCTACATAACTATATTTTTCTTCATATTCCTTAAGCCCTTCACTAAAGAAGGCAATAGGTTTCTCTTCATTCTTATCATTTATTTGAGTCAAAATAGAAAAATTACTAGACTCACCTTCTAAGGTGTAAAGAATGAAGTCCTTCTCCAAATTTGGTTTGATGAGAGTAGGGGCTGAGGCTATAGCTACTTTGATCTCTTCAAAACTTACCTTCCCTTCCCCAGTCCATGAAAAGACCATATTATTCTTAATCATGGTTGTAAGAGGTTTCACCATGGTAGCTAAATTAGGGATAAATCTCCTCAAAAAAATTATTCTACCAAGAAAATTTTGCAAACCTTTCTTATGACTAGGAATAGAGAGAGAAAGTATTGCCTTTGTTCTTTCTAGACCAATGGTTAAACCATCCTTAGATACAATATGTCCTAACAATTTTCCTTGATTAGTAGAAAAGACACACTTGCTCGGATTCAAAGATACTCAAAACTCTCTACATCTTATGAACACTTGTCTGAGATGACCAAAATGATCTTCTATATCCTTTGAGTACACTATGATATCATCAAGGTAAACTAACACAAAAATTTCAATCATGTTCTTGAAGGCCATCTCCATTTCCTTTTGAAATGTGGCACCTGCATTTGTTAGCCCAAAAGGAATTTTACTATAAGCATAGGTGCCTCATTTTTTTGTAAATGTAGTCTTATATCTATTGGCCTCCTTGACTATAACTTTATTGTAAACAAAGAATCCATAAAGAAATGACAATCTCTCTGAACCACTAACCTTAGACAATATCTATTCCATGAAAGGGAGAGGATGATGATTTTTAAGGTAAACTTGATCAAGATCCCTAAAATCCACACATAATTTAATTTCTTTGTTCTTCTTCCTAACAAGGAAAAAGTTTGCTACCCATGATAAGTGCTTGATAGGGAAAATTATATTAGCCTTAATCAGCTTGGATAGTTCTTTTCTCATTAATGGTTCAATCTTAGGATTCACTAGCCTCTAGTTTTTCCTTGGAAGTTTGACATTATCAATTAAGTCTATAGTATGCTAAAACAAACTAGGGTCAAAACCCTTTAAATCATCATATGTCCAGGAAAATATATCATTAAATTCTTGACATAGATGAATGAAATTATCTTGCCTAGTTTTAGAGCATACCTTCCCCATGTTGAAGGACTTTCCATCAATAACCCTGATTGGTGTATAATCTTCTTTGTCGGCAGCTAGGTTCATGCTTCTATTCCTTGCCTGGTCATTAGGATTGAAGACACTCTCTAAGGTAATGAGACACTTAGGAAACTTATTGGAGCTGAGTTTGATGATTTGATCACCATATTGGCCATGCAATCTTGACTAATTTATATCTAAGAACTTGACTTCATTATGCTGGGTATGTGCATCATGGTCAACCAAACTATGCTCTTAAGTGGCAATAAAAAATTAGAAAATCATGGTTATGTCAACTTGACATGCAATTTTCTTTTTGGTATTAACTTTATATCAAATAGTTGAGAGAAAATAATCTCTAGAAAATTGAATCTAGTTTCTAAACTACTAGGATTTATCTCAAAAAAATAAAAAAGTGATTGGTCAAAATTTTGAATTTTAATGCACTATTACAAAAATTTCAAAAAGAAGAAGAAGAAGTAGATGTATGTCTAACCACCTTAATCAAAATCAAATGATAATATTTTTAAATAATATTATAGATATAAAAAGTAGACTCATGCCTAGATGTGGCATAAATTTTTGGGTATTTTTATTCTAAATAAATAATAATTAATTAATTTTTGACTTTAGTATTTCTGGAATAAAAAAAATCTCTTGTTTGACCACCTTAATTAATTCAAAATTCTACAAAATTCAAATTTTTATTTTTTTTCCTTATAGTAGAAGAAACATAGAATGTGATGCATCTTTTGGATTTAAAAAATATTGTACCATTTGAAAGTTATAGTTATTTTTCAAGTAGTGTGTTAGTAAGCACTTTATATGTAACTCCATTAGAGAATAAGTAATAATTACTATCTAAACTCATAATTTGACAAACCTTACATTTATGGAAAGATAAGAACATTCTTAAGAAACCCTTTTCATTTCATCAAATGTTGGTGAAAAAAAAAGTCGTCAGCTACATGTTTGAAGTAAAAATCACATCAAAATAGGCCAAAATCACATTTTAAGGATGTTTTTAAAGTTGACCATATAGGTTTGGTATCAAAAGATATAGTAGACCTTATAAAGATATTAATATTTTTCATTTAGTATCAGTCTAGGTGGTAAAAATGCTGGAATAGATTTTCAAATGGTTTGAGATATTTCAAGACTACAAATTTTTTAGATCGCCACTTTTTGGCACACCATGATCCTGCACATACCCTGCAAGAAACTTACAATTTAGGCATCAAATTCAAACACTTTCCAATTGGTGTTATTGTCAAGAATAACAAGCCTAACTACCACTTTAATATATTTCTTTTTTTTTAGCTTCAAGGTTCTTTGGGATATCATAAGATGCACCTACTACTACAAGTCTATCAGCATGTCTATTCTCTATTCTAGGGATTCTCTTAATATTAAATTCATTGAAACTTTCAAGAAAATCCCATAAAAATCCCACACTCTATGTTTATAAGATATGAGAAGACCATTCTTAGTGATATTCTAATTTCTTGCCTGATTGACCACCAACTTGCTATCTCCATATACACTTAATGCTTGAATTCCTCTTTTTTGAGAACATAGGAGACATTGAATCAAGTATTCATACTTAGCCAAATTATTTGTACAACTACATAGGAGCTTGAAGGAGAAGTAGTATATTCCTAGTGCAAGAGAAATAAACATCACAACAGCCCCTGGTCCATTTTTATTTCTTGATCCATCAAAATACATACTCCAAATCCCACTCATATCTTCTTTGGTCTTCATAAGATTATAGATAAGAGCATCCTTTTCTGACACATAGTATGTACCAAGGCCTATCTCAAGAGTTTTTGATATGGGATCAAATTGATATGCATTAACCCATTCATCTAAGAGAAAATTAGGTATCACTGTTAGAGAATTGGTAGGCTCATTTACTATGCCATTCTCATCCATCTCTAGGATAGTGTAATTCATATTGATGAGATTAGGGGTGTAGGGCTCAATATGATGGAGGGCTAGAGGCTCTTCTTTGATTGAAGCCTTGGTTCCATAACTTGTTCTAAAAAACATATATGACCAATCAAAAGATATGTAACCACCTAGTTGGGCAGTGAAGTATCTTGAAAGATAAATGGAAAACTGTGGCTTGACCTCAACAACTAATATACCTTGAGTTATAGTACAACTAGGGCATGTATGTAGGGCCATTTCAAAATTCCTAAGGATCCCTATAGTCTTAATAGTAATAACATCCAATTTTAATGCATCCCTTATAATGGGCTCATATTTCATTTCTAAAGCATCAGCAACACACCTATGCATCACTAAACTACTAGCACCTAAATCAATCATGCAATTGTGGACTAGTTTATCCCCTACAATCAAATAAACATAAAATGGAGGAGGTCTAACCTTTTTACTTACTTCTACCTCCTTTGATGGCTGTACTAGGCTTGTGGAACTCTCCATGCTAGGTTGTTGATCCTTTGGTTCAATACATTCCAATTCAAGTTGTAGTAGCCTCTTTTGCATGGGTATAGTAGCGACAATATCTTGCATGGAAATATTCAAATTTTTTCTTCATCAACTCTACCACACTAAATGAGACATTAGGTGCTCTTCTAGAAGCTTTGAGACCTACATGGTAAGGGTTGAGTTGGAATAACTTGGGGGCCATTCATATCTCCCCTACTATTATTTTTTTTTTTTGTTGAGGGGCATTGGATTGATCATTCACTACTTGTATATGAGGTATTGGATTCAATGTTGAAGCTTGTTTAGGAGTAGGAGGGGTAGCATCTTCAATAGCTCTTATTTTTCTCCTAGTATTGTGAGCAATGGAGTCCTAGTTTACATTACAATGTTCCTCCACTTGATGATTCATGAAGGAGCAATCACCCTATCCTTGCATATGTGAGGCATCCTTGGGTTGGGTTTCATTATATGACTGTCCTACTACAGACTCTTTGGTAGTCAAAGCCAAATAAGATTCAACCTTTTGACACATATAATAGGCCTAGGAGTAACTATATGAGGAGAAAAAATCTTGTTCTTGAGCCATATTATTTTGAGGGACTATGGCCCTACTTTGATTTGCACTTAAAGTAGAGGTATGATTATTCTACTTACTTTGATCAAAGAAGAATTCCCATAGTTGTGATTTGGAGGCCTACCAATATTTGGAGTTTTATATTGCAATTTAGGAGCCATATTACCTTGAGCTTGTTGTCTCTCCAAAGTCACCACTTTGTTGCTCACTTTCTGCATCACAGAGAAGCTATCTTCTAACTTCTTCTCTTGACCTTGCAATCTTTTAGGTATGTTCAAAATCATAGACTACATCATCTCCTTGATTTCATCCATTCCATTTGATAAGGTGGAAGCTTGAGGGGCTAGAGCAAGAGGTTGTGATGTGGAAGTGGGAATAGGGGCCATTATTGGTTGGCGATTTGGGATATCAAGGAAGAAAGGCATAGGAGGCCTTGGAGCTAACTTTCCTTCTATCAATATGTTTTCTACCCTTATTACTATTTCATAAGCATTAGGTAAGGTATCTCCTCTCATGGTTTGGATTGTAATGGCAATATCACTGTTAAAAGCATTGAGGTAATGCAAGAAGGCATTACCAAGGGTAGGCTTCATTGAAGTAGGTATTTTGTCCCATGTCTTTCGAAAACTTTATTTGAAATTGGTCATACATTCATGGGGGGATCCTTTTATGGTAGTTATTTTTTCTAAAAGTGACAAATAGTCACTTTTGTCCTAAAAATGTTTACATAGTTTTGCTCCTAGCCCATCCCAATCCATTATAGAACCATGTGATAGACCCTTGTACCATTTTAGGGCTTTTCCTTTTAAAGATGAAGCTAAGAGTCTAATAGCCACATCATCTTCTATGATACCATGGATATTGCAGACATTCGCAACCTCTTGAATGTGTTCTAAGAGAGAGATAGAAGTTTCACAGTAAAATCAAGTATACTTTTAAGTGTAGCTACTAGTATGCCATGTCTCTAGGCTAATAAAAGAGGACTTCCACCATGAAAGGTGGAAAAAGCATGAGCTCTAGTCATATAAGCAAGTGGTCTATTAATATGAGTTGATGGCTTTCTAGTTTGAGATCTCACAATAGGAGGGGTGGAGATTGATCTTGTAGGGGTATGTATTTCCTTTGTACTCTGAAGTGGTGATAGAGACAATCTAGTCTTCCTTCTTCTAGGATTGCAAAATGAAAGCTCTTGATATTGAAAATTACCTTTAGAAGATGCCCTTATTTCAGCTTTGGGCATGAATCACAACAACTATACTCTAAAACTAGATATGAAGGGTGTAGAGTTGCCAAGTGTTTTTTGGAAATGAGCCTCTTGAAGGCCTAGAATACTAAGAGCAACACTATTTTCTCAGTGTCAACTTGAAATTCTTCTCTTTTGGCACTAGTAGGCTTTGAAATCTTTTGAATATTGTCCTAGTGGGCATACCAAAAATTGTTGTCACAAAAGTTTGCACTCTTGTCCAAATTTTTTATCTAAGGACAACCTTGTGAAATATGGAAACAACCTCCAAGCTATGGGACTTGAATTGCGAGGTTGAGTCTCTAGAGAAGGCTGACTTCCTTTGTTATCAGGATGCACCTAACTACTTTTGAAGAGGAAAAGGGAGAAGGAATGCATAGAAGAAAACTACCTTACCTATTCTAAGGAGTTGTGCACCAAAATAGAGTGTTTGATCTTTTCTCTACCCATAAATGCACAATTAACTAGTTATAACCTCAAACAATACAGGTTGAGACTTTTCTTAATCCATAAATTACATGTCAATCAGACAACAAATGAATGCTCTAGGAAGAAACTTTACTTAATATCATTCAAATGCCAAAATAGATTCAATCATGCAAATTATAGAATATAGATGTGACGAAGGGCCATGCCACCCTTACAAATGCACAACCAATATCACAACAAGATGGAGACAAAGAGATGAAAAAATGCTTCAAAGCATGTTTTATTAATACTTGCAATTCATTATAGTATTCTCCAAATGGAAAAAATCCAAACTCTTATAATATAAGAGAGCTTTCTCACTAAGGGCTTCCAAGTAGAAGAGCTTACAACAAAAGAGCTTGTTTGCTACACCTTGAGAGCTTCCTTGAGAGCTTGCTCACAAATGTTCATATGGCTTGCTTAAATAGGCATTTGACACCCAATACATGACTCATCCACAACCTTCTAGAATTCTACCTACAACCTTCTACAATATCTACAACTTTCTAGAATTTCCTGTAAGGAAACTTGGCAATAAAGAATATAACCATTTCCACATAACCCATAATAGATTTGAAATAAACACAGAATTAAAATCCACATGCAAGAGAATAGACAACATACCCACAAAATTGTGACACAAGATATACCCTGGGAAACCCTCATTGAGGGAAAAACCCAGCCTCCAAAAGCATCCATCACCATGTATTATTCAGCAAAAAAATATCACTGCCATACAACCATGGAAGCCTTCATGGCCATAGCCACAACCAAGCAAACTATGTGAACAAGAATGAATCCACACATCCCATGCCATGCTTCCAACCTTCACAAATGCTCCCTTGGCTAACATGTCAAGCCTTGTCCCGCTCGACTCTTGCCTTTTGTCTTCTTCTTGTCACTCTTTCTCTCTACAACAACTACCCTTGTGGCTGCTTATATAGTAGCAAGTCCCACAAAACCACCAAGTGGTATTACATAAACCATGTGCTAAAACCATGTGCTACCTAACCCACTGACCCCACATTTAATATTGGGCATTTAATTCTTTTCCCCCAATATTAAATAATTACATGAAATATTATCACAATGTTAGAATACAACTCATCAAGAATATTCTATGGGAATCTTTACATGTTGCACGTCCATCTAGGCACAATATTACATAATAAAAAATAAAATATAACAATATTATGCAATGTGTGCAACACCCATTATCTCAACAATCTCCCACTTTTTGTATACATTGCATAGGCTCAATTCGTAGCCACATAAATGAACAAGGGAACAATCCCTCCCAGCACATCCACCATCATGGATCAAAATACACCAAGTGCTCCATCCTAGTACCCGCAACAAAATCAAAGTATCCAGCATCTCAAATATGAATGATCTCACCTCCTATTATGCCACTCCCACTGGACATACATAGAAGCCATCCAAAGAGAAAGCCACCCAACCTATCGCATTAGAAGATCATAAAATCTTGTACCAACTAAAATTCTAAGCACAAAAACTTGATCCAAAGGTAATCACATGTATCCGTAGTTGTCAAAATATCCATAGCTAAAATAGCACCCATAGCAAAGTGCCAAACCCATCCAACTATCCATACCTCAAAGGTATAAAAAGTGAATCTCATATCACTGACATATCCAATATGTAACTTGCAATCACAAGCCTCAAGAACAATACCTGCAACATATATACCAAGAAGCTCCCACTGCAAAAGATAATGTCAAATCTATAACCAATCCACTCAACACATCTCAAAGAAGTGAATCCATGTAGTATCAAGGACATCCACAATACATCAACTGATATCCTGCAAGAACAACTCTCATAACAAGTCTCCAATGCTCTCCCAAGTTCACCACAACCAACAGAGGAAAGAGATAAAGAAATAACCATGTCATCTCTCACATGACATACATGAGCACAAACCAGTGATCACAATCTCCAACCAATCTCAAATCCAATGTAAGAAAAACTGAACATCCAGGAAGATAACCAAGACTAGAGAAACCATGCAAATTATAACTTGTATCATGTCCTTCTACACATACCTCTAGATGTAAACTGTGCGAGTATGATCTCCTCCATAAAACCCCAACAAGAAGCCTCAACAACACCCAAACCATACCGTATAACTAATTATGGATGTAAGCCTCTCACAAGAAGATCAAACTCAATAAACCATTCCTAAACCAAGGAATAACCATTCCTAATCCAAAGAAAATGCCCAATATAAAACCATCTCCCAAAATCAACAAGCATAACAACATATGCACATGGAGATAACCAATGCTAAACCATCTCTCAAATGAACCCTCCAGAACTAACTCATGGACCATAGCTCAAGATCCATATCCATGAAAGAAAAGCATAAATATAATGCAACTGAGAGAAATAATGGGCTATACCCCTCAAATAGCAAACTTCCAAGTAGACCAAGAGTGGGGAATGAGAATGCTCATCAAGATACCCAAGTCTCCTACCAAGACTCATCTAAGAAAAATCTCCTCTCAAGTCCATATCAGGTGATTGCCCCTCGGACTTACTGTTGAAATCATCAATTGTCTCAATAAATACTTCTCTAATCCAAGAGAAATCAGCGTCACCACCATCTCTAAGTATCCATGAGCACCTGTAACCAATCAATTCATGCCAACTCAAAATGCAACATAGCAATATCATGAAGTATTCAGCTTATGATCAATGTACTCAATACCAAGAATCTAAACCAATATCAATGTCAAAGTTCCAACCATGGCCTCAGGAACATAAACATGACAACATGATCTTACCATCTCAACTAAAGAGATAACATGCTCCATATGAACATACCATAACAGTTCACAACTCTAAATGCGTATCAAGAGTATACCATGACATAATAATAAAACCATCCTCACACCAAGGATAACATGCCAAATAAAAGCATAAACCACACCTTTGCCAAGAACCCTGTGAGTCCTCAAGATGCAACCATCTCCACACACCATGAAGAAAACCATCTCCACATACTAGGAAGAACCATCTCCACATACCATGAAGATAACCAAGAACTCCATGAGTTCTCAAGATCTAACCATCTTCACAAACTATGAAGATAACAAGTGCACCATGCAAATGTCAAAGATGCTTCTGCAGCAACAGGATCTAAGACAAACCTCCAACATCTAAAAACACTCAATAAATATATCAATGCCAATAACTCCCACTCAACCGTGGTACCAAGTCACCTATGCCATCATAAAATCCATCCTCTCCAAACCAAGAAGATATAAACCAAACCAGGAACTAATCCTGCATTGTCACTTCATCACTGTCACAAGCTCCCACTAAACCATGTATCCAAGCTATCCATGACATCATGATGAAAACCCATCCTCTAACCATGAGAATCAACTAAGGCATCAAACTATCAAAGAACTCAAAGTGCACATCATGAGCTCCTCAAAAGAAACTAAATAACCATGATTCTCAACCAAGAAGATATACCACCATAACTAAATCAAAAAATCCAAGGTAATGAACATCAAGGATGTACCTTTATATCCAATCATGTCATGCCAAAATCCATGGCACCATGATCACATCCATGAAATGAGCATTTGTCTCTCAAAGTGTCCAACCTGTCAGCATAAAATAATCAATCACAATCCTCCACCATGACTGTACCTGGTAACAACATCTCATCCCTTCTACATGAAGATAAAATCATGTGACTTAGGGCATAGACAACCCAAATCCAAGCCACCAATCTGAGTATGCATCAATAATGAAAGATCAATGGGCAAAGACAACCCATAATCAAGCCATAAATGCAACCTGTAAGTATAGACCGCTTACAACACTGCACAACTTGTAGACCCAACAAATCATCATGCATATCCAAACTAAACACTGATAACCATATCATCATGAGACCAATTTGAAATATGAACTGAGTATACAGTGACATCAAATCTTAAATCTCCAATGCCATAAACTCACAATGTTACCATAGTCAAAATATATACCATAAACTATTTAGAGCAATATATCAACAAATAAATCATGCCAAACCTGCACCAAATCTGAACCAATGTGTAGAGCTCTCCAAGAGCTTTCCGTTGACTATTTGAAGTCCAAAATTTGACTTCGTATGCCCAAGTTATGCCCTAATTCGTGCTCAAAATAAATAACATCTGACTTTAGGGATCTTAAAACCTAACAAAATTTCAAAATCATAGAACCAAATCTACACCATGTTGTAGTGCTCTGAATTAGCTTTCTAATGCCTATAAAAACTTTGAAATCCGATATTCTGAGAGAAAGTTATGGCCATTTTACTAAGACAGTCTTTTTACCATTTTTAGTACGATTTTTCATTTTTTATTTTTCAGTGATGAAAATTCCGACGGTATTAAATTTGATGGCCATCGTGGGCTGAAACCAAAAAAATCTTTCATTTCCTTTGAACATGGCCAAACTAGGGCATATTATATATCAAAATTTAGAAAATGTCGACCCGAATCCAATGGTGAGGTCTATTTTTACCCAGGAGGTCATTTCTGCAAGCTACCCCCCAAAACCCTCATTTAAATGAAACATCTGAAAAAATCTTTTTGTCCAACAATTTCACATGCCCAAATATTTTAACATTCCATCATAACAGGAAACCCAAAACCCTCAGATCTGCAATAAATCATTCATATATCTTGCCCTTTTCTTTTATCCTCTCATGCATTCCCATGGATTCAATCTAGGGTTACAATAATAAAACCATAGCTCTGATACCACTTGTAAGGAAACTTGGCAATAAAGAATATAACCATTTCCACATAACCCATAATAGATTTGAAATAAATACGGAATTAAAATCCACATGCAAGAGAATAGACAACATACCCACAAAATTGTGACACAAGATATACCCTGGGAAACCCTCATTGAGGGAAAAACCTAGCCTCCAAAAGCATCCATCACCATGTATTATTCAGCAAAAAAATACCATTTCCATACAACCATGGAAGCCTTCATGGCCATAGCCACAACCGAGCAAACCATGTGAACAAGCATGAATCCACACATCACATGCCATGCTTTCAACCTTCACAAATGCTCCCTTGGCTAACCTGTCAAGCCTTGTCCTGCTCGACTCTTTCCTTTTGTCTTCTTCTTGTCACTCTTTCTCTCTACAACAACTACCCTTGTGGTTGCTTATATATTAGCAAGTCCCACAAAACCACCAAGTGGTATTACATAAACCATGTGCTACCTAACCCATTGACCCCACATTTAATATTGGGCATTTAATTCTTTTCCCCCAATATTAAATAATTACATGAAATATTATCACAATGTTAGAATACAACTCATCAAGAATATTCTATGAGAATCTTTACATGTTGCACATCCATCTAGGCACAACATTACATAATAAAAAATAAAATATAACAATATTATGCAATGTGTGCAACACCCATTATCTCAACATTTCCACCTAAATACAACTAAGCACCACCATGTGGCCCAATTAGAAAATTACATTTCCTTTATGGATCACAACAAATATTAAATGCATGATTTAAGAAACTTTTTGCAAACTTCTTAAGATGCCACCTACACACCTCAATTAATGAAATAACAACTATTTTTATTATTTTTCTATTTATGCCACCTTTGCACCTTGAAAATAAAAATTCCTCTTTTCTCCCTTGTTTTTCATTTTCTATTTTTTTTAAAATATTATTTTCATCACTTTCTCTCTCCTCCATAATTTTTTTTCTTTTTAATAATTTAATTTTCCCATGCAAGATGCTCCTACATCAGACTCCCCTGGTAGATAAAAAAGTGTGTCCCACACTTTGACGCCAAAAGAAAGATATACAACCATCATCATCTTCACTAAAGGCTTCCACATTTTTTTTCCTGGTGCATGATGCTCCTACATCTGACTCTCATGGTAGGAAAAATTTTGTGAAAATGGATTCACAAAATGAAGTAACCACTATTGATATTTTTTTTTCTCTTCCTCCAACACATAGCTGGAACAAGTATCTACTGCTAATAGATTTCCTTCTTTCTTCTTTTCCAACACCTAGTTGGAACAATTGTTTGTTGCTAAAAATACTCCTTCGCAATGAACTCTATCCAGGTATAACTCTCATCCTCATCCAATCTTGCTGAATTAATCACACATGTAATAAACCCAACAACACCATACCAATCTTCCTTTGCATGCCACACATGACTAACAAGATCCTTATGCAAACCATTATCAATATCTTTCAAACTCACCTCAAAGACAGCATCCCATGATTCATAAGACTTTACTTGTTTGACATCTTCATCTTTTCTTGCCTCTTTCATGTTGTCAACAATGCATGCAACTACTCCACTTGTTTGGTCTCCAACAAAGGCACTATATTTTTTCTCCTTTGCTGCAATCTTCACATCATCTTGACCTATTTTAGGTTCATAAATCTTGTCATCTTCATGCTCTTCCTCTTCTCGTTCATCTTCTTCAACTTTAGGTTGACAAATAATTTCCTCTTCATCCTCTTGCTCTTCTTTTGGACCACATGTCTGATACTCCACTAGATCTTCTTTCTTTTCTACATCCAAGGAATTATCAACATCCCTTTTTTGGTAATGCACTCCTCATTTCAGCAACTCAACTTCTAATTCATTCACTTGTTTCTGCAAATCAACTAGCATTGCCCTTTGATTTCTTGCTCTAATTTTCTCAAGTCAAGGAATCCTCAGAATCCATCCAATCACAAATGTCACCTTCTTCTTTCTCTTCTCCATAATCAAGTCTTTAGAGGACAAATCTAGTGTAACACAAGAACCTTGTGCAAACTGCCTCATAGTTAGTGATCTGTCTACACAATCAAGAACTTCTTGAAAAACTTCACCCAACTCAAGGTCCTGGTGCAAATTGCCTCACATTCGACAATCTATACACATGCTCAGGAACTCCCACTCTGATACCACTGATGGAGGCGCATACCACCCATACCAACTCACAACCAAGATCACAACAACATGAAGACAAAGAGATTAAAAAAATGCTTCATAAAGAATCCATTAATACTTGAAATTCATTACAATATTCTCCAAATGAGAAGACTCCAAATTCTTACAATATAAGAGAGATTGCTCACTAAGAGCTTCTAAAATAAGAGCCTATCCTTCAAGAGGTTATACTCTAAGAGCTTCTACTTCCCAAAATTCTACTTCTAGAGCTTCCTTACAAGAGATTACATTTGAAGAGCTTCTACTTGAAGAGCTACACCTTGCTAAAATTAGGAAGTGCCAACACAGGTTGTTCTGTCACCTTCTTCTTTAGCAAATCAAAACTTCTCATAGCTACCGCAATCCATTTGAACTCTTTTCTATCCCCTCTTATTGTGTCAGTTAGGGGTGCACACATGCCACTAAAATTCTTAATGAACTTCTTGTAGGAGCATCATGCATCAAGATGAGAATATTATCTAGAGTTATAGAAATCTTACACAGTGTGTTAATGGCTGAAGGAGATATGGTAGAGAGTTACAATAGCTCAAAGGCATGAGGAATTATAGTAGTATGTAGAGAAAGAAATGCTAGAGAATCATAGAAAGATCAACAACCCTTGAAAGGGTATAAAACTTTCTTTTGTAGTTGAATCATAACTAAGAAACTTCTATTGGAAGCCAAAGCACAACCACCATCATTAAGATTTACAAGGAATAACCATAAAGATTGAGAAAATATGATATTGGAACAAACCTAGATGCAAGAAAATCCAATATTTTACCAAAATAACTATCCTAGAAAGATAGAAGTGATGGTCATTAATGCATAACTAGGTAGATGGATAACCAGAAGATAAGTGCATGCTCCTTTTGAATTTACTAGGCATGGGAAATGTTGAAAGCAATCTACAGACGGTCAAAATATTTGATCTTCCATTAAAGATTCATTTCTTCCTCACTATTAGCATGCCAAATTAGATTTATTAGTAGGTCAATAGTATTCAAAGTTCATCTTGTACCTTTCCTACAATTATATTGGTGATAGACCCTTCTCTTTTCTAGCTTGGACAAGTGAAACATCCTTATTATTGTCAACCCAGGGGCCTACGATCATACAATCATCAAATTATCTTAACATCTAGCCCTCCTTGAAGTCTCTTTATGATCTTTCCATCACTAGGATGCTATGAAAAAACCCTTTATTTTCGTATCTTTGGAAGACTCTTAATCACACCTACGATCTTACAATAACTGCATATCATAAGATCATAATCCTTATAACCATATGCTCTTACGATGTTGATATAGTTGAATATCATAACATCATCAACTTTGATAATTAACTTCATGATCTTATATTGGATCGTAAGATCGTAGCATGAGAACATGGTCATATCATTGTAGCTTTGAATTTTCACCCTTATGATAGGGACTAAAGAAATGAGACCCACTATAGATACATGTCAAGACCTCACCATGTTGTTATAGGTATCCTTCATGCAACTTCCATTGGTGAAAAAATGACAACCACTTGATCATAATCCATCTAATGGCTCTGAAAATACACCAATTCATTTCAGAACCTGACCAATAGAAATGTTTCCTTTCCCCAACTCATCTGACAATCTATCCACCTTGCATATGGCCCAAAAGAAAGATAGGACCCATACGCCATGTGTCAACCTTTCACTATGTCACATAAATTAAAATACTCACAACTTTCCATAATGACATAGTGAGGATGGTTGATCCCAAAAAGATCATTGGTTGGGAGGATGTATGGTGTGCTTTGTTAGAACTAAGGAAGGAAGGTCCACAATACTACATGTCTATTTGTCACTTTGTTGCCTTCCATAAGATCCTTGTAAATTTATAAGGAAACAAGGTGATGACCATAGATCTAGGAAGATCTAATAGTATGAAATATTGGAGCCTCACCAAATATCAAAACATGACTTAACCTTGGGACTTAGGGTATAATGCGTATAACCAAAGTATTCTCCCATGCCCTAATTTTTAAATTTTCAAATACATGAAAGTTACGGTATGCTTAGGTCTTGAAATCAATTTTTTGGTAGGAATAATTTTTGGTTAATAGTTACCTTCCAACTATTCTTTGTCGCCCAAGTGAACTTGGTAGACACTGTCATCTGAACTTAGCATACACAAGAATGTTCGAAAGCTGCTATCTTTATTGCTAGAGTGAGCTCAACAAACACTGACTACTGAATGTATAAAATTTTGTGTAACATCAAAGAAAACATACAATTGAATGATTGTATCCAACATGAATAAGTTAAAAATATCCTTCAACGCTCCTTTAATCATTTGAAAATGATGAAAAAAGTCACATATGAAAATTGAGTGCCCTTACCTAATCTAAGAAGAAGGTCAGTATCTTATAGCTCTTCAATTTTCCTCATTATTTATAGCCATCAAATTCTTGTAGGAACTATATGAGGCATGGACAAAGGCCTCCCTAGGAAACCATACACTCTAACAATAGTGGTTTGTGGATAGAAATAAATATCTTCCCAATTATGAGACAAAATAGAGGTTTAAAATAAATATTAAGTGATGTTAGGAAACACAATATAGGGCTTGGAATCCTCTTAACTACTAGTGTGACCAACTACCTTAAAAACCCTCCAAACTTATTCTCAAAAAAAAAAAAAAACTAGGATCATTCAAGTCAAGGGACATAATAGTGAACCACAATTAGACTGCCAATTGATTAGCATCCATCTCAGGCTCTAAAGTCATACACTCTCTAAAGTAAACCATGTTATGAAACAAGATCATATACATAAGAAAAGAATACCAAGAAAACTGTAGGGCATCATCTCTATGCAAAGATATTATTCCTACATTAATTTTCTCCTCTAAGTAAGATGAATATTTATATATGGTTATAAAACCACTTGCTTAAGTCTTGAGGAACATCCATAGAATTTCTCTGACAAATTTCCCTTTATTTGGTAACCCTAATACTTGATATAAAGTAGTGTGCATGTCTATCATGATTTCATCAAAATTTTCAATATTGCTCACCCCTTTCTCTAAATCAACTTCTCTAAGCTTAAATTTGTCCATCTTTTTCAAGAAAGCATTAATAAATTCCCTCATGACTTTGAGATTGATACTATAATATTCCTTCTTGAATTCCTTGAAATCAATCTCATAAGTACAATCTAAGGAAAAATGCAAATCAAAGGCCTTTCTGATTGATTTTGCATCAATTTTTAGTAGGACACCCCCATTAAAATTCCTAATTTTTTGACTAATGGGGTCATATTTTTCAACCAACTGCAACAATAGGTCTATGTCCATAAAAATAGCATGAAAAGCCAACTTCCCCAGGTCATACTAACATATATTATATAGTGGGCTCCCCATATTTTCTTGCCAATACCATTTTCTAAATAATTATAACCCTTTTTACGCATATGGTTATCCTTGATTGATCCATATTTGTCTCCCAAAACCTTACACTCTTTTTCCCCAAATTTCTTACAGTCATCATGGGTAGGCTTCTTTGCTCCTAACCTTGGTAATTGGTCTAGAAAAACATCTTGGAGAAATCTTTCCATATAATTCACTTGACCCTAATGAAATTTGGGAAGAATTGTGACTCAATTCATAGATTACAAGGCTTATAGGGTTTGGAAAAGTTCAAAATTTAAACTAGGGTTGCAAGGCCAAAAAACCAAAGCAATTCAAATTCAATTGCATAAGTTTACCAATTGAATTGATATAGAGAAGCACAATTCAAAAATACCAAGTTGAAAGAGAAAATTTACTTTTAACTTTCTCACTTACAAGATAATTAGTTTTACAAAAAGACACAAATTACAGATGGCTCCTAGCTTCACAATGATTACATAGATGCAACAAAGTGAAAAAGGTAATTTTATTGATAGAATTAAAATGTAGAAACTCTATTAAAAATGTTGGAGTGTTTGAAATAACTAGCCGTATTAATGTAATAGTCATTTAATAGAATTTCCCTATGTTTCAATCTTTCTCATCAATTTCATCAATTTAAGATATCAATGGTTCTTTATCAGCTTAATCACTATTGAAAATCCTCATCAACAATTGGGCCCATCTTTCCATCCAATAAAAATGAAGACAAACTTCAAAAAAGTTTCATTTGAAAATTCAACCTTTTCTTAGAGGAGAGGCCACGTGGTACCATTTCCCATTTTTGTGAGAAACCCTTATAGGCTCACAAAAACATAAGGGTCATCGATCCTCTTCTTTGTTATAACGAGAGTCTTCATTGTAACATTGTTAACCACCACACATATTCAATCTTCAAGTAAAATATTACCATCTAATTCCATCACATGTAAAACAAACTCACCTCATTAGTATCTTGAGCACTATTCTCTATCATGGCCAGCCCTTGAGACATGTGGTTGCATCACAAATTTTTTTGAGAAACCTTGGTAGGCTCACAAAAACATAACCATAGTTTGATCTTCCTTTTTTAGCTTACAATTCATAAGTAGAACTCTAGTCCCACTAATAGAAACTACATGGACCAATCACACTAAGATCTTGCTAATAGTGTTGGGATTAAAGATAGGGTAATTGAGAGGGGGGGGGGGGGGGGGGGGGGTGGGGTGAATCAGTTAGACACAAAAATTAATCCATAGATCCCTTGGATGTCTTAAAGATCTAGTTACTATTGATACTTGGTAAAAAAATATTGTAACTTTGTAAATTAAACTATTACTTATCTTCAAACATTCATGCATGTAACTGAAAACAAAAATGAACACAAGAGACACCAGATTTAACATGGAAACCCAATATGGGAAAAACCACCAAGTAACTAGTCACCAATTTTTCACTCTTCTAAAGTGAGCCCTATTAGGAGCCAACCCTATTAAAGGTTACAATACACACTATTAGGTGTGACCCTGCTAGAGGATTTAATCACCCTGTTAGGAGTGGACTTGCTAGAGGTCTTTAGAATAATTCAACTGAACTATCACCTTGTTAGAGGATTTACAAAATGGCTATTAAACCAACTCTATTAAAAGATTTCAAATCACTACTACAATGGTTAGAAAGAAACAATGAATTGACCTGAAAAAGATGCAACTGAATTTGCTGACTACAGGTCTCTATTCAGCATCATTAGATCCTCCTTGATCAAGTATAGCTTTGCTACTCCTCAATGATCTCTAATCATCCTTTAAATTTGCTTCTACAATAATCAGTGTTCATATTACATTAATTTCACACACACTTTTTCTTTGCACTTACAATTTGCAACTTGACCTCTTAATTATACCATTCATATTGTCAAGTCAGCCATTTACATGTTACATTTACCAATAAACCATACATTAGTCGGCTACAAATATTACTCTAAATGTTATTTCATAAAATAATGAAATCCTTTATTGGCCAACCCTGCTCGGTAAATATTGCTTCAAGAAATTTCCTAAGTTAACCTTCTTGACTTGGTTAACATTGCAATATTCGTAAAATCCTTTAGCTGCTAAGTTTACTTAGTAAGAACTGAATTCCTTCATGAGAGCTCGGTAAGAACTACTTCTGCCACATTTCATTTGATGACCAAGTGAGCTTGGTAAAAACTATTTTTGCCACATTTCCTTTGATGATCGAGTGAGCTTGGTAAGAACTATTTACTTGATAGATACTACAAGTTTTCTTTACTAACCTCGTGGACTTAGTAGATTTTGTTCTTTTGCCTCGCTGACCATCTGAGCTTGGTAGACTCTGTCCTTTTCCTTGCTAACCTTTTGAGCTCAGTAGACACTATTTTTTTCCTTGTTGACCTTCTGAGCTCGGTAGACATTATCTAATGATTGATATGACATTTGTGTGACATCAAAGACAACACACAATTGAACAATTGTATCCACCAATGTCCCTCTTTGGCATTGATGGAAACACAACATGTCATAGAAGAATGAAATTTGAAAACAAGTCTTATACTAATAGAATACTTCACTTTCTGGAGCAAACTCCCTCTTTCATAATAATCTCTCCCTCTTAAAAAAATTCTTATTATTTTACAAATTTTAGAAGGTATGACAATATACTCTCCCTCTTTGACAACACATGCCAAAGACAACTCAAAACAATTGAATAGCATTGTACCTGATGTACTAATTCATATGCAATATTTTCATTGGTTTGCTGCATCAACTGATAGATCTTCAATTCTGTTCCTATTGATGCATCACTAGAACTATATTTTAGTGAGCTTCAGATAGGGATTTGACCCCTAACTTACCTCTTAGATACAAGAATGCATCCTTAAGTAAAGGCTTTGTGAATATGTCAACAATTTTTTCCTTTGTATGGACATATTCCAATCTTATTTCCTTTTCTTGCACCAATTCTCTAACAAAGTGATACTTTATGGCAATATGCTTGGTTTTTGAATGCGTCACTAGATTCTTGGATATTTTAATTACACTTGTGTTACCACAAAACATAACAATAGGTTCTTTGATTTCTTGCTTCATACCTTCAAAATAATTGTTTAAACCACACAATGTTTGAGCAATTTACTATTGCTACAACATATTTAGCCTCTGCTATGGATTGAGATGTACAATTCTGCTTTTTGCTTGTCCAAGAGACCAACCTTTTTCCAAGAAAGAAAGCTCCTCCACTTGTGCTCTTTCTATCACCAATATTTCTTGCCCAATCTACATCAGTAAACACCTTTAAATCAATATTTCCTCCAAGTTTATACCATAATCCATATTCTTCAGTTGCTTTTAAGTATCTCATGATCCTTTTGATTGCCATCATGTGATTTTCTTTTTGTTTTGCTAAGAACCTTGCAATTTTTGGTCTTGTGTGTACTACATATTGCAACTTTCCAATCATAGATCTATACAATGTCTGATCCACTTCCTTAGATTCATCATCCTTGGTAAGTTTTAATCTAGTACACATAGGAGTCCCAACTAGTTTGCAGTCTTCCATACCAAATTTTTTTAGTATCTCCTTGATGTATTTAGATTGAGTGATGTAGATGCCATTCTTACTTTGTTGAATTTGAAGACCAACAAAGAATTTGATTTCACCAAAAATTGACATTTCAAATTTCTTTTTCATTTGTTCTGAAAATTGTTTGCAAAGATCATAATTTCCTGTAAACAAAGTATCATCTACAAATATTTCTGCTAAAACAATCTTATATCTAGTCCTTCCTTTATGTACAAACTACTATTGTCATTAGTTCTTTGAAAACCAATCTAAATAAGATAGTTATGCAATCTTTCATACCATTCTCTAAGGGCTTGTTTCAGACCATATAATGCTTTATGCAATTTGTAGACCATGCTCTTCTTGTCTGGATAAACAAAACCTTCAGGTTGTTCAATGTAAACCTCTTCATCCAATATGCCATTGAGAAATGCTAACTTGACATCCATCTGATAAACTTTGAATCCTTTGAATGTAGCATATGAAAGTAAGGTTCTGACACCTTCCAATCTTGAAATAGAAGAAAAAGTTTCTCCATAGTCTACACCTTCTTCTTGAGAGTATCCTTTTCATACTAGTCTAGCTTTGTTCCTTGATACCGTACCATCTTCATTTAGTTTGTTTCTGAATACCCACTTTGTTCCAATCACATTTTTGTCTTTGGGTCTTGGTACAAGAGTCCGTGTTTTTTTTTTTCTCTATCTGTTCTATCTCTTCATTCATAGCTTCAATCCAACTTTCATTGTCTATTGCATCTTTGACATTTCTAGGTTCAAAATCAGCAAGTAAACAAGTGCCTTTCAACTTACTTCTCGTCATTGTTCCTTCTAATTTATCTCCAATGATTTGATCTAGTGCATTATGCTTTCTGACATACTTGGCTAACATGGGATGCTTTCCTTTTGAATGACTTGCATTGTTATCCTTCTATGTCTCAACTTCTGGTTCTAATTTTGGTTGCTCAGGCTTGGTAGATGCTAACTTAGTAGCTTCTATTTGCAACTTGAGTTCTTGTAGCTTAGTAGGTACTGATTTGGTTTGAAATGCTTGTGACTTAGTTAATGAAGACTATAGAGTTGAGGATTCTTGATTAATAGATATACTTGGCATTGTATCAGGTTGAATGTAAAAAAATCTTCTATAGTCTGTAGGTTCCTTTTTGTTTTCTTCTTCTATTCTTTCTGCAAACTCATCAAATTTCACATGTGCACTTTCTATAACTTCGTGAGTATATAAGTTCAAACATCTATATGCTTTGCTTTTGCAAGAGTATCCCAAAAATATTCCTTCATTACTTTTTACATCAAATTTTCCTTTTCTAGATTCTTTCAAAATGTAACATTTGCTTCCAAATACTTTTAGATAACGTACATTAGGTTTGTAGCCAAACCACAACTCATAGGGTGTTTTGAATGAGTCATTTTTTAGTTGTACTTTGTTAAAAGTATGAACTACAGTGCTGATAGCTTCCTTCCAATATTTGATAGCAATGCCTTTCTCAATCATTAAGGTTCTTGCACAATCCATGATAGATCTATTCCTTCTTTATGCTATTCCATTTTGTTCAAGATTTCTAGGTGCCAAAACCTATCTTTTGATTCCTCTTTCAATGCAAAAGTTATTGAACTCATGTGAAATAAATTCACCACCTCTATTAGACCTTAAGAATTTTAGTCTTTTGCATGTTTCCTTTTCTACTTTAGCCAAATACCAATTGAACTTTTCAAATGATTCTAATTTCTCTCTTAGGTACATGAAAATCATCATTCTTGAATAATCATCAACAAACAGAATGAAATTTTTTTAATGCCAATAGGTCCACATAAATCAGTATGCACAATTTCTAGAACTCCTTCAGTTTGATAGTTCTTGCTTTTAAAACTAGTCTTTCCCATTTTACCAATTTGACAATTCTTACATAGAACAACCTTAGGTTTCTTTATGTTAGGAATACCTCTTACTTTTCTGAATTTATTAGTCTTTATCAAGTTTTCAAGCTTTACATGACATAACCTTTTATGCCATAACTAACTTTCTTCAATTTGAGAAATGAAACATGAACATTCACCAAGTTCAAGATAAAATAAGTTACCTTTTGTTTGAGTGAATGATCCAATCAGCTTTCCTTTGCCATCCAACAATCTTGCTTTTCCATGCATAAATTCTACTTTGAATCCATTATTGAGTAGCTATGCCACACTCAAAAAATTATGCTTTATTCCTTCTACCCACTATGCATTATCACATACAAGTTCCTTGGTTAGTGAGATTCTTCCTTTTCCTCTTATACAACAAGGTTCATTGTTACCAAATCTTATACTACCACCATCATTGTCTTCAAAGTATTCAAACTTGGTTTTATCACTAGTCATGTGATGAGAACAACCACTATCTATGATCCATGTATCATTTCTGCCCATATGAGAAATGAGTGCCATTTCTTCATCATTATCATACTCATCTTTCACATCAATGTAGACAATTTCATCTTCATCTTCATTATCAAAATCATTAGAATCTTTAGCCATGAAACATGTTTTCTTACCTTTATCCTTGAATGATTTCAAGTATTTCTTGCCATTTTACTTGTGACCTTTCTTCTCATCTTTTTTCTACTTATTTGGGCACCTAGCTACAATATGTCCAATTTCTTCATAAGAAAAGTAGATTAGAGGAACCTTAGCTTTGTATTTTCCTTTGCCTCTTGAATATTTTCTTGCTAGTAGAGCTTCAACCACCTCAAGATCATTTTAAAAACTTTTTTTTGATTCTTCATCACTGTCTGATTGTGGATCCTTCATCTTTTTCCCTTTTTCTTTGAGTGAAAGCTTAGCTTCAAATGTTGATTCAATGTTCTTGACAGCTAGAACATAATTGTCATAGTTTTCTAGCTCAAATGCAGTCAATCTTCCAACTATGGCCTCTAAATTTATTTTATGATTTGTCTCACATCTTATTTCTTGAATTGTAGAGACTCTAATTGCATAAATGGGAAATAGAGTTCTAAGAACTTTACTTATAACTGTCTCATCATTGATATCTCCTCCAGATGCTTTGATTGCACTAACACATGCTTTAACTCTTTCAACATACTTTGCAATGTTTTCATCCTCTCTCATCCTCATTTGATCAAATTGTCCTCTCAAACTTTTTGCTTTGGCTCTTCTCACATTATCATCTCCTCCATAGATATCTTTTAGCTTGTTCCACATTTCAATGGCAGTTTTGCAATCCTTGATGTCATCAAATTCTTCATAACTCAGAGTAGATGCTATATCTATCATCATGTTGTTGTGAGTCTTCTTTTCAACAATATCATTGATAGATAATGTACCAAATAGTTCTTAATATTTTTCATTGAGGTAATTTAGCCCTATATCAGCAATAGAAGCCAAATGAATCCTCATCAATCCTTGCCATGCTGGGAAGTTTTCCTTGTTAAGTTTTAGAATTTCTCTTTTGTAAGACATTCTGATCTTTAGCTTAGATCCTTGAAATCTTTCCCTATAAGCACCAAGAGATTTGATACCAATTGTTGGGATTAAAGATAGGGTAATTGAGAGCGGGGTGAGGAGGGGAGGGGCGAGGGGGGGGTTGGGGGGGTGGGTGGGTGGAGGGGTGAATCAGTTACAAAAAAATAATAATCCACAGATCCCTTAGATGTCTTAAAGATCTAGTTACTACTGATACTCAGTAAACAAATGTTGTGACTTGGTAAATTAAACTATTACTTATCTTCAAGCATTCATGCATGTAACTAAAAACAAAAATGAACACAAGAGACACTAGATTTAACATAGAAACCTAATATGGAGAAAACCACCAAGTAACTAGTCACCAATTTTTCATTCTTCTGAAGTGAGCCCTGTTAGGAGCCAACCTTGTTAAAAGTTATTATACACACTGTTATGCGTGACCCTATTAGAGGATTTAATCACCCTATTAGGAGTGGCCTTACTAGAGGTCTTTAAAACAATTCAACTGAACTGTCACCTTGTTAGAGGATTTACAAAATGGCTATTAAACCAACTCTGTTAAGATATTTGAAATCACTGCTACAATGGTTAGAAAGAAACAATGAATTGACCTGAACAAGGTGCAACTAAATTTTTTGACTACAGGACTCTATTCAGCATCATTAGATCTCCTTGATCAAGTATAGTTTTTCTACTCCTCAATGATCTTTGATCATCCTTCAAATTCGCTTGTACAATAATTAGTCTTCATATTACATTAATTCCACACACACTTTTTCTTCACACTTACAATTTGCAACTTGACCTCTTAATTATACCATTTAGATTATCAAGTTGGCCCATTTACATGTTACATTTACCAATAAACCATACATCAATTGGATACAAATATTACTCTAAACGTTATTTCATAAAACAATGAAATCCTTTATTGGTCGACCCTGCTCGATAAATACTACTTCCAAAAATTTCCTAAGTTAACCTTCTTGACTCGGTTAACATTGCAATATCCATAAAATCCTTTGACTGTTGAGTTTACTCGGTGAGAACTGAATTCCTTCATGAGAGCTCAGTAAGAACTGCTTCTACCACATTTCCTTTGATGACCAAGTGAGCTCGATAAAAACTATTTCTGCCACATTTCCTTTGATGACCAAGTGAGCTCAGTAAGAACTGTTTACTTGATAGATACTACAAGTTTTTTTTACTAACCTCTTGGACTCAATAGATTCTGTCCCTTGGCCTCACTGACCATCTAAGCTTTGTAGACTCTGTCCTTTGCCTTGCTGACCTTCTAAGCTCAGTAGACACTATCCTTTTCCTTGTTGACCTTCTGAGCTCGGTATACTTTATCTGATGACTGATATGACATTTTTGTGACATCAAAGACAACACACAATTGAAAAATTGTATCCAAAAAATAGCTTGGGTCCATGTGACCACTTCCTTTTCCCAACCCCATGCCATGTGTGATGATCTCATGTTTTTGTGAAAGCTTTTTTATAGGCTCATGAAAATGTGATAGTCATTGATATTCTTTTGGGTCTTCCTTTGATCATTGAAGCATGGTCCTTACTAATGAAGTAAGCCTCCACCATGGATTATTTAAATGTGGCATGATATCATGTCCTTTGTTAAGACTATAACCAATGAGATGGAAGTTTCACATCGGGACATGTCCATTCTATGCTTGTAACATATGATACATGTGTTTGTATCACATATTTTCAAGAGATCAATTATTAGGTCTTTAAAGACATGGTAATCCTTAGATTTTTCTTCTTTGTTTTAATAGGGATTTTAATGACATATTCCCTCAACTAACAACTAGAAAGATCTTGTATTTTAATGTGATATAATGTTAGATCAATGAAAAATTAAACACCATCAATATGTACTTTTAGATATAAGATTCTATCAGGGAACCTTGGGTTCAGCATGTACCACATGTCCACATATTGCATTTTTGCATTGAGAAGTGTTAGAGATAGAAAGATACAATGATTATTGATCTTCTTTTGTAGACCCACTCTAAAACAAAAGATTAATATGTTGGAAAAAGCCTAGGACTTAGGAAACAAAAGGAACCATGGGGAACACAACCAAGTTTATGACATTAGGAATAAGAAAGGATCCCACCCACCGACAACATATTCCTCATCTTAGGTTTCTTAAAAAGTAACTTGAAAATAAAACATTACCTCATCTAGGGAAAATGTGTTGGAAACTAAAATTGGACCCATTTTTATGTTTTCATTGATATCAATCCTATTGGAGAGATATTTACAAACAATGTAGAGTGCCATATCTATTGATTGATAAAGAGGATTTGAAAATAAAGATAACTAGATGAACTAGTGAGGTTGTTGAGTTGATAAGAAGATAAAATGTTGAATAAAACACAAATAAAGCCTAGTAAATAGTGGTAACTCAATAAAGGCTAATGAAGCAAAAGAATAAGGAATTTAAGAGTTAGCCAAGTAAATAGTATTATCTGAGTGATAGTTATGGTCAAGAAAGACAAAGAAAGAAAATGTAGTAATGACCATGCATAGTGAAGACTGAGTAAGCCAGTGAAAGCTAAGAAAGAAAGAATAGCAGAGACTAAGCTACATAGTGTATACTAAGCATAAGAACATGGTGATGATCAAGTGTTAGCAAAATAATAGTTTGTGAAAGAATCAAGTTAGAGGCTGACATAGTTTAATTGTTGGATTAGTTAAAATGTGTAGATGATAAGGATTGATGAGCTAGTGTATTTAATACATAAATCAAGTTTTTTATATGATCAAAGGAAAGGATTCAAAGAGAACTTTCCAAAAGTATCAAGAAATGAGTAGGAGGAAAAATTGGTGGATAGATTAATTGAATCCAACCAAACCCTAAGATCTACAATGATGTTTAAGAGACAAAAAATCAAAGCCACTTATTTAAGGAGGCATAAGAGATGTTTTTTAAGGTTGGTTTGTTGTTGATTGGAAATTTTATGGAGAACCTAGGAAGAACAAAGTAGTAGAGGAAAAGTGAGAAAATTGGTGAAGTATGATTGCTTGAAGGATTTTTAAGCAAATAGGAGAAGGAGATGATAATGAAGTCTAGTCAATGAACTAGTAAATGAGTGAATGGATATTTGAATTTGTAAAAGTGAGTTGTATCTTAACAGATCAAACTTGTTACTTTCTAACCATTGTGACAGTGAAAATCCTTTAATCAAGGTTGATCTAATAGTCATTTTGTAAATCCTTTAATCAAGGTGACATTATAATGGAATGATTTAAAGTTCTCTAACCAAGTTTTTGATTAGGAAAATAGGTTTTACAGGGATCCTGAAACCCAAAGTTTTATAGTAGAAAACAACTTAAAGAAGAAAAGACAAAAAAAAAGCTACCTCAAAAGGCCAAAAACAAAAAGGCCCGAAGCCTGAGAAACAAAGGCTAGGAATAGAGCCTAGCGGGCAGACTAGTGTCCCTTCTTTTCCATTGCCTACAGGGTTTTTGTAGCGTCACTTTCCTTTTGGTTGGCCTCTTCCTCTTGGATCATGGGGAGTAAATGCATCTGGTCCCCCTGACTTTCTTGGATTCCAGTCTCTTTCTGAGGATCTTCCCGGTTGGTTCCATGCTCTGTACTTTGCTCCATGTTCCCCACAAGACTGGCATTGGTCAGATAGTCCCCTAGATTAACAATGTTTTCATTCAAGGTATGGAGGATATCCACAATTTGTTTAATCACAACCTGGTGGACAGAATCTAGCCATTGGACCTTCTACTCGAGTCGGGTGATTCTGTCCTCCTGATTGTCTCTGGGGTCCTGGCTTCTATCTTTTTCCTGGCTGCCCACTTGGTCTTTACTACCTCTGGTCTCATGATCCTTGAAATCCCCCTTGTTGTTGGTCTGGTTGGACCTATCCTTTAGAGTCTCAATTTCCTGAAAAAGCCACTTAGTGGAGCGAAAATTGTCAATCAAGCTATTCTTTGCACTATTGAGAAAGTTGAAACTCGTTTCATGAACATTTTCAGAGAGAACTAGAAGAGTCGGGTCAAGGAGCTCATCATAGTGGGTGCTATTGTCAAGATCCCCCAACACTTGGATTTTAGCAGGTTCTCTAACAATGCCCATACTGACACTATCCATATTGAAATTGCTCCAGGCTCTTCTCTTATTTTTCTTGATGGCCTCCCCCCCCTTTTCAACCATGATTTCTATCATCTCTTCTGGGGGTGAAATGGGGACCTCCAGGGGGGAGGTGGGCGCAGTAGGGTTGGGGGGAAAACCAGCGTGGTCACTGAGATGATCATGGGTTGGGATCTGGTCCAATTTTCTTTTCTTGGGGTTATCTTGGGTTACCAAGGGGTCACCTCCTTCTTGTCATTATCTTTCTCCTTGTCGTCTTCCAACTCACTTTCCTTCTCTGCCATTGAATCCACCTCCTCCGACTCCATATCTGACTCATCACTAGACTCCTTAATTTGATGGGTAGGGTGGTTAGGGGGAGGGCACTTGGGGCTCTTCCTACTAGGGAAGTGGGGAGAGGGATTGGCTTTTGGGGTTTCATACTTGACAGATTTCACAACGCGCACTTCCCTTGAGTCTAAGCTGGCAGTGTCCTCCGAGGAGCCACCCGAAAGCCCAATGGACTTGACTCTTGTCTGGGTTTTTAGAAACTCAAAAATGAGGAAAAGGGTGGGGTTCATGATAGGACATTTCTTGTAACTCTCTATATTCTTAGTCATAGAAGTATAAATATAGAAAGGAAAGGAGATTTTCACTTTATGTCTAAAATGATTAAGTAGAACAAAATGACGGGTCCTAACTTTATCAAACCTAGGCTCCAAAGTGACATACTCTATGATGATCCTTAGAACAAGCCCCCAAAACTTCTTGATGGAATCAATGTCATAGTAGGTGTCAATCTTTACCAGTTTTCTTTTCTACTTGTCGTTCTTGACGAAAGTGTTGACAGCATTGGCGGACATCTTCTTATCCTTGAAGAAGCTCATGCCTTTCTAGGAGAAGCATGTCACCTCCGCAATGAGACCCTCTATGATTTGGTGGGAGGCACCATCAATTTTGACCTTTCCATTGTGCCAGGTTTCAAACATAATCTTGGTAACCCCCACGTCAAAACCATGGAGCCTCTCCATGAAGCTAGTTATGCTGCCCTTCTGGAGTTTTTTCCAAACCTTCCCTTTTTCTTTCCAGCTCTCTGTTTCTCCCCATGGCTCTCTTCTAATCCTTTCTCCCACCATTGTGATATTATGCCTCTCTAACCCTAAACCCTTAATAGAATTGCAAAGCTTAAAGATGAAAAAATTGCTAAGGACGAGAGCTTTAATGCGCGTGTTATTGGGTTTAACTTTGGCTTTCTTCTGCTTGTGTAATCCATACATGTTATTATGAAATGGTGGGGGTTCCGCATAACTCCAAATGATTCCCTTTTTAAAACATGATTTAGATAAGTTCTCTAACCAAGTTACTCCTAATAGGGTGATTAAATACTTTGATAGAGTCACACCTAATAGTGTGTTTTGTAACCTTTAATAGGGTTGGCTCTTAATTGAGCTCATTTTAGAAGATTAAAAAGTGGTAGCATGTTACTTGGTGGTTTTTCTCAAATTGGATTTCCATGTTAAATCCTAGTATCAAACATGTATGAATGTTATATATGTGATGCATGTTATTCACTACTGATTATTTATTTTTCATCAACATATACTAAATAGAGAGCTAAGTGATGAATAAATATGTTAACTTTCTAATAATGCTATATGGACCGAATGATTTAATGAATTTGTTTAAATTTGTTGAAGTTAGTGAACTTTTAATTAGTACATCTAGACCCAAGGATAATTGATTCACATCCCCCGCAGTTATCCTAAATATTCTAAAAATAGGTATCAGAGCATTGGTGCTCAAGTAAGGAAAGTTTGAAGCGACTTAAGATAAAGATCAAGATCTAGAAAAGAGAGGTACTTAAGATGAACAAGGAGAACTTCCCAGCATGGAAATGACTAATAAAACTATATCTATCTCGAGTTGGAGATTTTACATTGTGCTACCTAGAGAATGAATATATTGAAGCTCCTAGACATATGAATATTGAAAATATGAAGGAGAATTAGGAGCATAATCATATGATGATAGATCTAGCATTTTCTCTAAGTTATCTTGAATTTTATGATGTGAAGGAGTGTACTACTACAAATAAAATGTGGGACAAGTTCGCACAAATCCATGGAGGAGACAAAAATGTGTTAATGGCTAAAGTAGAAAGTTTGAGACATAAATTTGATGACATGAGAATTTAAGAAGGTGAGACTTTTGCATAGTATTGTGGCCAAATCAAGGATTTTGTTAATGCTATTAGAGGAGCTAGAGGAATCATATCTAATGAGACTATGATAAGTAAGGTATTGGGGACTTTACTTCCTATCTATTCAATTAGAGTATTTGCAATTCAAGAACTGAGATCCACACTTGGTAATGATCTCATCTTGGATAGTTTGACTGGTGGATTCACTTCATTTGAACTATCAAATTTTGATAGTTATACACAATCTTGTATTGAATGTTCTTTCAATTCTCAACTAACCCTTGATGTATCTAAAAGAAATAAAAAGAGTAGGTATGTAGATAGTGATACTGAATTAGATGATGACCTTGATGAGTTAGAAGTGTTATTAGCAAGAAGGCTACCAAGAAGAAAAGGAAAATAAAAAGGTAAACTCCCTATTATATATTTTACATGTAACAAATTTGGTCATATTTTTGCAAGATTTCCTAACATAGATGAGAAGGAAGAAAGGAAGTACAACAAGTACCAAGGAAGGAGAGACAACAAAGACTATGAGGGTAACAAAGACTACAAAGTCAAAGGTAAGAAATCTTGTTACATTGTTAAAGAAGATGGTTCTGATAGTGATTTTGATGAAAATGATGAAGAAGTTGTTTATGTTGTAATGAAATATGAATCTGATGAATATGAGAAAATTGTATTGATTTCATGTGTGAATAAGAATAAAAAATGGAAAATTGATACTGGTTGTTCATAGCATATGACTAATGATGCAAGTAAGTTTGAAAAGCTAGAATGTTATAATGGAAGTAGTGTTAATCTTGGAAGTGATGTACGATATTATGTGAAAGGTAAAGGATCAATTGTATTTAATGATAAGATCAGTTATGACAATGTATGTTTGGTTGATGGTTTGAAATATAACTTATTGAGTGTGGCATAGTTGAATAGTTCAGGCTACCCGAGTTGAATTTTAAAATAGAAAGGAAAAGATTTATTATTCCACCAGTGAACTAATTAGAGGTGATGATCAAATAAAAGATAACTTGTTTTGTCTAGACTTGTCTGAAGATACTTGTCTATTTGCACAATTTGAAGATATTTGGTTATGGCATAAAATTTTATGTCATGTGAACTTTGATAATTTGGTAAGAACTAGTAAGATGAAAAGAGTAAGAGGATTACCAAGATTGAGCAAACCTGATAAGGTGAAGTGCAAACAATGTCAAATGGGGAAAATGATAGAGTATAGTTTCAAAAGAAAGACTTATTGTTCTAATGATATTTTGGAGTTAGTTCATATTGATTTATGTGTTCTTATTGGAGTGCAAAGCTATTATGGTGAAAAATATTTCATTCTATTTGTTGATGACATTTTTAGAATGATGACTATAATATTTATTAAAGAAAAATATGATGTATTTCAAATGTTTAAGTGGTATTTGGCTAGAGTTGAAAAGGAAATAGGCAAGATTTTAAAGTTCTTGATATCCAATAAAGGAGGTGAATTCATATCAAATGAATTCAACATATTATGAAATGACAAAGGAATCAAGAGACAAATGAGTGCACCAAGGACTCCACCACAAAATGGAATAGCTGAAAGAAGGAATAGATCAATCATGGACTATGTAAGGACACTAGTGATGGAGAAGAATGTTTCACAAAAATATTTGAGAGAACTTGTAGGTACTATTGTCATACTTTGAGTTGAGTTCAAGTTAAGAAAGTTACAAACAAAACCCCTTTTGGACTTTGGTATGGCTATGCACCTAATGCCAATTCTTTCAAAGTTTTTGGAAGCAAGTGTTACGTTCTAAATGATACAAGGAGAGTGATGAAGGTATATTCTTAGGATATTCTATTGAAAGTAAATCATGTAAGTTTTTGAATTATAACACTAAAAATATTTTGGAAAGTGCACATGTTAGAGTTGATAAATTTTAGAAAAGAATGAAGAGGAATACAAGAAAGAACTTGAAGACTACAGCAATTTTTCTATATCTAGAAAGGAGAACCTAGTACTTTACCTAAACCAAATAAAGAGGTTTTTGAGCATCAAAATTAAAGCACTACCAAGGTTGAACAAAAAATCTCTTTTGAGCATCAGTAGCAAGTTGAGTATTAATTTGTAGGAGTGGAATAATAGAATGAAGAAGTTGAACATCAGAGAGAGGAAACTTAACATTAGATAGGCAATATCAAGTTACAACCAGAGATACCTGAAGAAGATGAATATGTAGAACAAAGTAAAACATCGTAAGAGAGGAGACCTAAACCTATGTTGGAAAAATATGTGAGAAGGAACCATACACCAAACCAAATCATTGAAATAAAATATTCAAAGATCATAACAAGAAGTAAGTTGAAAAATGATATATGTTTATTATATGAGGTTGAACCTAAATCAGTCAAAGATTCTTTAGAGAATGAAGATTGGATAAAGAAAATGAATGAGGAACTTTATCAAATAGAAAAGAACAAGACATGGTAATTAGTACCTAGAAAAAAGGACAAGAATGTGATTGGAACTAATTGTGCATTCAGAAACAAGGTGAATGAGAAAGGTGAAGTCAAAAAGAACAAGGTAATACTAGTTTGTAAGGGATATGCAAAAGAGGAAGGCATTGAATATGGAGAAAAAATTTCCCCATTTGCAAGGTTGGAAGGGGTGAGAACTTTTGTTGCATATGCTACTTACAATGGATTCAAGGTATACAAATGGATGTTGAATCCACATTTTTTAATGGAATCTTACAAGAAGAAGTCTACTATCCTAGCAAGAATAATATGGTATGCAATTTGCACATAGCATTATACAATTTAAATCAAGCCCCTAGAGTATGGTATGAAAGGTTACACACTTATTTTGTGAAATTGGTTTTGTAAGAACTAATGACAATAGCAATGTGTACTTGAAAATTGAATCTGAGAACAAGTTATTACTAGCTGAAATGTTTGTTGATGATGTCATATATGGAGGACATGATATGTTATGTAAATTATTTTCTAATGAGATGACAAAAGAATTTGAGATTTCAATGTTTGGAGAGATCAAGTTCTTTGTTGGTTTTGAAGTCTATCAGATAAAGAAAGGTATTTATATTACATAATCCAAGCATATCAAGGAGATACTAAAGATTTTTGGGATAGAGGATTCAAGACCAGCTGACACACCTATGGTTGATGGTCACAAACTTTCAAAGAATGATGATTTAACTAAGATGAAGAAAACATTATATAGGTAAATGATTAAAAAATTGTAATATGTTGTACATAGAAGACCTGATATTATATTAGCATTTGGTATTGTTGCTATATTTTCTAATAATCTTAGAGAAAATCACATGATGATTGTGAAAATAATATGTAGATATCTGAACGAGACATAAGGCTATGGATTATGGTACAAGAAAAGTTATAGGAATGATTTGAAGGTTTATATAGATGCTGATTGGGAAGGAAATGTTGTTGATAGAAAGAGTAGAAGTGGAGGTGTTTTCTTTCTAGGTGTTGCCATGATTCTAATCTCCTATATTTTTTTCAAAAAATTCCTAGGATTAGGGTTGATTCAATGTTATGTCATGTCTATGTATAGATTAACCCTAAGGAATCTCTCTTCTCTTCTATCACCTTGTGTGCATTCAGAAGTAATATAATATATCCATTCATATTAGGTAACTAGGATTTGGGAGGGTAAGTTTTTGCATACCCTAGATGAGAGAGAGAATTTATTCTATTCATAAGAAACCCTAAGAAACCCTAACTCTATGATCAAAGTGTTCCATTGAAGGCATAATATAGGAAGAATGGAGAGGTCACATGCATATTTTAGAGAAAATGACAGCAAATAATATGATAATCAAGGCTAAAAGATCATATACAAATCATGGGAACATCATGGATACTAGAGAGTTTAGATCAAATACAAGAGAAGTGGATAAACACTTTGAAATGGTGAAAGAACCCGGCCAAAGGTGGTATGACTCTTTTTGAAATATAATCGATGGATTATATTTAATCCACACATATGCATTAAAAATTTAACAATTCAAATGGCTCAGAGACTAAATCTAGATCATTAGATGAAGACTAGATCGAAAAATAGTGTTTTATGATGAAAATATAAGTATTCAACAATGCATCTACCTAGTTGTCAGATCTTAAAAGATGTACACTTGTCATAATGTCACTTAACAAAGTTGAGTGAAGAATAACCAAAGTGATAAAATGATGATTGTCCAAATTTGGAACAGGTTGGCCCTCATCTCCTTTTGGTTTTAAATGATACCCTAATTGTTAGATCAAGAGAGGGAAGAAATAAAGACACGATGCTATGATATTGTCAAATCACAAGTAGTAAAAGGTGAAGTTGAGAAGCTAAAATAGTCAAGAGATCAAAAGTATTCAATTGAAAAGATGAGATGCTATGCTTATATTGGTTAGCAATTTGTTCTTCTATTAGATTTTATAACCTAACTCTTTGATAACTAATGTTTTTGAGAGACAAAAGGATGTTACCAACAAATGGGTCAGTGTAAGTATTCTATCACTACCCTCTAAATTACAAGGTACAAATTCCTTACGAATCACAATGATATGTAATGAATATGTCTTTATTAGGTCAGAAGTTTTGATAGAATAATCTCTTAACTTGAGAGCAGTAGAGGATAACCAAATTGTTTGTAGGCACACACAATTCAGGCAAAGCAGATTTTGACAACGTATCTCATCCAATGGAATGACTTTAGTAGAATATCTTGAGATTTATGACTCTTAATCATATTCTAAATGTAGATTAACCATCTAAATGCAAGATAGGAAAGAAAATTCATTTACACGTATCCTTCTTTCCTAATGAATCTATCTAACATGTTATGAAACTAGAAAGAGAGGAAGTAGAACCATATATGAAGATAGTAAATGGAATTACCTATAATGCAAATATCAAAGTGAAATGGAATTCATCTAATTATCATAGGTTCACATATAGTTGTCCTTCAGCTCTTAATGTAGAACTAATCTAAGTATGGGCAAAAACAAATGACAAGAAAATAGGATAAATGGAATTACACAATCAATTCACCATCAAGTTTTCTAACCTTTGTATTGTCAAAAGAAATTACATTTATAGTTTTCTATCATCCCTCAGTTCAACAAATAAATGGTCACAAAATAGAAAATAAAATGATAATAAAATATGAAATTATCTAAAGATATGAACATGTGGCATCTTTTCTATTGATTATTTTATATGCATGGTACTTCTAAAAACATACATTGACTATTTATCTTCCTACAAATTCAACAAATCCTATAGAAATCTTCAATTCTTCATATTCTATTTTTTGGGGTCAAGTTTGTATAATTTGCATTATAATGATCATTGTAACTTTGAATTTCCATCATTGATCTTAAATCAATGATCAAGATTAAATCATTATAAACTTATTTTCCCTACACTTGTCTCCATGGTTCCCTCTATATCCATGCATCAAATTGTCATTTTCTCGCATTAGTTATCTTTCATGCATCTCTAGAAAGAGATAATATGAGCATCATTGATCTCTTGAAATCAAATGACCGAGATTGAAAGCCCCCTTTCATGTTATATCTCTTTACTCATTCGATGTGATAATGTGATGATTGGGTTTGAGGTTAACCTTGACTGCCTTCACAAGCTCACAACTTAGAAGTCTTAACTCATGTTTGACCCTATAATAATGTGACTTTTTCTGTTGTCTACTATGGTGTTAGTGAAAAAAATTTCCTCTAAAGAAATAAATGCAAATTAACTCCACATGCCCAGAAAGGAAGACTAAATCAACACTAATAGTTGGGTCACTTTGCTATTGAAAAGTGTAAGCAACCTCTGAATTTATCTAGGTATAGCTCCCCATGTATGATTTCAATGAATTCATAGAAATACAAATACAAATGATTTTAACCAAAAAGCACAAAAGACACATAGACATCCACTTTTAAACACAATGTAGATGCAAAGAAACTGATTAACTAAAAGAAAATAATAGGCAAATGATACAAAGCTCACTCACCCAATCATTACATTAAAGAAGAAATGCAAAAAGAAAGATGAGTTATTCTCTCCAAACACACGAATAATAAAGCCCAAAGTTTTAATAATAATTTTGGTAATAACTATATGCATCAAAAATACATTTAGAGACAATCAAGGTAACTCAAAGATTAACATTAACCAAAAGCCAATACACAAACCCAAAGTTTTGATATACTAAACCTCACTTCCTCTAAAGCAATAGAACAAATAAAAATTTTCCCCTTGACACACACTAATATTCATTCAAAAAATTATCTATCTTCCTATAGTACAAAATCCATAGAAAAAATACAATCCCCTTGCTCTCTTTTTGCTATTTCTGACTCTCTTTTCACAGCACCAAGTCTAACCCCAAAAGCCAAAGAATGGCACCCTTGTTTTCCTTTTTTTCAATCTATTTAACATCTTCTCTTCCCATAACATTTTAGTTACACAACTAATTCTTGGGGAAGCTCTTATCTTCCTATCCTCATATGATTTTCATATAAGATTACAAATCCTATAATTGAGGAATGGGAAAGTGTCAAGGGTAATTATAATGTTTAGTAAAACATTATAATATTGATTGTTCTTTCCCAAATTTTCACTTATGGACACCTTCCACTATTTAATTCTGAACATTATGGAGTTTAATATATCATATAAAATTGTTGACATGTATTTTTATATGTGAGTGATTTACATTTATGCTTCCCCCCATTGAATTTTTTCACCTCCATCGATGATCAATAAAAACAAACTCCTTTAGTATTAACTTGAGAGTCCAATTGTCTCAATGATTCCCCATGTTACCATATAACTCATTATTTTAAATGAGATATGTTGAGTTTGCAAATTTAGCTATTTTGATTAACCAGCTGAGTGTCTCCCTAAAAACATTACTCCTATTTATCAGAACCCTTCCATGTACGAGGATCAAGATGATGACTTCTTCCAATCTCAAGGTTTGACTGAGGTGAAGACAATTCAAGCTCTCCAATTCACACATGTCAATGTGAATGCATCATTCTTCCACAATAGGTGGACTTAGGCTCTAATGTGTCGTCAAAACATGTTTATGTTTATCAAACTTGGATGGGTGGGTATGTGTGTTGATTGACATTTCAATGTAACTCTTCTTCACCATTCAACAATGTCACTTGACATCCCCATGGTATGCCACACACTTGAGTATTCCATTAAATAGTTATGTACATGATTGAAATTTTCAACAAAAGAGGATTAGAAAAACTTGATCCCTATGCCTTTATCATCTGTCATCAAACATGGGACTTCAAGCTTCCTCAACAAAGAAATGTAATGATGTATGTACTCCCATGTGTCTAGTTCATGTGGCATGCCTATGTATTCTATTTTTTTCAAGCTATCTTTGTTAGAGCGACCCTCTATCAACTCTATGGACATGACCGAATCAGGTTTCAATATTTGCTGACCTATTCACATTCAAGTTTTCATGCTTTTTCTACTTCTCTGCTTCATGAAAAATTAACAATCTATCAAACAATTTGTACTCTCCTTCATACAAATTGCTCATATAAAAAATTGGCACAAAGCCTTTGATTTGCATAGGTCCAATTCATGACAGGGGTTTTTCTTTCAAGGAAAAGTTTCGAGATATCTATCAAATCAAGACCACTGATAGGTAATTTGTTGAAGAAATCCCATTGTTGATGATAATTTTTGTAATTGATATCTAAGAATGGTATGAAACTGCATTGATAGTCCTATATATGAGCCTCTCAAACTCTATATTTGGTGTACTCATTGATGTGAATGTCTTCACCATTCTCCTCTTTTTTTGGTTGAGCATCTAGAAGGGTTTGAGCTATGTGTACTTAATATTGAGAAAGATATGGGTTAAAATCATGTTGCGCATCTTCCTCTCCCTTCCTCTTTTGGAATCAAATCATCACCTTTTTATATGAAGGCACCCCAATCAGGTTATGATGGTTTTGATCATGACTAACTATGAAAATGAATTTTTCATGTTCCTATTTATTTTGGATTGCATGTTAACAACATTCTAACCAACAATCTATGCATAACTAATGAAAACCATAGAAACATAAAGCTTCCACCTTCGTACAAGGCATTATGGGGATGTTATCCTTTGTAGTTAAAAGCTATCAATCTAATGAATGAAGGTAGATGGAAGAATGAATCTAACTTCTTATGTTGGATTTGGGATGATTTATAGAGTAGTTCAATGTCATTTCTAGTGTGTCCATTACTATGCTTATAATTTACCATTCAAAATGGATACACAAAAATAAGGACTGTGGGGAGTCTCCAAAATTATGTAGCATGGTTCCCTTGTTTATTATATATTGGGCATTATTTCCATGATTCAAAGTCATTTCTATATATAATGATGTTCCCTTTCTTGAATATAAATCTTCCAACTCCCACTAAGCTTGGAGATGCCTTCCATCATATGCACTAGTTTATTGATGAATCTCTTAGCCACATCAGATCCCCTAACATAGATACTAGTCATTTATAATGAGATGTGATAGGGAGAATAAATCTATAGTGTAGAACCATTACTTGGTGTAACCTCAAGGATGATGACACATTTCTCACTTGGTCCAAAACTATCATGTGTGTAGGAAGCTTTCCCTATGCTTTGTTATGGTCTTATTTGGTTCTTTGATTTTTTCAACACAACATAATGTTCTTTGAGTGAGATGTAGATGAGCTACTTTATCAATTAATCTAACAATTTCCTAGATTGGGTTGCTAATGATGGTTGTTATTTCACCTATTCAAAGAAATCCTGATCTATTTCAAAATGATAGATTATTCCTCTTCTCCAACAAGGGTTCTTCCATCGCACTCTATTGTAGCATCTAAGGATTTGGGCCATGAAGTTTTACCCTTGAATGTCTAAATTGATATACCCTAGACGAACTTGATGAATCTAGTGAACCTTTCTACGGAGTCATCTGAACCTAAATATAATGATCAATGCCCCTTTGTATTGAATCTACAAAATTTTAAGTCAAACTATATGCTTGGACTTTTGAACTATCAAAATCATTTGTGCCTGTAGGCTGGACTACTTCTAACCTTTTTCAACCACTTCAAACCATTTTGAACCATGTTCAAAGGAGTTCAAGACTATAAATTGAAAATTTAATTACTGGGTCTATATGGGTACCAATAGGGGCTCTAAGTGTGGGACTATTTTTTACTCAAAAATTGATAACTCTAGAAATTTCTAGAAAAAGACAAGTTCCTTATCCATTGGGCGAATAGAGTCACCAAGAAGAGAAAACTGGGAGTTTCTTGCATAAGGGCATAGGGGAGTAGGGAAAAGCTAACCAATAAAACACCAGCAAGCACAAAGCTTGCACATTATTCAAACTAACACTACACACACCAAAATAATATTTAAAAAATATATACAAAGGTAGGGAGATATCCTACCATAAGAATCAAAAGGAAGAAAAAGTCACATGAATTCATTTACCGACTGGGAGAAGTAGGAGCCTTTGTACCACAACAAATCATGTCTCAATAGAGCAGCTCCACACCATTTCCAACTAGCAACTTCTTTAAGGAAAAACCTCAAGATAAAAACACATATGAATATGTTGACCCAAAACTTCTTCCCAAACAACCATAACTCATCATAGCACTCTTTTTCACCCAAGAATTTATCTTCAACATTCATCTGGCCAAGTTTCACTTCAAGCTAAAAAAATTAAAATGAAAGGTAAAAGCACATATCTGTGTCATTGTTTAGGATACCAAAACTTGTTTTGGTCAAATCTCATTTCCCTATCAAAACTCAATATTTTACAAAAATTAAAAATACCCTTTTATAGATCTCCAATTCAATATCATCATTATATAATTTTTTGAGTATTTTGATTAGTTATAATATGTTATAATTTCAAAATATAATAAGTTGATATTTCAAAATTTATGAAGATGCTCCCTCAAAAAAGGAAAAAAATAGTAAATCATATAAAAAAAAACTAAAAAATTATATTTATCTCTAGAGGAGAGAGTCCTCTTCATGGATATGTAGTTTTTTTCAAGAAGGTGTAGATTTGATAGGGAAGTTTTGATGGGAGGAAAAAACTATTAGATTCTAATAAGGTCAAGCTTTAGTACTTATAACAAAGAAAATATACATCAAAAATAATTATTTCTTCTTTTTTCCCCTAGCTATACATGTCATCTATAAGGTATTTTTGAATTTGAACAAAAAAGATGATTTGCATATATTTGTTTGAAGGGAACTACACCCTATATTTTTTACAGTTTAAAAAGGAACTTCAAAATAAAAGAAAATGAATAAATTATTACTCAAAAAAATTATAAAACTTATAGGCATAATATTCATCCAATTCTACACATTTCATTAGTTTACATCATCTTCAAATTCTAAACACAAATACCAATTGTTGCATTCTAATATCCTATTTCTTTATAAAAGGTGGCAGAGGTTTGTGCTTTTACCCTAGAGAAATCTCCTCAAGAAAAGATGTACAATATCCAAAAATGTTGTCACAATGACTCACAATTTGTATATGGCATTTTATTTAAGATCATCTTGCGGGCAAAGAGATGCCTCATCCAACATATGGTTGATTCTTAAGTACATGCTCTCCTCATCCCTTTAAAGAATCAAACTACCATCAAGCATGCAATGTATGCTATTTTTACTCTTTCCCAAAGTGTCATCACTTCCACAAACCAAATTTATAAAGCCACACATAGAAGAATGAAAAGAAAAGTTACCAATGAATGTTTCATTTTCAATTTGATTTGAATGAATACCTGAGTCATTATGGAAGAGATTATCCAATTTTATTGATGATAGAAATTCATGCATGATTTTTTCTTCTTCATTAAGAAGGGTATCCATTAGCATCCAACTAAGTCATCAAAGGTTTGAAAGTACCTTTTTTTTCTCAAAAAAAATTCATCATGAAAAGCTTCAACCAAAGGCATCTTTACCTTATCACAAACATCAATTTTATTTTTAGATTGACAAGGTTCTTCCATTTTGACAATCAATTCCTCTCTACTGTTGCCATGGTTCTCACTCTCAACTTGAGTATCCTCATTGACCCATGTTTGGCTTTCTTGAGGCTGTAACATTTTTTAAAGTAGGAAGGCCTCTTGCTCCAATTTTATTTCCATATTCAGCCCTTTGGCCAAATATTCTATCACAATAGATTCCTTTTTAAGAAAAATTTTAGCACCATTTTCAACATCAACATCACCAATAATATCTACTACTACATTATTTTCAAAATAAAAGGATTCTAGAATGGGGCCTTCTTTGACATTCACATACAAAGAATCACTATTCTCACCATCTCCCATGACATTAAAAGATTCATATTCTAGTAGGGCATTATTAGAAATCGTTTCGATAGAATCTTTAAGAAAAAGATGATCACCACAATCCTCAAAAGTGAAACTTTCTACATGAGGTGAAAAAGGAACTTGAGGCAAGATTTCATCATTATTGCTTACCATTTCTCTAGTGTTGTCACATATATTCTCATCTTTTAAAATTGGATTAGCATGAGGTAGGAGTAAATCTAGTTGGACTTCTTTTTCATTCATGACAAGGTGATGGAAATAAATGGATGAAACTAAGATAACTAGAGCTTCTTCTTTGTCAACTCTCAGTGCTTCATTTAGCTGTGATACCCTTTTCTAATATACTTGTAGCACTTTTCTCTTTTCTTCTAACTCTTTCAACTTGTGAAATATGACACAAAGGCTTCTCCACAATAGCCAAGATGTGGCATCATCTTCCAAAATTATATTATTCTTAATAGCTCATGAAATTATTTCTTTATAGCTGTCCAAAAATTCACACAACACTTTATCCTCCATCGAATAAAGTTCCATGAGAGTGGGATTTGGCCTTGGCTTTCTCATGGTTTTCACATCTGGTATGGTCTTTATATAGAGTCACCAATTTGGTACACACAAAGATAATCATAGAACTAAGTAAGTAATTATAGACATTGATATTCATTTCCAAATCCCCAATAGAGTCACCAAAAATTTGTTAGTGAACAGATTGTCTTCCAGAGAAATAAGTGCAAATTAACTCCACATGCCTAGAAAGGAAGACTAAATCAACTCTAACAGTTGGGTCACTTCGCTATTGAAAAGTGTAAGCACCATCTAAATTTCTTTGAGTATAGCTCCTCACATATGATTTATAATGAATTCATAGAAAATATGGGTGCTTTTAACTAGAAACCACAAAAGGAACATTGACATCCACTCATAGACATGACGTAGATGCAAAGAAATTGATTAACTAAATGAAAATAATAGGCAAATGATGCAAAGCTCATTCACTCAATCATTACATTAAAGAAGAAATGCAAAAAGAAAGATGAGTTATTCTCTCCAACAATATGAATAACAAAGCCCAAAGTCTTAATAATAATCATGGTAGTAACTATATGCATCAAAAATGCATTTAGAGACAATCAAGGTAACTCAAAGATTAACATTAATCAGAAAGATAATACACAAAACCAAAGTTTTGATATACTAAAACTCACTTCCTTTAAAGCAAAAAAACAAAGAAAAATATACCCCTTGAAACACACTAATCATTCATTCATAAAATTATCTATCTTCATGTAGCACAAAGTCCACAAAAAAAATACAATCCCCTTGCTCTCTTTCTGCTACTTCTGACTCTCTTTTCATAGTACCAAGTCTGCCCCTAAAAACCAAGGACTAGTACCCCTATTTGCCTTGTTTGCAATCTATTTAACATCTTCTCTTTCTCGTAACATTTTAGTTACACAAGTGATTCTTGGGGAAGCTCTTATTTGCCTGTCCTCATATAATTTTAAAATAAAATTTCATATCCTATTATTGAGGAATGGTAAAGTGTTGAGTAGTAAAACATTATAATATTGCTTGTTCTTTTCCAAATTTTTACTTATGGACACCTGCCACTATTTAATTATGAACATTATGGAGTTCAATTTGTCATATAAAATTATTGGCAAGTGTTTTTATATGTGAGTGGTTTACATTTATGATTTTTCCCAAGTGAATGTTTTCACCTCCATGGATGATCAAGACAATCAAACTCCTTTGGCATCGACTTGAGAATCCAATTGTCTCAATGATTCCTCATGTTACCATAAATCACATTAGTTGAAATGAGATGTGTTTGGTTTGCAGATTTCACTATTCTGATTGACCACCCTAGTCTCTCCCTTAGAACATTGCTTCCATTTATCAGGACTCTTCCATATATGAGGAATGAGATGATGAATTCTTCCAATCTCAAGGTTTGATTGAGGTGAAGACAATTCAAGCTCTCTAATTCACACATGTCAATGTGCATGCATCATTCTTCTGCAACAGTTGGACTTGGGCTCTGATGCATCATCAAAACATGTTTGTCTTTATCAGATTTGGATGGGTGGGTATGTGTGTTGATTAACATTTCAATGCAACTCTTCTTCACCATTCAATGATTTCATGTGACATCCCCATAGTATGCCATGTGCTTGGGCATTCCATCAAACAACTCACGTAGATGATCGAGGATTTCAATAAAATAGAATTGGTGAAACTTGATCCCTATCTCTTTATCATCTGCCATTAAACATGGGCCTTCAAGATTCCTTAATGAAGCAATGTAATGGTGTGTATACTCCTATTTGTCTAGTTCATGTGGCATGCCCATGTATTCTATGTTTTTGAAGTTGTGTTTGCTAGAGCAACCCTTTATCAACTTCACACACATGACCAAATCAAGGTTCAAATCTTTTTCAACCTACTCACTTTCAAGTTGTCATGCTCAGTCTACTACTTTTCTTCATGGTGAATCAACAATCTATCAAATAGTTTTTACTCTCCTTCATACAAATTTTTCATATACAAAATAAGCATAAAGCCTTTGATTTGCATAGGTCCAATTCGTGACAAGGGTTTTTCTTTCAAGGAAAAGTCTCGAGATATCTATCAAATTGAGACCACTGATAGGTAATTTTTCAAAAAAATCCCATTGTTAACAATAGTCTCATATATGAGCCTCTCAAACTTCACATTTGGCCTGCTCTTTGATGTGAATGTCTTCACCATTCTCTTCTATTTCTAGTTGAGCATCTGGAAGGGCTATGTGTACTTAATATTGAGAAAGATATGGATTAAAATCATGTTGCATATTTTCCTCTCCCTTCCTCTTTTGGAATCATGGCATCACCTTTTTATATGAAGGAACCACAATTGGCTTATGATGGTTTTGATCATGGCTTATGATGGAAAATGAGGTTTTCATGTTCCTATGTGTTTTGGGTTACATGTTAATGACATTTTGACCAACAATCCATGCATAACTATGGAAAACCATAGAAACACAAAGCTTCAAACTTGGTACAAGGCATTATGGGGATGTTATCCTTTGTTGCTCAAAGCTATCAATATGATGAATGAAGATACATGGTAGAATGAAGTCGACTTCTTATCTTGGATTTGGGATGATTTATAGAGTAGTTCAAAGTCATTTCTAGTGTATCCATCACTATGCTTATACTTTACCATTCAAAATGGATACACTAAAATAGGGACTGTGGGGAACCTCCAAAATTATGTAGAATGGTTCCCATTATTTATTATATATTGGGCATTATTGCGGTGATGCAAAGTCATTTCTATACATAATGATGTTCCCTTCCTTGAATATAAATCTTCCAACTCCCATTGAGCTTGGGGATTCCTTCCATCATATGCACTAGTTCACTGATGAATTTCTTAGCCACAATCAGATCCACTAACATAGATACTGGATTTGACAAGGTTCTTCACCATTTTTTATGATTTATTTTCTTCTCTTGCATTTGATCTTGATCATCTGCAATGTCTTCCATGAAAACTACAACATAGCATCAATCCTCATCTTCAACATGATTAGGAAATAAGAAAGATGACTCAATAGAATATCTAGACCTTCTTCTCATTAGGGAAACACAAAAAAACCCTCCAAAACCTACTCACTTAGCCTTAAACTGATGCATTGCTCATATGTTTTTCTGCATTAGGTTAGCTCAAAGGAATGATGAGAAGAAAGGCCATCCTATGGGAAATCTAGATATCAAACTCAAGACATTGAAACTCTAATATGACTCTAATTCAAAGAACAAAGATATGAATTAAAACTTGGGCAACAACCTAATCATGATTTCACATTGTTGTAAGATTGTAAGTTGGAGGAGATATCATATGATTGAGAATAAAATTTTGAAAGGTTAAGATGATGTGTCTAATCATAAGATCGCATCATTGTTAGATCATGAATAATCAAGTGCATCATATCATCGAAAGGCTAAGGTCAAAGAGTTAAGAAGTTACAAAGAGGTTGTAAGATCACACTATCATATGATAATAAAACTTGAAAAGAAGAATGTGACTATCAAAATATTAGGAACTTTGAAAATCCAAGTTGAGATGCCTGTCAAAAGATAAAAAAGCTTTAGAATCAAAGACAATATGCTATGATGGTATCATGAGATTTTATTAGTGAATCATAAGTGTTGTATGTTATTTTAACATCATGGCTATGTATTTTTAAGATTATGGTATTACAATACATTAGCCAACATATGATCACAAGGGTTGGAAAGAGGACTCTTAACTACATGATAGATAGGTTATCATAAGATCACTAGATCATTAGATCATAGGATTGTGAGATCATAGGATCATGAGATCACAAGATCATGAGATCGCATACATAATAATATAAAGTGTTTTCAGTTTCATACTGATTGTCATATTTAAATTGATCTATGCTTGGCATTTCCCTACTTTCCAAAGATGCCTAAGGTTTAACTAATGTGGGAAAATGAGCATTGGACATGTGGAATAGGTGGACCCGCATGTGAATAAGAGAGTTAAGGATTCCTGAATCTCAGCTGTTTGATCCTTAAGATCAAAGATAGTCTCACAATTGCACATGGTGGAAGGTAGTTAAATATAATGTTGGGTTGTTGTGAGGAACAATAATAGTTAACCCAAATAGTCATCACAGCATCATTACTAATCACACAATTAAAGGTTTTTAAGTTGCAAAGTTGCGAAGGAAGTGAAGATCACAAGGTCATGGGTGGTTTGAGGTAATCCTAAGTTAATGTTAGAAACAATAAAATTGAAATGAACTAAATAAAAGAATTAATCCAAGAGAGTTTTTGATGAACATAATTATCATACTTTAAAGAGCTAACCAAGATCAACAGAAGAAGGGAGACACAGATTTTGAAAGGGGAAAGCAAAGAAAACCCCTTGTGAATTATATGAATGAGGCAAATGCCTAAGAATGAAAAGAGAGAGAGAGAAGGAAATAATGAGGAGCCATAGTGCTCATTACATGAACTACATTGTGATTGTGTGTTACAGAATGAGAGAGAAGCATCTCTTATAAAGAGATTAGAAGGGAGTTATTTGTAACTCCCAAGTGAATGATTGCCACATTCATAAGTGTGTGCTTGACAAGTGTCATAATTCTCTTAAGGAGGAATAAACTATTTTCCTTAATAAAGGAATTACAAAAAAGACTTGTCCTCACATGTGGACTAAAGGAAAAACAACTTAAGGGATACCTTGGTTTATCCCATTTAATAGATACAACCAAGGAAAGATTATAAATTCTAACACCCCCCTTTAATCTTTACTTAGGGAAATTACATCAAAGGGTATTAAACCCAAATTTTACAATGATATGCTAAATAGAAGCAACTTGAGCTTTGAGAATGTCTTCAATTATGTGAAAGATCTCTTGTGAGTGTAGGTAGACCTTCATAGAGCCAAGTGGATAGGTCGTTAAAGTACACCAAATGTTGTATGTGCTTGGATGGATTACCTTAAAAACATAGACACAAGAAACAAGACAACTATCCACAAGAAGTATTTCATCTTATATTCAAATTAGAAATCCTTTTGAATAAGGATAAGAAAACTCTCATAAAAAAATAGAGAGGAAAATACAACATGTTACCACAAAACAATGGAGATAACTTGATATTATATGCTCAAAATATTATCAAGGAAAAAAAAACTAGATCAGTGTTCTCATGAAAAGTATATTATACTAATGTACTAATGACCACAGAAAAGGCCAACTAATGATACTTGCATCAACATTGCATCAATCTTGTGGATATAGACAGTCCACTTAATGAATCATCCCATTGCAAGTTAATGGGTGATCAATCCATAACATGCATGACTCATGCTCTAAGCAATAAAGTATGCAGATCATTATTGCATTAATATATGAAAATAAAGTAAAAGGAAAGAAATGTTGATCAAATTAGAATTATCATGATTTTGTTAGGATACTCAAAGGAATGGATTATGAGGATTTAACAACATATTGCCTTCAAATTGGATCAAATCATCTAAATTTGGAGGGAAAAACTCCAATAATAACATCCTCTTCATTGAGGAACAAAATGGAACAATGTGGAGGGAAAACTCCATAAATATCAACTTTTCAAAGTAGAGCATATAGGATCAAATGGAGGGAAACTCCATATAAATATCAATCTTTCAAAGTGGAATCAATAGAACCAAATGAAGGGAAACTCCATAAAGATATTATCCTATCAAAGTGGAATAGATAGGATCAAATGGAGGGAAACTCCATATAAAATGAGTGCACACCAATATAGGATGGAGGGGTACTCCATGGGCCAGATAAGGAGACTATGCATTAGTTATACTAAGGGGACCTACATAGTTAACCTTGAAAAATTGGCTCACTATGCAACTCGAAAAAGAATATCATATAAATTATGTAAATCAATGATATAAAATCATAAAGTGCCAACATGGGCATAGAACAATGCTATAAAAGAATAATAGTGCAATTATGTGCACATCAAAATATCACAATAAAATTGAAGGCAAATGTGTAAGATTACTCATAATCCATTTAAGGTAAATGCAGGTATCCAAGGAAGATCAATGGAAAAGTAAACAAAGTATGGATATCAGATATAAACTCCTTTGAGGCTAAACATGAGTACTTAATTCATTTTGTGAAGGTATATATCAATTTTTGAATCATAATAGTCATAAATAAAATTATATATTTATTTGGGTATATATGCGTGCACCTATATATACTTAAATAAATATATGATAAGTCACAATATTTATCTTTAAAAAGCATTGATAGGATCCTTCTATAAAAATACATATAAAATAGAATGAATATTTTGAATAAAGATAGAATGTCTTAAATAGTAATTTTTGATAAATTGAAATACTGAAATCTATCACAATGCATGACTACCAAAGCAAATAGAGTACTTTTTTGTTAAGAAATAACATAACCAAAATTTCAAAATGATGAGAGCCAAAAAAGCATATTACACGAACAAAAAAAAACTAATTTTTGTGCATACATGGACAGAGATGTTTAAAGCAATGATAGAAGTTTAGTAGTAACAAAGGAATATAACTAGAATAGACAGTAGCAAGTAAGAAAAAAAGAAATCCCCTAACATGCGTTGGGTAGTCAACAGTGTAATCGAATAGAAAAGGAAAAAAACTTCTATAAATTGCAAACAAAGAAAATGAAGTTAAGAGAATCATTTAGATTCTTACACAAAAACTTCAGTCGAGCTGATTCTAGGTGAAGGTAAAGCATATTAAAGTAGAGTACGCAAAAGTATCTTATTTTTGTCATGAAAAGAATACTCATATTTCTTATGAATTTTGAATGTAGGTTTTAGAGAGGACATGGATCACAAAGTGTTGAATCTCCAAGTGATGATTTCCATTTTAACATGGGAATTTCCATTGGAGTCAACATACTTGAGGAGAGATTTTGATGAACTATTTCAAGCAATGCATGGAGAGGTGGAGCATGCAATAAGGAGCATAATAGGAGATGGGGTATTGAGGCCAAGGGAACTAAGACCTATCTATCAGACTCAAGTATTGTTCATATTGTACTCAAACATATATGATATGTTAATTGAATACAAGACGTTGATGAAGATTCAAGAGATCTGTATTAATCCATCGTTTGTGAATGTAGCCATATTGGATGAAGCAATCAGTGGTTATATGCTGCATGGTTCAAAGGCATGGGTGGGAGGAATAATTCCCATCAAGAATTTTGACGAGGATAAGGTGTGAATGATTATTTTGGATATAATGAGGATAGGGTTGTGGCTAAGGAATTGCATGTATTTTGAAAGGGAAATGATTCATATTGTAGGGCTACTGCCAATAGATATGGTGGCTATGACATATGCATTATTTGATGCAATCTTAGTGGTGGTCTGATACTGTGAAAATTGAAGGGTTCATCCTCAAATGAGGGCCTCTTTTGGGCATGACAACATAGGGATAATAGTGGAGTCAGTGGGTTTTACTAATTAGCTGTAGGGGTTTGGGTCTAGAGGAGAGGGTTAAAAAAATAGGCATGCAATGGGTTTAGGTTTAATTATGATAGAAGGAGAGAAAAGAAACATTTATGTACTCATTTTATTTGAAATAGACTTACTATATTAATTGTCTACATGAATTTATTTAACGTAAGAAAATATGTTCTAATGTTGTTAATTAGCAACAACCTTTTTTTAGCAATTGTTTCTCTTTATCAGGCAATGCTGCAAATGAAAGTAATGGTTATGATAATTATGCCTCCCTTATGAGACTTTGAATAAAAAAATAATCAAGAGTTATAAAAAGTTGTCAGAGAATAACTTAGAATAGATGTTGTAACAGGAAAATAATAATGCAGTCTTGTAATAAAACGTTAGAGGAATGATTCTTCTACGACACAAGAGAAAAAAAAATTGATATTGAACAATTATTATTATTAAAGAATCTGTAAATGTCCTTGAAAGGAAACATTTTAAAAGACTAGAATTAGTCATATCTAGATATGAATAAAAGTCAAATGTACAAGTTATAAATGAATTTTATAACTTGCAACGTAATAATTTATACCTTAACCAAACTTATATTTAATTTATAATCTATAGGTTATAACCAACTTTTATGACTTGTGAATATGGGATCCTAATTAATGTTTTTGAAAGAGTTTGAAATATGAGAATGTCAAATATTAAGTTATAAACCAATTTTATAACTTATGCTACAACCATTCTAAAAGGCTTATTAAATAAAACTAAAAAAGAAAGCTTTATTAATAAAGTAATGCATAAAATATCATTTAAAACTTAAAGCATTCATGCTTTATTGATAAAAGCTTAAAACTTTATTGAAGCTTAGCCATTGTTAAAAATTTAAGAATAATAACTTTATAAAAACTCTATTAATTAAACAATAAGAAAAACTTTATATTAAACCTTTAAAAATTATATTAAACTTTCCTTACAATAAAATGACTTATAAAAAGTTAACTAAAAGCTTTAAAAAGACTTATTAAAGTAGCTAATTAAAAGCTATTAAAAAAACTTATTAATATTTTTCTTAATATTGCACAATAAACTTATACACCCTATGTCATGCATGTAAAAAAGAAAAGAAAAACAAATATTTGAATAGGACGGCTCTACTCCTATCCCCATGGCAATGGCCTTGCATTCCATTTGGTGCAATGATAAAGCAAAAGAAGCTCATAGAATGAAAAAAGAAAAAGAAAAAAAGCTCAAAGAAAGAAGTGGTAAACCCTCAAACTCTAATCCTAAAAGTCATCCTTTCGAATGGCTCAAATTAGGAAAAAATCAACTATCCATAAGTGAATAGTGACCCTTCTTGCAGCACCAACTCTCTTTTGTGTTTCATTCTTCAATAATCTTGGTATTTTGTTTAAGTTAGACATCAAGAATAAAGAATTTCAAAAAGCATTATATTAAAAAAAAGGTTAGCATAGACTGATGACTCTTAAATAATTGTAAAGTTTAACTTCAAATGAAATGCACATATTAAGACTACATCAATAAAAAAAATTAAAGATACGGCAAATGAAACAAGCTATAGCCAAGGATACAGGTTACAACCAAGGATAACAAAACATTAAAGCTACCAGGAGTGTCATTTAACAGCCGTCCAAAACAAAGATAGACACTCACAACAACAAAAACATGCACAAGGAGAAAATCTAAACACAGTGACCAGAAGCCCAAAAAAAATTCATGAAAATCTTCTATTACTTATCAAAACCATTATAGATGCGTTGTAATGCCACATGATCACTTCCACCATCATTTTTAGAAGAAACAAAACTAGGAAATTGAACCCTCATAAAATAAAATGATACATTTACGAGAGAACATATTGTTCAAACCCTAACTAGCTTCTTCAGGTGCTATCTTTAGATGCACTAGCAAGTGGACAGTAGGGATGACATGAAACAAAAATTACACAATGCATTTTGACAAGCAATGACAAGCTATTAGATTATGGTGACTAATCAAGAAAGTATTGTACATACTTCATAATTAGTGGGTTTGGGCCATGGCCGACATTGTAGTTGACATATTATGGCCAACATATGGCTGACATTTTGTAACCCTAAAATGGATAAAATACTTGTATAAAAGGGTTTAGGGTCAGGTATGTTCATTATGTATGTGATGCAAAATTGGTTCTTGTGGTGGTATTGATCTGTAAGGGATTATAGATTGTAATAAGGTTGTAATCACTGGATTGTAATAAGATTGGACTTGCTGTTTGGTGGATGTAGCCTAGAGATTGGGTGAACCACATTAAATCTTGGTGCCTTGTGTTCATTTCTGTGTGATCTATTATTTTATGTTATTGGTTATATTTGCATGTAGTTTTTATTTTTGTTTGTAGTTTATCCTAACAAGTGGTACTAGAGAGAGGTTGTCTTCCATTTATCCTCTGCAAGAAAGTCTCACGGTTAAGTGGGAGTCTCACGGTTGAGTGGGAGCGATGGCAGATGAAGGTAAGCTGAGGGTTGACAGGTTTAATGGGTAGAACTTCTAGTTATGGAAGATACAAATGGAAGACTATCTATATTAGAAGGATTTATGGAAGCCATTGGAAGGCAAAGCCAAGAATCAGGGAACTATGTTAGAGGCTGAATGGGAATCATTGGCTACTACATGAGGTAAGACATTCCAAGCCTGAGTAGGAATTTAATTTTAGTAGGGCAACTCGGTGATGAGGGTTGTGTAGTTACTTTTAATGATAAAAATTGGAAGGTTTCAAACGGTTCCCTTGTAGTAGCAAAAGGTGTGAAAGTAGGCACCTTATATCTTTGTACATGTCATATTGTTCCTTCTACTTTGATTGTTTCAAAGAAAAATGAATGTTGAGAAACAATTGCTGTAGTTGAGCGGGGAGAAAAAATAGCTATTGTAGATTCTGATTCAGCACTATGGCACAACAAACTTGGGCACATGAGTGAGAAAGGTATGAAAGTACTTCATTCAAAGAAAGTTTTACCAGGTCTAAAATGTGTTAATATGGATTTCTGTGAAAGTTGTGTGTATGGAAAACAAAAGAGAGTGTGTTTTGTAAAGACTAGGAAGGAAAACAAAAAGAAGAAATTAGAGCTTGTGCATATAGATGTATGGGGACTAGCTCAGGTATCTTCCCTTAGTGGCTCTCATTATTATGTTACATTTATTGATGATGCAACTAGAAAAGTATGGGTTTATTTCCCTAGATAGAAATCTAATGTATTTCAAACTTTTAAAAAATGAAAATGCTTGGTTGAAAATGAGACTGGTAAGAAATTAAAATGTCTCAGATCTGATAATGGTGGTGAGTATTGCAATCATGAATTTGAAGATTATAGCTCCACTAATGGTATTTATAGACAACAAATTGTTCCAAGGACTCCACAGGAAAATGGAGTGGTTGAACGCATGAATAGGACTATAATGGAGTGCACAAGGAGCATGAGGTTGCATGGTGGGTTGCCCTTACACATGTGGGTGGAGGCTATCAATACTACAATATATTTGATTAATAGAGGTTCCTCTACTCCTTTGGGCTGTAGTATTCTAGAGGAGGCATAGACTGGTAAGAAGGTGAGTTATTCTTTTCTCAAGACCTTCAATTGTGAAACTTTTGCTCATATAGAATCTGAAAATAGAACCAAGCTAGAAGCAAAATCAAAGAAATGTGTCTTTGTTGGATATGGCATTAATGAATTTGGTTATAGGCTTTGGGATTTTGAAAATCATAAAATTGTTAGAAGTCAGGATGTCATATTTAATGAGAAAGTGTTGTACAAAGATCTTTTGTAGCAACATGAGAAGAAAGAAGATGATTATGTAGTGTTGGATGATACTCCAAAAGCTTATGTTCCAGCCATTCCTCATGATGTGCAACAACTGCAACAAAAAATACCACACACACTAGTGAATGTTAGATAGTCAATGAGGCAAATTAGACTTCCACAAAGATTTTCTCCCTCTTTGTATTCTATTTTACTTACTGATACTGGTGAACCTAAAAGTTATGATGAAGTTGTGCAGGTGGATACTAAGATTCAGTGGGAGTCTATAATGAAAGATGAAATGGACTCTTTGCTAAAGAATAAGACATGGGATCTATGCAAGTTGCCTATAGGTAAAAAGGCTTTATAGAATGAGTGGGTTTACAAGATGAAAGAAGAGGAAGGAGGTAAGAAAAGATTTAAGGCCAGGTTAGTTGTAAAAGGTTTTGCACAGAAAAAGGGAATTGACTTTGATGAGATATTTTCTCTTGTTGTTAAAATGACTTCTATCCGTACTGTTTTAAGTCTTGTGGCTACTGAAGATTTGCATTTAGAGTAGCTGAATGTTAAAATAGCCTTCCTTTATGGTTATTTGGATGAAGAAATATATATGGCTCAGCCACAGGGATTTGAGGTCAAAGGTAAGGAGAACTTAGTGTGCAAATTGAAGAAAAGTTTATATGGATTGAAGCAAGCACCTCGGCAATGGTATCTAAAATTTTACAGTTTTATGCATGAGCATGGATATAATAGGTGTCATTCAAATTACTATGTTTATTTTAAGAGGTTGGATGATGATAGCTACATTATTTTATGTTTATATGTTGATGATATGCTTATAGTTAGGTCTAACATGGATCATATTAAGGGGCTAAAATGCCAGTTAGCACATGCATTTGCTATGAAGGATTTGGGGGCAGCAAAACAAATCCTTGGTATGAAGATTTGTAGAGATAGGAAGAATAGAACATTGACACTATCTCAGGCTGATTATGTTGAGAAGGTGTTGCAACATTTCTCTATGGAGAATGCTAAAGCTGTTAGCACACCTTTACCTGGTCATTTGAAGTTGACTAAGGAGATGTGTCCTAAGAAATAGGAAGAGGAGGATGAGATGTCCAAGATACCCTATGCTTTAGCTTTTGGAAGCTTAATGTATGCTATGGTATGTACTAGGCCAAATATTGCACATGTAGTGGGAGTCATTAGCAAGTATATGAGTCATCCAGGATTTGAGCATTGGAATGCTATCAAGTGGTTTCTCAGATATTTGAGAGGAACATCTAATAAGTATTTACACTTTGGGGGCTCTACTACTGATTTACAGGGCTATGTTTGACTCAGATTTGGCAGGGGATATTGATGTAGGCAGAGTACTATAGGTTATGTCTTTACTGTTGGTGGGGCAGCCGTGAGCTGGGTTTCTAGGTTACAGAAGATTAATGCTCTATCCACTACCAGGGTAGAGTATGTTGCTGCTACAAAGGCAACCAAGGATATGATATGGCTTTAGTTTTTCTTGGAAGAATTGGGACATCCTCAGAAGGATAATTATTTGTTCATAGATAGTCAGAGCGCCATTCATCTTGCAAAGAATTCAGCTCTACATTCTAAGACCAAACACATACAGTTGCGGTACCATTTCATTCGATCAGTTTTGGAGGATGGATAGTTAAAGCTAGAGAAGATCCATACAAATTACAATCTAGCAGATATGTTGACAAAGGTTGTAACAAGGGAGAAGCTAAACTCCTCTTTAGCTTTGGTTGGTCTTTTAGATTGAACATGAATCAAAGAATAGTAGAGTCTAGGGTGGTTTGATGTAGTGGGAGCCCCATGTGGTAGTGGTATTGCTATAGGATCAGTCTCCAAGTGGGAGATTGTTGTTTAGTATGGAGCCTGATCAGTCCCCAAGTGGGAGATTGTTAGATTATGGTGACTGATTAGGAAAGTACTGTACATTTTTGGGTCATGGCCAATGTTGTAGCTAACATATGGTCGACATGTTGTAACCCTAAAATGGATAAAATACTTGTATAAAAGGGTTTAGGGTTAGGTATGTTCATTATGTATGTGATGCAAAATTGGTTCTTGCGGTGCTATTGAGCTGTAAGGGATTATAGATTGTAATCAGGTTGTAATAACTGGATTGTAATAAGATTGGACTTGTTGTTTGGTGGACGTAGCCCAAGGATTGGGTGAACCACGTAAAATCTTGGTGCCTTGTGTTCATTTTTGTGTGATCTATTATTTTATGTTATTGGTTATATTTGCATGTAGTTTTTATTTTTGTCCATGGTTTATCCTAACATAGGCCAGACGTAAAGTCCCAAAACAACCGTAATATGAAAAAATAAATCACCTCTTTTGAAAAGTACTTGACAGAAAAGAACCAAAAAAAATGAGGTTATAACTCGTCTCATTTAAAAGCCCTTGAATTTGGTTATACAAGGAGACACTAAAAAAATACAAGAAGGCGTTGATAAAGAAGCACTGAGGGCTGAAGGGAAATCAATTCCTCCAACTTATAGTATTGCCACAAGATGCCTCCAAAGAGATGAATGAAAAACCAAAAAGATCTAAGTCGGACAAGCAATCAGACAAGACAGGCAATAAAGAATGCAAGCTCATTAGAATTCTTTACAAAAAAATTTTACAGCAAGAACAAAAATGATTGAAACAAAGCACAACAACCAGATAAATAGATGTTAGAGAGAAGAATAGAAAAAATAGACAGATAATGAGGAAAGATACTAAAAACTAGATCAGATATGAAGAGTTTAAAGGAAATTTCTTTAAAAAAATTAGGATTTAAGTAATTAAAAAAATGAGACAAATTAAATATATATATATAATATGATTTATTTAATTCAGAAATAGAGTCATAAATAAGATTTGAAAATAATAGACATTGTTGAGAATATCAAAAAAATATAGATATTAAATATTTGAAAAAAAATAGATGAAATCAAATAATAATTTTTAAAAAATAATAATATAAATAGAAATAAATCTAATCGATTATAATGTAAGTCCTAATTAATATTATTTAAGTGTTCGCTCCAATCAAATGTTAGGGAAAAAAAATGTAATTTTTTAAAAAAGTAATAAGAATAAATACTATTAAACTAAAATTGATAAATGCTACTTGTTAAAACAAGAGCAAAAAAAAAAAAAAAAAATTTAATAGAGATACCTAAGTAGATATTGTTTAATAAGATGCATTTCCAATGAATGACAACCTTCATCACATAAAACTCAAAACAAGGATTAGTAGCTCTGATACCATGTTAGAAATAGTAAAATCGAAATGAACCAAATAAAAGAATTAATCCAAGAGAGTTTGTGATGACCATAATTACCATACTTTAAAGAGCTAACCAAGATCAACACAAGAAGGGAGACATAGATTTTGAAAGGGGAAAGCAAAGAAAACCCCTTGTGAATTATATGAATGAGGTAAATGCCTAAGAATGAAAAGAGAGAGAGAGAAGGACATAATGAGGAGCCATAGTGCTCATTACATGAACTACATTGTGATTGTGTGTTATAGAATGAGAGAGAAGCATCTCTTATAAAGAGATCAGAAGATGAGTTATTTATAACTCCCAAGTGAATGATTGCCACATTCATAAGTGTGTGCTTGAAAAGTGTCATAATCCTCTTAAGGAGGAATAAACTATTTTCCTTAATAAAGGAATTACAAAAAAGACTTGTCCTCACATGTGGACTAGAGGACAAACAACTTAAGGGATACCTTGGTTTATCCCATTTAATAGATACAACCAAGGAAAGATTATAAATTCTAATAGTTAACATGGAAAAGTTGTGAAAGATTTTGATCACATTTTCATAATGGGGTGGAGTTTACTCAAGGTCAATGTTGTGATAATGAATTTGATGATCAAATGAATAAAGATATCGAAGGAAGTTACATTTTTCTCTTTTGACAAAGTGATGAAGAGTTAACCATAGTAGTCAAAGATCTAGGCATTCACATGATCACAAAAGTTTAAATGAAACCTTGAGTTAGCATGGTGACAGAGTGAAAATAGAAGAATTGCATGGTCACAAAGGGTTAGAGGTAACCTACAGTTAAGGCAGTGATGAGAGAAAACAAAGGAAACACACAATCGCATAGGGTTAAGAATAATCTTGAGCTAACATAGTGAAGCTATGAGGGCTAGTGAATTGCATCATCACATTGAAATAAATATTGAAGGAATGATAGTAGCAAAGGTGTGACATGAAAGAGAGTCTAGGGATTTTAGTCTTAGCCATTAGATTTGAAGAGATTGACGATGCTCGTATTCTTTCTTTTCAAAGATGCACAAAGATTATCTACTATGAGAATACAAATGCATGCCATGTGTATATAGAGGGACCCATAAAGGAAATTACAAAGGGAAAAATAAATGAAGGTTTATTATATTTTAATCATGATCATTGATTTAAGATTGATGGCAGAATTCAAAACTATAGTCACCATTGGAATATGAATTAGATGGATTTGGCGCCAATGTGACTCCTACAAATCAAATAGGAATTTGAACTATTTTTTAGGGTTTCTAATCATTTTTTTTTTCTTTCTTTGTTGTATTAGATTGTAATCTATGGTTGTTGGGTTTTTGAGTGATTCAAGTGCTCTATTAATGTAACTGAGGAATCCATGATTGGCCAAAAACCCTAAGAGGGGTCCTGTATATGTAATTGTCTAAGCTAATAGAAAGGATTAACAATTATGTTCAACTTTCCCCCCTTTATTTCCATATATTGAGTGAGAATCAAAGAGTTAGATGGAATGAAGGATTTGTATGATGTTTGCAATTAGGTAATGTGATATTCTCATTCCATTTAGGAATAGCATGCCTAGGTTTCTTTCATTTTCTACTTCAGTTGAGATAACCTTGCATTTTTGAATAATTTCTATAAGATTGTAGGATAGATGTATCTGAAGCTAGTGATATCTTATTATATTCCATTTTAGTGGAGAGTTATTCGTCAAGGTGGATTCCATTTTATGCATCTCTTCTCTATCTCTAGATTGCATTTCAGTACGACTAATCTACACTTAGAAGTAGGATTAGATGTTAGAATAAATTTGAGGTAGCATGTGATATACATTCCACTAGGAGTTATAGGTTGCCCAAATCTATTTACTCCTAGGGTGTTTGTAGTTATGAGCATCCTAGTTTATCCTCTTCTTCTCTTAGGTTAAGGGCATACTCTCCATCCCAATGATCTATTAAAAACACAATTCATTGCATATATTGCATATAAGGAAGTTGTACCTTATAATTCAAAGGGCAGCGATATAACACATACACTGCCCCAATTTTTGGTAACATTCTTTTGTTTCCTTACATTTTGGGCATCTAGAGTCAAGCTAAAGCCAAGTTAGAAAGAGGGACAAACTATTAACCCAAACTAGGTTGGAGATTGATCTCATAGACAAGTAAGAAGTAGAACTATACTTCCCAATCCATTACAAAGGTTGAGTATGTTATTGTAGTAGCTAATTGTTCAAATATTATGGATCAAGCAATTTTTGAAAGGTATGAAGGAAGAGATTACTAAGCCTCTTGAGATGTATTGGGATAACACAAGTGCAATAAACATATCCAAGAACTCTATGATGCACTTGAAAACAAAACACATTGCTATTAAGTATCATTACTTGAGAGAGTTGGTTCAAGACAAAGAAGTGAGATTGGAGTATATGAATAGAAAGGAGTAGATAGCTAATATATTCACTAAGGCACTACCTAAGGATTCTTATGAGTATCAAAAAGGAAAGTTAGAGGTCATTCCCTAATTTGAGGTAAGTTGAGAAGAGATGCAACATTGCATCAAATGTTATAAATAGAATATCTAACACATTGATGTAGGAAGTCACACTTTAGGATTTTTCTATAGATTATGAAGTGATGGACAAAAGCATGAGTAGATGAGACTGCAAGAAGTTATAAAGAAAGGATAAAAGATGGAGTGACATTGAAATAGTAGTCATAATAGTAAATTCAAGATGATATTGGCACAGGAGCACCCACATCAAAAGAAGAATCTTCAAAGTCCTAAGAACCTATGGGATAGGTTAGTTTTAACATCTAAGCATTTGGACCTACTTGTAAGGCCTAGTTCTAGGATTGGCATAATTATAATTCCTTGATAAACTATAGTCAACTATGGTCAACTGACTTAAAATATTATGATATTTCATGTTTTTGGTTTTTTGGAATGTTTTAATCCTAGTTGGATCATTTAGTTAAGGTTTGAACATACTTTGTTAAAAAATTGTAAACGTTGCTCAAAAGTTGTCAAGCAACTTTTAAGCAAAAACTAAAAAAACTTGTATTTTGATTCCCAATGGGAAAAAATGGTTTGAAATTATGCCATGACCATTGGGGAAGGATACATAAGCCTTTTAGATAGGTGGTAGGTACAATCATGTACTTTTGTATTCAAATCGATAAAAATAACTCAAATTTATTGCCAAATCGATGTTGTAACATGTGTGGAATTTTATAGATACACCAAGGTATCTAACCTAAATTTTTAGAATGTTGAATGAACCATCTTTCCAATGCACTTGGTTTGAGGTGTTGATAAATCTCCTAACTCAAGATATCTAACTTTTTGTAGAAGTGGTTTAGAAAAGTTATCATACCTAGGGTTTCACAAATAATTTACCATATCTCAAGATTTCACCATTGGAATTTGATGGCCTCTTGTGAAATCCAAGTGTGAATTATGTACTTGATCTCAGGCATGTACATGCAGGCGGTGAATAGAAATCTAATACCCTAGGCATGTAAGATCCATGTGCATGCTTATAATGCTGGTCAACATCTCCCATAACTTGCTCCATGAGTGACACCAAGTCTTGAAATCAAGTTTAGTATCTTTTTATTCCTATCCCTTCATGTTCCTACCATTTATTTGAAGTTTTTGCCTTTGTAAAGTATATCTCCTTTGTATTTGGAGGCCCAACAAGGCTAATTTCCTAGGGAAGAAATTGGGAAAAAACTAATTTTTTGGTATCTTCTTATCCTAGTGTCTAGCTACATTGATTAATCCCCAAAATGGTACTTGAACATGTGATTTATCCATAGGGTTATGTGGATATTGTTGAAGTTAAGTCATAATTTCTTGAAAAAGGGCTACACATCTAATATGATGGATTTGTGAAGAAACCATATGTCAAATGTTGCATAGTTTGGTTTTAACCATTATTCCACCTTATGTTAGACATAAGTAGAATAAAAATCCAACCTTGAGTCTCCCTTGGTCTTATTTTGAATTTTGTGGTCTTGTGTCAAAAATTTGTCAATATGTACATTTTTGGGCAATTTGGGATAAGTTATCTAGATTGAAGGATCGTCCTTGTGATTAGGATTTCCTTGTATAGGGGGTTTGTTGTGATAACCCAACATCCTATTTGAGCACTTGTGGTTAGTGTGTAAGCACATTTGGATAGGATAAAAGATACTTTTGTTTGGCATATCTTCAATGAAGTAGATCTAAGCTAGTTGTTTATGAAAGGACTATTACACTAGGCTTCCACATCAATTGGTATTAGAGTCATGTCTCTTATTGAAGAAGAAGAAATTCCTACAAGGGTAACTAATGTTGAACTTACAAAGATCATGATAGAAAAAAGGGAAACTAATGTTGCTTTAGCAAAGAGGTTGAAGGAACTTGAAAAGGAAGTTAGATAAGAACAAAGGGGAACAGTCTGAAGAAGACTAGAATGATGAGGCTAAAGACCTTAAGGAAGATGGTGAAGTGCCTATAGAAAAAAGACCTCTATTGAATGCTTTCAAGTCCATGAAGAAGAGAACCATGGAGGGGAAGTTGGAACTGCCAACTTTTAATGGCGAGATGAATATTCATGTGGCCTTGGATTAGATTGAGGCCCTAACCATTTTCTTTGAATGTGAAGACATTCTAGAGAAACAAAGAGTGAAAATGGCAAAGTCCAAGTTGAAGGGGGCAACGCTAACCTAGTGGAAGTTCATATAGACTAAAAGGGTGAAGAAAGGAAGAAGCATGATTTCTTCTTGGAATAGAATGGTGGTACTAGTTAGAGAAACCTATGTGCCTGAAGACTATGGGATACAACTCCAGAGGAGGAAGCAAAGTGTCAAATAAAAGGATCTATATGTTAGTTCCTATATAAAGGAGTTCCTAAAGTTGTGTATGAAGACCAACATAGTAGAGGATGAGGAAGAAAAACTTGTAAGGTACATGAATGGCCTCAAGGTACCCATCCAAGAGGAACTTAGCCTTCACTCTCCTAATTCTATGAATAAATTCTATCAATTAGCCATCAAAGTGGAAGAAAAATGGAAGAGCAGACATGACCAAAACAAAGGGAAGGAGAATAGAAATAACAAGAATTTCAAAAAAAAACAACTCTTAGAGCAAAGGGAAAAAAATGGCAATAAAAATTCCTATCATAAAAAGGATCAGGGAGAATCTAGTTCCAAAGGGAATTACAAAGGAGGAAATACCTTTGGCAAAGGCAGAGGAAGAGGAAATGGCACCATGAAGTGCTACAACTACAATCAATTAGGTCACCATGTAGGAAAGTGTCCTAAGAAGAGGAACAACAATCAAGGGGAGAGGACAACTCAACTTGTTGAAGAAGATCAACTTGACTGCAAGGATCTTGAACCTATGGAAGGTGCATTTTTGATGATGAGACAAGCCTTCTTGCAAATACCTTAGAAGCAAGAGCCATCCCAAAGGAAGAACCTATTCTAAACAAAGATCAAATTCCAAGGCAAGGTATGTAGTTTGTTAATTTATTCTAGAGAAACTAAGAATTTAGTGTCCTCTGAGATGGTTGAGAAATTTAAGTTTCCTAAGAAGCCCCATCCCTTCCCCTATCATGTCTCTTGGCTCACAAAAGGTCAACAAACCTTAGTAACTGAACAAGCTTGGATAGAATTCTTAATTACAAATTTTAAGGATAAAGTGCATTCTGATGTAGTTGAGATGGATGCCTCCTACATTTTCCTTGGTAGACCATGAAAATATGATGTGGGTGTTACACATTATTGTAGAAACAAAACCTATTCAATAACAAAGAATGGGGTAACCTTTACAATAAAACCAATGCTTTATCTTAAGGCAGAGTCTACTATAGTCACCATAGGAGAGAAGGAAATGATGAAGGCATTAAAAGAATCTGACTCCCAAGGATTTATTCTAGTTTCTAAACCTAAGGAGAACATTAGTGCTAGGGATAACGAACCTATTCCAAATAAAATTAAGGATCTACTACTCAAATATTATGATGTCACTACCTATGACCTACCCTCAAGCCTCCCTCCCATAAGAGATATCAGTCAGATTGACTTGATCCCTGGCTCCTCCTTGCCTAATAAGGTACCTTACAAAATGACATCACTACAACATGAAGAGATTGCAAAACAAGTAAATGATCTACTAGAGAAAGGGTTGATTCAGAGAACTCTAAGTCCTTGTGTAGTCCCATCTATCCTCACTCCCAAAAAGGATGGAAAGTGGAGGTTATGAACTGATAGAAAGGCCATAAAAATAATAATAATAAGATATAGATTTCCCATGCCAAGAATTGAGGATCTTTTGGACCAACTAGGAGGTGCTTGCTACTTTCCCAAAATATACTTAAAGTTAAGCTACCATCAAATCAAGATCAAACTAGTAGATGAATGGAAGACAACATTTTAAAATACTAAAGGTCTCTTTGAATGGTTGGCAATGCCTTTTGGGCTAAGTAATGCTCCTAGAACATTTATGAGGCTTATAAATGAAATATTCATTAATTTCATAGGAAAATTTGTTGTCATATATCTTGATAATATACTAATATTTGGTCATAGCAAAGAAGAGCATCTTGATCATGTGGAATAGGTATTGACTAGACTTCATTAGCACAAGTTGGCGATCAACTTGGAAAAATGCATCTTCATGAAGAAGGAACTTGTATTCCTAGGCTTTGCCATATCACAAGGCACCCTCAAAATGGACCTTGAGAAGGTTGCAACCATTTTCAAGTGACCTCCACAAAAGGTGATGTAAGGAGCTTCCATGGCCTTGCTACCTTCTATAGGAAATTCATTAAGAATTTCAATTATGTGTGTGCTCCTATGTTAGACACCATCAAAGGAGGAAGGAAGAACAAGTTTACATGGATAAAAGAGGCTAATGATATTTTTCTATATTTGAATAACATAGTTTCTCAATATCCCATCTTGGTGCTCCCTGATTTCAAAAAATTCTTCACTATTGAAAGTGATGCAAGTAACTTGGCCTTAGGTGTAGTCCTAAGCCAAGAGGGAAAAACCATAGCATTCTTTTCAGTGAAATTGAATGAAGCAAAGAGAAAGTACTTTACATATGACCTAGAGTTTTATGCTATGGTACAAGCCCTAAAGAAAATGGAGACACTACCTAATCCCTAAGGAATTTGTGGTTTATACTGATAATCATGCATTGACCTTTCTAAATTCTAAGGAAAACTTATCAATTAAGCATCTCAGATGGATGGAGCAACTACAAGCATACACTTTCACTATCAAACATAAGAAGGGTGTGGCAAACAAAGTGACTAATGCACTTAGAAAAAAGGTGGGATTAGTTAAATAATTTCAACTCTAGAGTGTGGACATAGACTCACTAAAGAATTGGTATGTAAGTGATCCATATTTTGGAGAATCCTTCAAAGTATGCACAAAAATGGTGGAAAAGTACCATACTGATTTTTCTAAATATTTGATTCAGAATGGAATCCTATTCAAGGGGGCTCAAATATGAATTCCCAAGTGTTCCATGAGGACAAACATTATAAGGGATAAGCATCGTGGTGCCTTAGGTGGTCACTTTAGAATAGACAAGACAATAGACATGGTAAAGAGGAGTTACTTTTGGCCAATGATGGAAAATGATGTCAAGAAGTTTATTAAAACATGTATCATTTTCCAACAAACCAAAGGATTATATACAAATTAGGGATTTTATCAACCTTTACCAACTCCCACAAGACCTTGGGAATCTATTTCAATCAACTTTTTAATGTATCTTCCTAGAAATAAAAAAGGATTTGATACTGTGTTTGTCATAGTGGATAGATTCAACAAAATGGTCCACTTTGTACCCTACAAATTCACCAATGATGAATCCCAAATTCCACATCTCTTCTTTAAAGGAGTAGTCATAATCCATGGCCTTCCCCGAACCATTGTATTAGAAAGAGATGTAAAGTTTCAATGGCATTTTTGGAGAAATCTTTTCAAAAATTTGGGAACTAATCTGACCTATAGCTCTGCCTATCACCAACAAACTGATGGGTAGATTGAGGTAGTGAATAGGTCACTAAGGAACAGCCTAATATGCCTAACTAAGAAACATGATAAAATTTTGGATTTTCTCTTACCCCAAGAGGAATTTTCCTTCAATGACTCCATGAATAGGTCTATTGGAAAAACTCCTTTCCAAGTATTCTATGGCCTTCATCCCAAAGGTCCTTTGGATTTGGTTAAATTACAATCTGATTTCAAGGTTAGTGCACAAGGAGAGGAACTTGTAGAGATCATCACCAAGGTGTGGCATGAAGTGAAAGAAGCACTATAAAACTATACCATGAAGTATAAAGAAAAAGTATTCAAGAGAAGAAAGGAAGTCCATTTCAAAATTAGAGACAAGGTATCAGCATTCATGAGGAAAGAGGGACTACGTAAGGGTAGCTATACAAAACTTCACATGAAGAAGGTTGGGCCATGCTCCATACTCAAAAAAATGGGTGAGAATGCTTATGAGATATATCTTCCACCTACCTTGTAGATCTCTCTAATTTTTAGTATTGCAGACCTCAATCCTTATAAAGGTTTGATAGGTACACCAAGCGATCAGGGTCAGAAAATTGAAATGGATGAAGACTATGTTACTAACCTAACTCAAAGAAAACCAAGTTAAAGAAACAAAAAAGGCATAAAAAGTACATGCAACATCTATTGAAATGGAAAGGACTCCTTAACATTGATGCAACTGGGATGACAGAGGATCAAATGAAGCAACATGACACCTCTGTGGAATGATTAACTTCAAATTGGAACTTGAGTTCAAAAAGTCGAGGGGAGTATGGTGCAGGAGCACCCACATCAAATGAATTATTTAATTTCAATAATTGAAATCAGGAGATAGTATTTAATTAAATGTATTTAATTCCCTTTACATGTGGTATTTTAGCTAAAAGGGGTTATATAATTTAATTTAATGTAGTAGGACTTTTAATTAAATTAATTCAAGTAAGAGGGTTTATTTAGATAAATCAATTCAATATTTAGAAATTAAATAAAAGTATGTGATTATTGCAGACTAATGGTTTTATGCATTTGATATGTAGACCAAGTAGAGACAATCAGAATAAGAAATGCCTAGTACAAGAAGACTGTATTGATTAATAGATCAATGTATTAAGACTAATGCAATGATATTAGTTTAGAATGACAAGATACCAATTTTGGGGTATTACATTTTCTCCTCTTTGAATTAATGTGAGTAGAACATTGGTTTGAAGAATAGTTAGATGTTGAACAAGAATTGATTTTTATGATACAAAGATTGATAGATGAGATAAGATTGATTTTGAACTTAGTTGAATGAAAGTTGATCTTCATGAGTTATGTTGTTATAGATCAAAAACTAAATACTTCCATAGGTATTTTTCCATTGAGACATGAAAAAAATCTTAGAAAGAGAACAAGAACTACCTTAATTCATAGGATCATCCCTACAATGAGGCTTAACTCTCAAGATTCTAGGTTAGAATGCCTAGATACCTATCCATTAAGACATGACAAGAACATTCTAAGAGTTTAGTATTATCTCCAAGATAAAGTTTAATCCTCTAGAGTCAACATAGAACACCTAGATATCAGTCCATATAATAAATGGAAAGACTTATAATGAGTTGTAGGATTATCCCTAAAACAAGGCTTAATCCTCAAGAGTCCAAGTTAGAATGCTACAATACCTATCCATTGAGCTATGATAAAGATTGTCATGAGTTTGATTGAAGTAATTGATAGAAAGTCATCTAGTTGATTGATGGATGAAACAATAGCATGTGATGCAAGATACAAGAAAAAAAGATACCCTTAGAGATGAGATCATCAGAGATAGATTGCGAGATACCTAGCTTGAAATGAGATATGAGATAACTTATATGCCCCTAGAAATGAGGACTTTTAGTTTTGATTAGATTGATTTGAAGAAAGATTTGATTGATATATAAATGTGTTCATTGTGTTCCCTCATTAGGGAAATTGAAAGATGATAATACACTACAAAGGTTATGTAAAGTAGTGATATTGAAGTTCAAGATTCAACCAAGGATTTTGAATAGTAAATAATATATTAGAACAGATGTGAAATAATTTGTGGAAGAATGTTTGCCAATATTTTGGGCCCTATTTGACCAATTTTGACCAAAGTTGACTTTTGTTGAAAAATTGAAGTGTGAGAAAAGTTTGAGTTAATGTTATTTTAAGTAATCTACCCCTCACTTGTCATATGCGACCAAAAGAGCAATTGAAACCATGCTGAAATATAATCTTGAAATGAGACAAACCTAAACTCAATGCAATCCTAGGACTTAGTCAATGAACTTTATGGTATAGTTTTAATCACTGAGCATTTTTGGTAAGGCTACAGGATATCATACAATAATCACTAGAAATATGGCAATGAGAATAGGAATATGACATATTTCATATTATTTCCAACAGTAGATGTAAGCATTAAGGCACAAGTAGCCAAAATGACTAGAACATCTATTCCTAATGATTTAGAAAGAAAGAATAAGCATCAAGGCATAAATGCCAACATGAGAAGAATTTCTCTTGCAGACAAGCACACAAGATACACAAGAGATTCGAATAGATAACATATAATGAGTTTGCAAACATCTAAAGATCTACATTGATGCATGGATGATAAGAAAATGATTAAATACTAAGCTAAATGCAAGATTAAACTAACAAGGATGAAATGTTACAAATATGTTAATTAATCTATGTTGTTTAATCTAACATGCAAAGTGTAAAAATGCTAAATGATCAAAAAATATAGAATTCTCAAAAGAAATGCATGAATGCATGCAAGTAAAATGATATAAGATAAGCTACTATGTAATATTAAACTAACAAGGATGAATTATTACAACCATCCTAGTTATTCTATATTAATTAATGTAACATGCAAAGATGAAAAATGCTAAATGATCCAAAAAGCTAGAATGCTTAAAATAAATGCATGAATGTCTTCAAGTAAAATAATAAAAGAAAAGATAACATGCAAGATAAAACTAACAAGGATGAAATATTATAGCCATCCTAGTTATTCTAAATTGTTTGATTTAACATGCAAAGAGTAAAAAATGCTAAATGGTAAAAAAAAACCTCTAAATGCAATGTTAAAAAAAAAATTTGATTTAATATAGAAGATAGAAGTTGTATTCAACATTGGTGAAACTATGAGTAAGAATGTAAGATAGGAGATAGAAGTTTTATTCAAAATTCTTCATAAGAGTTATTTCACCTACAAAAGATCAAAATATGCAAAACAAGACATGGACATAAAAATTATTTTAAAAAAAATAAAATCTTGAGGTTTGGAAGGCCCCATTGTGAGTGCCATAAATGTGTGTGCTAAATGTGTCAGCAACACACTTCAACATAGTCATTCTATGCTAGATCGATTCATGAATAAATATCATATTATTCATCATGAAGAATCCAAACATGTCAACTTGTTGCCTTCTATCTAATAGAAGTATGGTAACCAAGAGCTTCAATGACTAGAGACTATACTAGTATGAAGGATTTAAGATAATGAATGTATCTACAATTTTGAATTTTTAATATACTAAGAATGAAACTAGCCTAAATGATATACAAAACAATTTTTAATCTAGATATGTAAATAGAATTCTAGTTTAGTATGAACTCAACTAAAAGATAGAATGAGAGAAAAGTAATCAACTATCTAAGCAATCTGATGCATAATACTCTAGCATGAATTCAACATAATTTAATTACTCAAATTGCACACTCAAATGAGAGATATAGATCCTCCTTTTATAGAAACCTAGAATAAATCAATGGTCAAGATTAAATCTAATCAACAGTTGAGATTAAATGATAATTGACTTCAAATGGGGATTTTTATTTGAGAGAGAAGCTTTTGAGAGGTTTTAGGAAATAAGATTCAGTCGAGAGCTAGTTGGCTGATTTATTTCCCTTTCTTTTCAAGTTAACTCAAAGTGTCCATTTTTTTAAACTCAAGATGATATCTTTGGAAGATATTTGAGGATTTAATTAAATATTTTTTTATATTTGATTATTTTCTCAATTAATGAATTATTTAATTTTAATAATTAAAATGAGGAGATATTATTTAATTAAATGTATTTAATTCCTTTTTCATGTGAAATTTAGCTAAAAGGGAAGATATAATTAAATGAAATGCACTAGGACTTTTAATTCAATTGAGAGGGTTTATTTAGCTAAATCAAGTCAATTTTTAGGAATTAAATATAGCACTTCATTAAATACTTAGACCAAGTAGAGAGAATTAGAATCAGAAATGCCTAGTACAATAAGACTTTGTTGATTGATAGGTCAATGTATTAAGAGTAATGCACCAAAATTGGTTTAAAATAGCAAGGTGCCAATTTTAGGGTATTATAGGCTCCTAACAAAGCTCACTTCAGAAGAGTGAAATATTAGTGACATGTTGTTGGTGGTTTTTCCCAAATTGGGTCTCCACATTAAATCTTAATGTCTTACTAATGTGGATGTTATTTGAAATGGTTATAGTTTAAAGTTTTACATTCTGCAACTCTATTATTATTGGGTTAGTGGACTACAAGTTTATGTTATAGATATATTGCTATAGAGACTGAGTGGATTAATGATTATATATAAGTTGTTTGAAGTGTTCAAAAGGTTAATTGGTACATCTAGACCTAAGAATAACTTAATCACCCTCCCCCTCTAAGTTATTCTAAAGCATTCTAACAATTAGTATAAGAGTTTTGGTGCTTGTAGAGAAAAGTTTGAAGGGACTTGAAGCTAAAGATCAAAGATCTATAGAAAGGAGATAGCCAATTTGAACAAGGAGAACTTCCCCATGTGGAAAAGCATGATGAAGCTTCATATTGATAGAACTAGAAATCCAATACTATTCTACTTGGAGAATGAATACATAATTAAACCTACACCTTTATGTTGGCATTATGTTGTATTTTTCATTAGTGATAACACTCATTCAATTTTGAATGGTTACCGAGCTCATCACTCAGTCTACAGTTTATACTGAGCTTATAGTGTTCACCAAGTAGATTGTGTTCACTGAGCTTCATAGTGTCTATTGAGTTATTAGTTTTTGTGATGTGAAGTCAGTGTCTACCAAGTGATGGATGTGTAGTATTTACCGAGTGACAGTAAGGTAAATGAAGGATTTAGTATCTATTGAGTGACACTATATCTACCGAGTCTCCAATGGTTACCGAGTTCCAAGCTACATTGTGTTTAGTATGGACTGAGCTTCTAATTCTACCGAGTGCATGATGATGTTGAGTAATGTAGTGGACATTGAGTATCAGAAGGTCACCAAGTCAGCTTGAAGAGCTTGAGTTTTATACTATTTGGCTAACTTAGTAATATTTTTTTTACTTGTGTTTTAGCTGACCTTGCAATTGTAAATATTGGAATGGTATATATGTAATGTATTGTATCATTTGCAATGTATGGATAAGAATATAAAAGGAATGATATGTAATGTTTTGAGAAGAGTGAATTTGAATCAACAGTAGAGAAAAGTATTCAAAAAGATCTACAAGGAGTAGCAAAGACATGTCAGTCACAAGAGGTGATTTTTACTTCAAAGATCTATTCAGTAATCAAGTTGTAAGTCAGATCTACTATTTCATCCTAATAGGTGAATCATTTTTCTAAATCCTTTAACAAGGTAGACTTAACAGTCTTTGTATAAATCTCTTAATAGAGTGCATACTTCATTGTATGTTTGTAAAACCTCTAACAAGGTGGATCTAGTAGTCCAAATTGTTCTTAATAGGGTTGATCATTAGAAGTGGTCAATTTAAGCCCTTATAGGCCAACTTTATACTACAATAGTGAAGTTTTGTGGGTATCACCCCCACCCCAATTTTACTTTCTATTTGGAAGGTTTTTGGTTCACCAAAATACTATGTTCATGTGTTATGAATGTTTATCTTTCTCATGCATGTAGTAGATTAGATGAATGAATGGTGAATGATTTATATGGTTAAGTGTTGAATTGATTTAAAGTTTTTTGAGGTTACTAATTCACCCATCCCCTCTCAGTAACCTAGCTAGTCTTGATTATTTCAAACAATTAGTATCAAAGAATTATGGTTCTTAGGATAAAGTTTGATAGCTTGAGAAAAGATCAAAGGGTAATGAAGATATTCAGACTTGACAAAGCTATTGATAATCAAAAGCTAGATCTGGAGATGGCCCTAGCTCAACTCAAGGAAGCAAAAGAGCATCTTTCCCAATCCCTAAAAAGAAGAAAGGAACTTGCAAAAGAAATGAATGACCACTAGTATGTTGAAGAAAAGATTGAAGAATTTTTCCCATCAAGCAGTTCAGATGAAGCTAATGAGCCAATCAAAGAACTCCTAGATAAGAATGGCTCTTTGCAAGAAGAGGTAAGAAAATTGAAAAGAGAACAAGAGATTCAGTCAATAAGAATGTGTGAAATCTTGGAACAAAGGAATAAGGCAAGTGAAGACTTGGAGGCAAGGAACAATGCAAATCAAAATCAATCCCTTCAACAAGAAAGTCTTATCAATCAACTCTCCAATGCAAATGAAGAAATCATGAATCTGAGATCTGAAAATGAAAGTTTAAGGAATGATCCAATCACTGAAAGATAGATCAATGAAAGATTAAAAGCTGATCTAATCTCTGAAAAGAAAATCAATGAAAGGATGATGAAATCTCAAGTAGACATGGATCAATTGAATCAGTAAAGTGAGCTGAATCTCTATAGGAAAAAAGGTAAAGCAAGACTTGGATATAAAGAAGAAGGTGAATCTTCCAAACGAGGTGCCCAAAGGAATCAAAGACCTACTTACAATCACTGTGGTAAGTTAGGCCATACATAAAACAAATGTTGGAGAAATAGAAAGGAAAAATTCAATGAAAAATGCTACAATTGTAGCTAGCATGGTCATAAAGCTAATGAATGCAAGGAGAAACCAAAATTTGAAGGTAAATGTCATAAATGCAAGAAACAAGGTCACAAGGCATCTAAATGCAAATCCAAATCATTCAACCTAGTTGAACAAATTGTAAAAGAAATATTTGGTTGGGATTACAATACTTGGTGTAGATGTCACTATTGTGGAGAATATGGACACATTGGTATAGACTATACAAGGCATCACTTGAGAAAGAGGGACTCAATAGTAAGATGCTATACATGTACTAAAATTGGTCATATAGCCAAAAACTACATGAATATAGGAAGAGATGAAGATGATAAGAAAGCTAAAGTTGATAACATCAAGAAGCAGATGAGACAGTAGTGGGTTCCCAAATCTACCAAGCAGAATAGTTCAAATGATGGCAATGTCACTGAAGAAGTGGGTGACTCCACCATTTCCAATTAGATTCATGAAGGAGGAACTGGAACTATATCTTCAAGCTATATCTCAAGCAGTACCAAATGCAAGTAAGTAGAAGATCCAAATTAGTATTTTAGATACAAAGGGGTCACATGAGATCAAGCCTTACCGAGCAAGGATGGTCACAGACTCAACTAAGCTAGGTCAAGAGTAATGAAAAGTTTGTTCAGTCACAAAGTCACAAGTTTCTACTAAGCTAGTTAGTGGATGATAGTCTATCATGCACTACATCAGTATGGTACCTAGCATTAATGGTGAATTTTCATAAAAAAGGGCAGAATTTGAGTTCATTTTTTATCGCAACTTCAGAATTCATAGAGCTAAGCGATTCTAGGTGCATCTAGGCAATTTTGAGAAAATTTCCAATGAAGAATTTGTTTGAAAAATTTCTTTCACTTATGGAGTAGTGATGGCATCCGGAAGCACTAGTAGTAGCAAGGTGAAAAGAGGTTCAAAAATGTTGGTTAAGGGTGTATAGTGGAAAGTGCCAAACTTCAAGCTAGTTCTAGCAATTGCAAAGGCACTCAACCCTAATGGTGCACAATCTCAAATTCCACCAAAGGTAATTCTAATTAATGATATTTGCACTCATTTTAAGTGTTCTATTTAGGAAATTGGAACCCTAGAGATGGATAGTGCTTTAGAAGAAATGTGTGTTGATGGTTTATTAAAACCCAAGCATAAGCATTTAGAAACTAAAGGGTTGACCCATATCACACACCTACGAAGAAATTTTTAGATTAAGTGGATTAGATACATTCTTAGTCATGTGCATAATAGACAATTATGGTTAGAGAAGCTAGTGTTAATCACCAAGAAAATGATTCACAAGATTATGGGTCTCCCCATGCTGAACAAAGAAAAATCTACCAAAAACCTAGGTTGAGATGAACTCCAAAAGAAAACCCTAGTCGAGTGGGATGGCAGTGGTTTGAAAATTAGCACTATTTTTTATGTGGAATTAAGATTTGGTATTCATGTAATTGCCCACAAGATTTATAGCTCTAGTCATTTGAACAACATGCCATGTGAGGCAGTAGATTTAGCATTTAAGGTTGTCAAGAAAAACATGGAATTTGACCTGTCAGAGTTACTAATGAAGTAATTTAATAAGAATATGGATAGTATTAGGACATCAAAGGAAAACCCTTGTAAATTTGGTTCTTTGTTGACATGTCTTTTTTTTATGTGCAAAATTTTTTTCCATCAAAAGGTTCTGTTGTATGGAGAAAAGAGATTCATATCTTGTATAAGATAAATGAGTTCATTACAGAAATGGGTATAAATTTTGATAGCATCATGGATAATTATTTTGAATATTTCAAGGAAAGAATGAACAATAGGTTTAGGATTCAACCCAAACTCGTTGAGGATTATAAAGATGATATGTGTTTCATGGTTGACTATGATAAAGTGTACATTCAAGCAATCAAGCCTCGAGTTGCATGGTTAAAAACTCTCCCTTATGAGGTCAATATTAATGAAACCAAGGATATTATTGAAGCATTGGTGAATGAACCTGTAGATCTCAAGCAACCAATTTTTGGTACATATGATGAGGTCAAAGGTAGAATTGAGCTTGAAATCAAGCTACCCCAAGCAATTAGCAAAGGCAAGAGGAAGATAAATAAGATAAAAACTACCATTGGCTCTCTTATTCTTACAAAAAGTAAAGCAGATGATGAAGAACAAGAAGAACAAGAAGTTGAGAAGGAGGCAGAGCTAGCAAAGAAGAAGGGTAAGGTAATCATTACCAAACCACCAAAGGCCTCCATAGTTGTTTTTACTAGAAGATCAAAAGGAAAAGGAAAAGGTGGAGTTGTGCTCAACAAGCCCCCACTTACCTTCCAAGAAATATTGAAACAGATGGAAGGAGCAGGCATCACAAACTTCAAGGCTCTAAAATTTGAAATAAGGTCTAATGCTGAAAAGATGTAAATTGAGGAGTTGGTACTCACCAAAATGGGCAAATGAAAATATTCCTTGGATCAGATTGCTCCTTAGATTTCAAAATAATTACTGGCAAGATTGTAGCCAAGGTGGGAATCAACTACACAAACAACTAAACATATATATGAACAATCTTTGAGGAAGTTACTACCCAATCTTACAGATGCAAAAGTAAAGGAAACAATGAAAAACAATGAAGGTAAAATGATGAGAAAATTCCATACATGTTTGATTTTAATCAAAGATATTAAGCATGTTGTTAGAGATGCAACAGACATGTGGGAGAACATCTATCATCTACATAAGCCCAGTGATGACCTAGTGGAAATTAAGGATGATGATGGTGACAATGATGATGAAGAAGATAATACTCAATGTGTTACTTTGATGGTCAAGACTATCAGACATTAAGAGTTGATGATGAAGAGAAAGAGGAAGAAGCTAAAGAGGAAGATAAGGAAGAAGATGAAAAAGATGATCCAATGAAAATAGCAACAGAAGTCATTGCATCCCTTCCTCATTCTCCACCTAAATTTGCTACATCATCAAGGTTGGAGATAGCTTCAGTAATTATGATTGCCATGACCATAGATACATCATCTACACAATCATTAGTTGCTACCTCATAGCTCTAGGTATCTGCAATAGAAGTTTCAGCCACTTCATGTACCGAGTTGCAACCCTCTTCATCAACTCCTAAGAAATCTACTTCAGTAGTATGCATAGTTGCCAGTTCTCCAATTGTGTCAATTTCTTCAACACCATGTACATTAAGTTTTCCAGTATGTTCTACAGTTTTTTCAACTATAGCTTTAACTGCATCAAATTTTTTTCCAATCAGTTCTTCAATTATAAGTACTCTAGTTTGTATACAACCTATTGATACTTCATTTTTGGGAATCACATTAGTTTTGGATACAATTAGTACTTCTTTCAATTTTCCTTTAGTTGGACCAATTCAAGTTTTCACTGCAAGTCTAGCTTCTTCTACTATTGTTTCCATTTCTAATTACAAGGAAGTAAGCTTAGAAGTAAAACCAAAGATTCCTCTAAAAATTCTACTTACTAGCAAAAAAATTGATGAAGACATTGATTTGGACAAAGAAATTGTCATTCCTAAGTTAGATCTGGACACTACCATAGTTGATGAAATGATACTAGTCAGTCAACTTTTAGAGCAAAAGGAAAGATAGAAGTAGCTTAGAGATGAGAGAGATGGAGAGTTCACTATAATTGAAAATGCCAAAAATATAATAACTGAGGCTATAGGTGTTGATGTAGATTCATCTCAACACATTTTGCTACAATTAGAAGAAGCTATAAATAAGTTCAATGAGGATACCTTTGGCCAAGAAAAGCTCATAGAGAAGGCAAACAAGAAGTTTAATAATAAGGTGCTTGAGCACATTTCTCAACACATTGTCATTAACCAAGTAGATTTATCTTCAATTTTGAGCAATCTTGAACAATCTTTAACCAATGTAACATCACTTTTTGGCAAGCTTTGTGATGTTAGCGAGTATACTAAGGATATAAATTGATGTTGATATGAAAGCAAGCACTCAAAGGCTACAGCTTGACCCTAGTTCAAGCTCATCACATCACATTAAGGTGAAATTTTTGTCAAAAATGCAAGCATAATTGCTAAGAGAGGAAGCTAGGATTAGGTCTACACTTATTGATATATAAAATATGATCCTTCCAATTATGGACTCAATGCAGAAACATGTTGCATATTCGAAAACATTGGTCTAGGATAATAATTTTTCCATAGCAGATCATATGATTGAACTTTCTATAGAAGTTCAAGTGGCACTCTCCACTTGCAAAATTTTGCAAGACAATTGGGATAAGACATTGGCTCTTATTCTGAAGGTACACTCTAAATTTCTCTCACATTTTGATGTCTCTATTTGAATATTTTGCATATCTCTTTGGCATTATTATCAAAAAGGGGGAGTAAGAGACAGTAAGAGACATGGGAATAAGAAATGATAAGAGACTTGAAGAGAAAATAAGGGAGAAAATAGATTGATTTGTATAAGGATGAAAGGCTATTTATATACTACGCCATATGTATGGGGGAGATATGTGAGATATGTAAGATATGTATATACAATAGCTTTACAAAGATCAATTTTGAAAAATAAAAAATTAGTATGTCAGTATACATAAGGCTCATAAGTGTTTCTAATTCCAAAGGGGGATATTGTTGGCATTATGTTGTATTTTTCATTAGTGATAACACTTATTCTATTCTGAATGGTTACCAAGCTCATCACTTAGTCTATAGTTTATACTGAGCTTACAGTGTTCATCAAGCAGATAGTGGTCACCAAGCTTCATAGTGTCTACTGAGTTATTAGTTTATGTGATGTGAAGTTAGTGTCTACTAAGTGATGGATGTGTAGTGTTTACCGAGTGATAGCAAGGTAAATGAAGGATTTAGTATCTATTGAGTGACACTATATCTACCGAGTCTCCAATGGTTAATGAGTTCCAAGCTATGTTGTGTGATTAGTATGGATCAAGCTTCTACTTCTACCAAGTGCATGATGATTCTGAGTAATGTAGTGGATGTTGAGTATTAGAAAGTCACCAAGTCAACTTGAAAAGCCTGAGTTTTCTACTATTTGGCTGACTCAATAATACTTTATATACTTGTGTTTTAGTTGACCTTGCAATTGTACATATTGGAATGGTATATATGTAATGTATTGTATCATTTGCAATGTATGGATAAGAATATCAAAGGAATGATATGTAATGTTTTGAGAAGAGTGAATGTGAATTAGTAGCAGAGTAAAGTATTTAGAAAGGTCTACAAGGAGCAGCAAAGACATATCATTCACAAGAGGTGATCTGTACTTCAAAGATCTATTTAGCAATCAAGTTGTAAGTCAAATCTACTATTTCATCCTAATAGGTGAATTAGTTTTCTAAATTCTTTAATAGGGTAGACTTAACAGTCTTTGTATAAATATCTTAATAGAGTGCATACTTCATTGTATGTTTGTAAAACCTCTAACAAGGTGGATCTAGCAGTCCAAATTGCTATTAATTGGGCAGATCATCAGAAGTGGTCAATGTAAGCCCTAACAGGCCAACTTTATACTACAATAGTGAAGTTTTGTGGGTATCATCCCCACCCCAATTTTACTTTCTATTTGGAAGGTTTTTGGGTCACCAAAATACTTTGTTCATGTGTTATGAATGTTTATTTTTCTCATGCATGCAGTATATTAGATGAATGAATGGTGAATTATTTATATGGTTAAGTGCTGAATTGATTTAAAGTTTTTTGAGGTTACCGATTCACCCCTCCCCTCTCAGTAACCTAGCTAGTCTTGATTATTTTCAACACTTTAATAGCCCAGTAAATAAAGGAGAAACAAGAATGCAATCATGCAATCTTGGAGATTGCATCTACCCTAATGTGAGGCCTCACCTAGACCATCATAGTATAGATGACATATTTGCATTATGATACTTCTAATTCAACATTTTTATATACTTTTGAGACTATAAGGTTATGTCATTTTAATATATGCATTTTGATGATCTACACATTAGGGCTTAATTGATATAATTAATGATTCCATTTCATGTTCTAAATCATTTCAATTTCTTTAATAGAAACTAAATTTGTAGAAATGCTTGAAATATCAAATTATAATGTTGGTGTTAAAGGATATATTTTAGAACCTAAAATTGTGAATGGGATGATCGAACAAACATGGATGCAACTTTACACATGGCAGGATAGAAATTAGATTATCATGTGATGTGAAATTTTAATCGATTATGATGATAACGATTTAATGTGATATGTAGATTTTGATATTTTAACATTTTGAAGGAGTTATTTGAAATGATTAGGAAAACAAATTTAATTGAATTATGTTAATTTATGGATTATGTAACAATTGAATTTATATGAATTTATGATATGTATTTTATATGACATCCTTGGACTATTGATACTCAAGTTTAGTGTGCAGCAAGTGGAACAATGGAAATTTTTGGGGGGAAACAAGGTCCAAACCTAGGTGAAAATGGTTTAGCCAAGGTGAATCTTTGTAAGATTCAAAAAGCCTCATTGTGATGTATTTTATTTTGTAAATGTGAGCTTGCATATGTGCGTATTAGGGACATGTGATTTTATGTGTCACTTGAAACTTGTGGATTTTATGTGTTAATGACATATCATTTAGGGTTTTGGTCATGGTGGCATTTTACCCTAAAACTAATTACCTTGTTAATGATTAAGTAAAACCACTTGACAAGGGCTAGGATGGGTCATTATCAAAAGAAAATTCGAATTTAGACTTGACTAGGGTTTTGAAGGGTCATTAGGTAGTCCCAAAGTGTCTATTATGTGAAAATAAGCTACCTAAATGATAGTATAACATGTTAGGGACCTAATTTTGACCATAATAGTGACTAGATAGCCTAGTGGACCCCTTTACCAATGCCTTCTTCCATCAATTCGAAAATGTAGTTGTCACATGTGTTCTCTCCCATGTTTTCACTAGGTCAACTATAGAAAACTTAGAGGGAGACAAGTTTGTAAGAGGAAGTGACTAGATGTTTTTGCCAAAATAGTTAGTGGAAGGCCTTGTTAGAGAGTCTTGGATAAACTAGTGGGGTGTTCACCCATTTTTCTATGTTTAGAGATAGTTAGGGTTTTGGAGGGAGGATAAGAGAGCTCTTCATCAATTAACATTGCCATTAGCTTGGACCAAGTTTGGTGTTCAAACCATGACCATTTTTCTTTTGACATTGCATAATGAATCTGCAAGCATGGAGTGTTGTTTTGGGATCATGTATTATTATTGTGAATCTTTGTATTGTGTTGTGGTCATGTGATTGTGCATTATTTTTCATGTAATTTCTTGATTTTCTTTCTCAATCTCCTTATTTTGATTTGAATGTCAAGTGTTGTTATGGGTGTGAGGGCTTCACTCACCCTTTGGGAAGGGAAGAGAAGTCCAAGATGAAGGGCTTAGTTGGGCTTGAAATATAGTTGAGAACCTTGGAGTATGGAATCCATTGAATTTCATATTCATTCATATCTTACTTTGGGGGTGATAAGGGAAATGATGGTGTAGAAAGGAATTTTATAGAGTATGGATTTCTCAAGTGTTCTATAGTTGATGGTAGTGTGTTTGGAGGGTATTTGTGAAAGCCTCGAAAGGGCATGGAGTTTGTTGTTTTGTGAAAGCCCTGAAAGGGCATAGAATTTGTGGATTTGTGATAGCCCTGAAAGGGCATGAAATTTTTTTATTGCAGATATGGTATGATATGGCAAGTCTCCTTTTTTAAAGCACACCTTCACCCTATGTTCAAGGTTCCATTGGTGAACCATTGTGAAATACCCTTAGGATGGGACTGTATAAGTGTTGTAATGTAATGTGTATACATTTGTAGATTTTGGAATGAAACCCAATTTTAATCTTGTTTCCCCTACTTAGTGGGTGGCTTCATAGAAGCCTAGGATGGGAGATGAGCCTATATAGTTCCAAGTTGTGTTATTTGCGGGTTTTGTGAAGATGGGATTCCTTGAAGATATTAGTATTTCACTCTTGACAATGCTGAAAAATCAAGTGTGTAGAGAGACAAATCTTCCTATATTATTACCAAATGTGATGTGATGTTAAGCCTCTATTTTTGTTTCAATGGGATGTAAAAGGAAAATTTCTTATTATTGTATATTGTTGAAATTGTGTAATTAAAGATTGAGAATTTGTATATAGTTTACTTGTAAGGAAATATTTATAAATCAATTGGTGGAAATATTTCATAGATGTTATATTCTTTTGATATAGTTGATTCAATTCAAAACATAGATGATTGCATTGTAAGTTCATATGTTATGCATTCAATATAATGGAAGAAAATTGTTATATTTTGATAGCTCATTGTATATGCATGAACATCAATTTATTTGGATTCCAAGTCCTAATAGATCCTTACATAAGATAAATGCTATAGTAATATCAACTTGCAAATTAAAAATTAGTAAGGAAGTCAAATGAGATCATCAGTAACTCCAAAATATAGCCCCCTAAAAAGAGAAAGAAGAGAAATATATTAAACTTAAAGAGAAAACTTCCTGTAGCTTCACTTTTTATTCTCTAGAAAATGTATGAGAATGTGGAAATTAATCCATGCCTATTATAAAGCAATATAATAATTGGGAGGAATATACCTAGAATATTCCTTATAAGATACCATCAAAATAATCACTCCATCTAGGAGTCAAGAAGAAAATTAAAGTAAATAACTAGTAAATAACTATCTAGAGGACAAAATATGTCCACTCACATTGGAATACAAAAACACTCTACCTAGGAAGACTAACTCATAAGGACAAAGTACCTCTTTGTATAACATGAAACAAATAAAGAAAGATTAATCAAAATAAAAATTAAATTCTAATAAATAAAGGGAGCGAAGTGATATAGGCATCCATCTAAAGCCTCAGAAAGGAAAAATTTAAAGTATGGAAGAGGGGGAGGATAGTGGTCCCCACCTTCCAAATGCATCATACTCCACTTAACCCAACTTGGCACTTTAGATGTTGACTTTTAGACATGACATAAGGTAGTAACTTTTTCCTAGGCACCTAGTAGATTTGAAGTGTGCAAAGATTTAAACCTGACTTCCATCCAACCATATCATGCCTAGGTAGGAGGAGGTAGGTGCTTGGGAAGTGGGAGGAGTGGTTGGGTGTTTGGAAAGAAGTCCATGTAAGTTTATGGTGTTTATCTTGGGATTAATGTTGACAAAACTTAGCAAATAGGTGCATTAGAGGTAGGTAATGAAATTTTTTCTAATCACTATTGAAGGGAGGAAAAGGTGGGCACATGACCCCATGCAATAGGAATGCATTTTGGGGTAGCAAAGATTTGAAAATATTAAAGGATGATGGAAGTCATGTGAATGTTTATGAAAAAGGTCAATATTAGGAGTATGAGGATAGCTAAATAGGAACTTAGGCAATAAAGGTGGAAATTATAGGTGCTTAGTAAATAAATGAAGTTGGGATATAGTGTAAGAGGGATTTAATTAAATGTAGGGTTTAACTTATTTTATGGTATTTGGTTAATTTCTTTTAACCATCACTTTATCATAGTAAAGTAGTAAGGTAAGATTAGATGTTAGTTTTTAACACCTAAGTATGTACTAGGTAGATTATTTTGAGGAACACATTAGACTTGAATTAATAATTAAGATCCATGGAAGTATTAAATTTGTAGGAATATAATTAAAATTTGGGGTTTAGGGAATGTAATGCACATCTTCCTTATGTTTTAATTATTTTCTTTTATATAAATAACATAATCTGCAAATTTTCTGAAATGGGCACGGTGAGAGAGAGGGATGGAGCGGGTGGGAATTGCAATTCAAATCATGTTGTTTTGAATCTGGAGAAAGGCGGGAGACAGGAGACCACGTCTGCAGGAGGGCATGCAGCAAGCGCAGTGCAGGAAACGGAGGGGAAAGATGAGGATGCCTCAAAGGATGGGGACCCACGGGTTTTGATGCCCCATCCAGGTGAGAAGATTCCCCCTCCCCCCCATGTGGGTAGTGGGCCGTCTGGGACATGGGGACGCTGGTCGAATCTATTCGGGATAAAACCATTAGGTAAATCATCTTTCCCAAAAGTCATTGACAAATCTGATAAGGAGAAAGGTATTTTTTCTCTAGAAATCCCTAGGGAAATTATTGACCACAATATCCTAAGCATGGTGAACACTCTGGTAGGAAAATTTGTAGGGCCAAGACCTAATATTGATGTAGTGAGGACTTTTACTAGGAGAAAATGGGACCTTAAAGGGCACGTAGATGTGACTGCTATGGCCAAAGGCTTCATGTCTTTCGAGTTTTCTTGCTCGAAAGATTTTTCTCGTATTCTATGCACTGGGAACTGGTCTTTGGGCAGATCCAACCTAATATTGCAAAAATGGACATCCAACTTGGATTTGAACAATGATTTCCAATCTCAGGTTCCAGTTTGGTTAAGATTTCCGAAACTTCCTTTGGAATATTGGCATGAGGATGTCTTTGATGGCATTGCCAGGACCTTTGGAGAGCTCCTCTCCATTGACCCTGTCACAGCTGCTAAGAAAAGATTGAACTACGCAAGAATCTATGTAGGAGTCATCGAAGGCCAGGACATGCCTCAAGTTTTAGAACTACAATCTCGTCTAGGAAATAGATCTCAAAAGATTGACTATGAAAGTGTGCCTTTCGCTTGTTTCCATTGTAAGAAGGCTGGCCACAAGGCTGGATCATGTCCACTTTTCAAAGGGAAGAGTACGGTGGGAAAGGCTCGTCCACAAGGGGGGATAAAAGAATCTCTAGATCTCAAAAAAGAATGGAGGAAAAAAGCATCGCAAGTCAAAGAAAATGGAGAGGCAGAAGAAAAAACTAATTCTGCTCCTAATGCGCCCCAAGAGGAATCAAGGCCTCCTTGGGTGACTGGAAACTTAGGAGGGGGAGAAGAGGAAGGAGTGAAAGATGATTCAACACATCTCCCCAATGCGAAGGAATCTGAGAAGAAATCTGAGGAGATAGGTGAAAAAATGACTCTTCCCCCTCTGGATTCTCAGGAGGATGACTTGAAACTATCCTTTGTCCCGAACTCCATGGAAGAACCAAAGGAGGGGGTTCCCATGTCCCAGGACCCTAACCCAGTGTGTTGTCCCCCCCCTTCAATAGTAAACAGAATCATAGAGAGGCTGTCTGCATCGACAATGGAAGATTTGGCGAGAATTGATGCTTGGCTGGACAAAGGACTAGAGGGAGAAGAGAATCCATGGACGGAAGTCAGGAGCAAAAAGAAGAAGAATAGTAGGGACCCTTCTTTGGTATCTCCCCCTTCTACTAGAAGCATGGCCAAGGCTGATCTCAGCCACAAATCTAACCTAATGGGAAGGAAAAACAAGAATGAAAATAGGAAAGAGGAAGCCAGAAGAAACATTAAGGATGGTACGCAGCGCACCATCCAGGAAGCATGTTCAGTAGTTAAATCATGAAGATCTTATCTTGGAATATTCGTGGACTTAATGGAATCCACAAGCAAGAAGTTATTAGAAATATGATAAGGGACCAAAGGCCTAATGTGTTTCTAATCCAGGAAACTAAAATGAAGAAGGAAAGGATGGAAAATATTAAGTTCAACAATAGCATGAAGGGCATAGCCTCTAACTCTGAAGGAGCGTCTGGAGGACTACTGTTACTTTTCAATGATAAGTATTTCAATATAGTAGCTGAGTATGATGAAGATAACATTCTTTTCTGCAGAGTTCAACATTTGCACACCAATGATTCCTGGTATTTAGTGAATATTTACGCCCCCAATAATAAGAGAGATAGAAAAAACTTCTGGACCAAAGTTGGTAATATGGTGCAAGATTGTGACATTAAGAAAGGTATAATCATGGGAGACTTTAACACACCGCTAGAAGATAAAGAGAAAAAGGGAGGTATGCCCCCGAATTGGGAAAGTAAATAGGATCTTTCTAACTTCATAAATAATTTGGCCCTTATGGACGTAGAGCTTAAGGGTGGATCCTTTACCTGGTCAAACAAGAGAAAAGGCCATGATTGCATTTAGGTTAGGCTGGATAGAGCTCTTATATCTTCAGACTGGCTTCAATCCTTCAGCTGCAGACTATCTCTGCTTCCCAAAATTGGTTCGGATCACTCTACCATTTCTCTAGTTGTTTCCCCTCTAGTTCACAGGAGATACCATCCTTTCAGGTTTGAGAAAATGTGGACCTCTCACCCTTAACTCATGGATAATATCAAGCTATGGTGGGGGATAGAGGTGGAGGGCTCAGCCATGTTCAGAGTCACCAGAAAACTTAGCAATGTGAAGAGGATGATTAAAATTTGGAACAAGTCTAATTTTGGTCACATTTTCCATGAAAAGAAAGAGTTATTTGATAATCTAACTATTATCCAAGATTGCATTCAGAAGGAAGGTTACACTGAGACCAACAGGGTTTCAGAGCTCAAGACCCTGTCTAAAATTCATAACATAATTAATAAGGAAGAAAAATTTTGGAGGCAAAGATCGAGGATCACCTAGCTAAAGGAAGGAGATCGGAACACTAAGTTTTTTCACCTAACCACCCTCAAGCACCGTGCTAGTAACAGGATCTATGGTATCAGAAAGGGGCAGGAGCTGTTAACTGAAGAATCAGCCATCTTGGAAGAAGTTGTTTCCTTTTTCTCTAGCCTTCTCTCTGAGGACCCATTGCTTTCCAATTTGGACCAGGAGGATTTGTTACACTGTATCCCTCAACTCATTCAACCTATCCATAATAAACAGCTCTGTGCTATTCCTAAGGCTTCAGAAGTTAGAGAGGCTCTCTTTTCTCTGCCTGCTGACAAGGCTCCAGGCTCGGACGGTTTTCCCACTTTTTTCTTCCAAAGGTTCTGGCCGGTGATCATGGGAGAGGTTGTTCAGGCTGTCCAGGAATTCTTTGGAGCCAAATCTATTCTCAAGGAGCTAAACTCGACTTTTGTGGTTCTCATTCCTAAATCCCCTGGGGCGGACTCGTTGGACAACTTCAAACCTATTAGTCTGTGCAACTCTCTCTACAAGATCATCTCTAAAGTTCTCACTTTAAGAATGCTCAAGATATTTCCCATGATAATCTCGCAGCATCAATCGAAATTTGTTTCAGGGAGACAAATTTTGGATTCTGTCCAAATGGTGCACGAAGTAATCCACTCTCTTGAGGCATCCAAACGGGAAGGTATTCTTCTCAAACTGGACCTTTCTAAAGCTTATGACAGGGTGGACTGGTCTCTCCTTGGGAAGGTCCTCTCGACCTTTGGCTTTGACTATAAAGTTTGCAAAATTATCTCTCAATTGGTCTCCACCTCCTCCTTGGCTGTTCTGGTTAACGGAGTCCCTTCTAATTTTTTCAAACCTTCCAAAGGCCTCAGACAGGGAGACCCCCTTTCGCCCATTTTGTTCATCATTTTAGCTGAATGCTTAGGAAGGTTTATAGACTGTAGAAAGTGTGAGGCTTGTATCAAAGGGATCCTTCCCTCCTCTAATTGCGTTCCCTTCACTCATTAGCAATTTGTTGACGATACTATCTTGGGGGGGGAAGCTTCTGTCAAAGAGGCTAGAGCCCTGAAGAAGATTCTTGATACTTACTCTAGTGGGACGGGTCAGCTGATTAATTGGAACAAAAGCTCGCTCTTTTTCATCAACACCTCTGAGTTTAGACAAAGTAAAATCGCTAGGATTCTGGGTTGTGGGGTAGGCTCTTTCCCCTCTACCTATCTTGGTCTTTCCTTGGGATCCTCACCCCCGGAGTCCTTTTGGAATGATATTTTGGACAGATTCAATAGGAAGATGGCTGGTTGGAAAGGGGTCTCTCTTAGTCAAGCGGGGAAATGCCTCTTAGTCAAATCTTCTCTTCAAAATCTGCCAATCTACGCCCTGAGCCTCTTTGGAATTCCGAGGAAAATAGCTAAAAGAATGGAGAAAATCCAGAGAGACTTCCTCTGAAATGGTAATGAAGGGAAGAAAAGATATCCTCTTGTTGCTTGGGAGAAGGTTTGCCTCCCTATGAGGTACGGAGGTCTGGGCATTAGAAAGATCACTCACCTCAATAAGGCTCTCCTAGCTAAACAAATATGGCAGATTTTCAGTAGCAGCGGTGAATGGAGGGACACCCTGGTAAACAAGTACCTTAGAAGACCCACTCTTCTTTTCATCCTCTTTAATGAAGATATCCCAAAAGGATCGAATATTTGGAATGGGATCATGAAAGCCAGGGACCTGGCTAAGGCCAGGATATCATGGAAATTGGGAAATGGGAAGGACATCCAGTTCTGGTCGGATAGATGGCTTTCCCAAGATCCACTTATCAATAACCCTGTTTTTGAGAGATGGATGCAAGCTTGTACTGATCAAATTGGGTCCAAAGTTTGTGATTATTGGAATGGCCTGGAATGGAGTGACCTATCCCTCATCTCTAAGGATTTGACTCCTATAATGCTTATGCTCAATTCCATGATTCCTATCAATTTGGGGGATGAGCTGGTCTGGAGGGATAATCCCAATGGAAGATACTCTGTGGCCTCAGGCTATAATTCCCTTTGGAGCTTAAAAGAGAAGGCCCCTTGGGCGGAGGCTTGGATTCCGGGTCTCACTCCAAAGATCAACATTTTTTACTGGCTAGCTCTTCAGAACAAAATCCTTACTCATGACAATCTCATGAAGCGAGGACATGTTATGCCCAGTAGATGTCACTTGTGTAAGAATCAGGCTGAGACCGGAAATCACATTTTCATCTTATGTGACTATGCCAAGGAGGTTTGGAATGTCATCACTCATGATAATGAAACCCTCTGGTGCAAACCGGATAATCTCATGGATTTTTTCCATCAGTGGAAAGGTCTTTGTAAGATTGTTGGTCGGCAGGATCACTCAGACTTGATTTTACCCCATTTTTGCTGGGGAATCTGGAAGGAAAGGAACAATAGAATATTTAGAGATAGAGAGGAGCTGGCTATAATCCTTGGCAGGAAGGTCTCGAAGAATATAAAGGAAAATCTCCAAGTGCTGAAGGAGGAAGAAGAAGAAGAAGGGGACAGAAAGATAGCTAAAGAAAAAGACAGGAACCTCAAAAGGCAGGATGCTAGCTGGCTTCTCCCCCCAGATGGCTGGTCAAAAGCCAACTTTGATGGGGCCTCCAAGGGTAACCCAGGCCCTTCAAGCTGCGGTGGAATCATAAGAAATAGCCATGGGGAGGGAATAGCTGCCTTTGCTTCCCCGCTGGGAATCCAAACTATTCATCTGGTGGAAGCAAGAGCTGCGAGTAAGGTGGTCAAGTTGGCTTTTGAAGCCGGGATTACTAAACTCTGGCTTGAGGGGGACTTCAAAAACATTATTAATACCATTAATGGTATTTCCCCTCCCTCGTGGACGATTGCAAACATAATTGCTGAGACTTACGCCACTCTCACAAAGTTCGATAAGGTCCACGTCACTCATGTTTACAGAGAGGCAAACCCAGTCGCTGATTGGTTTGCCAATAAAGGGGTTAATGCTGCCAATAATCTATCCTGGCATGCCGGAAAAGATTTTCCGGCGGAGGCAAAGTTGCTCATCGACCAAGATAATATCTTGGGAAGGACGTCTCAAATCCATTGCAATTATGGATAATAAAGATTGCTTAATAAATGGTAAGTGCCATTATTGGCATCGTGATTTGCACCAGCAAAAGGCATTTCCTCTAACTTTTTGACACGTTCAAAAGGACGATACCATTATTTTCAGAAAGGGGTTTATTCATGGGTATCATAAAAGAAACATCACCATTCTTTCGAATGCAAATAACTTGCACAGATCAGAGTTCATGAGAATTGTGGAAGTTGATTAGGTAAACATGACGGGTGAGAGGAGCAGAAAGGAGCCGGTGGGGGAAGTTCAGAAGTGGAAGAACAAGGCCAAAGTTTGGAGAGAGCTGGAAAAGGGTGGGGTTACTAATTTCTTCGAGAAACTTCATGGCTCGGATCCTGAGATCACTAATAGCATGGTGAACTCGTGGAATAATGGTAAGGTTAAGGTGAATGGGGTCTACTTTCAAATTACTGAGGATGTGGTTGCTGAAGTCACAGGGATTCCGATGGAGGGGCATAAATTTTTCAGAGACAAGAAGATGTCTTCTAATGCTATCAAGGATTTTGTGAAAAACACTGAAGAGCTGAACAAGCTGGGCAAGAAAGAGACGTTTTTTGTAACGGATACAATAAAGAAGCTCTGGAGGTATGTTCTCTACGCTGTCATTGAATATATTACCCTAGACCCCAGGTTTGATAGGGTTAGGACCCACCATTTTGTGATTCTAAATCATTTTCGGCATGGTAGTAAGATCTCCTTCCCGTATTATCTTTTTAACTCGATGAACAAGGCCATTTCTAGTTTTAAAAAGAAAGCTACCGTCAACCCGGCACTGCATGAGGTTCTTTTGCTTCTGATTCATGAGCATTTCCACGCTCAAACCATTAGCAAAAACCCTATCCAGGGGGCGGATGTTGACAAGAGCAGCTCCAGTTTTTCCTCAGATTCCGACGATGTCGAGAGCATCAGCTCTAATGAGGTTTTTGAGCATTCTGGTAAGAAGAATAAAAGTCATAAGAAGGATTACCCCTCTATCAAATTACCCAGCAGAAAGAGCCCTAGAGGTCATACCCCAGCTAAAATTGGCTCTGCTGAGGAGGAGGAGGAAATGGATACTGATGATTCTGACAAGGTTTCGAAGGAGGAGCTAGATGAGGAGAAACTGAGAAAAAGACAGAAGAGGGATGGAGAGAGCATGGAGCGCTCCAACAGTCAGGGAAAGAATTCTCTTCCCATTCCCCTCTCCCCTATACATCCTCAGCCTCCTTTGGAGAAAAATGACAACTCTGGACAGATTGAGGGGGAAGTGCAAGTTAATAACAGAAGGAAGGCTTGGAAGAACTTCAATGTGAGAACAGCCACTATGGGAATTTATAGAGAGGCGATGAACCCCCAACTCCTGGTGGACGACCTCGAGAAGCCTAGATTCAATGAGCTAATTGACCCGGCTATGGTGGCTATTTCTGATAATGTAAGAGAAATGGGTATGAATCTGTTGAACAATGCCCGCAATAGCATGATCGACAACTTCAGATCAATTAAATGGCTTTTCCATGAGCTTGAGGATGTCAGAGATAGGGTTTCCCAAATGGAAAAAATCAAGAGCAAGACAGGTGCTGAAAGCCAAGGCGACCGCAACAGCTGGGAGACTCTGATGGAGAGGAGAGTAAAAAATATTGAGAACTACAATCACAACCTGGCTAGTCAAATGATCTCCCTCCTCACTTCGATCAACAAAAACATCCTCTCTCTCTTGGATAATCTCAAAGATAGGAACCAGATGGAGGAAGATGATAAACAGAATAGAGACAAAGATAGGTTGGATGTGGATAAAGCCAAGGACAGCACTATGGAGCAGGATTTGACAAACGACCAAGATCATAAGGTAGAAGAGCAACAAGAGTGCGCCGAAGCTGCCCAAACCATGCTCGAGATGGAGAAGTAGTCTGCTAGGTTTGGTCTCTGTCCTTTGGTTTTTGTTTCTCCTGGCTTTGGCTTTTTGTCTGGTCTCCGTTCTTTCTGGTTGGTTCTCTGGCCTTTGTAGTGGGCAGCTATTTCGGGCTGGGCCTTTGGGCTTATTTTCGGCCGTAAGGATTATGTTTTGGCTGGGCGATTTTTCGCTTATTTTCAGCCTTTCTTGTTGTTAAACTTATGGGTTTCAGGACCCCTTAAAACCTGTTTACCTTATCAAAAACATACTCAATTTTTAGAGACAATGAGAGCTTTTATATATATCTAGATGTTAAATAATGTATTAAACTAATCCTTCCCACAAGCTCCAACCAATGAACATAGTATACTCAGATTATATGTGAAAGTAAAATATGACTATTAAGGATAATGGGTTATGAGAAGGTAGCACATTTAAAAAACCTAGAGAATAAATAATTAAATACCTAGGTATAAGACATCAACTTAGATGAAAACTAATAAAGGATATGAGATATGTGTAAGCTTAGGATCACCTAGATTATATATATATATATAGTTTGATGAAAGGAAGTTTTAGAAATTTATTATTTCACAAACTCATTAATAGATTGTTTAAATGCATACATTTGTGTGTACGTACCTTTGTACATGCCTAATACAGAATTACTTGGTACATAAAATAGCTATGTTGGATTAGTATTGCACCGCATCAGATATATTTGATTTAAATTTTAAGTATAAAAGGAGCTTATTATAATAGTAATACCAATAATAAATAAATGAACAAAAACTTTATGATAAACAAAAAATAGTTGATGATAAATCTAATAGTCTAGTTAGTAGTACTAAACTAGTAAGACGTCAATATGATCAAGATTATTAAAGGATAGAATGTAAGAACTCATTAAAATAATTCTACCATGTCATAATAAACTAGAACAATTTTGGACATAAAAAGTAACGATTTGAAGTTATTTATTGAGGGAAATTATAAAACATCTTTACAATCGCAACTATTGAACCATTATAACTACATCGATGTAGAAATTGTGCTTCTCATATACTTACATAATGTCTCATTTCAAGGATAGGATATGAAATCCGGTATGATAGCATTGCCTAGCTACTATGTCATAACCTAGATTTTCAATTAATGTTAGGAAGCAAATTGGCCTCCCGTGGAAAATTAAAGTACATAATTTCGAACAAAAACAAATTCCTTCACACCAACTAAATTAATCATTTCCAAACTTAGTGATCAAATGAGAAAATTTATAATGTTCTTGAGTATACATGAATTGTTATATTTCTGTCACCCCATAGTTTGATAGAACCTTCATAACAAAGTATAGGTCGTTTCATGCTATCCTTTAGTTCACCTTTCAAAAAAAAATTGTTGGTTATGTTTTGTCTTGTAAATCTAGGCATGACACCTAAGATGTTTAGAGTTTGATGATATAAAGGACTATGATACTACAAAGAAGATGTGGGGAAATTTGGCAAAGATCCATGAAGGAGATAATAATGTACTCATAGCCAAATTAGAAAGCTTGAGAGGAAAATTGGATGACATGAAGATGGTTAAAGGTGAGAACATTTCTCAATATATTAGAAGAATCAAAGAATTTGTGAATTCTATCAAAGGAGTTGATGGAAATATTAGTGATGAGACTATGATTAGCAAGGTATTGAGAACTAGTGCAAGGAAGTTATGAACAACTAGGGCCAAAGACACACCTAACTATCCAAACATATTGTTGAGTAAACACAATGGAAGAAAGCACATAGAGAACAACACCAAGGATAGAGAGAAACACAAAACTTTTATTATTTCATCAAGTTATCATCATACATGCCCAGCTATAAGGCCTTCTAGGTTATGGTCGGATACAAAATACAACTTCAAGATCTACAATCCAGCTTCAAATTTGCAATTCTAGAAATATCTTCTCTAACTCTCTAAACCCCTCTTTCTAAACTAAACCAAATGCCTCTACTTATACTTGTCAAAATGTCTTATAGAAGATTCTAGATCATTACATAATAGAAAGGTCAACCTTAAAATAGCCTACACTCATCCCAAGACATGATCCCATCATTAAATTCATGATCGAAATTAAATATGTAAGTTGGCTCACACTAAGAAATAATCATGACAAACTTGGTCAAAGAAGGAATTGAGGATTGACAAATATCAAGTTCACTTGGCACATGAAGGAACACTCGGTCAACACTAGATAACTCAACCAAAATCGCATGTACTTATCTAACACTACACTCTTAGATTATAATACGTGTACTTAGCTAACACTTTGGGTACTCAACTAACACTACGTGTACTTGGCTAGCACTAGGGTACTTGGCTAACACTATGTGTACATGGCTAACATTGTGGGTACTCAACTAACACTGCAAACTTGGTGAAAACACTACCAGAATGAACAAATGAGAAAGATTACAAGGTAACACAATATTTTCCTACATTAGACAACTAGGGTTGAAAGAAACAATTTTCTTAAATCATGCAACTGTCATAACTTGAGTTGAATCCAACTTGGATTGAGAAATCCATTTAGCATCTTCAACTGGTCTATTCTTCCACTTCACCAAATACTCATAGTAATATTTCCTCTTGTGCTCTTTCTAACTCTAAGATCCAATACCTATTCAACCTCTTCAATCTACTTCTTAGGATAATCATCTAATACAACAACTTCATCATTTGACTCATGATACTTATACAAATCAATAGCATTGAATATAGGAGATATATCCATGTTATTAGATAACTCAACTTCATAAGCATTACCACTATCAAACTTCTTCAAGATATTACAAGGTCCAAACTTCTTCATCTTTAGCTTAGTGTATGTTCCAATAGGAAATCTACCTTTCTTCAAATGAACCATTATCTCATCACCAACTTCAAAAATGTGATGCATTCTAGACTTATCATCATTCTCCTTATACTCCTAATTACTTTGTTCCAACTTCAAACTTCACTTCCTCATATAAAAACTTCATAAAACTAGAAAATTATTCCCCTTTAGCACTTCTCTTCTCTTCACTAGCAACATGATATTCCTCTATGCTATAATCTAATAACAATCTTACAAGGTGTTTTCCATGTACTTCTATTCACAAAATTATTATATGCAAACTCAGCTTGTGCTACTACCAACTACTAGTTACTTGGCTTATATCCAACTAAACATCTCAGAAAATCACCCAAGCTTCAATTCACAACCTATATCTATCCATCAATGGAATGTAGAACTGAATCTCAAATCAGTTGGCATTGTCTTCCTCAAAGTTCTCCAAATATAACCAATAATCTTATTATCTCTATCATAAATAATACTTTTTGGTAATCCATGTAATCTAACAATCTCTTTGAAGAAAGTCTCAGCAACATGTATAGCACCTAATGTCTTCTTACATGGTATGAAATGGGTCATTTTAGAAAATCTATCCATAACCAAAAAAATATGGAATCATACCCTCTTGTTGTCTTAGGTAATCTAAGAACAAAATCCATACTAACATCACTTCAAGATTTATTAGGGACAAAAATAGGTGTATACAATCTAGTATTATGACTTACTTCTTTTGCAACTTGACAATCTCCACAAGTCCTTACAGACTTCTAAACATCCTTACACATATATGACCAATAATACTTGTCCTTTAGCAAATTGAATGTCTTATCAATTCCAAAATGTTTAGCCAATCCAGCGTAATATTTTTCCTTAATTAGATTAACTCTCATAGAACTTCTTGGTATACATAATTGAATTCCTTTAAATAACATGCCTTCTAGAATGAAATACTCATTATACTTACTCATGTGATATGATAAATTTGGTGCTCTGCACTCTCTCCATGTCTTAGAAAAATCAAGGTCAGTATCATACAACTCTTTTATTTCATCAAAACCAAGAACTTCAACCTTCATCTTGATCAAAAAAGAACATCTTCTACTCAATGCATCAACAACTCGATTAGTGGCTCTAGTTTTATGCTTGATTAGAAATGTGAAACTATGTAAATACTCAACCCACTTCGTATGTCTCTTCTTCAATTTATGCTAACTTCCCAAATATGGTAAATCTTTATGATCAATATACATAGGAATCAAATAATTTCTTCACTTTTTCAAGGCTTGAACAATAGCATAAAAATCTTGATCAGACACTAAATAATTCCTTTTAGCATCATTCAACTTCTCACTAAATATAGCAATAGTTTTACCTTCTTGACTCAACATAGCTCCTATTACACTACCACTTGTATCACATTCAAATTGAAATACCTTGTTGAAATTAGGAAAAGCCAATATAGGTAACTTAGCAACCTTTTGTTTCAAAGTCTCAAAACTCTTATCAGCTCCATGTGTCCACTTAAAATCCTTTTTATCTCCTCTCATTGTCTCAATCATAGCATTACAAATAGAACTGGAATTCTTTATAAACTTCCTAAAGAAATTAGCCAAACCATGAAATGATCTTATCTCACCCAAATTATTAGGTGTAGGCCATTCCAAAATTGCTTTAACTTTCTCAAAATCCATTCTCAAACTATCAGCTAAAATCGCAAATCCCAAATACAAGAACATTTTTTCAAGTTAATCATCAACTTTTCCTCTTTCAATCTTTGTAATACTTGTCTAAAATGCTCAAGATTTTCTTCCTTAGTCTTAATAAATATCATAATATCATCTAAATAAATAATCACAAACTTACCCAAAAATGCCTTAAGAACTTCATTCATCAATCTCATGAAAGTATTAGGTGCATTAGTCAAACCAAAAGGCATTACCAACCATTCATACAAAACATATTTTTTCTTGAAAGTAGTCCTTCATTCATCACCTTCTCTGATTTTGACCTAATTATAACCAGTCTTCAAATCAATCTTTGTAAAATATTTTTCTCTACTCAAACATTCCATTATGCCATCCATCCTTGCCATAGGAAACCTATATTTTACTACAATCTTGTTAATATCTCTTGAATCAATATACATCTTCCATTTTCCATTCTTCTTAGATGCTGATATAGTATGTACAACACATGGACTCAAAATCTCTCTAATCAAACCTTTCTGCAACAACTCATGCACTTGTCTATTAAGTTTCACATTCTCTATAGGTGTCAATCTATATGGTGCTTTATTTAGAAAACTAGCTCTATCAATCAGATCCATACAATGAATTATACTTCTTACTGGTGGTAAACCATTAGGTATATCCTCTACAATAATTTCTTCATACACATTTAGCAAACTTGCAATTTTTACTAGCACTCAGTCAATACTACCAACTTTTTTTGTCACCTAGTCATCGCTATTGTCTATCACTTGGAAATGACTAGCATAACTTGGTCTCCTAGAAATTATGGAAAAATAGATTTGATTCTTCTTCATTTCCTTGTCAAATTACTTTCCATTGATCACACAAACTCAAACAATAGTATAATTTACCTCATCTAAACTTTCAATCAAAGGCAACAATACTTGCTTTGAACCATTCACACAAAGAGTATATTGATTCAATCTTCCATCATGGATAGCATATCTATCATATTGTCAAGGTCTACCCAATAAAATATGACAACGATCCATAGACATAACATCACACAGAGCTTCATTAAAGTAATTTCCAATTGTGACCTTCACAACACATTGTTCACTTACCAATATCTTATGCTCATCTTTGATCCATGAAACATGATAGGATTTAGGATGCCTTAGCCTCAGAAACTACAACTTTGTAACCATATCCTCTAATGCCAAATTTTTTGAGCTTCCACTATCAATGATCACCTTGCAACATTTTCTAGACATCTTACATCTGGTCTAGAAAAGACTTCTCCTTAGGACATGTCACTCATCAATTCCCTTATTACACAAAGTTGTTCTTACCATTAGATTTTCTCCAACTTCTGGTCTACTTGGTGAACCCTCAATGTCTCCTTGAATCATAGCATTCCTATTACCTTGTTTAATCTCACCAGATGATCTACACTCAAAGGATCTATGCACTTCTTTGCCATATCTGAAACAATTACCACAAAAACCACCTCTAGAATAAGAATTATCTCTTCCTTGATAAGAACTATTACCTCCTTAGTAAAAATTACCACCCTTCAATTTGGTATTTCCTTTTTCATCATTATTCCATTAAGATTTTCCCTTATCTTGCACATAATTGTCAAATCTACCACTTTCTCCATAGGATCTACTTCTTCCTCTCTGGAATCTACCACCTCTACCTCTTTGTCTTTTTTCATGCTTCTTTGTCAAGATCTAATCAAATTTCAAGGCATATTGATATCCTTCTTCCATACTTTCCAATTTCACAAAGCTTATTTCATCTTAGATTCCATATCCTAATTCATTTAGATACCTTGCAATTTTCTCAAAATTATCGTCCACATATCCAGATCTGATGTTCAATCTATAGAATTCCTCAATATACTCCTTCATAGGCATGTCCCTTTGTCTCAAATTTTGCATCTTTCTCAACAATCTAACTTGGTAATCAGCATGAAGTAACTTCTTCTTCACTATTTTCACCATTTTTAGCCAAGTAATGATCTTCTCATTTCCTCTCCTTTTTCTATTAGTTTGCAAATGCTCCCACCATAGTGGGGCATGACCTTTCAACCTAGTGACTACAATTTTCACCTTCCTATTATCAGGAGTGTTTTCAAACTCAAAGAACTTCTCCATATTAGAGATCTAATCAAACACATCATTGGTGTCCAATTTTCCATCATAAGGAACAACTTCTACTACAAGATTTGAATTTTCCCTAGACAATACTTTTAACAATCTTTCCTCATCTTGATCTTCTTCAAGTTCTAGATTAAGGTTTGGTGGTATTGTTTCATCATCAAGATGTGCTTCTTTCCCCTAGGTTTTCTCCACAACATCTAATCTTGCTACAATTTGTCTCAATGTATCCAATACAGCATTATCAATATTTCCTCTACCTCAAACCATCTTTATAATTAGATTCATGCAAGATCATAACCCTCTACCAGTTTTAGGTTAAATCCATAGATTTTCAACCCTACAAAAAAATTCAACTTAGGGTTCTACATGATCCAATCTCTAGAAGGATGAATCTCAAGGTTTGATACCACCTAGTGCAAGGAAGGTATGAATAGCTAGGGCCAAGGCACACCTAATTGTCTAAACACCTTGTTGAGTAAACACAATGGAAGCAAACACATAGAGAGAAACAACAAGGAGAGAGAGAACACAATACTTTTATTGATTCATCAAGTTATTAGCTTACATGCCTAGTTGTAAGTCCTTCTAGGTTATGGTCAAATACAAAGTACAACTTCAAGATCTATAATCCAACTTCAAATTTCCAATTCTAGAAATATCTTCTCCAACTCTCTAAGTCACTCTTTCTAAACTAAAATAAATTTCTTTACTTATACTTTCCAAAATGGTTACAAAAGATTCTATATCATAACATAATAGAAAGGGTGACCTTAAAATAGTTTACACTCATCCCAAGATATGATTGCATCATCAAATTTATGATCCAATTTAAATACATAAGTTGGCTCACACTAAGAACCAATCATGACAAACTAGATCAAAGAAGGAACTAAGCATCATAAAATACATTGTTCAATTGGCACATAAATGAACACTTGGTCAACACTAGATAACTCAGCCAATACTGCATTTACTTGGCTAACACTACATACTAGGCTAACATTGTTTGTACTTGGCTCACACTGTGGGTACTTGGATAACACTATGTGTTCTCAATTAACATTGTGGGTACTTAGCTAACATTATGTGTACTTAGCTAACATTGTGGGTACTCAGTTAACACTAAAAACTTGGTGAAAACACTACCAGAATGAATAAAAGTATAGGATAACAAGGCAACCTAGGATGCTCTTGCATCAAAAACTTTACTTCCTATTCTTACTATTATAGTTTCTACAATACAAGAGCTAAGATGTACTCCTAGTAATGAACTAACCTTGGAAATTCTAGTTGGTAGACTCACTTCTTTTGAATTGTCAAATTTTGATAATTTTAATGCCCTTACTATTGATCTTCTTTCAAGTCACAATTGGTTTAGCATAAGTCTAAGAAGAAGAAAGGAAATTATGATGAAAGTGAGACTAAATCTTCTAATGATGATCTTGAGGATCTTAAAGCATTAATGGTTAGGAGACTACCAAGAGACAAAGGAAAATACAAAGGTAAACTTCATGTAATCTATTTTTGATGCAATAAAGTTGGTCATATTGTTGCAAGATGACCTAACAAGGATGAAAATGATGAGAGGAAAGAAAGAAAATTCAAAGGAAGAAGAGATAGAAAGGACAAAAAAGGATATAGAGAATAAAAATGAAAAGGTAAGAAGTCTTGTTACATTGCTGAAGAAGAGACTAGGGATGATTCTGATAGTAATGATGAAGAAGTAGTTTATGTTGCTATGAAAGATTATTCTAATGAAGATGATAAAACTAAAACTTATTTCATGTGTGAGTAAAGGTGATAGATGGATATTTGATAGTTGTTTCTCACATCACATGAATGGTGAAAGTAAGTTTGAAACCTTGGAACATTATAAAGGATTTAGTGTTAAGTTTGGTAATGATGCACCATGTCTTGTGAAAGGTAAAGGAACAATAAAATTGATTGACAAGAAAAGATGCGATAATACTAATTGGGTTGAAATACTTGACTATAATATTTTGAGTGTGGTATAGTTGAATAGTTTAGGCTACAAAGTTGAATTTTAGCACAAGAAAGCTAAGATCTATAATGAATCTGATGAATTGATTAGAAGTGGAGATCAAATAGGAAGTAATTTTTTCTATCTAAACCTATTTGATGATACATATTTTTTTGCACAATGTGATGATATATGGTTATGGCATATGAGGATATGTCATGTGAAATTTTGATAATTTGTTAAACTTTAGTATGATGAAGAAAGTAAGAGGGTTGCCAAGATTGAAGAAACCTGACAATGTGAAGTGTAAACAATGTCAATTGGAAAAAATGAGAAACTCTAGTTTCAAGAGAAAAACCTATACTTATGGTGTCATCTAGGAGTTGGTTCATACTGACCATTGTGGACCTATTGGTGTGAAAAGATACTCTAGTGACAAGTATTTTACTCTATTTATTTATGACTACTCTAGAACAATGTTTCTTAAAGAAAAATATGATACATTTCAAATATTTAAGTGATATTTTCCTAGAGTTGAAAATGATAGGTAAAATCCCAAAGTTTCTAAGATTTGATAGAGGAGGTGAATTCATATCTAGAGAATTCAACACTTTTTGTAATGATAGAGGGATCAAGGACAGATTTCTACACCAAGGCCTTTTCCATAGAATGGTATAGCTAAAAGGGGAATAGATCAATCATGGATTGTGTTAGGAATTTGATGATTAAGTATTAGAGAGAAGTTGTAAGTATAGAAATTTACACCTTGAATAGATTACAAGCCAAGAAAGGTACAATTGCTACACCTTTTGAGTTATGGTATGGTTATGCACCTAATATGAAATATTTCAAAGTTTTTGGAAGCAAATGACATATACTAAAATATAATAAAAATGGAACACTTGATGCAAAGAGTGATGAAGGAATATTATTAGGATATTCCATAAATAGAAAAGCATATGAGTGTTTGGACTCTAATACTAAAAAAGTTGTGGAAAGTGAAATAGAAAATTTTGATGAATATGCATAAAAGAATGAAGTTGAATGTAAGAAGGAACCTCAAGATTACATAAGTTTTACATGCATTGATGAAGGTGAACCTAGTACCTTACCTAAACTTGAGAAGAATTTTTTCAAGTAGTATCAATTAGTTCATACCAATTTATAGAAATAATGTGTTGTGCATCAAGAAACTGGTGCCCAGCATCAAGAAGTACATGTCAAGTGTTAGGCAGAGTATGTCAAGCATTAGCAAGTGATTGCTGAACAACCAGAAGAGAAAGAAGAACTATATGAAGTGCTACCTAATGTTAATCTACAAGTTGAACCTATAGAAGAAGAAGAAAGGAAAGAGCCTACATTAGAAAAGTATGTAAGAAGTGTTGATCTATGGAGGAGTAAACTAGATACTGAGAGGGGGGTGAATCAGAATCTATAACACTTTTTACTTTTCACAGATTCATCCAAATCTATCAATAACTTGTACATAAAAAACTATAAATGTAAATTTGTTGTAACATGTAAATAAATTCAATCACATGTGTAAAATTAATAACACAACACAATATTTGTTACCTAGAAACCCTCCAAGGTGAAGGTAAAATTGGGTGGGGATGACACCCACAAATCTTCACTATTAGAGTAATAAATTTAGCCAGTTAAGGTTACAATAGTTGACCATAAAATATGATCTACTCTATGAGGAGTTTTTCATGTTAAATAATCAAGAAACTATTAGGTTTCACCTTGTTAAAGGATATGACACTTACAACTAAGTAATGAATCTATTAGGAGATTTACAAAAATATATTAAGATCACTCTTTAAAAATATTTACCCTGATTCAAGTATGGTAAAACTAGTCTAGTACTTGACTCTTAGTTTTCTTTTTAAGCTAATTTCAATATTTTACCTTACTAACTAATCCTCTCCTCTTATCTGATAAAACTTGTCTTTCCCTTTCACATTCACTTCTTATGAATAGGTCACTTTCTCTATTGGATGATAACATAATCCTTGAATCATTTTTTATCTTCTCTCTTCTTTCTTCTACTCTATCTCTCACACTTCCTCTCTCACTCTTACTTTAATCTAGGTTAAGATCATAGCTACTTAAAGATTCCATGAAGAGTCTTCTAGATGGCTCACGTTTTACCTCTTCATTATGATCATTGAACATACACATAGGGATATGTGATACACATCATGTAAATATTCTATAAAAATCTCTTCAAATATTAAATGTTCTATAAAAACCTCTTGAAAACTTAAATAAACCTTCCAAGTTGGCCTAATAATCATTTTACCTAAAAATCTATTCCATTCCTGACTTTTATTTAAGCTCTGCATTGCTTGGCCTTTACTATTTTTGATGCTCAACATTGTTTTTTCTCAGCCTTTATTAACCTTCTAATGCTTGACATATATTGTTCTTGACACATACTATATCACTCAATATTTATATACTTGGAATTTCACTCAATCGTTGATAACTCACTTGGCACTAATGAGCTCAGTACATATAGAAAATTACTCTGTGAGTATACACTTACTTGGATTCTATAGAATAGCTCAATGCATACTATCTAATGTACATGACTTGGCCTATTTAAATTAGCTTGGTCATAGTGACGACCATCTGATCCACTAATAGATAACAATGGCTAGAGATACCAACAAGAAGACATCATGCACTTGATCAAATCATTAGATACAAAGACTCTCGAGTAATGACAAGGAAAAGACTAAGTAACACATGCCTACTATGTAAATCCAAGCCCATATCAATGAAGTATACTTTGGATACTAAACATTGGATCCAAGAAATGAATAAAGAGATTGAGTATATAGAGAAGAAAAAAACTTGGTCACTAGTACCTAGACCAAAGGAAAAAGAAAGTTATTGGAACAAAGTGAGTATTTAGAAACAAGTTGAATGAGAAAGGTGAAATTACAAGAAATAAAGAAAGGCTAGTTTGTAAGGAATATGCACAAGATGAAGGAATTTACTATGGGGAGATTTTTTCCCCTATTAAAAGATTAGAAGCATTAGAACTCTACTTTCATATTCTACTTAGACAAGATTCAAAGTATACCAAATAGATGTCAAGTTTGTATTTCTAAATGGAATTTTGGAAGAAGAACTCTATAGTGAGAAACCTAAAGGATCTGTTGACCCTAAAAAAGTGATATGATATGTAATACATATCATTGTTGGATTGAAATAAGCCCCTAGAGCATGGTATAAAAGATTGCATACATATTTGGTGAAGATTGGTTTTGTTGGCCTAATTTTTCACCCATCAAAATTTTGTTGTATTCTGTGAAAATCAAGAAGGATTTATGTTTAATCTACTTAGGATTTTTGAAATGTTGTTATCTCTCATAAAAAACCTTAGAGAAAATTATTTTGTCTTTTGATTCAATGGAGCTCTTTTGAAATTGGCTTGCTTTTAATTAAATCTTATATCTCTTAAGTCTCCTATGTTGTGATGTTGTGAAAGCTAGTAAAGCACAACATCATTCTATCATGTTCACTAACCATGTTGGATGGTGCAAAGGTACAAAGAAAGTTACCAACACATTCAATGTGACATCACAATAGCTAGGGTTAACTATCGAGTTAAAGGTGTGAAGAAGTGATTAAGTGGAGATCACATGATCACATCAATTTTTTGGCTAAAGGGTTTTAAGTTTCAAAGGTGTTAATCGCAAGGTTAGGAAAAGTTTTAGCTTACGATATTATGAGTTGCAATGAAGTGATGAGTGATAACATAGTTAAATTTTTAGACCATCTCATGATCATAAGCTTCAAATTAACCATAAATTATAAGTCATGATGATGCAAATAAAGGGAAGTAGTTAACATTGAATGGCTATTACATGCTCATGGGAGGTTAAAGATAACCAAAGCTTCATAGCTGCAAAACCATGAAAGACATCTAATAGTCAGCAAAAATGCTTAGTCACATTGTCACAAGGGTTTGAAAAGTTAGCATGAATGCTAATGCTATGGGGGAGCATTGTAGAATATTGTTATGATGTATATATAACTATGTTTGTCATTGATGACAACATAGTAATAATTTGTAAAAGACTAACAGAGTAGCATACTATGATTTTTGTATTGAGAACATTATATTACTTATCTGATGATGTGTAGTTACTTGAGTATACTACATTTTGTATTTTTTACTTGAGAAAGTGTGAAAAACCTAAATCAACAGTGTACAGAAGATATGATTGATTTACAAAAAATTATATAGAAATAGAGTATCAGGAAAGCAGTTCCCATTGCACGATTGCTACAGTTTGTTACAATTGTAGTGAAGGGTTGTGTAGTGAACTAGAGATAGTTTACTAACTATTGATTATGTCATTAAGTGTGCATGTACAGAAGTCACATGTGTGAAAGTTTGTGTATAACTATGAGCTGACAATATTGATTAAATAGGTATTTCGTTTAATTAATGTATGATAAAAAAGTGTGAAGCCAACTCAAGGATTTATGATTGATCATGGTATAAAGGAAAGATTTTTTCATGTTTTACAAACATGGTGAAGAAGTGAAGACTTGTGAATTACAAAGCAGCAGAGCAGAGTGATTTACTAATGCATGTACATGATCTTAAGGGTTATTATTACTGATCACAAAGTTCTAGATCTAATTGCATGATCTAAAGGTGAAGGAGTCCAACATACTAGACAAATGAAGAAGTACAACCTATTACACATCTATTATTCTAAAAGGAATAGTATTGAGGTCAATTGGACAGTGGGTTTGTTGATCTCATCCTAAAGTTGTTTGGATAGTGGGTTCAACTACCTTCCACAACTCCTAATAGGGTTGGCATCTCCTAATAGGGATTCAAAGTCTCCTAATAGGGACTCTTGTACTAAATGTTGTAATAGACTCCTAATAGGGTCCATCCTCTAACAAGGAAAATTCATATTAGTACATAATTTTGTGGGGATCATTCCCACCGGAGTTTTCCCTCTGATCAAGGGTTTCCCTAGTGAACATATCTAGTGTAATTGTTTATATGCATCTCTTTATGGTTGTTGTTTACTTTGAATGGTCATGATTGTTCAAAAGGTTAAATGTGTAAATTGTCATATAACTGATTCACCTCCCCCCCCCCATTTATATTGGTAGATTATTGTTTCTAACAATTGGTATCAGAGCCTCAGGTCCTTAAAAAAAAAGTTTAACAACTTTGTGAGATGTATGGGAAAAAAAAATTAGAAAGGAAAGTCCAAGATTTGATGGCACAAATTATGATAGTTGAAAGAAAACAATGAAGACTTATCTCTTGTGCATGGGTTCAAGATATTGGCTTGTAACCAAGTCACCTAAAAACATTGTGGAAGAAGATAATCTTGAAAGCTATACTGATGAACAAAGAGAAGTAATAAGAAACAAAGTAAGACTAGTATGCAAAGGCTAGTCTTAGCAAGAAAGAATTAACTATGAGGAAACATGTGCACCTATAGCAAGAATGGAAGTAGTCAGAATGTTCTTGGCATATGCTATAAATAAAAATTTCAAGGTATATCAAATGGATGTTAAATAAACGTTCTTGAATGGAGAACTTGAAGAAGAAGTTTGCATTGAGCAATTAGAAGGTTTTCCTTTGACAGAAGAGAAAGATACGGTTTGCATATTAAAGAAAGCCTTGTATGGACTAAAGCAAGCACCTAGAACTTGGTATACAAGGTTATATAAATACTTAGCAAAGCTTGGATTTTCTAAAGGAACATCAGATAGTAACTTGTACTTGAAAGAAATAGAAGATCGTTTACTGATAATAATTGTATTTGTTGATGGTATTATTTTTGGAGGAAATGACGAAGTCGGTAACAAATTCTTAGAAGAAATTGAAAATGAGCTTGAGATGAGCATGATAGGGAAAAATGAAATTTTTCTTAGGATTGAAAATTGTTAAAAAAAAGAGGGAATCTTTATTTCTCAAAAAAAGTATTTAAAAGATTTGTTGAAAAACATTGGTTTAGAAAATTGTAAACCTATTGGAACTCCTATGGTAACTGGTCACAAGTTATCAAGCAAGGATGAGACACCTATTATTGAACAAAAGAAGTATAGATCTATGATTGGAGGATTACAATATTCGACTCATAGTAGACCTAATATAGCAAATGCGATTGGAATTGTGGCAAGATTTCAGGTTGATCCTAAAGAATATCACTATACAACAATAAAAGGATATTCAAATATCTAAAAGCGACATTTGATTATGGAATTTGGTATAATAGAAGTAATGACTTTACTCTTTGCACTTATACTGATGCTGACTAGGTTGGAGATAGGGATGATAGAAAAAGCACTAGCGGAGGAGAATTTTTTCTTGGTGGAATATTGGTCTCTTGGCTCAATAAGAAGCAAGATTACACCTCACAAAGCATTGCAGAGGAAAAATATGTTGTAGCAGCGAACAACTATAATCAATTCATATGGATGAAGTAGATGATGAAGGATATTGGAATTACATTCAAAGAACCTGTTATCATTTACTATAACAACAAAAGTATGGTTAACATGTCTAAGAATCCTATTTTGCATTCTAAGACTAAGTACATTTCTATAAAGAATCATGTGTTGAAAGAGAAAGTTGCAGAAAAAGAAATTAGATTGGAGTATATTAACACCAAGGAACATATTGTAGACATTTTCAAAAAGACCTTACCAAAGGATATGTTTGAGTATCTAAGAGGTATGCGTGGGGTTATTTCCCTACCTATTTCAGAATAAAAGATGAAAAAGTGCATTAGTCTAGGGAACAGAGCACTATTGGTAGACTGGACTAAATGCTAATGCTTCCTGTATGGGGGAGTAACTATGATGAACATAGTCAGCAAAGGACTCTTGGTAATTGGTAATTGGTATACAAAAGTGTCTTTAGACACTTGAGTTGTTTATAGACTTATATACAAAGTTGTAAAGCAACAGACTGGCTTGTGGTCATGCTGATAAATTATTAGATATTTAAGAAAATTGAACCATTTGTGTACTATCTTTGACATTGATGTCAATGGGGGAGAAGTATGGCATGAAAAACATTGTATTATGGGGGAGAAGTATTACAATAAAGAATTTTCATGAAGCAAAATTTGATTGATGAAGAGGATTTGAAAAGACTTGTTGGTATTCTTGGAACTAGATGTTTTTCATCTATGTCGCCATCAATGCCAAAGGGGGAGATATTTAGCATGAATCCTAATTTTATGGGGGAGAATTTTAGAACATTGTTATGATGTATTTATAGTTGTATTTGTCATTGATGAAAACACATTAATAAGTTTGTAAAAGACTAACAGAGCAACAAACTATGATTTTTGTATTGAGAACATTATATTACTTATCTGGTGATGTGTAGTTACTTGAGTATACTAAATTGTGTATTTATTACATGGGAAAGTGCATAGAACCTTAATTAATAGTGTATGGAGGTTATGATTGATTTACAAAAAAATGTATAGAAATAGAGTATCAGTAAAGCAAATTCCATTGCATGATTGCTATAGTTTGTTACAATTGTAGTGAAGGGTTGTACCATGAATTAGAGATAGTTTACTGACTGTTGATGTTGTTAGAAAGTGTGCACATATGGAAGTCACATGTGTGAAATTTTGTGTATAACTATGAGCTGACAACATTGATTAAATGGGTATTTCATTTAATTAATGTATGATAATAAAGTGTGAAGAAGACTCAAGGATTTGATTGAGCATGGTATAAAGGAAAGATTTGTGAAGAAAAAAATACTTGCAAATTACTAAGCAGTAGATTAGAGTGATTTACTAATGCATGTAAGTGACCTTTAGGGTTACTGTTACTAATCATAAAGTTCCATATCTAATTGCATGATCTAAAGGTGAAGGATTCTGACATACTAGATAGAGGAAGAAGTAAAACCTATTAGATATCTATTATTCTCAAAGGAATAGTATCAAAGTCAATTGAATAGTGAGTTCATTGATCTAATCTTGAAGTTGTTTGGATAGTGAGTTCAGCTGCCTCCCACAACTCCTAATAGGGTTGGAATCTCCTAACAGTGATTCAAATTCTCCTAACAGGGACTCTTGTACTAAATTTTGTAATGGACTCCTAATAGGGTCCATCCTCTAACAAGGAACATTCATACCAGTACATCATTTTTTGGGCATCATTCCCACTGGGGTTTTCCCTTTGATTAAGGGTTTCCCTAGTCAACATATCCAGTGTAATTGTTTATGTGCATCTCTTTATGGTTGTTGTTTACTTTGAATGGTCATGATTATTTAAAAGGTTAAATTTTTAAATTGTCATATAATTGATTCACCCCCCTCTTAGTTATATTGGTGGACTATTGTTTCTAATATGAAATGCAATGATAGTTTAAGCTACGATGTTACAAAATGTAACCCTACAAGTGAAGGTTTAGTCCATCACAATGTCACAAGGGGTTTGTGTTAACTCAAGGTCACAATTGGGAAAGAGATGAATAATCATGGCCGCATCTTCATAGGTCAAGAACTCTTGTTAAGAAATGATGCTACAAGCTTCTGAGAAAAGATGTTACGGTTAGAGGTGATTGTCACATCATCGCATGTCTACATTTGTTATTAATCCTATAAGTTGTAAAGTGGCAAAGAACTATGTATCACATTTTCACATGGTTTCATTGCCTATTATATTTTAATCTTGGGATGTTACAAAGAAAACTAGATGTTAGGAAAAAGGTTTAATGGAATGTCGCATAGTTAGAATAAATAACATATATGATGGTCAGAAAGAGGTGATAAAGTCATTATCTTAGTCTTTGCATCATTGCAAGTATAAAAGGTGTTAAGCCCTAAAATTCTGCAAAGAGATGAAATGGTTAAACTAAAGGTCATTACTTGATTGGGACAGTTAGTAAATAAAATGCTTGATAGCTGTGAACCAATGACAAAGCAGAAAATAAGGTGATTATAGTTTTTTTGGCTAATGTGGTCAATGCAAAATTGAAGTTGTGATGCAGCGAACAAAGGGAAGTTCTTTGTCATAGGCTAGAATTAACAGTTAAAGAATAAGATGTGAGGTTACAAAATAGTATAAGATAACCTTGTTTTCATGGTCACAACCATAAATAAGAACATAATAGAAACTATGATGAAGGAGCAATCAAGTGGCTATTGCATCATCACATCTTACAATTTTAAAGCATAAAAGTAGTTTTAATGACCATGTCCAAGCTGGATAAAAAGGGAATGAGCTAGAAGTATGAAATATGAAAAAGAAAAGATTTGGCCAATTTTTTGATGATTGATAGGTTTTGAAGTGCGCTGATATAAATGCCATTAATGCCATGCTCATGTTGTAGATATAGATAAATTCAAAGAAGAAAAAGATTTCCATTTACCAGGTGCATAATCTTTCTAGTTTTCATAGCAAAGAAAGAGTGATTTGAGAAATTTCTAACATTCAGTATTCAGAGGCTTTTGAGGTTATTTTGCAAAAATGGCATAGAAGAAAGGATAATTGATAGCACAACTTGTAATTGAAGAGTCTTATTCAAAATAAAAGAGCCCTAGCCCATTCATGGATGAATGGTTGCAGACATTACCTCATTGTTCAAATATACAAGCTGCAAATGACTATGGTTTCAACGACCCCAATTTATTCTATAGGGACGTAGTAGTAACTAATAGAAGTGGCAGTGAATTATTTTGGTATTTTATAGAAATAGGACAAAGAAGGTCCTAATTTGTAAACCTTGGGTTAGGAATCTTGAAAAGTTAATCATGCAAGAGGTTTTTATAGATGTTTACCTAATGAAGGCATTGATAAAATGTTACAAACTAGTCAACAAGTTGTTTCACAAGAAGGATAGGAGTGTTTTCCTAGAGTTGGACAAGGAGAAATTCATTAAAGCTTTTGACTTGGGAGGCCCTATGTCATTACCAATTGACATAGAAAAATTAAATGAGAATTTCAAGAGCCATGAGAATTTCTACATGGGCAGGGTTATGACTAGGCACACCCCTCAAGTACATAGAGAGAAAGGTGAAATTCCAAAGAAAAAGGAATTGGATGAGATCATGCCTCTTGAATTATTTTAGAAGTATTTGAAGTATATAGTTTTTTCTTTGAACAAGATCTTAGGTCTAGATGGAACCATGTATGCTACTAGTGCACATTATGTCATGGCATTGAACATTCAGGATCCCAATACAAATGTGGGATATGAATTTGTGGAATACATCATCACCACAATGCATGATAAAAAAATTTCTGCTTAGAAAGGAAGTATGGAGAATTTTAGGTTCTTTCACTATTCAATGCTCATGCATCTCATCTTGTTCAAAAATGTGGATCTCTTTGATCAAAGTTTCTTTGAGTCTACAGAGGAGTGAGGAGAAAGATTGCCTATGAAAAGATGGACTAGGGTATGGCAAAGATTCTATTTGTATTCTAATGTTATTTCTTTCTATAATGAATTTGTATACCTTGTGTTAAGAATGATAGGGGTTAATGTTTAAACAATATCACATAATGTGAAGAAGATAATTAAGCCAAAATTGCATTATGATGCTAGAAAAAAAATAGGGCACAATTGGGGTAGTGTTTTTGTTTTTCAAGATTATACTATTATTAGGATCAAAATTTGTGCTAGAGAGGTTAGGAATTGTTGAAATATTCTAGCATTGATTTCACTAAATAGGGAGTATTTAGGAAAGACTGTCACAAAGGGCACCTTCCTTTATAGATGTAGAAAAGTAGGAGACTTTGAGATAGGAAAAAATGTCATTGAAGAAACTGGTGCATTATTTAGGGAATAAAAATTACCAATGGCCCTTGCTAGAATCTATGACCCCTACAACATAGTTAGGAATTCCTTGAAAAGAATGAGAAATTATACTTTACCCCCAAAAAAATGCCCATGGGAGGAAGACATTATTGTTGATAGATTGGATGAATATGTTTGTAGAGAAAGAATGATTAAGTTTAGAGATGTTGTTAGTTTTGAGGAAGAAATGAGGAAGGTAGACCCATCTTTCAAGGGATTTTATCCTGAGATGGAATACTAGCCTAGGTTGGACAAATGCATTGAGTGCTTTGATGAAATATCATCCCAAGTACCAGAAGAGATTAGAAGAAGAGTAGATCCTAAATCTTTTAATGAGGACATTGTGGTGGAGGTCACAGATGATGAAGAGGATCAGCTTGAGAGTTCTTCAAGGGGCCAACAAAGAAACCAAAGATAGAAAATGGTGGTGATACAACCAAAGGCTCAACAAAAGGCCTTATAGATCATCCCAAGGGGCAGCCAGTACTTTGATACTATGAAAAGAAACTTCTTGATGACACAGGTCACTGAGTATAAAATACAACCAAGAAACTTGAACTCCAAGCTCAAATACTTGATGACAAAATAATAGAAGCCAATAAATTCATGAGTGATGATAATTTCATTAAGTCCAAGGAATTCAAGAGTTTCTTGTTCAAATTGAAACAAAATGAATTATCCCTGCAAATGAAGCCAAGTAATTTTGATGAGGTGGTTTTTGGATTAGTTCAGAAACTATAGGAATCTGATCCTACCTCAGAAATCCTCACTATAGAAGAAACTAGAGAGCTAGTGCAGAGGAGTGGTATGATTGTTTTCCCTAGATGGAACATCAGTTCTTCTTTTATATTGGACCATATGAGAACACAAGAAAGGACCATATCCTTTGAGGATGAGAACTAGGTGGGAGAGTTGAGATGCTTAGATTACAACATTGATACCCAAACAATGACAATATGGACCTTATCTCTAGAACATCAAAAGCCTACTCTCATGGAGATTAAAGAATCCTCTAGGGGGAATTTCATATTTTGGAATGTTCATTATACTTCCAGTGGTCAAATTTATGGACTATGGAATTTAGTAGCAATGATGAGAAAGAACTAAATAGATGTTTTGGAGGAACAACTTCAAGGAGCCTATGAGAGGTTTATTAAAACTAGGAGGCAGTATGAAGAAGAAATGAAAAATACCTATGTCTTTGAAAGGAAAAATCTTCAATTAGAAAATGAAGTGGTAGAATTGAAAAATACTATCAGATCTATTGTAGAGTTTGAAGAATAGGGTATCTAGACAGAGGGTCAAATAGCTAAGGTTGAAGACCCATTAGGTCAAGCCATGGGCATTGATGAGGATGATCTAGAATCAGGCAAGGAGATTGAAATAAAGACTATTAATAACTTTTTGGTTCACAAAATAAATGCACTAATATCTATGTTCCAAAATGTACATAGTGGTTATCTTGTTTTGTAGGGAAGAGAGTACAAATGTTTAGATGTAGTTGCTTTATTATCTCCTCTTTTCACCACATGGGGTCCTTACACTCCATTTTTTGATAATCTTGTACTTTTATTGGCACAAAATAAATATTTTCCAAAGGTATAGACTATAAATACTAGAAAAATGATAAATAAAGTGAAGGACCTAAATGGTTTCTTTGATGGCAAAATGAAACTCATCCAAAATAAGATAAAAATAATTGCTACAAGAACACCTAGCTTTGTGCCTACAATTTTGGATAGTGATGCAAGAATTAGAGAATAGCTGGAATGGTCAACATCTTTTGATAGCATTTTAAATCATCCTAGGTTTCTAGCATATTGTAATGATGAAGAAAGTATAGTAGTAGTATCTAATCTATTAGATATGCTAGATAAGCTACAAGTAGAGATGTCAAAGATAAATATAGGGGTTAAGGCAATAATTGATTCCAAATCGAGAAAGTGCCTTGAGGAGTTAAATTTAGTTAGGGATGCCACCTAGCCTGATGTGGATATAGACATAGCCATTTGGGAATTTGTTGCAGATATTAAGGCTATACCATCCATTGACAACGATTAAGCAGTTTAGGGATGTGATTAGAAGCAAAAAAGACAAAAATAAAATAAAGGGAGGGCACAGATAGTAACAGGAAACTAAAAGACAAACAAAATTAAGATGAAAGCTTCTAGAGGAAATTCTACCTATAGATTTTGCAACTACTTTCTTATTTTTGATCAAGAGCAAAGAATGTCTTGAATGAAACTTTATAGAAATATCTTGCCTCTTGTTTGTCCTATAGATTTTTTTCATGTTTCCTCGTCCCATTTAAAGCTTGTTGGAATCCTATTTAAGGATTTCCAAGATGTGGAGTAGAGGTTCCAATTTTTTACTATGACACCACAAGGTTGGGTCTAGTTTTATTATTGTGAGACCATCATTCATAGTATTTCTCTATTATGAACAAAAATGTAATTTCTTATAAGCAATTAGATAATGTAGTCATATATTATGTATTTCTTGAGTTCTTTCATACATATGATGTATTGGTTTCAAGGAAATTAATATAAAGCTTTATTGAAGATTTTGGTCTCAAATTTGTGTCCTCTTCTATGGGTTTGTAATTTTTTGTGATATATGTACAAAGTACATGTTGGCCAGTTACATCTTGGCTTTGAAGTTGTATTCCTGTGTGTATTTTTTGTTGGCTCAATGACTTGAGTAAATTTCTTGATACGCATTAAGAAAATTGTAGAGATCATGAAACGATTTGATAAGTATGAATTTCATTTTGAAGATAGATGTATGTTTGCAAGGTGAATAGATAGATATGATATCTAGATATATGACTATATTTTAAATATCCTTGTGTATGTTCAAACTTATTTAATGCCCAATTGATAAGGGATTGATCAGGTTGGAGATTGCATGTATATTTTTGTTGTATGTGTGGGTTATGTTGAATCAAATTTATAATCAAAATCATTTTCCCTTTTTGTTAAAGAGATGAAAAGAGTTACCCCCACTTAGCTTGTCAAATTCATGTGTTATTTCATTAGTTATCTCATATCCATGACAATTTTTATAAGTGCTAGAAGATTAAGGGTATTATCTTCTTTGTTAGATTCAAATATATGCTTTAAGACTAGTACCATATTGAGTGAATTTGAGGTACACCCACCTAGGTTTTGTAGAGCTTGAAGTAGAAGAAGGGTATAGCCTTATAGTTGGCCCCATTTTTTGAATGGGTATGTTGTAGATGAGAAGTAGTTGCCCCTAGATGTATTTTGTTCTCATCATTGGGTTTTTTAAAAGACCATTTTAAAACACCAATAGGTTTTATAAGGACTGATGATAATGGAAATCTATAATTTAAGACTAAATATAAAAAAGGGATACTTTTGGTTGAGATATTTTTTGATGATATCATATTTGGAGGAAAGGATGCATTGTGTAAGTCATTTGTAGATTAGGTAAGGCAAGATTTTGAGATGACTATGTTTGGAGAGATTAAATTTTTGGTTGGCTTGAAAGTGTATCAAATGAAGAAAGGTGTCTACATTACACAATTAAAATATATCAAGGAGACACTAAAAACTTTTGGTATGGAAGACTCAAGACCAATTGGAATACCTAGGCTATTAGACATAAGATTTCAAAGAATGATGATTATGTTGATGAGAACCAAACCTTGTACAGATCAATGATTGGAAAGCTACAAAATATTGTTCATAGAAGATCACATATTGCACTAGTAGTTGGGATTATTGCAATTTTTTTTTCAAATCCTAAGGAAATTCACATGATGGTTGTGAAAAGAATATTGATATGTCTGAAAGGAACAAAGGATTATGGATTTTATTACAAGAAGAATGATAATTTTGAACACAAAGTGTATATTAATGCATATTTGACTAGAAATGTTGATGATGGGAAGAGTAGAAGTGGTGGAGCTTTCTTTCTAGAAAATAGACTAGTTTCATGTACAAGCAAAAAAGAAAAATTGTATCTCCTGATCTACAATAGAAGCTAAATATGTAGCTACAATAGTTAATTTTTTTAACATAGTGTGGAGCAAGAAATTGTTGAAAGGAATGAAGGCAGAGATTTTTGAACCTATTGTCATATTTTGTGATAATGCAAGTGCTATAAACATATCTAAAAATCCTATGATGCACACTAAAAACAAGTATCATTACTTGAGAGATTTGGTACAAGATGAAGAAGTGAGATTGGAGTATGTGAATGCAAAGGAATAGATAGATGATATATTCACAAAATCCTTACCTAAGGATGCACATGAATATCTAAGAGGAAAATTGGGAGTGATTCCTATACCAGAGGCTACTTAAGTTGAGATTTATCATTGCATAAAATGTTTTGATCAGAATATTTTACAAATTGATGTAGAAGGTCACAATTTAGGACTTTCCTAAATTAGTGGGAAGAGAGAAGAACAAGATGTTGAAGTATCTTTGGAAGTGTCTTTAACATTATCTTCAAAGAGGGAGGGTTTATATAGTTAACATCAATATTATAAAAGAGGGATATTATGTAGTTTCCATTTGAAGAAGCAAAGAGGGAGAGATTATAGATGAAAGAAGTCATACATGAAAATGGGAGAAGTATGAAACAATTACCTATGTAGTAATTAGGGAAAGAAGTTTCATCAAGTGATAGTGAAAAAGTTTGGAGGATTTATATCAAAGAGGGAATTCATGAGTTCATGTTCTAATATGATAGAGGGAGTTGTTGGCATTATTACTAGAGGTGTTGCATATCAGAGATGCATGGATGAGAATCATAATGAAACTAAAAGGGAGATTGTTGGATACTAAGATGAGAATCAAAATGAAACTAAGGATATTAATGAAGACCTAATACTAAATATAGAGGGAGTTGATTGAAGAAAGTCAAGTTTTTTGGATTACATGGTAACTAGATGTGTTTCCATCAATGCCAAAGGGGGATATTATTGGAAACTAAAATTGGAGCAATTGTTATGTTGTCATTCAAACTTTTTTGGTGAGACAATTTCTTCCTTAGTAGAGTGCCATATCAAGATTATTGATGAAGAGGATTTGAAAAGAAAAGACAATAAGAGGACCTAGTAGAAAGGTTGAGTCGTATGGAATTACAATGGGCACTTGATCAGTTAGACTTTCACAAGATAATGTATTATTTAATCATAACACTAAGTGGAGAAGATAGTTGTGTTAAAGCCTAAAAGAGAATGTCAATGAAGAAAAAATGCATAGGTTTAATCAAGATTTAAAGAAGAATATTAAGGTACTTATAGTTGAAGTTGAGTCATGCTAGAGTTGATTGAGTAAATAGTAGAAGTCAAGAAAATTTAGTGTCAACCGATTGCCAGTAAAAATTGAGTATAGAAAAGTTGGATTGTGTTCCAGTAAAAGGATTGAGTGAAGAAAGTTTAAGCCAAGAAAGATAGTTATTGATGATTGATTTATCTAGTGATGACCAAGGCCAATGAAAATAGTTTTGGCTAAGTGTCAACATTTATTATTTTGTCAAGAAATTGAGATTCCCAGTTGACCTAGTTGAATTCTTGAAATATGTAAAGTGTGTTGAAGATTAGGATTGATGAGTTGGAACATTTAACACAAGAGCAACCGTATTTTTATGTTTCTAGGCATGGATTCTAAGAGAAGCTTTGAGAATTTTCTAGAAGAAAAAGGAGGAAAAAAATGATGGAAGGATTCAATGAATCTGACCTAAACCTAAGATCAATGGTGGCGTTTAAGCAGAAAAAGATAAAGCTACTTATTTAAGGAGACACAAGTGCTAACCTAGTAGGGTTGGAGTAGTTATTGATTATGTTGATTGGTGAACTTGAGTAGAAGGTTGAATAGTGAAAATTTGAGGTGAAGAGTGATTGATTGAAGGGATGCCAAGTGAATCAATTATGGAGATAATAGTGAAGAGAAAACTATAATGACCCACCAAGGGATCCAAAAGAATTAACCTAAAGTTTAACTAAGTTTTCCAAACATTTTTTTTAAGAAAGAATAACATACATGTCAAACATAAAGTAGTAGAAGCAATAACATACAATCATACAGAAGCAAACATAGCATATTACATTCCTTAAGGATCCCAAGATGTTGAGTCACATTTAAAATTAAATAATACTAAGTCTAATAAGTACCACATCCACATAAAAGAATAATTACAAGTCCAAGTCTATTTAAATAATATACATTTGTTCTAAATGCCACTTGGCAATAAATTCAGAATGCACAATCATCCCCTATACATGTCACAGGGTATGAAAGGCTAAACGAATATACATTTATAAAAATAGGTTACATCATCCCTTTTGGATCCATGAAACAAATACAACACAATAAGTGAAATCATCCATAATAAAAATATAACCATCCATCATAATATAAAAAGATAGAATAAAAGGAAAAGAAGACAAAGAACTCCAGCCATGATACCAACAGATGGATCTCAAATGGAGTGATGATGACTCATGGCACTCTAAGTGTTTTTGAATTGGTTGGCTCCCTACTAGGTAGGAAATTGGAAGGGAAGAATCTTGTGGGAGGTACTAATCCTGGTGGGACATAAGGATGAATTGAGGAAAATTTGGCAAAAGCTGATTGGAAAGAAGGAAGAATTGAGGATAATCTAGCTAACTCTAAAAAAACTATGGATGTTGGTACCACTAGTTGTGGGGGTCGAGGACCTTTCTTTAGACTAGATTTCACTACAAATCACATGCCTAGTCAGGTATTCAAGAATGAAAAGAATGCTTCAAAGAATGTGGAGGTCAGTATTGAAAGGAAAATAGAAGGTTCATGGAAAGGGTTAGGTGATCAAAGGACGTGGTCTTTCCTATTTGGTAGGAAACCTGGTGGAAAATCATCCTTCCCTCCACCCACATCAAAATCTTGCTAGGAGAAAGGTGAGTTCCAAATTTTTATTCCAGACCCAACTGTTGATTTCTCTACATCTTCTATGGATTTTACTCTTGTGGGAAAATTTATGGGGGCTAGCCCAGATATAGAAACTTTGAAAAAAATGATTAAATAGAAATGGGTTATCCGTGGTCAAGTTGATATAGCCCCAAAAAAAAATTTTAATTGTAAAGAAGATATGAATATGGTTCTCTATGGAGGTCCATGGTCATTTGGAAAAAGTAATCTCACTATTAAAAATTGGGAGCCATATATGGATTTATCTTATGTCTTTTTCTTAACTACTCCGATCTAGGTTAGACTTCCTGGCCTCCCTTTAGAATTTTTGCATGAAGATATCTTTAAAGGAATTGTTGGTTCCTTTAGGGAACTAAATGCTATGGATCATGCAACAACTTCAAAATCTAAACTTCAAAATGCCAGATTATATATGAAAGTGGCAAACTTGAATCACCTCCCTAAAAAAGTGGAACTAATTTCAAAATTGGGAAAAAGAATGTAGGATATTATATATGAAGATCATCCAAATACCTATTTTTCTTGTAAAAAATAGGGCCATTGGGTGAAAAACTATCCTAATAAATGTAAGAATAGTTATAAGACTAAAAAGGAAGATAAAAAGAAAGAAGTAAAACTCTAGAAGAAAGTTCAGAAACCTAAAGTTACTCATGTGAAAGATGTGAAGGACAACTTGAACTCAAAATTTTAGGATAATAGTAAAATGTCAAATCTGGCCTTGAAGGAAAACTTGGGCAATGAAAACTAGGGGGTTGGGGTGATGCATGACTTTGCTTCACCTCAGAAAAATATAGAGAATATGGCAAAGCAGTTAGTTATTTATCAGAAGACTAACACAAATTGGGAAGATGTAGCTAAGATGGATGAATTAGGGGGGGGGGGAATTATATTAGATAATAATAAATTTATAGTGTTGGAAGAATCCTAGAATTTCTAGTTGATTGAAAATCAGAATGTTACTCCTAAGCCTCTCAATACACCTATGTGCAAAAAAATTGTTCCCTTTAGGAATGATTTTGAACTTGAGGAGATAAAGGAAAGGATTTCAAACACAAATTGAGTCAAAGGAAAAAGAGTAATATAGCTCCTAAAGGAGTGGAGAATCATAGTAGTAAATTGGAGCAGCAAGCCAAGGTGAAACCAAATGTTGGAACTCTTGAGAAACCTGGAAGGAAATCTTCTAGGAGAACTAGAGAAATGGAAATTATGTAGAATATTGCTGATGGAAGGCAGACAACTATTTTGGATTTTACCCCAAAAAATAGACATGAAAATTAGTACTTGGAATATTAGGGGTTTGAATAATAGTCATAAACTTGATGTTGTTAGGAATTTTGTTAGAGAGCATAAACCAAATTTTCTATTGCTACAAGAAACAAAGATGGAGAAGGAGAGAGTTGAACAAATTAAATCTTTTAAAGCTTATTATTTAAAAGAAAGTAGTTTAGAAGGATCTTTAGGGGGAACTCTGATGTTATGGAAGAAATCCTACTGCTCAAGAACTATTTTGAATGCTAGTAAACATTTTGTTGTGGTTAAAATTACTAGCATTGATCAAAATAATGATTGGCATATTGTTAATATGTATGCTCCAAATATAAAGAATTTAAGGAAAAATGTATGGGACACTCTTTCTCATATAAAGAGTAAAGATTACTTTGGTCGATGGATACTCATGGGGGACTTTAATGTTCCTCTTTATGAACATGAAAAAAGAGAGGTAATGTGAGCCAGCTGGATGGGAGACTGGATCTCATGGACTTCATTAATAAGGAGGGTTTAATGGACTTGGATCTTCATGGAATTGAGTTTACCTAGAGTAATAAGAGGCTAGGTAATGAATGCATTCAGGCTCCATTGGATAGAGCTCTTATTTCTCATGATTGGACTAAAGAGTTTGTTTGCAAACTGGAGGCATTACAGAAAATTGGGTTAGATCATTTTTATTTGATTTTTTCTATTGATAAGATAAATTTCAAAAAAAACCATTCCTTTTAGGTTTGAAAAAATATGGATGCAACATCCACAGTTTGAAAGTAAATTGGCTAAATGGTGGAATATAGATGTTGAAGGAACTGCTCTTTTTGGAGTGGCTTCAAAATTAAGAAATGTTTAAAAGGAGGTTAAAATATGGAATAAAAGATGTTTTGGTAATATTTTTGATAGTAAAGCAAGTATTAAGGAAGATCTCCAAAATATTCAGGACAATATACAAAAGGAAGGATATACTTCTAATCTTGTAAGAGAAGAGAATAAAAAACTAGTAGAATATCATGACATTGTTACTAAAGAGGAAATCTATTGGAGGCAAAGATCCAGATTGATCTAGCTAAATGAAGGAGATAAGAGTACTAGGTTTTTCCATCTTTCTACTCTAAAGAATAGAGCTAAATCTTGTATCTCATATCTTAAAAAGGGTGATTTGAAGATCACTAAGGAAAGGGATATTTCAAAAGAGATGGTCTCTTTTTTTCTACTTTAATGACAACTAATCCTAACATTGATTCTGCTCACTAGGCTAAACTTTTAAAGGTGATTCCTTCTCTAATTACTAAGGAAAAAAATAAATTGTTAGGTTCCATTCCTAAGGAAGAAGATATTTTAAAAGCTTTCTGCTCCTTAGGAGGGGATAAGTCTCCAAGACCAGATAGTTTTCTCATGTTCTTCTTCCAGAAGGTATGGAAACTAGTTTAAAGAGATGTTTGTGATGCTATTAAGGAATTATTTGGAGCAAAAAGAATGCTTAAGGAAATCAATTCTACCTTCCTATGTCTTATTCCTAAAAAGATTGGGGTTGATTCTCTAGATTAGTTCAGGCCAATTAGTCTTTGTAATTTCTTTTATAAGATTATTTCAAAAGTCCTCACATCAAGGTTTCTTTTGGTGCTTCCATCTCTTATTGTTGTTCATCAAAATGGTTTTATCCCAAGTAGGAAAATTCTTAATTTTGTTATTGTTGCTCATGAAAATCTTCATTCTTTAATGCGCTCCAACAATCAAGGTTTTATCATGAAAGTTGATATTGTGAAAGCCTATGATAGAGTTGAATGGGTTTTTCTTGTTAAGATTTTATAGGCCTTTAGGTTTAATCATAAGATTGTAAGAGCTATATCTCAGTTGATCTCTACTACTTCTATAGCTATTTTGGTGAATGGATGCTCTATTGAATTTTTTAGTCCCTCTAGAGGATTGAGATAGGGAGATCCTTTATCCCCCCTTATTTTTATTATTATGGTTGATTGCTTGGAGAGATATATTGGGAAGAGTAAAAAGCACTACCAAAGAACCACATGATAACCCAAAAAGGCCCACTCCCACTATGTTGAGGAGATAGTCTCAAGTCTCAAATAGGATATCAATCCAAAAATCAAAAGTAATATCTAAGCCAAGGAAACCCTAAAAGTAATCTAACTCAAATTTTCCAAGATAAATTGACATCTAGACCTAGAGGTAGACACAAACATGTAGGAAATCTACTATGTAAGTAGGCAAGTTTCATAGCATGAATCAATGCTAGAGTTACCTTGGTAGTCTAACTTGACCACAACCCCCAAGTGACTCTATGTGGCACTAGTATCCTTTTGTACTAATAAGGCATACCAATGATGCATGGTCACAACCAAGTGTTCTCTCTACTCACATCCTAGTTTATACTAGCACTTGAGGCATGGGTAAAAAAATAAAAAGACTCATATTAGGTTCATTTTACTCTCATTTAGTGTAGTATTTTCACTTATTAAACTTACAATGGGTTACCCTTGTAGCCACTAGGCCCCAGCCTCCATTGCAAGCCACTTCTTGACATTACATATAGATAACCTATCCTAAGCTCATAAAATCACAAATTAAAGAATAAAAAATTTCACCTTAGTCCTATATAAGTGAGTGGAAGGCATCAAAAGATAATTCACAATAACACCTCAATTCTTTACAAGAAAATAGAAAGCATCCCAAAAATAACTGATTGAAGACTCAAAAAAGTTAAGTCAAAAATTTCATAATATGGCATCGCCAAGAACAAATCATACAAACACCATAGTCCTATAAAAGTGACTAGAAAGCAATCCAAATACAACTGATCAACACACATCATAGAGCATACTAGACATATTATCATGGTTGAGTATAAAGGTCGAGATCAAATCATCATAACACCACAAAAGCAGAACTCCCAAGCCCGTGGCAGATGTCCTAAGACTGATCAACACTCTACTCAACCCAAACCCAAAGCACATACAACATACAAATAACAATGTAGTTCAAAGTTTGGTTTGATTTTGAAAGTACATAGTTGAGTTAGCAATAACGTTTCAGTTTTTGCTTTCAATGAAATTTTTTGAGTACATAAACATTACATTTTAACCCTTACTATTTAACCCATTTCTTGTATTTGAGTGTAATGCACAAATGCCCTTATCTTATCAATAATTCATCATTTTAAGAATTTAATAAATAAATTATTTTTAAATAATAAATAAATTAAAAATTTTATTCCATTATTATTTATCGTTCATAAAAAATATTAAATTAAACTTCATTTAATTAAATTCATCTAATAAATACAGCAAAAAACTATATTATTATTTTATTAATTATTAATTAATTAATAATTAATAACATTATTAATAAAATTATTACTAATTAATGATAAATCACTATATTAAAATTTCATTAATTAATTAAATTAATATTTTAATAAAAATCTTTTAATAATATTATTAATAAAATAATAATTAAATATTAATAAAAATTATAAAATAAAATTTAAAAAGGGAGCACATGTATTTCTTGGCACTTTAGGCCCACTAGTCAGTCTTTAATGGTCATCATGTGGCTACCCTGATGGCTATTGTCGTGCGGCCATAGGCCACCTACTGTTGTACACAGTAGTATTGAATACTACTTCTACGACTAGCAAGTAGTCTGCATATGCAGATCATCCTAGTTGCGGGGGGGGAATAAGCAGGGAAGTGGGGGTTTGGTGGCCCCACCTCCTCCCAAGTTTATATATATATTATTTTGTATATTATTATTCTTATTATTAATTTTTATAAAGAATGCTATCAATACTCTGATAGAGGAATTACAATGAACTAAACATATTTTCCATTTAGAATTTCCATTCCTTTTCAAAACCCTTCCAGGCTTAATTTTCAGTTTTAAAATCTACTATAAGAGGATTTCTAATTTCTTTTCTAATCCTGATATATAGATGGAATTCGATATGAATAAAAAAAGATTCAAAATGAAAGATTGAAAGATTCATACAATGAAATTTGGAAAAATAGGTTTCAACAAACACAAAGAAAATAGAATTATCTAAATAAAATAATTTTAATTGGGTGAACAAAACACAAGAATCTACTTGGTTCTAATGCGAAATTTGCAAAGACCCAAAAGATTGTGAGAGAAATCTTTCCTCTAAAAAACCTTCTCTCTGAAAATCCTTCTCCAAAATTCCTTGTCCCCCAAAAATTAACCCTCAATTGCTGATAAAGAGTTCTCTCCTAAATTTGAGGTACTAATTGTACGATCACCCGAGAGGACTCCTTGCTCACAACTCTTTAGCTCTTTATTAAGTTTTTTTTAATGTTTTCATGCACGCTTGTCTCAATATAAAATATCTTTATTTAAATTTACTTGCCTTTTCTTTTAATTAATTTATTATGTTTTAAATCTCCTACATACTTTATGCAATTTTAAAACTCTTTAATAACTTAATATCTTTTTCATTCTTTAATTTATTTTCAAAGCATTAATTGATAAAATATTTATTAACTTAAGTAATAATATTATTTAGCATTTATTTAAAAATGATCTTCCAAATATATTATTATTAAATTAAATTAATATTATTACGTTCTAAAATTAAACTTATCATTTTATCTTTAAATTTAATTCTTTTTATTTAATTAATTTCCCAATTAATTAAATATTGAAAATATCATACTAATTTCCATTATATTAAATCATTAATTTAATCTTTTAATTTGACTTAATTAATAGAAAAATCACCAAAGACCTATAGAACAAAATACGAAAACCCATCATAAAATATCACATACAAGATCAAACTAAAGGGTTATAATCACACATTTATGTCATACAACACATTCAAAAGGTAAATATGATAGATACTTGTCCTAAATTTTTAGGAAAAATGGTTTAAAGGTTAGGATTTGGACTCAAAAATTTATCTCCCCTCCGTTGTCATTGAGATAATGTGATACAGTATGCTCATCCTAGCAATTCATGGAAGTCGATACTTGGTACCTGCAATCTACATAAAATCCATGCATATACAAACACATATTCTAAACTAAATAGGAAATGGTATGAAGTGGTGCATCATGTAGATCTCGGCTAGCAGGTGACTATGACTCCCTTCCTTAACCACATCAGAAACATTATACATAAAGAAAATATACACGCACACCATACGCATGCAGTTTGAGGTAAGTATCCATAAGAAACACGTATGATAATCCATTTAACTAATCACCATCAAATAATTGAAATCACTATAATAATCATCATCATGCATACATGAAGTAAATAGTACCAAGTAATCTCATCATAAAATCAACTAAATATGAAACAATATCTAATAATCTAAAAGATAATGATACTAATCATCAAGCATAAACTGGCCTAAAAGAGTTTGGCAATAAATAAAAGTAAACTAGGGGTAGGCACTATACAGATAATAAATCAATTTTTGAATAAAATTATGATATGTATTTGTAATGTGAGGTCCATTTATTCAAATCAACCTATTTTTACTTTCTAACCACTATATCAGTTAAAATGCTTTAATCAAAGTTGACCTAAAAATCATTTGTAAATCCTTTAATCAAGGTGACATTCTAATGAAATGTTCTTAAGTCTTCTAATAATGTCACTCCTAACAGGATGAGTAAATCTTTTAATATGGTCACACCTAGTAGTGTGTATTGTAACCTTTAACAGAATTGGCTCTTAACAGAGCTCACTTTAGAATAGTGAAATATTGGTGACATGTTGGTGTTTTCTTTCCAAATTGGGTTTCCATGTTAAATCTTGATGGCTTAATTGTGTGGATTTTATTTGAAATGTTTACTATTTAAATTTTTACATTTTGCAAGTCTTTAATTATTGGGATAGTATATTATAAGTTTATGCTACTAATATATTGCTATAGAGACCAAGTGGATTAAAGATCCAATTTAAGTTGTTTGAAGTGTTTAAAAGTTTGATCGGTACATCTAGACCTAAGAATAATTGATTCACCCCCCCCCCCCCCCCCCCACTCTAAGATATTCTAAATCATTCTAATAAAGAGTTATCTAAGTAAACAATATTAGGCAAGTGATAATTATGGTAGAGCAAGATGAAATAGGGAAATGTAGTAATGACCGAGCGTAGTGAAGACCAACCAAGCCAATGAAAGTTGAGTGAGACAAAATAGTAGAGATCAAGATACACCTTGTTGGCTAGGGAGAAGAACACAATGACTAAGTGTCAGCAAAATAATAGTTTATAAAAGAATTGAGTTTGATTCTGACATAGTTAAAGTTTTAGAATAGTTAGAATGTGTGGATGATAAGGATTATGAGTTGGCATATTTAATACATGAGCTGAGTTTGTTATATAATCAAAGGAAGGGATTCAAAGATAAGTTTTTAGAAGTATCAAGAAATGAGTAGAAGGACAAAATGGTGGGTAGATTTGTTGAATCTAACCAAACCCTATGATGTACAATAATGTTTAAGTAGAAAAAGATCAAAGCTACCTATTTAAGGAAGCATAAGAGATGTTTTCTAGGGTTGTTTTTTTATTATTGGATATTTTATGGAGAACCTATGAAGAACAGATTAATAGAGGAAAAGTGAGAAGATTGGTGAAGTGTGATTGCTTGAAGGTTTGCCAAGAAAAGTAGTGAAGGAGATGACAATGAGTTCTAGTCAATGAACTAGCAAATGAGTGAATGGAGATTTGAATTTGAAAAAGTGATTTGTATCTTAATAAATCAACCCTTTTGTTACTTTGTAATCATTATGATAGTGAAAATCCTTTAATCAAGGTTGGCATACTAGTCATTTTGTAAATCTTTTAATCAAGGTGACATTCTAATGGAATGTTCCAAAGTCCTCTAACTAGGCCACTCCTTATTGGGTGATTAAATCATTTAACAAGGTGACACCTAACAATGTGTTTTATAACCTTTAATAGGGCTGTCTCTTAACTAAGCTCACTATTGGAAATAATTATTCAATTGTATATTGACATTGATGTTTACACAAATATTTCTATTAACTAAGAAATATAGAGTTTGTAGTACTAAGCTTGTATATTTTAGTATTAATTGAGTAGTCAAGTAAAGAAGACTTTCTAGTATTAACCGAGTAGTTGGTTAATAAGGGGATTCCTACTTGTAGTATTAACTAAGGGGTTGGGCATGGAAAGGCTTACAATATTGATTGAGTGATCGAGCATCAAAGGAGACACAATTTTAATCAAGCATTCAATCCTAATATTGACCAAGTAATAACATAATGCATTTGTTAATTATTTAATTAATTGAGGCTAATTAATTGGGTGTTTATTGATGTTTTGAAAGGGTATTTAAGCCAAATTTTCCTAGCTCATGATATATAATAAATTTCAAGTTGTGAGGATAAGAGTGACAAACGTGGAATATGAAATAATATGGAGATGTGAGTGAAGGCAAGGCAAAGCAGAAAAGTGTGGAAGATAAACTGCAAACAATTTCTAATCAGGAAAGATCCAAAAGTCAAGCCAGAAGAGATATTTGAATCTACAAATAAATTTTCTTCATAAATTAGGTCAAATTTTTGTTGCATTCTAACCATTGTAGTAGTAAAGAAATATCTAGTTAATAGAGTTAACTTAACAACCATTTTGTAAATCCTCTAACAAGGTGACATTTCAATATTAAAGTGTTTGAGGACCTCTAAATAGGTCACTCTTAATAAGGTGATCTAAATCCTCTAACAAGGTCATACTTTACAGTATGTTTTGTAACCTTTAATAGGGTTGGCTAATAATATGGCTCACTTTAGAAGAGTGAAAATTATTGTGACTAGTTGTAAGGTGGGTTTTCCCGAATTGGATTTCCATGTTAAATCTTGGTGTCATATGTATTCATGTTATTTTATTATGCTTTATGTTTATACAACTAAGTTACTAAAGTTCAAAATAGATTAATAATCTTAAGATTACTTTGTTAACTAGGTGATAGTAAAATTTTAATGTTAATCAAGCTAGTTAGTATTTCATGATGAGTGGAAGTTTGAATTGGCATTGAAGGGATAAGGATTCTTTTTGTTGTAACTAATTCATCCCTCCCCTTTCATTTAATCTCTTACATTTCCAACAATTGGCATCAGAGTAGTTAGTGTTTATAGGAAAAGGTCTTAAGGACCTAAGCTAAACATCAAGATGTCTTAGAGAAGGGAGATCCCTAAGCTCAAGAGAAAACTTTTCAACATGACATGAGTTGATGAAGCTACATATATCAAGCATTGGTGATGTTGGTGTATTCTACTTGGAGAATAAATATGTGCCACCACTCAAACCTATGACTATGGAGAAAATGAAAGAGGCAAAGGATCACAATATTATGATGATTGATATTGCATCCTCTTTGACCTATTCTAAATTTGATGAAGTCAATGATTGTCCTACTATATTTTACATGTGGGAAAAGATGAAGAAAGTATTTGGAGGTGAAAAAATGTGCAAAGAGACAAGGCAGAAAGTTTAAGAGGTAAGTTTGATTGATTGAAAATGAAATAAGCTGAGAACATTACCCAATATAGTGAGAGGATCAAAGAAAGTGTAAGTGCAATTAGGGCTTCAATAGGTAAAATTGATGATGAAATAGTAATTATCAAGGTACTAAGAACTCTTCTTCCTATTTATGCAAATAGAGTTTGAGTTATTCAAGAGACAAGATGTTGGAGCACATGATTAAACTGTGGATACTCTTATGGGAGATTAAAATTTTTTGAGTTTGATAACTTTGATAACTATGCCCCTATTAGAAACAATAGTCCACCAAGATAACTAAGATGGGGGGTGGTGAATCAATTATCTAACAATTAAAACATTTATCTTCTTTAAATAAACTTAACCATTCAACCAAAGTAAATAGCAACCATAATAAAATGCACATAGACAATCATATCAAATATTTTGACTAGGGAAACCCTTGATCAGAGGGAAAACCCTGGTGGGAATGATGCCCACACGATGATGTACTAATATAAATATTCCTTATTAGAGGATGGACCCTGTTAGGAGTCTATTTTAGCATTTAGTACATGAAATCCTTGTTAGGAGACTTTGAATCCCTATTAGGAGATTCCAACCCTATTAGGAGTTTTCTGTTAGGAGTTGTGCCAACCTTATTAGAAGTTGTAGTATAATGTATGCAAGAAGAGCCCACTACCCAAACATGCAATTTTAACTACAAGAAGAGCTCACTGCTCAAACATGTAATTTACTATTATGTTCTTATTTCATTCATTTGATCAACCCAACCAATCATTATCAGGCATTATAAACTAGGTCACTTACCTCAGATCCAAATATCAATCCTCAGATCACTCAACAAAACTTTGGTAATGAAGTTTTCTTCACTTCTGCTCTGCTTTGCTCAACTTCGCATTTTGCTCCTATCATCAATCATCAACCATGTCATATGATAAAGGAAAATATGCCTTATTTATATCAAGTCCATAAAAAAATTCATTGAGTCAGCTATTAGACCTTCTCAATTAATTACTATAGGACCACATTAAGAACATGTTACACTTAGTCATAACATTAATCTTTTGCCTTGCAACTTGAATAACTTTTCCTACATGTAATATTATGACTAGTGACCTTAGGCACATCATCACCAAAATGTCTTCTTCATGTCATCAACCTTGATTCTTAGAATATCAACTCTACTAAGAGATATAACATGTTTACTAGAACATGTCTCTATAAACTCTATCTCAGAATAGACATCACCAAAACTTACATAACTTCTTCTAGACTTATAATTTCTTCTTTTGACATTAACTACATATACCAAATACTCAGAAGTATCTCTCATAACGTTAGATAGTTAGAATACTCAATTAGAATACTCAACTAGTTATCCATACCAACTTGACCCTTTCCTTGTTCTTTTGTCAACTACTACAAAAAACTATTATGTTGACATCAATGAAAAACTCAATCATGAATGTAACATACCATTAGTAACATATCTATAATACTCTCCCATAGAAATATCATCAACATTCATGCTTCCAACAATCTTGCAACAATCTCCTTCTTTGGTATTGATGGCAATAGAGATGAAAAATGTCTAGTTTCAAGAATACCAACAAAAGACTATTCATCATTTTTTCAAATCCTCTTCATCAATCATTCTCCCCATTGATATGCCTCAATGTGCTTTATGTCAAACTATCATTCCATGTTGTGCTCATGCCCAACTTCAACAATATCATGTTTTTAATGCAATATTTCTCCCCCATGGGCATCAATGTCAAAGTTTCTAGCAACCAACTTTATTGCATCAAAATCTACAACAACTAATTCTTACTAGTTCAAGTGTCAAAAAACACTATTCAAAAACAACATCCAATAAGAGTCTTGGATGAATCTATCCATCACAGATACTCCCTCATATAGGAAGCATTAGTATCCAATCCAAACAAATAATAGTACTTTATTACACTAGACTAATGCACTCTTGCATCATCTACTCTAATTTAGGAAGGGGCATAACCCTAAGCATACCTTGCAAATACTCAAAAGTCTCTTTGGGAAGAGGCTTAGTGAATATATCTACAATCTACTATTTAGTGCTCACATACTCTAATTTGATTTCCTTTTTTGCAACTTTCTCTCTCAACATGTGATAATTAAAATGTGCTTAGTCTTTGAATGGAACACTAGATTCTTAGACATATTTACCATACTTGTGTTGTCACAATGTATGACAATAGGTTCATTGATTTCTATCCTTATATCCTTCAACATCTACTTCATCCAAACAACTTGATTGCAATTCTTTGTTGTAGAAATATATTTTTCTTCCATTGTACTTTGTGATGTACAATCCTACTTCTTTCTTAGCCAAGAAACCAATCTTCCTCCAAGAAAGAAGGCTCCACCACTAGTGTTTTTTCTTTCTCTGGGATTAGCATGGAATATTACAACAATTCCAACCATATTTTTTTATATATAGCCTTGGGTAAGTTAGATATTACAATCCTCCAATCATAGATATGTACTTTTTCTATTCAAAAATAGGTGTCTTGTCCTTTATAGATAACTTGTGTCTAGCCACCATAGGTGTTCCAATGGGTTTGCATGTGTCCAAACCAAACCTTTTTAGTAAATTCTTCAAGTACTTAGTTTGAGAAATAAAGATTCCTTCTTTATTCTATACAATTTGCAATCCTAAAAAATATTTCATTTCTCCTATCATACTCATCTCAAATTCTTTCTTCATCTCCTTAGCAAACTTCTCACTTTCTTCATCATTTCCTCCAAATATGATATCATCAATAAATTTTACCAAAATCATAAAACCATCATCAATTTCTTTCCAATATAGATTATTGTCTACAATACCTTTTCTAAAACCAAGCTTTTTCAAATGCTTGTCCAACCTCACATAGTAGGTTATTGGTGCTTTCTTCAAGCCATATAATGCTTTCTTTAGTCTGCATACTATGTCCTTATCATCTAGCAAAGAACATCCTTCAAGCTACTCAATGTAAACTTCTTCTTCAAGTTCTCCATTCAAAAATGCTGACTTGACATCCATCTAATATACTTTGAATTTCTTTTTTGCTGCATAGGCTAAGAATAATCTTACTGCTTCTATTATAGCCATTGGAGCATAAGTCTCTTGATAATCTATTCCTTTTTTGTATGAGTAACCTTTACATGCCAATCTTGCTTTGTTCCTTACAACTGCACCTTGTTCATTCATCTTATTTCTAAATACCCATTTAGTTCCTATAACTTTTTTGTCTATTGGTCTGGGAGCCAATTCCCATGTTTCATTCTTTATTATATGATCCAATTCCTCTTTCATAGCTTGTTTTGAATAATCATCTTTGCACACTTCATCTGCATTCGTGGGTTCTACTTGAGATATCAAATATAGTTCTTCATTGACTCTACTTTTTGTCATCACATCTTTGTCTTTTCTTCTAATGATCTACTTAGATGGTGATTCTTTATTATATTCTTTCTTGAATTAGGAGTTTTTATCTCAATTCTTGGTTCTACTGAAGGTTCTAAGCTTTGTTCCTACCTTAGCTCTCCTTCATTCTAAAAATCATTGTTACTTTTAAGAAATACCTCATTATTCCTTGGCTTAGTAACAAAATCATCATTTGAATTCTAATCAACTATTCTCTTTTGTATCCTTAATTTCTCATCAACTCTCACATTTGCACTTTCCATAATGGTCTTAGTTCTCTGATTATAACATTTGTAAGCCTTGCTTTTCACTGAATAACCAAGAAACATACCTTCATCACTTCTAGCATCAAACTTACCCATATCATCATTTCTTTTGATATAACACTTACTCCCAAAAATTTTGAAATACTTAATTGTAGGTGAGTGACCAAACCATAGTTCATAATGGGTCTTGCTTGTGTCTTTCCTGATTTGTACTTTGTTCATAGTGTAGAATATTGTATTCATAGCTTCTCTCCAAAATGCCTTGGATACATGATTTTTAGCTAACATAGCTCTTGCAACTTTTGTAACTAAAATGTTCCTTCCCTCTGCAATACCATTCTGTTCAGGGGTTCTCGAAGCTAATAACTATCTTTTGATTCCATTTTCTTTACAAAACATGTTAAACTCATTTGAAGTAAATTATCCTCCTCTATCTAATATTAAGCATTTAATCTCCATACTAGATTCATTCTCAACTCTATTTTTGAATGTCTTAAACTCATCAAATTCCTCATATTTCTCTTTAAGAAATGCAACCCCTGTCATTCTAGAAAAGTCATCAACTAGAATCATAAAATACCTTTCACCATAGAATCCTTTAGTTTTTATAGGATTGTTGAGATCTATGTGTACAACTTCCAACTTCATTGTATTAGTAAACTTCTTGCAAGGAAAATAAGTTATGTTATGCTTTGCCAACACACATTCCTTTCAAATTGTGCTAGTTTTACCATTAAGAGTTATAGATCCAATACCTTTAACTTGTCATGCTACATTATTTCCAAATCTTACAATTCCTCCATCCTGACTTTTGAAGTCAACAAACTTTTTCATATCACCAATCATATGATGTGAACAACCATTGTCAATTATCTAATTAGATTTCTTCTCAACCTATGGCACCAAAGCTACTTTCTTTGGACTTTCTTCTTTAATAACTACAAATCCAATTTCATCATTAGTAGCACTTAATTCTTGCTCATCAAAATCATTGTCTTCATTTGCATACAAACACTCTCTATCTTTTCTAGGATTGTAGTTTCATTTATACTTTTTCTCTCTTGTAGGACACTTAGATGCATAATTACTATATTCATCACAAGTCCAAAATTTTAAGATTTTCTTACCTCCTTTTTCTCTTCTTACTAGAAGGGCTACTCCTTCGATCTTTCTATCCTCCTTAGATCTACTACTACTATCAAAATCTCCTCTAGCACTTGTGTTCCTTGATAAATTAGGTCAGATATTCAAGGCACTGAAAGTTATCTCTATTCTAGTCAATTCTTTAGACTATCTAAGTTTATTCTCAACTACTTCAAGTCTTCCAAGCAATGTCTCCTTTGTGAAATCTTTGGTACAAGATATCAACAACTATATAATATGAACTACTAACTTATAGGTGGTGTTAGAGTCTTCAATATCTTCCATATAACCTCATCATCTTCTTTAGTTCCTCCTTGAGATCTAATACCTGGAGTAATTTCTAATATCCTACCTATATATGTTCTCCAAATTCATCTTCCATCATTTTAACATCTTGAAATGCACAAATCCAACTTTTCAATCTCAACTTCCTAGAATGTTCACCCCCTTCAAAATTAGTTTGCAAAGCTTTCCAAATCAAATGTGAAGTATCAAGTGATTTTACCTAATTGTATTCAATTTCAAGAAGTGTAGTCAATATTGCTTTTCTAGCTCTCATGTTGCACATAAAAAGATCTCTTTATGCCTTAGTACAAGTTTCCAAATCCTTTTTAGCAATGGTTGTCTTTGCTAATTTTTTCAAGATCCAATATACTAGACCCATGCACAACAAATGTGTCATCATCTTTTCTTTCCATTTATCATAGTTTGTTTAGTCAAACTTTGGACTATCTTTCCTAAACATGCTTGCCATGGATCTCCCAAAGTTGTTGAATCAGTTTTCTGATAATTAAATTTTTTATCTTCTTTAGACAAACTTAACCATTCAACCAAAGTAAATGACAGCCATAATAAAACACACATAGACAATTACACCAGATATATTGACCAGGGAAGCCATTGACTAGAAGGGAAACTCCAGTGGGAATAATGCCCACAAGATGACATACTAATATAAATATTCCCTATTAGAGGATGGACCTTATTAGAGGATGGACCCTATTAGGGGATTCCAACCCTATTAGGAGTTGTGGCAACCTTGTTAGGATTTGTATTACATTGTTTGCAAGAAGAGCCCATCCCCCAAACATGCAATTTCAACTAAAAGAATAGGTCACTACTGAAACATGTAATTTACTCTTATGTTCTTCTTTCCTTCATTTTTTTAACCCAACCAATCAATATCAAACCTTATAAACTAGGTCACAGACCTTGGATCCAAATATTAAACCTTGAATCACTCAATGAAACCTTGGTAGTGAAGTTTCCTTCACTTTCACTTTGCTCTGCTCAACTTTTCATTCTACTCTTGTCATCAATCATCAAAAATGTATTATGATAAAGTAAAATGTCCTTCCTTAATATCAAGTCCATAAAATAGTTCCCTAAGTCAGTTGTTAGACTTACTTAATTAATTATTATAAGACCACATTAAGAACATGTTACACTTAGCAATAACATTAATCTTCAACCTTGCAACTTGAATAAATTTTCATACGTAGAATATTTTGACTAGTGACCCTAGCCACATCACCACCAACATGTCTTCTTCATGTCATCAACCTCAATTCTTAAAATATCAAATCTACTAAGAGATATAACAAGTTTACTAGAACATGCCTCTGTAAACTCTATCTTAGAATAGACATCACCAAAACTTACATAACTTCTTCTAGACTTGTCATTTCTTCTTTTGACATTAACTACATATACTAGATACTCAGAAGTATCTCTCATTACCTCAAATAATTAGAATACTCAACTAGCCATCCATACCAACTTGATCATTCTACTATTCTTCTCTTAGATACCATAGAAAACTATTATGTTGACATTAATGACAACCTCAGTTATGAATGTAACATACCATTAGTAACATATCTAAATACTCCTCCATAGGAATACCATTAGCATTCATGCTTGCAACAATCTTGCAACAACCCCTTCTTTTCAAAATCTTGAATCTAGGTTCAAATCAAAACTAACCATTGGTATAAAAGGAGGGAACTCAAAAAGAAAAAAAGTGGGAAGTGAAGAAGAAGATGAATCAAATGAAGATCTTGAAGTCATTGAATCTCTTCTAGCGAAAAGAGTAGTAAAAGGGAAAGGAAAATTCAGAGGTAAAATTCCATTGATTTCTTTCTCATGTGAAGAAGTTGGTCACATTTTTGCAAGGTGTTCAAACAAGGAAGATAAATATGAGAAAAGATTCAACAAGTTCAAAGGAAAGACTTCAAAAGCTACAAGCACTACAAAGGAAAAAGGTAAGAAATCATGTTACATTGCAAAAGATTTTGATAGTGATAATGATAAAGATGAAGTAGTGTATATCGTTGTTAAGGATGAATTTGATAATGAGGGGAATGAAAATATGGCACTTATCTCTCATGTTAGCGAAAATGATACATGGATCATAGATAGTGGTTGTTCTCATCACATGACTGGTGATAAAACTAAATTTGAACATTTGGAACACTATGATGGTGGAAGTGTTAGATTTTGAAACAATGAACCATGTTATGTAAAGGGAAAAGGAATCATAGCATTAACTGATGGAATAAAATGTGAGAATTCCTACTAGGTTGAAGGATTAAGACATAATATACTTAGTGTAGCATAGTTGAACAATATAGGATACAAAGTTGAATTCATGAATGGAAAAGATAAACTATTGGATGGAAAAAGAAAACTAGTTGGAACTGGAAATTAGACAAAAGGATTTTTTTTTTACCTAGATCTCATTGAAATAGATGCTTGCTAGCTTAAATAGAAGAAAGTTGGCTATGAGGTAAAAGAATGTGCCATGTTATTTTTTACAAGCTATTTACCATTAAAAAGAACAAAAGAGTAAGAGGCATACCTTGTCTAAAGAAACCTAAGATGGGCATGTGCAAACAATGTCAAATTGGTAAAATGATTAAAAAAGGTTTCAAAAGTAAGTCCTACAATTCTAAAGAAGTTTTGGAACTTGTCCACACATATCTTTACAGGCCAATAGGTGTAGAAATCTATTGTGGAGATATATATTTCATTCTATTTATTGATGATTATTGTAGAATAATGACTGTAATGTTTTTGAAAGATAATTCTAATGCTTTTCAAATTTTAAATGGTATTTGGCTAGAGTAAAAAAAAAGAAACAGGGAAGAATCTAAAATGTCTAAGATCAGATAGAGGAGGAGAATTCATCTCAAATGAATTAAATGAGTTATACAACGAAAGAAGAATCAAAAGACAAGTATTAGCACCTAGAAGTCTAGAAAAAAATGGAATTTCAAAAAGAAGAAATAGATACATCATGTAATGTGCAAGAACATTAATGATAGAGAAGAATGTTGTACCAAAATATTGGAGAGAAACAAATAACATAGTAATTCATACATTGAACTGAGTTCAACTTAAGAAAGGTACAAAAAAAACATCTTATGTATTACGGTATGGTTACAAACCAATATTTTCTATCTCAAAGTATTTAAAAGAAAATTTTATATCTCAAAAGAAGTAAGAAAAGGAAAGCTTGATACAAAAAGTGATGAAGTGATATTCCTAGGGTACTCCGATAAAATCAAGACATACGAATGTTTGAATCTTACTAATCACAAAGTCATTGAAAGTGCACATGTGAAGATTGATGAGTTTGTAGAAAGAAGTGAATATTAGAGTAGAGAAGAGCCTCAAGATTACACAAAGTTTTTGTGCTATGAGGAACATGAGAATCTACCTTAGAAGGTTAAAGTCAATCAGCAATCAAGTGTACCCAATAATTTGTTGGTAGTTCATCCTAAGTCATAGACAAAGGAACCTAAGTCACAAATAGTTCAACTTGAGTTAAAGCCTTAGGCAATGCAACCTGAGTCACAAGTAGGCACACTTAAATAATAGCTAGATCAGCTAGAGGAGTCCAAGAAAAATGATGAAGATCTTTGAGAATAAAGTGAACCAAATTCAGAGAAAAGAAAGAAAGATCCAAGACTTGTTAAATATGTCAGAAGAATCATGTAATTGATAAAATAATTGGAGAAGAGACAAAAGGCATACTGAAAAGGAAAAAATTAAAAGGTATATGTTTACTTAGTGAATTTGAGCCTAGATCTATAAAAGATGCTTTATAAAATGAAAGTTGGATAGAAGAAATGAATGAAAAGATTGAGCAAATAAATAATAATAAAATCTAGTCTCATTTTCCTAGACCCAAGGATAAAAATGTGATTGGTACACAATGGATATTAAAAAATAAGTTGAATGAGAAAGGAGAAGTGATAAGAAATAAGGAAAGACTTGTATGAAAGGGTTTTTCCCCTATTACATGACTTGAGGGAGTCAAAATACTTCCAACATATTCAACACAAAAGTGATTCAAAGTGTATCAAATGGATGTTAAATCAACTTTCTTGAATGGAGTTTGGAAGAAGTCTACATTGAAAAACCTGAAGGTTTCATTGATCAAATCCAAAGAAAAATGGTATGTAAAATTTATAAAGGTTAATATAAATTAAAGTATGAAAGTCTACATGGATATCTCACAAAAAATGGTTTTGAAAATACAAATGATAATAGCAATTTCTATATTGAGGTAGGACCACAGGATAAGATATTGCTTGCAGAAATATTTGTAGATGATATCATATTTGGTGGACATGAAATATTATGCAAGGAATTTATTGGATCAATGAGAAAATAATTTTAAATGTCCATGTTTGGAGAAATTAAATTATTTTTGGGTCTACAAGTTCAATAGATGAAGGATGGAATATACATCACTCAATCAAAATACATCAGGGAAAAATTGAAAGTATTTGGAATGGAAGATCCCAAACCAATTGGGACACCTACATCTACTAGACATAAGCTCTCCAAGAATGATTATTCAAAGAAATAAAATCAGACTACTTATAGATCAATGATTGGGAAACTTCAGTATGTGGTTTACAACAGACCTAATATTGCATTGGTAATTGGCATAGTTTCAAGATTTTAAGCTAATCCTAAAGAAAATCACATGATGGGAGTTAAAATAATTTTGGAATACCTAAAATAAACTGAACAATATGGGTTATGGTCTAAGAAAGGAGAAAATCTTGACCTAATATCCTTTATTGATGCAGATTCGGAAGGAAGCATTGATGATAGAAAAAATACTAGTGGAGGAGCATTCTTTGTTGGAAAGAGGTTAGTGTCTTGGACAACCAAGGAGTAGAATTGTATTTCTCAATCCACAGAAAAAGAAAAATATGTTGTTGTAGTATTTAACTATTCTAACATAATATGGATCAAGGAATTGATGTTGGGAATAAAGGAAGAAATAAAGGAACCAATGGTTATCTATTGTGATCACACAAGTGCAATTAATATATATAGAGATCCAACGATGCACATAACAAAAAAAAAAAACACATTGCAATCAAATATCACTTCCTAAGGGAATTGGTTCAAGACAAAGAGGTGAGACTGGAATATGTAAACACCAAAGAGCAGATAGCACATATATTTACTAAAGAATTACCTAAGGATGCATTTATGTATCTAAGAGGTAAAATAGGGGCTATTCCCCTATCTAACACTCACTAAAGATAAAGATAGTGTGGAATCAACCAAGCTCCATTGAAGATCAATCAAGTTGATGTAGTGAAATGTAGAGCATATTGCATATGAATCAGTACAAAAGGTACATTGTAATTTTACAGTCTATGTCCTTTGGCAATTGATGGAGAAGAGGGAGAATTTAGTGTCAACATGTTTGAATGAGAAAAATGAAGAGTCTTTATATTTAGATAATGGAATGTACAACTAAGAGAGATAATGATAGCATAGTATTGATAGGAGAGCAATAGAGACAAATCCAAGTAGAATCTCAGAGGGAGTTAGTATGGATAAGAATCAGAATGAAACTAAGGATATTATCTTATATATTTCTCATGTTTTATTAGTTTATGTTGACATGATGTGTTGCCATCAATGCTAGAGAGGGAGTTTGTTGGAAACAATTCTTCAATTGTATATTCTCATTGATGTTTACACAAATGTCACTATTAATCGAGAAATATAGAGTTTGAAATATTAACCTTGTATATCTTAGTATTAACCAAGTAGTCAGGTAAAGAATACTTTCTAGTATTAATTGAGTAGTTGGTTAATAGGAGAGTTCTTACTTTTAGTATTGACCGAGTGGTCAGGCATCAAAAGGATTACAGTATTGATTGATTGGCCAGGCATCGAAGGAGTCATAGTGTCAATCGAGCATTCAATCCTACTATTGACTAAGAGACAACATAATGCATTTTCTAATCATTTAATTAATTAAGGCTGACTATTTGGATGTTTATTGATGTTTTGAAAGGGTGTTCAAGCTGACTTGTCTTAGCTTATGATATATTTCAAAGGTCATGTTATGAGGATAAGAGTGACAAAAGTAGAATATGAAATAAGATGGAGATGTGAGTGAAGGAAAGGAAAAGAAGGAAAGTGTGGAAGATAAACTGAAAAAAATCATCTAATCAAGAAGGAGTTCAAGAAAGAATAGAGATCTAAATTTGCAAAGAAAGTTGCTTCATAAATCAGGTCAAATTATTGTTGCATTATAACCATTGTAGCAGTAAAGAAATCTCTTAACAAAGTTGAGTTAATAGTCATTTTGTAAATCCTCTAACAAGGTGATATTTCAAGATTGAAGTGTTTGAAGACCTCTAACCATGCCACTCCTAATAGGGTGATCTAAATCCTCTAATAGGGTCATACTTAACAATATATTTTGTAACCTTTAACAAGGTTGGCTCCTAACAAGGCCCACTTTAGAAGAGTAAAAATTATTGTGACTAGTTGCAAGGTGTTTTTTTTGAAATAAGGTTTCCACATTAAATTTTGGTGTCATATATGTTCATGTTATTTTCTTATGCTTTATGTTTTTGAAACTAATTTACTAAAGATTAAAATAGATTAATAATATTAAGATTTCTTTGTTAATCGAGTGTCAGTAAAATTTTAATGTTAATTGAGCTAGTTAGTATTGCATGATGAGTAGAAGTTTGTATTAACATCTAAGGGACAAGGATTTTTTTTTGTGGTAACTAAATCACCCTTTCCCTTTCAATTACTCTCTTACATTTCCAACACTCACTTTAGAAGAAGGAAAATTGGTAACATGTTACTTGGTGGGTTTTCCCAAAATGGATATCCACATTGACTCTTGATGTCAAACATGTGTGAATGTTATATATGTGATGCATGTTGTTTACTATTAGTAAGAATATACTAACTAAAGAGCTAAGTGATGAATTAATATATTACATTATTGATGATATGCTATATGTACCAAGTGGTTTAATGAATTTTTTAACTTGTTTAAAGTTAATGAAAGTTGAATTGGTACATCTAGACCTAAGGATAATTGATTCACCCCCTCCCCTCTCATTTATTCTATACAAAAATAACATAGGGATTCAATACTTGGATAATTTCTTAAGGGTATTCACTCCTCAAACAAACCCTAGGGCACATTTGTTTGCACAAAAATTTACAAAAAATACACCAAAAATTTTTTATTGGTAGAATCAAACCAATATTGGCTCTATCTAGGGATGGAAAATAGCTTTCATTCACACAAGGATCCAAAACACTGGGAGAAGTAGAACACACTATATAACATGGTATAAATCTAACTGATTGTTCATGGAAAAATGATACCTTCAATAGAAGTACCTCTTCGAGAACTATCCATAAATAGGGAGTTTTTGAATGTCACTAGAGAGCTCTCTAATAAAGTATGAGTTCTCACCCTACTTCTAATGAATTTTAAAGCCCCTTCCCTAGTACCTTATTATAAATATTAATAACCTGAATAAGGTTATATCTAGGAGGAATAAAGGAGATAAGATGTTGTGTTCTATCTCTTGTGAATGTTAGACTGTTACTGCACACCTTATATTAGAACGATGGTAAGAAGGTCTAAGAATCTAAGTATACCTTGATTTATAATGAACCTAAAATCTTATTAAGACTGATGTATATTGTAGTCATTGTTGTGCTAAGTATCATGTTTGAATTACTTTAGGTTGATAAGTTAAGACCATATGGAACAAAGACTTGAGGTGCCATAACTTAGAAAACTATGTCGATGGGTTCCTGATATTTGATGGCCTATTAGGATAACTAAATTGTATGGATAGTATGAAAAGATGAATTAACACTACCCTTGTGGGTACTTATAATAATAATAGACAGAAATTGTTATCAATTTAGATAAGGTCTACTTGGTAGAGCTTGACATGATTTAAATATAATAATTTAGTTTGTCATAGTGAACGGTGATTAAGATGAAGATATAATATATTGACTAACAGATATAATGGGTTACCTAATGATTAATTTTGAACCTATGTAGACATGATTATGAAAACATCCTAATTCCCTAACATTAGTGATTTTTGAGACATAATCCTTATAATGTAAAATCTCATAATAATAATGGGATAGTGTTAGTAATCAAACTATATTTAATTGAATCAAGTATACTAAGTTGTGATGATTACATTTTGGTGGTTTCAACCTAAGGTATCTAAATCAAAACTAATTTTTAGGTTGGCTAATTAAGCAATATAGATCCAACATTTCATCATTTGGATAGGAAATGGATTAGGATGTTGTTCAGAATGCTAGTAGGATCATTTGATTAGAAAATTAATGTAGATATGCAAATTCTAACATTTTAACATTTCAAAAAAATTATATGAAAATGATTGAGAAATAAAAGTTGATCATGTGACAATTGAGTATGTTAAAATTGACTATGATGATTATGATTAAATGTGATGTGTAGATTTTAAATCCTAACATTTTGAATGTCTTATTTGAAATGATTAAGTAAAGGGATTCTATTGAATAATGTTAATATGGATTACTTAACATTTAAATTCAAATGCATTTATGATATGCATTTTATATTACCCCCTTGGACTACTAATGTTTGAGTTTAGTGTGTAGGAAGTGGAACCATGGAAATATTTGGGGGGAAACAAGTTCCAAACTTATGAGAACACAGTTTAACCAAGGCGAATCTTTGGAAGATTTAAAAGCCTCATTGTGATGTATTTTATTTCATAAATGTAAGCTTGGTTGTGTGTGAAGTTTTTAATCTCAAAGATGCATTAGGGACATGTCATGATGGTGTGGAATGTTATTTTATGTGTCACTTGAAACTTGTGAATTTTGTGTGTTAATGACATGTCATCTACGGTTTGGTCATGGTAGCATGTTACCCTAAAACTAATTACCTAGTTAGTGATTAAATAAACCCAAGTTGATAGGGGTAGGATGGGTCACTATCACAAGGAAATTCGAATTTAGACTTAACCAAGGGTTTGAAGGGTCATTCGGTGGTCCCAAAGTGTCTTTTATGTAAAAATGGGCTACCCATATGATAGTAAAACAATGTTATGGACCTAATTTTGACCATGATAGTGACTAGACAGCCTAGAGGGGCCCTTTACGAATGCCTTCTTCCACCAATTCGAAAATGGAGTTGTCATATGTGTTCTTTCCCATGTTTTCACTAAATCAAATATAGAAAATTTAGAGGGATAAAAGTTTGCAAGAGAAAGTGGCATGGTGATTTTGCCAAAATAGATAGTGGGAAAGCCCTTTTAGAGAGTCTTGGACAAACTAGTGGGTTGTTCACCCACTCTCTAAGTTTTGAGACAATTAGGGTTTTGGAGGGAGGCTAAGGGAGCTCTTCATAAACTATCATTACCATAATCTTGGACCAAGGTTGGTGCTTAAACCATGTACACTTTGTTTTAGTATTACATAATGAATCTAAAAGTATGGAGTGTTGCTATGGGATCATGTTTTGTTATTGTAATCTTGTTTTGTGTTGTGATTATGCTTTATGTTTCATGCATACTTTGGTTTTCTTTATTGATCTCTTTGTTTTGGTTGAATGTGAAATTGTTATGGGTGTGAAGGCTTCACTCACCCTTGGGAGGGAAGAGAAGCCTTGGGTGAAGGGGTTAGTTGGGCTCAACATTGAAGTTGAGAGATTTTCCTCCTAGAGAGAGTTTTGTTGTTCATGGAGTATGGGCTCCATGGAAGCCATATGCCTTGTTTGATAGCCTTGAAGAGGAATTTTTATTATGGGAGGTATAAGTGTATTGATGTGATGAAGAGGATGTATTTGATAGCCTTGAAGAGGAATTATGCAATTTCAAATGTATATGTGGACATGGAATTCTCCTCTTTGGAGAGCCCACCTTCACCCCTTGTTTCATGATTCCAATGGAGAATCATCATGTCAAACCTTGGAAGAGAGTGTGATGTATTTTGTTTTATTTTTTTCATGCATTGCATGTGTGTATCCCATTTGGACTTGTTTCCCCTACTCGGTGGGTGGATTCATAGAATCCTAGGATGGGAGGTGAGCCTCCATGGTTCCTGGTTTGTGTTGTTTTGTGCACGTTGTGGAAATGAACATCTTGGAAAGGTTAGGGTCTTCCCTTGACATTATTTGTGAACCAAGGATTGTGATGAGTTCATCTTTTGTTATTTTATTTTGTTATGTGTTATGAAGGTTCAATATTTATTATCATGCTTTTGAAATGTAAAGAAAATGTGGAGATGTAGCATATAGACTATGACATGTATGTAGTCAGTATTGTGAATATAGGTACCTTCATTTTGTGTAAGAATAAAGAAATAGTTTTTGTAAGAGATGTATCTCTTTTGTTGGAAATTATCTAGTATAGTAATATTCATCATTTCAAAAAATTCATGTGGTAGATAGCTCTTGTATATAAATAGGTCCAAGAAATTTAATGTATAGAAAAGTTGAGAATTTCTTCATGTGAGAGAGAGTGTATGAAATATTGGTTTAGATGGGATTAGAGGAATCATTGTAAAGAATGGATTTTTTGTTTAAAGCAATGAGAATAAAGTTTCCATTATTGCATTTGCCCATGCATATAAAAATGATTTAGTTGTTAGAAATAAATCTAGTGCATGATTTTTAACTCATTCTTTGGAAAAAAGAAGAAGAAAAAGCTTTCAAACTTGGGTTTGTACCTGTGAGTGTTAAAAATTAAGTCATCTAATACTAATGCATTAATGGACTATAGTCTTTTTAACCTGTCATTTAGAAATCTCTCTAAATTCCATGGTAGTGATGAGCAAAGAAATTGCAATGTAACTCATACTCCAAGTATATAAGCGAAGATATGTTGTAGGTGCACTTTTTTTCGTCTAGAATTTGTATGAGGATAAGAAATTTAAAGTCACTCATATTATAGAACAATATTTTATTTAGAAAGAATATGCTAAGTATCTAGTGCATAAAATATTCACTAAACAATATCCTAGCTAAGGGATAAGATTCAACGATTAATAAAACACCTAGTTTCTAAATAATGTGGGAAAAGATTCCCATGAGTCACATGCCACTATATTATAAAAAAACACAAGAAAATTTAAATAATGATTGTTAAAACTATGTCAAGTCAAATCATAAAAAAGCTAGACCTAGGTAGAACCCTAGAAGAGATAACATCACCATCAAAACAATAAAATTTAAACAATAATTTTTAAAAAAATAATAATAATAAATAAATAAATAAAAATACAACCTCAAACCTAAGACTAAGTGCATTCTCTCCCTAATAACATCTTGGTGCATGTGACAAGGTTTGGAAGAGGGAGCTACCCACTGACTTGAAGTCAAGTTCACCTACCAATGTGCCTCCACCTTGGAAAAAGGAAAGTTTACTTTGAGCTATGTTTAAATGCCTTGTGCTCTTGAAATAAATCCTAGGTGTACATGCATAGGGATGATAAAATATGTCTTGACCTGAAATAAGTCAGGGTTCTTCTCCCTAGGCACCTCCATTATTGGAGGAAGGGAATGCATTTTTTTCAAAAAAACCTAGGTGGCCTAAGGGGATGGTAAAGTGGTAAGATATTGGGGTAAAGTTTTTAGGAGCCTAAGGAGGAGGTAGGGATAAAGTAACACCACATTGGAAGGAGAGAGAAGGGGCATGTGATTCTAGGGCTTAGGAAAATTCACATGTGAGGATGTGAGTTTTAGTTAGGGGTATGTTATGTGTTGGTGTAGGAATTAGTGTTGGATTTTATATTATTGTTATTGTTATTGTATGGATAATGATATGTTATGGGTAATTGTTAATGTTTTTTTTTGGGATTATATTATTGTATAGGGTAATGAGTTAATAGTTAGGGGGATTATGTTAATTGTTTGTATGGGATTGTTAGTAATGTTTTTCTTTGAAATTAATATAGTAGATAAAGGCATGTGTTAGTAGAGGAAGCTAAGATTAGTATTAGGGTGGAAGATCTAGGGATATATGATAATTTTTATCAAATAATTAATTACACATAATTAGTAGATAAAATAATTTAAAATAATAATAATTAATAATTAAAATAAAATAAATAAAGAGCGAGATGTATTACAATTATTTTTGGTATAAATATCCTAATGAATCATCTATATAATGTCAATGTTACGCACATGTATCTCAAATATGAAAAGATGTAATTTTTATTTTTTTAAATGTTGGTTGTGTTATGCTTGGTTAAGATTGGGGCATGACATGAATCAAGTAGGGTCTTAACTATATTAGGTGAAAATTCCCATGTTCACCTCTATCTTCCAATATGGAATTCAACAAAAACACTAGGTCATCAACTTCAAATTTCTTGTCATTTATTCTTCCTATCATATAGATTTTTTACTTGTTACTATAATTTAGTATTCTTGGTTGCAACTTCTCTTCTGGTCTCATCTAACTCTAGAATGTCATCCATTCTATTTGAATATTATTAGTGATGTCATCATTATAAAATTGGACAAACTTATACATATCTATCAAGTTGATCTATAGCAACCTTGCTTGTATACCATACACAATATCAACTAGAGTGGATCCAATTTCTTTTTTCACTATCACCCTATCTACCCAGAGTACTAAGGGTAGCTTTTCATTTCATACCTTCTTGTTTGTGTCCAAAATTCCTTAATAATCTTTAATAGGCTCTTGTTACTAGATTCAATATGTTTATTCCCTTAAGAGTGATATGGGGAAGAGGTATACCTGGTAATCCCATATTTTTCACAAAATTGGATATATTAATCTAAACTAAAACACATTGCATCATCTATGACAATCCTTCTATGACATCCAAATCTAAAAAATAAAATTATTTTAAAAAAATTCCATCACCACTTTTTTAGTATATCTTATAGGTGGGATGGCTTCCACCTCCTTAGTAAAGTAATTGGTGACTATAAGAATCCATGAGTGACGTCCACTAGATTTATTAGGGGTTTTCCAATAAAGTCAATTCCCCATTGCTGGAAATGTTTATGTACCTCTACTAGCATCAATGGAAATTTTCTTGATAAATTTAACTTACTATAAAATATTGGGCATGCATTACATTTCCTTACAAGATGATGTGAATCCTTGAAAAGTGTAGGCCACTAGAAACCATATATAATCACTTTTTGTGAAATAGTTTTTTCCATGTAATGGCCTCCACACACCCAACTATGCATTTCATCTAAAATTTTAACATCTTTTTTAAGATTCACATAATTTAATAACACCCCATCATTAGTCTTCCACCATACTTTTCCCAAAATAATAACATATGTAGTAACATGCATTTTGAGATTTCTTATATCATTATCAATTAATTTAGGAGGCCATTTCATCTTTTGCAAGTAATAGATTATGTTATCATACCAATAGAAATAATCTATATCACATGGACATTCTATCTTCTCCTCTTCAATGAGGTTTATATGATTTTCATCAAAGTTAGCTTGAGTTGTTAGTTTTGCAAGTCCCTGGCCTTTGCCAACTTTTTATTTGGTAATCAATAGGTTGTCTTCCTTGATGCTTTGGTTTATACCTTGACCCTTTGACTACCCAATAGCTTATGGAGAACAAAGAAGTTAATAATAGAATGGATCAATGTAGTAATCTATCAGATAGCCCTAAATTGAAAGCTACAATTCCCTTATGAATGCAAGATATGCAATGAATTTTTCTTTCAAGTTTTGGGGGTATGCTCTTAACCAAAGAGTAGAAGAGGAAAAAACCAATTCTCTCAACACTTTAAAGAACCTAGGAAAAGAAGGGGGATTAACTCACAAAATGCAATCTACTCAAACTAATGATGTAGAGAAAATGAAACATACAAAACTAACTACAATAGCAAGATGAGAGGAAGAGATCATGAAATAGGTAATTGTCAAATGATGCAGTTAGCTAATGTTTTGACAATACCCAAATTGTCTATCTTTTAGCTACTTCACACATTAGTTCCCAAATTCCTTATGCAATGAACTAAAATAAACACACATACTAGCAGAGAGAATGGAAGACATGCTTGTGCTAAAGAGAGTGAGACATACAATCTGTTGAATGAAGGAGATAAAGCCAAGTTCATTCACTTTCATTTAATCATCAACATTAATACATTCATTCCATATACTCCAGTCTAAAATATATAAATAGAAAAAATTAAAATGAACTTAGATTCACACACAATAGTCCCAGCTACAAGGGTTTTCCCAAAGCAAATTTTTCTAATCTTATTAACTTCATCAAAGATTACATTTATAGGCCTTCTAAAAATGGTCGATTACATTGTATGATTTCCTTTGCAAAGCATCTATAAAAAGAATAATCTAAAAATAGGACAAGCATGAATCATTGCTTGTTATAGAGAGTGAAAAAATACCATAAATGGAAAAAAATGAAAGAGGGGATGAAGAATGATAGATTTATGGAAAAGCATAAAAATATTATGCCTTCTTAGATGTAACTGACTTAGCTCTATGAGATTCCATGGCTTTGGTTACATTATCTAGCTCCTTGACACCTGGAATGAGGATATTGTCAATTTCGATGATCCAATAGTCATGCATTACCATTAGTTCATCAATTCTAGCCACCCTTGATTGGAACTTCTCCATTTCTTTCCTTATTCATGGATCTTGGACACTTGGAGGTTGAAGGGATCAATAGACTTGTCAAAAAATGCTAGGAACTTGGACTTCATTCTCTCAATGTCCATGAGCTTTCCATTAGTTGATTCAAAGGACTCTATGTGCAAGATCTTCAAATACTATAATAACTTTTCAATGATCTTATGCACCAAGTCATGCACATCCTTGAGTTCTCTCATAGATCTCATAGAGATTTCTATGGAAAACTCCAAGGATTGCTTCTAGTGGAATAGTGACTCTTGGTCAGTCTTTAGAATCCCATGAGCAATGGCTACATTAATTTTCATGTCTATGACTTCCTGTAGAAGGGCCAATTGCTCTATCATCTTGTCTTCTACCTTTTATATAGTTGTTTGATGACTTGAAGCTGCCTCTCTGAGCTTGTGAGCATCCAATACTAGGCTTTCTAGATTCTCAACCAGTGGAGGACCTTTAGCCTTTAGTTGATCCACCCATGCTCAACCTACTTTCTTGAATTGTCTCTCTTGCTACAACTTGATTAGTAAATTCTCCTCTACATTTAGATCAAATTGACTGAAAGAAGTACTCTTGAGTGTAGATTTTATGTAATTCATTAGCTCTTTGTTTGAGGTCTTTAATATCTCCTTGTCCACTATTAGCTCTTCTAGATTTTCCTCAATTTTCTCATTAGTTTACTTCCACATATTCACCATGGAGTTGTGAACTAGAATACCAAGGTCCAATGTCTTGATTTAAAAGTTTTCCTTTGAGAGCTCATGAAATCTTCTTTCTTTTTGAGGCTAAACAATCTCAACTAGCATGTGGCCAGTCATTGAATCTGTAGCGAGTGCTACAAGCATCTTCTACTTCTTTGTTTTCTTTGATGGCTCAAAGAAAGTGACTTGTGTAATCAAGTCCTTTGATGGGGCCACATCCTCATATCTCCTCTTCTTCCTACCAATGGTCTCCTCTAGCCAAGACTCTATATAGAGCACATTGATAGAAGATTATAGTGTTATGGGATCAAACAACTTCCTTGGGATAAATGGAGTTGGCTTTCTCTAAGAAGAAAGAGGGAAGGTAGAAATTTTGGTTACCAAAAGGTTTAGAGTATCCTATTGCTAAGATACTTCCAATTCTTGGCCATCCATAGGGTTAGTGTAACCATCCAAGTTGATGATTTGAATAGGGGATGATGGCATAGCAACTTACTTTTCTTGTTCCTTCCTTTATCCTTCTCACCTTCCTTCTCTCTAGTCTTCTTGATATTTGGAAGAGGGCCAGCTCTGTAGATAGGGGTGAGTGGCACCTTATTTTCTAGAGACTTGTTTCCTCCTTGGCCAATTGATTGTAATGGCCATGTAGATGTTGTTGTAGTCTTTATTGTGGTCATAGTTGTAGCAAAATAGGTGGCCCCATTTGACACTCCACCTGTAGAACTAGTGCTCCCAGTCCTCTTCTTTCTTGCTCAAGTCCATTCCACCCACTTGTGTATTCTTTTTATTATACCCTGCATGAGAACCTCCATGGTTTTAGTGACTGGATCTACTAGTGGGGTAGATAGAATTGGTGTCTTCTTGATATTCTCATAAGATGTGGGATGCATGTAGGCTCCATCATCTTCAAGCTCAAAGACATCAAAAAATTTTTTATATAATTTTATTTCATTAATAGTTAGGCTTGACCAAAATCTCCCAAGTTTGGTATTCATTAAGACACCCAGATGAAAAATACTCAATATCTAGGACCTGCCTATAGAAATATCCCAACTTTAGATGATACCTAATAAAATTCACTATATCATATTGAGGCCTAAGCACCTCATAATCTAAAAATTTAATCTTTCCATCAAAACTCTTCACCAAATTTTGAGTATCTGATTTGGAAGTACATGAATATGGGCATGCCACTATAGGAAATGGAATCCTAGATATCTTATTCACATTTGAACACATAGTGTTCACCTTCAAGGTTTGTCAACAAAACTTGGCTAGAACTACCTTATCATCTAAATATCTAGGCAACCTCTTGGGAAAACCATCATAGGCTCCTATCTACAAATAGGAGAAACTTGGAAACTAGATGAATGAGAATCCAAACTGGATTATAGCCAAAATTTCTTCTAGCGAGAACTTCCTTTTTGGGCATCCTTGTGATTCTTAGTATAACCTCATTATAAAAGCATCATTTATAGGAACATACTTCTTGTAGATTATTTGCAATTGTAGATGTGGGTAAAAGTCATAGGCTTTGGTGTGCTCATCATAATTTGGAATGCTAGGAAGTCTAGGCTACAAGTGATGGGTTTCTAAAGAATAGATTAAATAAGAGGACATATAGAACTACTTGAATCCTTTCATCAACTACAATTACAAAGCAAGATCATCACAAATGATTTGTGCCAATTGATCTTCTTATCCTTAGCACATATTTCTTATACTAGGAAAAAGTGGTGCTCGATAAACTCCAAAATATTCTCTATTCCTTTCAATTGGAGAAGTGCAAGGATATCCACAATCTCTCGCTTTAGATTTGTGCCAAACAGAGTCTTTGACATTTTTCTCTTCTTTGAGTGAGCAGTCTTAAACCAAGTCCTCTGCATGTCCTCCCATCTGAGGATCTTCTTTTCATTGAACATCGATGCAGAGGAACTAAAATTGATGTCATAGTATTGCTCTTACATAGGGATGCCAAATGTTGACTACATCAACACCTTGTTAATTGATAAGAGAATGGATTGGTCTAGAAAAAATATATTCTTCATGTCTAGATTGCATCTCTCTATTCACTCCTTTACTAACTCAAGTGCATGAACCGCTATTGGAAAACCAATTGCTTCTACCAATCCACTTCAAACTGATCAGGTGAATGGGTTGGGAATTTAGCCTCCTTTCTAGATTACCCAAATCATAAAACTTGAAGAATGTATCTATAAAATATTTTAACTCACTCTCAAAGCCAATTAATATTTCATAACGAGCAGCTTTGATTATTATTTTCTATAATTTCTTAGGATGTAGTTCTCAATAAATAGTCATTTAAATATACTGGTCGAAACCAATTGCATTTAATTTTGATGAAATAGCATTAGCAATTAAATGTTGGTACCACAAGAACAAAATTTAATTTGGCTAACAATTATAGCATTCAGATTTACATTTAATTCCATGAGTAATGACTATTTAAACATTATGTTTATTTGCACATAAAATACTAAATTCTTGAAAGAAATCTTACTTTACTTAAAGTAAAGTGATATGACTAAAAGTCATTAAACAACATAAATACTTAGCTTTGTGAGAAGTTCCTTACATCCTTACTTTTCTTCAAAATCTAGAATGTAGATAATATTAACAATATTAACATATGTGAGAGAAAGAAACACTTAGCTTTTCCACAAACCCATTTTCCTTTCTATTTGGAATTGTAGCATGGGAAGTATTCCTTTTGCTAGCTTGCATTCTTCATTCTTCCTCTTTTCGCCTAAGGTTTTTAACACTACTCTTCCTTTATAGCAGGTTCGCATCTCCAACACTTACTTCTCTCAAGGTATCTTTTGGGCATCTCTAAAAGATATTTCATCTTAGGATAGTTTGACTTTCTGTTGTCAAACCCCCATAAAAGTATCACTTTTTGTTGATTTGGGGCAAAAAACTCCTTTCTTAGCATCATTTTCTAGAGTAAAGTATAGCAAACACCATTCAACCTTATACTTCAATTTGATGGCCTCGTGTTTAAATCTCAAGCATGTCTTCCTAGTTATGAGCCTTTAAATAGATCTTTCAACATTATGCTCTCACTTATTTGATCATTTGAACTTAGATTAATCTCAAGTTCATAGAGCCTTAGAAACATGATGAAATGGAATTATTTCCATAAACATGTAGTAGAAAAACCATGGACCCATTTTCCTTAGCAATACTTGATCTCATCTCCATGGATCTAAATGAGACTCACCCTGGCATCTATCCACAAATTTGTAAGCCTTTGGGTGTAGAAAAAATCATATTGTTAGCTTATTACTCACTATTACAACTTAACACTTTAGATTCACACTTGATGTAGTCCACACAGGAAAAGTTATCTCTATAGCTCAAAATCGAAAGGATGTAAAATATTAGGCAAGTTACCATAGAATAAAATGTAGAACACTTACTTCTCATTGAGAGGACATAATATGAAACTCCAACCATGCCTAAATCACCTAATCCTTGTGTGCACTAGAAAAAAATGAAATCCATTTAGAAAGATTAGGTAAAGGTAATGCAAAGGGAGGTCTAGAAAGCAAAGACAATAGAGTGCCTCGGGAAAGATGAGAAGTGACCTAAAATAGACTTAGATGCTTCTCACTCAGAAAACACCCACTTTAACCAATGACCTCAAGCCTTGAAAGGGTGAGACTAAAACTTGGTATTAGTTGGCTTTTACTAGGGACTTAGGCATTGAAAAATGTCTAAGGGACCCAAAATCTCTAGTTTTATATTAGCTAGAATGGAAAACTACAGTGAGCAACTAAATTAAGCATGTAACCACAAAGAAGTCTAATCTAGGAAAGTAGGAAAAAAAAGCATGAAAAGATGCAAAGAAACCTACCTAAACTAAAATTAGCTGTAGGGGTTACCTACTTTCAATTGTGAACTTGATATAACTTTAGATCTTGGCCATTGTAAGAAAATAGTAGAAACTCTCCAGAAGGATATGCTAGAATGAAGGAATTATTTTGGTTTGCTTGCATAATCATGAAAGGGCTCTTCCAAAGGGAGTCAAACTTGTGATGCATGCCCTTGGGCTTGTTCCTTCTATCCCATAATAAGACTAGGTCACCCTCCATGAACTTCCTTGGTCTATCTTTCTTATCAAAGAATGTCTTAATGCACTTCTAATGTTATGTCATATGATTAACCATCTTTTCATGTTCTTCTTCCAACTTAGTTAGATACATAATGTTATTCTCCAATCCATCTTACAATTATGGATCCTTGATCACTTGTTGTAGTCTAAAAATGGATAACTTTAGTGAAAGAGGAAGACTAGCTTTAACTCCATAAACTAGCTCAAACAGGGAAATCTTGATTGCCTTGATGGATGTAACTCTATCTTCCCAGAGTACATCATATAATTTCATGTGTCAGTTCTACTAGTTCTTAGAGAACAATTTCTTTATGATATTGATCATGTTCTTATTTCTTGATTCTTCTTGACCATTTTCTTGAGGGAGGTAATATGATGAATGACTTAGGTGAATACTATTGTGCTAGTAGAATTCTATAATTTTTGTAGAAGAAAAATAGGAAGCATTGTCCATGACAACTTTCATTGGTACTCCAAACCATATCAAGATGTTTTTGATTAGGAAAATAGGTTTTACAGGGATCCTAAAACCCAAAGTTTTACAGCAAAAAACAACTTAAAGTAGAAAAGACAGAACAAAAGCTCCCTCAAAAGGCCAGAAACAAAAAGGCCCGAAGCCTGAGAAACAAAGGCCAAGAACAGAGCCTGGTGGGCAAACTAGTGTCCCTTCTTTTCCATTGTCTACAGGGTTTCTGCAACATCACTTTCCTTCTAGTTGGCCTCTTCCTCCTAGATCGTGGGGAGGATATGATTTTGGTCCCCCTGACTTTCCTGGATTCCAGTCTCTTTCTGAGGATCTTCTCGGTTGGTTTTGTGCTCTGTACTCTGCTCCACGTTCCCCACAAGATCAACATTGGTCAGATAGTCCCCCAGATTAACAAGGTTTTCATTCAAGGTATGGAGGGTATCCACAATCTATTTAGTCACATTCTGGTGGACGAAATCCAGCCTTTGGACCTTCTGCTCGAGCCGAGTGATTCTATCCTCCTGATTGTCTCTAGGGTCCTGGCTTCTATCTTTTTCCTGGCTACCCACCTGGTCTTTACTACCTATGGTCTCATGATCCTTGACATCCCCCTTGTTGTTGGTCCAGTTGGACCTATCCTTCAGAGTCTCAATTTCTTGAAAAAGCCACCTAATGGAGCAGAAATTGTCAATCAGGCTATTCTTTGCATTGTTGAGAAAGTTAAAACCCATTTCACGAACATTGTCAGAGAGAACCAGAAGAGTCGGGTCAAGGAGCTCGTCATAGTGGGTGCTACTATTGAGATCCCCCAACACTTGGATTTTAGCAAGTTCTTTGACAATGCCCATACTGACCCTATCCACATTGAAATTGCTCCAGGCTCTTCTCTTATTTTTCCTGATGGCCTCCCCCCCCTTTTCAACCATGATTTCTATCATCTCTTCTGGGGGCAAAATGGGGACCTCCAGGGGGGAGGTGGGCGCAGTAGGACTGGGGGGGAAATCAGCGTGGTCACTAAGATGGTCATGGGTTGGGGTTTGGTCCAATTTTCTTTTCTTGGGATTATCTTGGGTTACCAAGGGGGTCACCTCCTTCTTGTCATTATCTTTCTCCTTGTTGTCTTCCAACTCATTTTCCTTCTCTACCACTGAATCTGCCTCCTCTGACTCCATATTTGACTCATCACTAGACTCCTTAGGATGAGGGGAAGGGGGGTTAGGGGGAGGGCACCTGGGGCTCTTCCTGCTAGGGAAGCGGGGAGAGGGATTGGCTTTTGGGGTTTTAGACTTGACAAATTTCACAACGCGCACTTCCCCTGAGTTTGAGCTGGCAGTGTCCTCCAAGGAGCCACCCGAGTTTATTTCCCTCTTATACAATTCATCATCATATATGACATACTTAGCTAACTTGCTTTTGAGGTTTGTAAGTTAGAAAGTAGGCAATGTTTAAGAACTAAGGATCCTAAGGACTGACATTAGTGCCCTTGTTGATTCATCTTCTTGGCTCAAGTCTTGACTTTTTTCTATGATATTGCACAAGCCATTTCCTCTCACCAACTTGGTTGGCTTTAGGTTGATGTCATATTCTTGAACCTTAGCTATCCATGCACCTCTAGTATTGCAACCTATCTCTTGTTGAGTCAATATGCTCTTGACAACTGAATCAAATACAAACACAATAGAGTGAGAGTGTAGTACATAGAATCTAAAGTTTTTAAGAGCTCTTACCACTACATAGGCATGCTTTTCCATTTGAGAGTATCTTATCTTATTCTTCTTAAAGGGGGTATCCATGCAAGAAATTGGCACTTGGAATCCTTCCTTGTTCCCTTGCATGAGTATTGTAGACAATGTATGAGCTAAGGTGTAGAAGTATAGTATGAACTCCTTGATTGAATTTGGATGTACCAACATGGGTGCTTTATCTATGGTGTCCCTTATTTTATCAAAATCCACTCTTCCAAAATCATTCCACTTGAAAATTTGACTTCCTTTCATCATATCAATAATGCACTTGATGATTTTGGAGAAATTAGGGACAAAGCCTCTCTAAAAGTTTACCTATCCAAAGAATGACTTAACTCTAGATTTTCTTCCCAAAAAATTCAATTGTTGGATGGCTCTAACATGATCTAGATCAATCTAGAAACCTTATAAAGAAACTATGTGACCCTATAGTTTACCTTCTATAACAACTAAGACTAATTTCTTAGGATTGAGTGAAATCCCATGCTCTTTACATCTTTTCAACACCTTCTCCAAATCCCTTAGATGATTTTCTCTTTCCTTGGAGAAGACTACCAAATCATCCAAGTAGATAATGATGATCTTATCCTTAAGATCAATGAAGGATGAGTTCATAGCCCTTTGAAAAGTGGTGGTAATGTTAATGAGCCCAAAAAGGAATACTATTATATGTAAATGTTCCCCAAGGAGTGGTGAACATAGTCTTGAATTGATCCTCGATGTTTACCTCAATTTGACTAAAACTAAAGAATCCATTTAACATGGACATCATCTCAGAGCCAACAATTTTTTGTAGTATATGATCCATATTAGGCAAGGTGTAGTTATCCTTTAAAGATGCCTGATTCAAATTCCTAAAGTCCATGCAAATTTTGATCTCCCCATTCTTTTTCCAGAATAGGACAATGTTAGCTATCCATGTTGAATGATGTATGGGGCAAATCATTTTGGCTTCTAACATATTTTTCACCTCCCTATTGATAGCATCAAAGGCCATAGGGTTGTAATTATGTTGCTTTTACCTGAAGGGAGAAGTGTTAGGCTTGAGGGGTATTTTGTGCTTGAACTCACCATCCCTAAATGTATTTAGGTCCTCATATATCTAGAAAAACACATCATGGTACTCTATCAACAAACCTTTTTCCTTTTCTCTTTCTTCCTTTGAGTAATTTCTACTCATATTAACTATATTGGGTTTATATTTGGTGCCAATATTTATACCTTCATACTTTCCAGAAGTTCCACCTTTTTGTCCTCTTTTCCTTTGAATAAATGTATCATTCCTATCAAAAAATTTCTCAAGTGAAATAAGGTGTTGAGGAATCTTGTTATCTTTGAGCTATTTAGCTCCTAGCTCCTACTCCTTTTTGGTGTCAAGGGAGAAGATGTTGCAGGTATTTTCACTCCCTTCAAAGTATTGATCATTTAAAGGTTCAAATCCTTCCATGAAAGAATGGATTTTTCTTATCATCATTGAACACTTGTTAGGTTTCAACATTGTCATTAATGTTTGGCCTGAATAAGACCTCAACCTTGTGCTGATTATCTATAAAATTTGGACGAGGAAGTAGCAATGAAGATGGTGTTAATAACAAGTCCATCCTTGCATTTTGTTCCCTAGGAATAGCTTGAATAAAAAAAGTGTCCAAGTGCTCAATCTCATCCTAGACTCTATTCATGTAGTTCCTAAGCCTAGCATTCTTTACCAAGTACTACGCTCAAAATTGCTTCATTATAAGCTATACATCTCCTTGACCTCTTAAGATCTTCACTCCTTTCTAATTTGCAACAATGTTACCCAATAACAAATCTTTTTACTCTATTATGTTGTTGGTATTTTTGAATTGAAGCTTGTAGGCAAGCTAAGTTACATCTCCACTTGGGGACACAAGCACCACACTAGTTCTAGACTCGAAATTAGGGAAACTTCTATCAAACTTGAGAGTCCAAATTCCTAGATCACTAGAAGAATTTTTTTGTTCTTTTGAATAATCAGAGTGAAAGAACATCATGTAGTTTTTGAGCTCTATTTCTTGATATAGGATTTGTGCCTTAGGATTATTAGACTTTAAAATTGTGAATTTGGCATTTTCCTTGGGTTCTAGCTTAATTTTCTTATTCCCCACAACAATAATGGCATGATACCAGTCTAGCTTGATTTCACCTACCGTGTCTCTAAAAAGCTCCTACTCAAAAGCATCCCATAGCTGGCTGAAATATCTACTACCTAGATGGTTAGCTTCAGTTTCTTTGTAGGGTAAGTAGCCAACACTACTTGTGCATCTTTTACTTGACCTATTAGAGGGACTTTATTTGCATCCATGGAATAGTAATGTCCAAATTTATTTGGTAAGGGTTAAGCTAAGGGCATGAGAAATTGAAGAAGGCATGATGTTATCAGAGGCTCCAGAATCAATAATGCAGTTACTAAGTTTGTGGCCATTAACATATAAGGACACATAGAATGGGTTCAACTTCTAACTAGGGGAGGTAGCTAAAACTTATGCTTCTTCCTCTTTGAAGAGCAATGAAAAATAGGCTCTTTATTAGCTAGGGGAGTTCTATCCAACTGAGGTTGGTCATTGCTAATGGTGGACTTAACATTAGGCTAGGTTCTGGCACTAGCATCACTTTTACAATAATGTACTAGCTTTTGTAATTTAGTAGGATGAATCTTGAGATATTCAAGGGGAGGCACTATCCTTACAATATTGTATAATGTCAAATGGGGAATGATTCTTACCACCTAGTTCAAACTTTGACTACTCTTTCCTCCAAGATGAGGAAGTGGATGCTCTAGTTGTAGCTGGTAAAAGGCTAGTGGTTATGTTCTGGGAAGGAAAAAAGTTCATTGAGCTCTTCTTTCTTTGACTTCTCATAGTCATAGTCATATTAATTCCATCTAATATGGTGAAGCAATTGCCTCCAACCTCTAAATCTGATTCATACTCCAAAAAGAATGTTCTAGAGCCAACATGGGGAGAAAAATTGTCTTCACTTTTAGGATACTCAATGGTTAGCTCATTAGAATTAGTGAGCTTCTTTTCCTTGTTCATTTCTAGCTAGGAATCACCATCATGATCAGATCACTTATGAAAAATGCACATATTTTGCTTCTGAGGAGGTGCCTCAATAGCAAGCTTTTACTAAGCAAGCAACAATTACAATGGTTTTCCTTTGTGTTGCCTTCAAGGAAATTCTTGGTATGGTTGTTAGAGTGAAGAGATAGGTTTTCCCATTTTTATTTTCATGACAATCATTTCATTAGAGATATTTTGGAGCATAGCCTCAGTATTGTTAGTTACACCAAGAATAGAACTTGTAGAAGCTCCACTCTAAATCTCTCTCTTCAATTTCCTAGCCACTATCAAATCATCCTCCAACTCAATTTCCAAGTTTTGAGAAGCTAAAAAATAGCCACATGCACACATCTAATTTGAAATCTTATGTCAGGGGGCATGGAGCTAATGAATAACATCTTCTAGTTATCAGTAGTAGGCCTTCTTATAGTAGGGATCCTATTGAACAACTTATTGAATTTAGCAATAAAATCTCTCATAGGAATGCTTGGCTCCCTCTTGCTCTAGGTAAGTTGAGTCAGGAGAGTATGCTTATCCTCTGTACTCTTATAATATGCTTCAAATCAGATCTATGTGTTGTCCTAGGTTGCAATACATCGCATTGGGAAATGTTGAAACTAGTCAGCAACATTGTCAACCAAGGTTCTCAGAACATCCTCACTGCTACATCTTCATGTTGAGGACAAATGACACTACATGTAGCAGAGAAAGCTACAATGTGCCCATCAATAGAGAACTTCCCATGACCATTTAACTTTGGTAAGTTCTTCTAGAAGCTTTAGGGAGATCATTGTTGGTAGCAAGGTGAAGAGGGCCAATAGAATTATCCCATGGAACAACCAAAGGTAGGAAGGATTACTAGTATAGATTGAAAAGTGACAACAATAGGGGTAATTACTCCATGAAGAGTGAGAGCGTTACAAAAGGTGGGATTTGGGTGTGGAAAATAGGAGGTGAAGATGAATGGCTATGTATCTAGACAATAGGGTGAAAAATATCATCATAGATGCCTTGATATATGGCATCCCGAGAGTGTGTTCTCCCTCTTCCTATAGGATCTTCCAATATAGGGAAATCAACCTTTTGCAATTCTTTGAACATAGAGTCAACTTTCCCTTTACCACAAGCATTGCAGGTATATGTAGAATCTAGGGTGAACTATCTCAACTCAAAATAGATGTGCTTCTCTTAATCTTATTTCCCATAATACTCCCTCCCAATATTCAACATTGGCTTCATATCTTTTAAGGGAAAAGCTTACTTTTCTATATTGGTCAAGGGACTTTCAACTTTTCTAGGCAAGACTATTCAACTGATTTATGATATCCTCTTATTCGTCCTAAAAACCAAGGTTAGGTTTCACTACTAGGATTTGCCCCTTGTGAGGGAATACCATTTCTCCTTAATAGTTATTATGCATGGATCAACTATTTGAGTGCCATAGAGATAATCTCTAATTTTCTTAGTAAAGCCATAGACATACTTTCTTAAGAGAACTTAGGAAATATGAGTTTGGTCCCTAGTAGAGTCACCAAAAGCTGTTGGTTAATAGTTTGTATTCATTAATGCTTTGGTTTATACCTTGTCTCTTTGACTACCTAGTGGATTATGGAAAATAAAGAAGTTAACAATAGAATGAGTCAATGTAGTAATCTATCAAAGACCCTTGAATTGAAAAGTGCAACTCCCTTATGAATGCAGCATATGTAATGAATTTTTCTTTCATTTTTTGGGGGTATGCTCTTAACTAGAGAGTAGAAGAGGAAAAACCAAGTTTCTCAACACTTTAAACAACCTAGGAAAAGAAGGGGGATAAACTCACAAAATGCAATCTACTCAAACTAACTATGCAAAAAAATATAAACATGCATAACTAACTACAACAATAGGAAGAGAGGAAGAGATCATGAAACAAGTAATTCCTAGATTACACAATTAGCTAATTTTTTGACTATACTAAAATTGTCTATCTTTCAACTACTCCACACATTAGTTTTCAACATCCTTGAGCAATAAACTAAACTAAACTCACAAACTAGCAAAGAGAATAGAAGACATACAATCTATTGAATGAAAGAGATAAAGCCAAGTTCTTTCACTTTCATTCAACTTTCAAAATTAACACATTCACTCCATTTACTCCAATCTAAACTAAATGAAAAAAAAAAATTAAAATTAACTTAGAGTCACACATAGTAGTCTGAGCTATATGGATTTTTCCAAAATAAATTTTATTGATCTTATTAACTTTATCAAAGATTACATTTATATGCCTTCTCAAAATAGTCGGTAACATTGTATGATTGTCTTTACAAAGAATATCTGAATGAAATAATCTAAAAATAGGACAAGCATTAATCATTGTCCATTACAGAGACTAACAAAATGCCATAAATGATAACAAAAGAAAGAGGAGAGGAAGAATGATAGATGTATTGAAAAGCATCAGAACATCATGTCTTCTTATAAGTAACTGACTTGGCTCTATAAGCTTTTGTGACTTTGGATACTTTATCTAGCTCCTCAACACCTAGAATGAGGATATTATTAGCTCGAATAATCCAGTAGTCATGCATTTTTTTTAGTTCATCAATTCTAACCACCCTTGCTTGGAACTTCTCTATTTCTCTCCTTATGATTGCATCCACTACTAAGAGTTCTAGGGTCTTGGACACTTGGAAGTTGAGGGGGTCAAAAAAATTATCAAAAAATTCCAAAAACTTGGACTTCATTCTCTCAATGTCCACAAGCTTACCATTAGTTGACATGAAGGACTTTGTGTGCAAGATATTCAAATACTGAAACAACTTTTCAATGATTATTTGCACTAGGTTGTGCACATCCTTGGGTTCACTTGAAAATCTCACAAAGCGTTCTATGAAAAACTCAAAGGATTTCTTCTAGTGGAATAGTGACTCTTGGCCAGTGTTTAGAATCCCATGAGCAATGACTACATTAGTCTTCATGTATATCACTTCTTGTACAAGGGCCAATTTATTTCTTAGTTTATTTGTTGCCTTTTGTATGTTTATTTGATGATTTGAAGTTACCTCTTTGAGATTATGAGAATCCAATACTAGGCTTCCAAATTCTCAACCACTAGGGGACCTTGAGCCTTTATCTAACACACTCATGCTTGGCCTACTTTCCCAAATTGTCTCTCTTGGTGTATCTTGAGTAGTAAGTTATTCTTATTCTCTACATTTTAATTAAATTAACTAGAAGAATTACTCCTAAATGTGGACTTTATGTAATCCATTAGCTCTCTATTTGAGGCCTTTAATATCTCCTTTTCTACTCTTAGCTCTTCTAGCTTGTCCTCAATTTTCTCATTAATTGAATTCCACATGTTCACCATGGAGTTGTGAACTGGAATACCAAGGTTCAATGTCATGATTTAAAACTTTTCCTTTGAGAGCTTGTGAAATCTTCCCTTTTTTTGAGGCTCAAAAGTCTCAACTAGCATGTGGCCAATCATTGAATCTATAGTGAGTGCTACAATAATCTTTTGCTTCTTTATTTTCTTTGATAGTTGGGAGGAAGTGACTTGTGTGATCAAGTCCTTTGAATGAGCTACATCCTTGTGTCTCCTCTTCTTCCTATCAATGGTCTCCTTGAGTCAAGACATTGTAGAGAGTAAATTGATAGAATTTTGTAGTATTATGGGATCAAACAACTTCCTTGGGATAAATGGAGTTGGCTTTCTTTGAGAAGCAAGACAAAAGGCAACAACTTTGGTTAACAAAAGGGCTAGAGTATCCTCTTGCTGAGATACTTCATGTTCCTTGACATCCATGGGGTTGGTGTCACCATCCAAGTTGATGATTTGAATAGGAGATGATGGCTTAGCCACTAACTTTTCTTGTTCCTTCCCTTTATCCTTTTCATCTTCCTTCTCTCTAGTATTCCTTATTTTCTAGATGTTTGTCTCCTCCTTGACCAATGGATTGTGATGGGGCCCCATAGATATCATAGTGGTTGTTGTGGTCATAGATATAGCTAACTAGGCAACTCCATTTCACACTCCACCAATAGAACTAGTGCTCCCAGTCCTCTTCTTTCCCACCTGAATCCATTCCACCCATTTTTTTGTTCTTTTGACTATACCCTTCATGAGAACCTCCATGGTGTCAATGACTAGATCCATTGGTGGGGTGGATAGAATTGGTATGTTCTTGATCCTCTCATAAGATGTGGGGTGCATGTAGTCTGCATCATCTGCAAGGTCAAAGACATCAACAGATTTTTTATACAATTTTATATCATCAATAGTTATCCATGACCAAAATATTTTCGAGTTTGGTATTCATTGAGACACCTGAACCAAAAATCTTCAATATTTGGGACATGCCTATAGACATATCCCAACTTCAGATGATCCCTAATAAAATTCACTAGATCATATTGAGGCCTGAGCACCTCATAATCTAATAATTTAATCTTTCCATTAAAACTCCTCACTAAATTCTGAGCATCTAATCTAGAAGTACATGAATACATGCCTACCACTATAGGAAATGGAATCCCAATAATCTTCTTCACATTTGAATACAATTTTTTCACCTCCAAGATTTGTCAACATAGCTCGACTAGAACTACCTTGTCCTCTAGATATCTAGGCAACCTCTTGGGAAAACCATCATAGGCTCCTATCCATAAATAGGAGAAACTCAAAAATTGGATGAATGAGCATCCAACTAGCTTATAGCTGAAATTTCTTTTGGTGAGAACCTCCTTTCTAGGAATCCTTGCAATTCTTGACATATCCTCATTGTAAAAGTATCATTGATAGAAATGCACTCCTCATAGCTTCTTTGTAGTTGCAAATATGAGTAAAAGTCATAGAATTTGGTGCACTCATCATGATTTGGAATGCTAGGAAGTTCAAGCCACAAGTGGCAAGCTACCAAAGCATAGATTAAATAGAAGGACATGTAGAACTGCTTCAATCCTTTGGCTGACTGCAACCACAAAGCAAGCTCATCATAGATGATTTATGCCCAATCGATCTTCATATCCTTAGCACATATTTTGTGTACTAGTAAAAAGTGGTGCTCGATAAACTCCAAAATCTCATCTCTTCCTTTTAGTTTAAGGAGAAGTGTGAGGATATCCATAATCTCTCACTTTAGATTTGTGCCAAATAGAGTCTTTGACATTTTTCTCTTCTTTGAATAGGCAGTCTAGAACCAGGTCCTCTAAATGTCCTCTCATCTAAGGGTCTTCTTCTCATTGAACATGGAAGAAGAGGAACATAAATTGATGTCATGGTAATGCTCTTGCATAGGGATACCAAATGTTGACTGCATCAAAGCCTTGTTAATTGATAGAGAATGGACTAGTTTGGAAATAAAATCTTCTTTGTTTCTAGATTGTATCTTTTTATGCACTGATCTACTAAGTCAGGTACATGAATGACCATTGGAAAACTAGCCACTTCTACCAATCTTCTTTCTTTGAGTTTCAAAGTGATTGGGTGAATGGGTTGGGAATTTAGCCACCTATGTAGATCACCCAAATCCTAGAGCTTAAAGGATGTATCTATAAAATATTTTAACTCACTCTCCAAGCCAGTTAATCTTTCATAATGAGAAGTTCTAATTATCATTCGCTCTCATTTCTTAGGATATAGTTCTCGATAGATAACCTTTTAAATATACTTGTAGAAATTAATTGCATGCAATTTTGATGAAATAACTTTAGGAATTATAATGTTGGTTCCAAATTGATGAAATTAAGTTTAGCTAATGATTATAACATTCATATTTGCATTTAATTCCATGAGTAATGGCTATTTAAACTTTCCATTTATTCACACATAAAATACTAAGTTCCCAAAAGTATTCTTACTTTACTTAAAGTAAAATGATATTACTAAAAGTCATTAAACAACACCAATACTTAGCTTTGTGGGAAGTACCTTACTTTGCTTCAAAATTTGGAATGCAGATAATGTTAACAATATTAACATATGTAGGAGAGAAAGAAAAACTTAGTTTTTTTGAAAACCCGTTTTCCTTTCTATTTAGAATCATAGCATGGGAGTATTCCTTATGCTAGCTTGCTCACTTCATTCTTCCTCTTTCTGCCTAAGGCTTTTAACACTACTTTTGCTTCATAATAGGTTCACATCTCTAATACTTCCTTCTCCCAAACCATCTTTTGGGCATCTCTAAAATATATTTGCATCTTAGGATGACATTCTATTCTCAAAGCCACCATAAAAGTATCCCTTTTTGTTTCTTTGGGGTAGAAAACTCCATTCTCAACATCATTTCCTAAAGTAAAGTATAGCAAAGAGCATTCAACCTTATACTTTAATCTGATGGCCTCATGGTTAGATCTCGAGCATGCCTTCCTAGTTATGAGCCTTTAAATTATTCTTTCAACATTATGCTCCCACTTACTTGATCATTTGAACTAAGATTAGGCTCAAGTTCATATAGCCTCAGAAATAGAACAAAATATCATCATTTCCATGAACATGTAGGGGAAAAATCATGGACCCATTTTCCTTTGTAATATTTAATCTTATCTCCATAGATCTGAATAAGACTCAGCTTGGCTCTATCTATAGCTTTGAAAACCTTTGGGTGTAGAAAAAATCATATTCTTAGCTTATTACTCATTATCATAGCTTCATTCTTCAAGTTTTCACTTGATGTAGTTTGTACAAAGGGAAAGATAGATCTACAGCTCAAAATCTGAAGGATATGAAATATTAGGCAAGATATCAAAGAGTAAAATACAAAAAACTTACTTCTCATCAAGAGGACACAATATCAAACCCCATCCATACCTAAATCACCTAATCTCCACGTGCACCAAAAAAATATGAAACCCATTTTGAAATATTAGGTAAAGGTAATGCAAAGGGAGACCCAAAAAAAAAAGATAGTAGAGTGTTAGAGAAATAATTGTTATTTATGCTTTTACTTCATTTTACTTAGGTTAATGCATTTATTTATTATTTTTAGTCTAGGAGTTTTTTATAACACAAGAGTTTATTACTATCTAAGTCATACTTATCCTCTCACTTTGATTGAGGATATCTCACCTTTTGTGGATGTATACTTAGTTGTCAACCTTGTCTCCTAGAGCTTTCTAGCTTGTTCTACAAGATTCCTAGAGGCCTTTATATTTAGGCCTTCCTATTGTATTTTCATCTCTTTTCATATCAATATTTTATAGCAATACATTTTTCATTATTGCAATATTTTGTTCTCTCAATTCGTTTAGTTTCTCCAAGCTCTTCCACCCTTCCTTCTTTGGTTTCCCTTCAACAAATTATTTGCATGTAGGTGATCTTGGTGAGTTGTGAATTTGGCTTTCATTAACTTCTAACATGGTATCAGAGCCTCCTTGTTGCTTCGTAGTTGTAGTATTTTTGAAGCTATGATTCAAAGACAAAAACCCTAGTTTATTTATGATTTTTTCTTCAATTTGGAGGAACAACATTGTTTAAGAGCACTTTGGGCCTAAAAAGATGTTTTCATTGAGTTTAGGAGGTCCATTATAGTCAAGATCCATATATAATTTGTCCATTTTGGAAAAATTTGATCTAGGAGGCAAAAAAAATTGTTCGAAAGGCCATACAGATGCATTTATTGTGATTTTTGCAAAAAAAAAAAAAACTTTTGGGTGTCACTACCATGCTATTATGACACCACCACTGCTCAACCAGCATGCCACCCTAGTGCCACCACCATTGGTAGTAGCACTGTAGAGCCACCATGGCACCACCCATCTGTGACTACCGCTCCACGGACCCTACCGCACCGCCGGTGGACCTCCAACACCCATCACGGCCTACGGCTCCATCATCACCTCTATCAAATTCTATTGTCCACCTATGGCCCATTAGTTCCTACTCATGTGGAGTTTTTTTAGCACATTTGGCACCATACAATGTGTGACATGTGGCATGGGTGCCATGTTGGCACCCACCACATGGTCATGCCACATTAGCCTCCTACCACGTGGCAGTCTTTTTTTGCCATGACGACTGTCTAGCCATCAAGTTTAAGCTTAGTGAATGCTGACATCAACATGACATCATCAATGCAACACCACACTCCTACTTCTCCTTCAAGTCCCTTTTTGACCTACTTGTAGTTTTTTGGCCATAACTTGAGCATACAAAGGTATTTTCCTGATCTAAAAGAAGCACCAAAAATATGGGTCTAAGACAAAGACATTGGTGTAGGTATTTTGTGGTTTTAATGCAGTTTTGTTACCTATTTTTGCAATTAAATTTGGATGTTCTATTTTTCACTCCAACAAGCTTATCATGTGCATCCCATCTTTGTTTTTTGAAAATGTTATATTTTTGGAAAGAAAGTTCTATCTACTTTTCAAAAAATTTGTCATTTCCTTCAAATTTTGTCCCATGCTCTTTCTATCATGTTTTTGGCATTTTTTCTCTATGGTGGATATCTTGGGTGTTCCAAGTCTGAGGATCATTTTCATGGCATGGGATCTTTTCTTTTGACTATACTATCTTTTATATTAGCTTTTATCCTTTTCTAATCATTATTGATATCATTTGTAAACATCTTTATGCAAATGCACTGAGATAAAGTGCCACTCTTGTAGCTTAGGTTCATGAACATTGTTTTGAGATAGTTGTACTTGCACTATTTTATAAAGCACCATGGGGGGGTTAGTTATTTTCATTTTTGTGCCCTCTTCCTTTGTCAAGTGAGTATCCCTTCCATGACATTAGCCCCATGATGTGTCAGTGACATGTGCCTTTATAGGTGTTTGTACCTCTTCCTCTATCTCATTGTTCTTGGTTCTTTCTGTAGAGGATTTTGGCCCACTTTTTTAGTTGCCTATCATCTCACCCTATCTGCATTAAGGGGGGGTTATTCTATTATTTCTAATGCTTCTGTGGTTCAATGGGTTATTAGTGTGAGCTATGTATTTAGTATTTGATCCTATATTATAGGTGATTGTAGTGGCTAGCTACCTATGCATTTTGATGAGATGGATCATCTATCATATATACACTCTCGGTTCGTGCCTTCTATTTTTTGTGGAGGTTCTTCAGATCAACAGTTTCTTTTTTATAGAGTTTGTGGCTTCTTCATGATCTTCTCTTGTTCCTATTTTCTAGGACATTCCTCTAGTTAGAGGCTTCTTCAATCCTTCACTAGGTTTTCTCTTACCTCTTTTTGGGGGAGGGTTTTTCCCATGAGGTTTTCCCTCTTTCCCCATTTTCAAAGGTTGCATTTCTTTGCATTGAACATGGGTACCTAACATGGTCTAGTTGCTGGGATCCATTCTACATTTCATCTTAGCTTTTGTAAGCTTAAGTGCATTCCCTAAGTTGCACTTAAGGGGGGTGTTAGAGTAAATTATTATTATTTATGCTTTTACTTAAATTTACTTAGGTTAATGCATTTATTTATTAGTTATAGTCTAGGAGTTGTTGACAACATGGGAGTTTGTTCCTATCTAAGTCATACTTATTCTCTCACCTTGATCAAGGATATCCCACCTTTTTTAGATGTATGCTTAGTTGTCAAGCTTATCTCCTAGAGCTTTCTAGCTTGTTCTACAAGCTTCCTAGAGGCCTCGATATTCAGGCTCTCCTATTGTATTTTCATCTCTTTTCATATCAATATTGTATACTAATAAATTTTTCATTGTTGCAATATTTTGTTCTCTCAACCCATTTAGTTTCTCCAAGCTCTTCCACCCTTCTTTCATTTTCCTTTAATAGGTTATTTGCATGCAGGTGATCCTGGCAAGCTATGAAGTTGGCTTTCATAAACTTCTACATAGAGTGCCTTAGGAAAGATGAAAAGTGACCTAAAATAGACTTACACACTTCTCACTTAGAACACACTCACTTAAAAAATGACCTCAATTCTTGAAAGGGGAAGACCAAAACTTGGCAACATAATGTTACTTTAAATCATGTTAATCGTCCTACATCCCCTACCTAAAACTTCTTGTTGAGTTAAAATGTCTTTTACAACAACACGTGGAACATATGTAATCACAATTTCTCACATTAAATAACACCTAAAATATTTCACATCCTTCACCAATGCATATGCCTATTTCTTATATATGTCGTATTTGAGTTTAGCCGGCTATAATTGTTAGAAATGTGAAATACTAAGAGGGGGGGGGGGGTTGTGAATCAATATTTCAAAAACTTTTGCCCAAAAATGGATATCTTTAATAAATTTATAACTTGAATAAGAAAGTAAAATAAAGTAACTCATAACACCATATTTTGTTAACAAGGGAAAACCTTGGTGGGGATGGTACCCACATAATGATCCACTAATATAAAAATATTTGGTTAAAGATATTGACCTTGTTAGGAGTGTGTTAAGTCCATATAGTGTCTTGGTCCTTGTTAGAGTAGTTAGGCCATTTTAGAATCATCAAACCTATTAGGAGTTGTTGGTACAATATTAAAAAGATATGCAAGATGAGCCCAGTACCCAAATATGCAATATACAATGAAATTTTGTATACAAAAGAGAGATACAAAACCCTCTATTGATATCTTCAATATCTAATATTTCCCTTTGCCACTATTCACAAAACTTGATCTTCACACTTCTCTAATCTTAAATTAGAGTTCACATCATACATAATGTCATATTCATATCACAAAAAGTGCATATTAAACTTCAAATTAAAAACTTTTGTTTATATCTTGTTATTGCATAGTTATCTGTTCTGTCAACCTTCATCTCTTCATATACTTGCCAAAAATACAAAATTGATTCTTGTTAACTTAGGGCTAACATAGAGGATGTCATCCCTAACTAGTTAAGTAATTATTTTGATAGAAAAAATAATTACTTAACCTAAAATACTTCATCTCATGTATGCTATCTTGTTATACATGCTCAACATTGTCACTATAAAAATAATATATCTCTGGCCATACTATTTGTCTTGACTTGGAAACTTGCATACATCATCCTCATAATATCTACTATTTGTACCTTGTTGTGGACATGTAAATATTGCTTCTATAAGTAGTGCTAACCATAAAGGTTCTTGTGTTGATAGGTGTACTACATGGCACTTAGACAATTTTGTAAGGTTACATCTTTAAACATTATCTTCAAGATCTGTTGACTTGATATAAGCTATATGTTGCCATTAGGGTAAACTTTAAGAAAGCCACCTCCAAAAAAAGATATAAAATATTGGCAAATATTTTATTATTTTGAAAAAACAAAATTATTTATATTGGCGAAACTCTCAATTTTTAATTCTAAATATGATTAACTTTGGCGATTATTTTTTAATCATAATTTTTTTTGTATAAAATATTGATGAATCTCAATAATAATAGGAAATTCATTAGCCACCATGGAATACTACAAATCAAAATTGAACATTTTTTTACCTTGTGGAATGTTATGAGAATCATTACATATACTTTAAATCAATAGTGAATAATAAATATTGGTGATATATCCTTAAATTAACTAATAATTATGATAATTATTGGTTAGTTCAATTTAATTTCTCCAATAATATATTATATTTAGGTTACTCAAATCTATTCATGTAATGAATATTGTGGCGAATATTTGAGTTTAAATTTTTCAATAAAACAAATTATTGAGCAATTTTAAATATTCTAGAATTGAATTTTATAAAACTATGGCAATTTAGGTTGTATCAAATCTTAAATTATTAGCCAAAAAATTTCTAAAATTAGCCAATTTACGAATATTAGCCACTAAATTATACCCTAGTTTCCATAAATGACAAAATAATATATACACACACACATACAATTTTCCTTATATCTCCCCCCCTTTGACATCAATGACAAAGGTGTCAAAAACTATATACATGTCAAAAAAATTATTGATTACCTGCATGAATTCTAACTTGATATCCTAGAGACAAAATCAGAAAAATTAGTCTTCAAAATAAAAATATACATGTTCCATTTTTCTTTCACTAAATCTAATATGTTGAGCACTACAAATAGTGCATATAAAGCAATTTCAACTGCCTCCAAGTCTGTAAGAAAACTTTTGATAAGATGCCTTGACTGATATGTAGTCATCTAACTACCTCTATACAAGATGAATTTTCCAAGTAAGGTTCTCCCTTAACAATTAAAATATATTTAATGTCCTTTTCTTTTGTAGCTCCAAAATCCCAATTGCATTGTGTAGTTTTCTAACTCTACTCTCTAAATCCATAATTTGGATGGTAAGATTTTTCAATTCAATTACAAGAGTCTTTAACTCTTCCAGTTTGACACTCTGTTCATCTGATATGTTCTTGATAAATGTGTTGGATAGAGAACATTTACCATATACTTCCTTTCCTTCTACTAGACATCTTCTTAGTTTTGTAATCTATTCATCAAGAGCTTTAAGATCTTTGCTGATGTTTTAGCAAACTTTTCTAGACATTTCTCCATCATGCATAGTTTGTGCCTTCATAGAAGCTACCTCAGATAAGTGAGTAAAATCTATGTCAAAACCTTTGATTACATCTTTTTCTCTATCTTGAGGTTTAGATTCCATCACTTTTTTGATACAATACATGTAGATTCTCTATCACTTCCATTAGTGAATTTTGAAGACTTTTCACCCTTTGATCGATCTTCTAATTTATCTCTTGACAAAGCTACTAATGTAAATTCAAGTGGTGACCTAAAAGGACTAGTTTTACTTCCCTTTGATTACTTTACATCTTTTCATTCTTCCTCTTTCTCTTCCTCCTTTTTATTTTCTTCTTCCTCTTCTTTCTTTCTTCTTTCTTCCTCCTTCTTTTCTTCTTCCATCTTCTTTTCTTTTTTTATCCTCTTCATTCTCTCTCCTTCTCCCTTCTTCTTTATCTCTAATTCATCCTTCTTATTTTTCTCTCCTTCTTCTCTTTTCTTTCTTTCTTCTATCCTCTTTTTCTTCTTTGCTTATTTCTTTTTCTCCTCTTCTTTCTTTCTCTTTTCTTCTTCTTCATCTTCTAAGCTAGTGTAGTCCACCAAATTATTAACAATAGCTGGGCCAAAATCCTTAAAAGGATTCTTTGTGGTATCCAAAGTGATTCTTTTACTATCTATCTGCATATTATCTATACTAATTGTTATTTATGGTATTTTTACTAGTTCTACTACCTCTCTTATTTCTATATCATTTATGGTCTTTATTGTTGATGTAGGTGTAGGCATCATAAGTATTTCTCCTCCTATCTCCTTACTTTCTTTTTTTTGTTGGGTTCTATAGAAGTCATAGATTTCACAATAGCTTCTTTGGTTTCCTTGTTGATTGACTCATAATTTCCTCCCATTATTAATAGCACTCTCTTCTTATTCCTCAATAAAGGCTCAATGATTTTCATGATTCTTTCAAGATTCTCATCATATTCAACTGCACACAACTTCCTTATCATGTTTTTTCTTATCTTCTTATCCTCTTCAACCACCCTTTTCTTTCTATTTATTAATCTCTCATACAGATGTTTTGGGATACATTTCTATAGATCCCCAAATCTCTTGTTAGACAAAATCAAATGTCTAACAACAACATTTTACAACTGAATTCTATTAATACCTATGTATAAATGATAATATTTGTTTGAGTGAACAAAACTTCCATCATTGATGATTGTACAATTTATTATTTCAATATTAATCTTTCAAGGTCTCCTTCTAGTGGGAGCTTTTGGCTCTATTTTTATATTGTTTATTTTATTGTTACATTTTCTTCTTCTTCTTTTGATTCATCTAATTCAAACTCAATAATCTGTTCCTTTCTCCTTTGAATGTCTCTATAAGTAAGAAGAGTCTTCCTCTTCTTTTGTGGACCAATAGCCATCTTCTTAACTCTCTTTTTATTAGGAGGTTCAATTTTCTCCTTTTTTACTTTAGTTAACCTTGCACACCTTCTAATGCTAGGAGGTATAGTTGTCTATAATAATGTGGATATCTTCCTCTTGCTACTTTTAAATTGGTGAAATAGTTCGAGGATTCACTTGTGATACTACTATATATGGTGCACTTAGTATCTGTGTGGATGGACCTTCTATATTTACTCCTTTTATAGTACATCCAATTTCTAAAGGCTTACCAATTAATATTTTAGATCATGTACCAGCCTTTATTTTTGTTGCTATACCCATAACCTCCTTGAATTCTTCTCTACTCATTTCCTAATTCCTTCATAATAGTGTCTATCTAATTATCCACTCTTTTCTTGATTTCCTTACTATACAGATGAGTTTTTACCTCTTTGACATTTTCTTCATATTTACCTATTGAGCTATTGTTTTGCATGATGCTTAATGGCAGGAATCCTTTCAAACTCCTCTCTTGAAAAGCTAATCTAGGATCAACTCCAAGGTTCCTAGTGATCTTGTGATCTACTAGAATCTGTTCAGTAGAAGATAAATGTGGGTGTTCATGGGAGGCCTTTGGTTAGTTTTGACCAATTTTGGATAGAATGTTGAATCTTCTTGCTATCTAAATAAAAGTAACCACAAAAAGAAAAATATTTTTTTGTGCTTTTCTATTTATAATGAATGTAGTTTTAACTATGCAACTATATGAATTCCTAAATTAACCAAGTGTTTGTAAAATAAAATAATGAAGATGAGATAACAATAATTTTAAAGCAAATGACTTGAAAAGTAAATCCCTAACAGGCATAATCCATGGAAACATGTCTGCGAGTTAAGCCTTTGAAAAGATCAGTAGGTAACCAATGAAAATAGGAGCAGCACTTCCTCAATTCCACTGATGTAATCATTGATGGGAATTTAGTAACTATAAGATGTTTCACTTTTCATTGGATCACAAGGCCACAAAAAGTGCACTCATGCAAGACAAAAAGTGATGCAGGAACAATAATGTGATCTCTTCTCCAATGAAGTATGTTAGCAAAATTTTTAAACACATGGCAAACACTAGAATTAAAAGATCACTCAATCAAAATAATACAATAAAACTATTGGCTCTATTACACTCCATGCACATACATTCACAAAATATAACACACTCAGGCAAGAATAACTACACTCTGAATGAGAGCACCAATAGCATATATTATTGCATCAAAATAATGGCCTAGAATACATACTATATTCCTAAATTTATAGGAAAATTTCTCCTCAATTTGGGTTGAGAGTGAGAGATTCCTTCATGCAAATATATGCTTCTAAACTAATAAAACAAATTGATTTATGTACAAATTGACTCTCTAACTGATTCTAACTAGGACTCCACCCTTATTTATATCATTTAATGGGTGAATGAGCCTTTACATGTCTTAAAACAAAGAAAGCATGAGAAAATAAGAAGAAAAAAACATCAGATGATGTAGGAGTCTAAAGATGCCAAAAGTAGAAGCTCAACCTTCTCAGGATGTTTATAGGAGTTTGGTGTAGGAAAAAATACTCTAAACTCATCAAAAAATGTACCCAAGGGTTATAAAAATTCTACTTAGGTTGGAATTCCTAGTCAGACACATAGACCTAGTTGTAAGGCCTAGTTCTAGGATTGGAACAATTATAAGCCCCTAGCTAACTAGGGTCAAAAGTGGTCTATGGGCCTAAAAATCATAGGATCTTAGGATTTTTCATGTCTTTAAGATTTAGTTCCATGTTGGATCACTAGAGTAGTGTTAGGACCAAGTTTGGTCATTAGATTTGAAATTTTACAAATTTTGCAAAAGTTGCTCTAAAAGTTGTAATGGGACTTTTGAGAAACTTTCTTAAAAGTTGTCAAAAACTTGTAATCACTCCTCCCAAATGGCTAAATAATTAAAAAAGGTGATGTAACCATTTGGAGTGACTTACATAAACCCTCATAAGTGGGTGGTAGGAGAACAATGTAATTTTGGGAAATATCAATAAATATAAACAACATTTCTCTGTAGATTTTGTGTTTCAAGCAATTGTATAGATAGGTATAGATGTGGGGGTATGTGTGAGTGATTCAAAAATTTGAGTCCTTAATTCTTCTTCATTTTTCAATTGGTCTCATGCATTGATCTGATCTATTTTGGGAGATATCCATTTTTTACTCATAGCACCTAGGATCAAGGCTTAAAACCAAGGTTTCTCATAGTGCTTAATTGTTTAGGCACATTCTACCATGGTAAATTGAAGCCACTTGGTGGAATACAAGATTTATCAATTTAATCTCATATTTTTTAGGTTAGAAGTGTGAAAATGTAGAGGGTTGGATTTGCCACCATACCCTAGGTGTGCATCTCTATGTGTACATGAATCAACAATTTAGGACAGTCATCCTAGATTCTGGTTGGGGATTTCCCAAAGCTTGAAAACTTGGATTTTAGGTTTTTTTACATGCCCACACATGCCTCCATGATTATTTTATGTTTTTTAATAGGAGAAAGAGAACTTGTAGTGCATTTGGAGCACTAATTAGACCTATTAATCTGGTCTAATATTGTAACAACAACAACTTCCATGAAATTCCATTCCTTGGTGTTTTGGCATGTTTTATAAACCCCAAAAGGGTATTAGGATCCTTGACCAAATTATCATCTCATTTGGTAACATTAAGACTTATGTTCAAATTTCACTCTAGGAAGGGTTACAAGTCAAAATCCATAGGGTGTGAAGCATTTTGGTGTTATGGGTTGCTTTTTAATGAAAGAACCATTAAGTTCTTAAGAATACGATCTAAGTAGGCTAGAGCAGTGATTCTAGGCCACCCCTGGTCTCAGTATCCACTTTTTGAGGTTTGATCCCTCTTTTTTGAAGAGATCTCTTAGTGCATTTGTTTTTGTTTGGTGCTTGGGAACTTGGTAAGCCTAGTGATTAGGTTTCCTTGCATTTTAGGGTTGTGATAACCTTCTCTACACCCCTTTTCTATACTTTTTATAGGTATTTAGCACTTGGAAACTTCACCTTGTGTGTTGAGGGATTGCATATTACCATTTCTCACTATTTGAAGGCTTTTTCTATCCACTACTACATCAAGTGGTATCAGAGCTATGTCTCATCCTGAGAATGAGGATATCCCTACAAGGGTCACAAATAGTGAGCTAGCAAAGATGGTGAGAGAGAAAAAGGTTGCAAATAAGGCCTTAACTCAGAGGCTTCAAGAGCTTGAGAAGAAGCTTGATGACAAGGACAAAGAAGATGGGTCTAAAGATGAAGAAAGGACTGAAGAAGAGGAGGATGGATCTAAAAAACACACCCCTATAGATGAAAAACCTTGCATATATTCCTTGAAATCCATGGGGAGGAGAACCATGGAGAAGAAGATAGATTTTCCAATCTTCAATTGCAAGATGAATGTAGATTTAGCCTTGGATTGGATGGAGGCTTTACAACATTCTTTGAATGTGAGGACATCCTTGAAAAGAAGAGAGTAAAAGTGGCAAGATCCAAGTTAAAGGGGGTAGCTCTAACTTGGTGGAACTTCATCTAGACAGAGAGGGTGAAGAATGGGAATAACATTATCAATTCATGGAATAGTTTGATAGCTTTGATTAAAGAGACATATGTACCTAAGGACTATGGGGTGCACCTCCATAGGATGAAACAAAGTTTGAAACAAAAGGATATGGATGTAGGCTCATACATTGAGGAGTTCCTAAAACTATGTATGAAGACCAATATGGCAGAAGATGAGGAAGAGAAAGTAGCAAGGTACATGAATGGCTTGAAGGTACCCATTCAAGAGGAACTAAGCCTACACTACCCTACCACGATAAATAAGTGCTATCAAATGGCACTCAAGGTAGAGTAAAAATGGAAGAGAAAACAATACTTTGGAAAAGGGAAGAGCAATGATGGTTGGAAGAACTTTAGAGGCAAGGCCAACTCTTAGAACAAGGGACAAAGTAGTGGTAGCAGCAACAAGATCCCTAACCAAGGAGACAAAGTAAATAGTAACTCTAATTCAAGAGGAAACTATAGAGGAAGAAGGAATTTAAATAGAGGAAGGAAAAATTCATGAAGATGTAATGGGCCATTGAAATGTTTCTATTGCAACCAAATGGGGCACCATGTAGGAAGATTCCCTAAGAAGAGGAACAACAACAAGCAAGGTGAGAGGAAAGTAGCACTTGTCCAAGAAGATATGCAAGAAGACAATGCTGATGCTAGAGACTTGGAACCAAAAGAAGGACTATGCTTGATGATGAGTTATGTCTTCCTTCAAGTACCACAAACCCAAGAACCTCCACAAAGGAAGAATCTCTTTAGTAAAAAGATCAAATGTCATGGAAAGGTATGCAATCTTTTTATAGATTCTAGTTCAACTAAAAATTTTGTGTCTTGTGAAATGGTTCAGAAGTTAAACCTCCCTAAAAAGCCATACCCTTTCCCTTATCATGTTTCATGGTTAACCAAAGGCCAACAAACTCTAGTCATATAACAAGCTTGGATAGAATTTTCTATTGCTGTCTTCAAGGATGAGGTCCTTTGTGATGTTGTTGAAATGGATGCCTCGCACATCCTTCTAGGAAAGCCTTCAAAATTTGATGTTGATGTAATACATCATTGTAGAAATAACACCTATTACATCACTAAAGATGGGAAGACCTTCACTATGAAGCCCCTTCTAGATAACAAATCTTAAAAAGAGCCCAAAGATAACATCAGGTCTGATCAAAAAGAGCCTATACCAAAGGAGATCATAAAACTATTGCAAAAGTATAAGGATGTCACTACTAGTGACCTACCCACTAGCCTCCCTCCCATTAGGGGCATTAGTCATCAAATAGGCCTCATACCAAGCTCATCCCTACCTAATAAGGCACCATAAAAAATGACACCATTATAGCATGTAGAGATTGCAACACAGATCATTGAAGTGTTGGAAAGAGGGCTCATCCAAAAGAGTCCCAGTCCTTGTGTTGTACCCTCAGTATTGGCCCCTAAAAAGGATTGAAAATGGAGGTTATGCAATGATAGCATGGCCCTAAAAGAATCATAATAAGGTATAGATTCCCCATGCCAAGGATTGAAGACCTATTGGATCAGTTAGGAGGTGTTTGCTACTTCACCAAGATAGACTTAAGGTCTAGTTTCCATCAAATTAGAATCAATATAGGAGATAAATGGAAAAAAACATTCAAGACTACTAAAGGTTTTCTAGAATGGTTAGTAATGCCCTTTGGTTTAAGAAATACCCCTAGCACTTTTATGAGGCTTATGAATGAGATATTCATTGGTTTTATTCAAAAATTTGTTATAATTTACCTTGATGACATACTAATATTTAGTCATATCAAGGAAGACCATCTTGATCATGTGCAAGAGGTACTAAGAAGACACCATCAGTACAAGTTGGTAATCAACTTGGAAAAATACATGTTTATGAGGAATAAACTTGTGTTCCTAGGTTTTTTGATCTCACAAGGTACCCTTAAGATGGATCTTAAAAAGGTATATGCAATCATTAATTGGCCTCCACCAAAGAATCAAGGTGATGTAAGAATCTTCCATGGGCTTTCAACTTTCGATAGGAACTTTATCAAAAATTTCAGTCATGTGTGTGCACCAATACTTGAAACAATCAAAGGTGGGAAGAAGACCAAGTTTACATGAACAAAGGAAGCCAATGATGCATTCCAATACTTGAAGAATAGAGTCTCCTAATGTCATATCTTTGTCCTCCCTAATTTTAACAAAGTATTCACTATGGAAATAGATGCAAGCAATTTGGCTATAGGTGCAGTCCTAAGCCAAGAAGGCAAACCAGTTGCTTTCTTCTCAGAGACATTGAATGAGGCTAAGAGAAATTACTCTACATATGACCTAGAGCTCTATGCCATGGTCTAATCCCTTAACAAATGGAGGCACTATTTTATATGAAAATAATTTTTAGTCTACACAAATAATCATGCATTAAGCTTCCTCAATTCACAAGAAAAACTTTCAATCAGGCATCTGATCTAGGTAAAGCAATTGCAAATCTATACTTTCAACATTAAGCATAAAAAGGATGTAGAAAAAAAAGTTGTTGATGCCCTTGGTAGGATGATTGACCTTGTTGAAGAATTTTAACTACAAAGTGTGGGAATTGAGTCCCTCAAGCATGTGTGCCCGGATAACCCTAATTTTGTAGAAGTATATTACATTTGTACAAAAATGGAGGGTAGATACCACATTGATTTTTTTGAATATCTGATTCAAAATGGGCTTCTATTAAAGGAAGCATAATTATGCATCCCAAAGTGTTCAATGAGATCAAATATAATCAAAGAAAAACATTGTAGTGGCCTAGGAGGTCACTTTGGCATTAACAAGATAATAGACATGGTGAAGAGAAGTTATTTTTGGCACAAGTTGAACAATGAAGTTAAGAAGTTTATTGAATGTTGTACTATTTTCCAACAAGCTAAAGGGATGATAACAAATCAAGGGCTCTACCAACCCTTACCAATCTCTTCAAGACCTCAGGAGTCCATATCAATGGAATTTGTCATGGGACTACCTAAAACCAAGCAAGGATGTGACAGTGTGTTTTTCATTGTGGATAGATTTAGCAAAATGACCCACTTTGCACCATGCAAGAGCACAAATGATGCATTGCATATAGCCAATCTCTTCTTCAAAGAAGTAGTTAGAATTCATGGTTTTTCCTCAGACAATTGTATCAGATAGAGATATAAAGTTTAAAGAGTATTTTTAAAGGACACTCTTCAAGAAGTTGGGTGCAAACCTAACCTATAGGTCTAACTATCACTAAAAAATAGATGGGTAGACTAAGGCAGTAAATAGGTCCCTAGGAAATCTCCTAAGATTCCTAACCAAGCAATACTCACAAAGTTGGGATACAATCCTATCGCAAGTAGAGTTTTCCTTCAATGACTCTAAAAATAGGTCAATAGGTAAAACTCCATTCCAAGCAGTATATGGTTTACACCCCAAGGGACCATAAGATCTGATGCATTTCCCCTCTAATTTCAAAATTAGTGCTCAAGGCTAGAACTAGCAGAGCTCATTACAAAGGTATAGTAGCAAGTGAAGGAAGCTTTACAAAATTCTAGTTTGAAGTACAAATAAAATTCTAACAAGAGAAGGAGAGAGGTCCACTTCAAAGTAGGAGACAAGGGTTGCACCTTCCTATGAAAGGAGAGACTACCTAAGGGTAGATACTCCAAAATACAAATGAAGAAAGTAGGCCCCTACTACATACTTAAAAAAATAGGTGACAATGCCTATGAAATCTCCCTTCCTCCAACTCTACAAATCTCCTCCTTATTTAATGTGGTAGAGCTCACATCATATAAAGTTGTAGTAGGTTCATTAAATCCCCCAGGTGAGGACACCAATGATGAATAGTATGTTACTAATATTCCACAAAGAAAACTAGTGGAGTTAGAGGAAATCTTCAACACAAAGATACTAAGGTAGACAAGAACTAAGAAGAACATGCAATACTTAGTTAAATGGAAGGGCCTTCCAAACATAGATGCTACTTGGCTAACAGAAGACCAAATCAAACAACATGGCATTTCAATGGATTTTCTACCCTCAAGTAGGTACTTGAGTTCTAAAACTCAAGGGGAGTATGGTGTAGGAGAACCTACTCTAAACTCATCAAACAATTTACCTAAGAGTCCTAACCATTATACTTAGTCTAGAAGTCCTAGTCAGGCACATAGGCCTAGTTGTAAGGCCTAGTTCTAGGATTGGCATAACCCCTGGTTAACTAGGGTCAAAAGTGGTATATTGGATCTTAGGATTTTTAATTTTTTTAAGATTTAGATCCATGTTGGATCATAAGGATATTGTTAGGACCAAGTTTGGTCACTAGATTTGTAATTTTGCAAAAGTTGCTCTAAAAGTTTTTATGCAACTTTTGAGAAACTTTCTTAAAAGTTGTCAAAAACTTGTAATCAATCCTTCCAAATGGCTAAATATTTAAAATAGGTCATGTAACCATTGGGAGTTCCCTATATAAGCCCTCATATGTGGGTGGTAGGAGACCAATATAATTTTGGAAAATATCAATAAAGATAAGCAATATTTCTCTATAGATTTTGTGTTTTAGGTAATTGTATGGATAGGTAAAAACATGGGAGCATGTGCTAGTGATTCCAAAAGTTGAGGCCTTGAGACTTTTTCCTTTTTTAGTTGATCTCATTCATTGATCTGATCTAGTTTGGGAGATATCCAATTTTTACTCAAAACACCTAGAATTAAGGATTAAAACTAGGGTTTCTCATTGGGCTTAATTGTTTACACACATTCCACCATTGGAAGTTCAAGCCCCTTAGTGGAATACAAGAATTATCAATATATTTTCATATTTTGTAGGTTAGGAGTGTGAAAATGCAAAGGGCTAGATTTTCCACCATACCCTAGGTGTGCATCTCTATGTGTACACCAATTAGCAATTTAGGAAAATCATCCTAGAATTTGATTGGGGATTCCTCAAAGCCTCAAAACTTGGTTTTTAGCTCTTTTATATTTCCATATATTCCTTCATGCTTAGTTTTTTTTTGGCATAGGAGAAAGAGCACTTGTGGTGCATTTGGAGCCCTAATTAAGCCTATTAGTTTGGTATAATATTGCAATAGTAGCAACTTCCATACACTTCCATTCCTTGGTGTTATGATATGTTTTATAAACCCTAAAAGGGTATTAGGATCCCTAACCAAATCATCATCTCATTTGGGAACATTAAGACTTATGTTCAAATTTCACTCTAGGAAGGGCTACAAGCCAAATCCATAGGGTGTAAAGCATTTTGGTGTTATGGGTTGCTTTTGAATGAAAGAAAAATTAATCCCTTAATAATAAGACCTAAATAGTCTAGATTAGTGATTTTAGGCCACCCCTAGTCTTAGTATCCACTTTTTGGGGTTTTATCCCTCTTTTGTTGAAGAGATCTCTTAGTGTATTTGTGTGTTTTTGGCGCTTAGGACCTTGGTAAGCCTAGTGATTAGGTTACCTTGAATTGTATGGTTTTGATAACCTTATCTAAGCCCCTTTTCTATTCATATTATAGGTATTTAGTTCTTGGACCCTTCACCTTAGGTGTTGAGGGATCAACATCTTACCATTTCTCACTGTTTGAAGGTTTCCGTTGTCCACTACTGCATCAGAGTTGAACTGTCATCAAAATGAATTTTTTAGTGCATGGAGAGTCTAAATTTGGAATTTTTAGTTAAATTATGGTGCACTTTGGAGAATTTCACCTTGGGAGAAGCGTACCTTAGAAGATAGGGCCAAAGAATGCAAAATTTTACCAAGTGTCAAAACTGAAATTCTAGCTTCTGGGTTTTGTTCCCCTTCATACCAAAGAAATGTTTGGCTATCTATTCTTGAATTTCTCCTAGTATCTATCACTTGGGTTTCATTGGGAAAATCTAAAGCATCATATTTATCCTTTACTTTTTGTCGATAGTTACCCACCTCTATCTAAGTCTTTACAAAATCTCCCAATTTCACATCTAGTTCTAGCAACACCTCTTCAGTATTAAATGCTTGTCTAATATCCTCATTAGTGGAAGCTTCCTCAAAAATATTCTAAAAAATTTCAACAACTACTTTCATGGTCATGAGTTTATATCTTGAATCATCTTCAAAAATTTCAAGGCAAGCATCAATGTTATGTCTCTTTGCCTCCAAAATATACTCTTGGGATTAATCCTTGAGCTTATGAATATCTGCATGTAATGTCTCCATTGCTTTATAACCATATGTAATCTTCTCAATCCAATTTTGATCTTGTCTAACTCATTCTTTAGTATATACATCCATCAACATCTAATATCTTTAACCTTTTATTGATTGTTACACTTGCAAATCTTTACCCCAGGTATGTACTTTGTCCACTAAGCCAAAATGTTGGTTTGAAATTATCTACATTATTTTGAATGTGGTGTAGTAGTTTAAGATTTTCTTGTATAATTTGTACACCTTTTTCTTCAAAACTTTCCTACCATTGCTGACAAGCCTTCAAAAATGAATCTAATTGTACAATCTCCTTATCCCTCTTATCAAGTGCCATACATAAAGGCTCAAAAAAATTAGTATCCAAAAAACCAACTATTTCATTCAAATAAGCTCTTATAATTTCATCCTACTTCTAAAGTTTTAACAATTCATACTTGTCCAATTCTAAGTGCTTAAACACTTCTTTGATTCCTCTAGTGACCATTAATTTGGTAGTATCCATAGTGGGTTTTCCAAGCAAGACCTCTTTGACTTGATAATATTTTGGGGTCAAATCCCCAATATCTACATGTAGAGGAGGGATAGCAACATGGGTGAAAAAGTCCTAATTTTGATCACTCATAATGAAGGGCAATGTTTGTGCATTACCAATAGGTGGCTTGAGTTTCTTGAGAGATTCAATTAATTCTCTCATTCCCTCCTCCTCAGTATAATATAGATGCCTATTGTGTGTAACCATCACATATTTTCTTAATCATCTTGGAGTATCTTTCATTAGAGATTTATCCTTAGATGAAGAGGGAGCTTGTACCACTAGGCCTTTTCCCTTATCACTCTTCTCCAAAGTCTTCTCCTTTTGAGAGAGATCAACATCAACCATCACTGTGTTTGTTGAATCCATAGTCCTCACCTTTTTTATCTTGGAATTTTTTTGAAGTTCCTCATATATTTTCCCCTCCTCTGATACTTCATTGGTAGGTCTTTGTTGTGGCTCTTCTTCTTGTTTATCTTGTACCTATTCTTCATTACCTAGAGGGAGAGAAGTAACTAAACCTTTATCCAAGCAAGATAAATCTTGACTTGGTGAGCAATTGAAATTCCTTGTGTCCGAGGTGGAAATTGACTCCAATCCTCTTATGGAGGTTGATTTGTTATTGTATCCCTTATCTCATCTCCTACTAACTCAGTGCCTATAGGCAAGAAATCAAAATTTGACATCTTAAAGACATCAGCCCCTTGGTCCTCTCACTCATCGATCCATTTTTGTAACTCATCCTCCAAAGTTGTGACTTGAATAGGTTGTGTAGGAATGGATGGTGGTGTTATAGTGGAGCTACTTCTCCATTCTAGCTCTATAGCCCTAGCAAGATGAGTGCGTTGACTCAAGGGAAGGTTATCCTCTTCGTCTTCATCATCTTCTTCTTCTTCCTCTAGGATAAATTCTAGAACTAATGGAAAAGGAGTAATAGCTTTGGTTCTTGAGTTGCCTCTTCTTCAAGCTCAGCTTGTTGAGGGGAAGTTCTTTTCCTTTTATTTTTACCCTTCTATTTCTTGAAGTATCTAACTTCTCTATTAAGTTGATGCACTATTTCTGGCCTTATTGGAGATTGAGTTGTAAATGTTGGTACTATCACCTTTTCTCCTCTACCTTTCAGTAGGTGAGTTGTAGCTTGGAAAATTATAGATTTTGGAATCAAATCAAGCTTGAATGGTCTCTTAATCCATTCCTTGGTTAACTGGATGACATTCCTCACCCTATTATTGATATCTATGTTTTCTTCTCTATCAATGTCAACATTTGTGATAGGTTGATCCTTTATCTTATCTTAGTTATACAAGGGATCAAAGACCTCTTTAGTATCTTGCTACATGATCTTTAATGGCTCCTTCATTTTCAAGGAAATACCTGCCAAATAGATAGTCATCCTACAATGATCCCTTATTCAGATTTTGTAGTCATCCACTACATTCATCCAATGCTCTTCTATGGCATCTTCATGTTCAAATTGTTTTCCTACTAAGTACTGAACTTTTCCAATGTTATCAAAATAGGGATGAGGAGAGTTATAATCCTCCAAGGGATACTAATCCTATTCAGAATCAAAATTCACAATATCTTGCTTCTACTTAACACCAAATGGACCTATAGTGATGGACCATAACTAGGTCTTCTTGTGTTTCTTCCTTACTCTCTCATATGTAGAGGAGAGTTGTCTTTCAATATCTAGCAATATAAGTCTATCACATGGATACCTAGGGAGCTTCTTTGGATTTATAGTTATATCCACTACCCTAAAATAGGTGAATGTCTTAAATTGGATGTAGTAGGTGTTAATTTCTATAATCTTGTTGTTGCCTCTTCTGAAAACCTTTTCACATAATCTCCTTTGATGAACCAGATGATTGCAAAAATGAAGGAATCATTCACTATTTTGTATTCCTTACTATGATCTAAAATATTTTCCCTCACTATTTGGGGGTATAAAACATAAGGTATGCATCAACATCTTGCAATTTTCCCCTTTTGAACAACCTTAGATAATCTATTTCTCTTGTAACTAATAGATATGCCAAAAGATATGTCATATAGAACCTTTGGTTGTTTTTTACCACCACTACTTGTTCATCTAAATTCTCACTAAAAATTGAGGCCTAGTTACTTGGCATCTTTGTCATTCTGATGGTTTCAATGAAGTGTATCATTCATTAATTCAAGTGTCTTGCTATTGGTAATCCCATGATTCTTCTTAGGTGCACTATAGAATGTCTAATATCATCTTTCATATAACCTCTCATCATATCTAATTTTTTGGCTTTTTTCCCAAGAGGAGTCTTATCAATGAGATACAAGGATTGGATAATTTTGAAGCTTCCTCTTCATGCTCTTTATACCACCCTTCTACTTGATGATATTTCAATCTTATATACTGATCTACCCTTGGAAGATGAAATAATTTCTCTATATTCTTAGGCGTTAGATCCAAGATGATCCCTCTAGTTATGGTTTTTACAACTCTCTCCTCTAAAACATAGTTTTCTACCAATGCCATAATCAACTTAGAAGATTGTATTGAAACTGGGTGTGAAGCTATATTTACTAATCCTAAACTGATGAGTGTAGATACCATTGGAGAAATCTTAGTTGATTTTTCGCATGGGACCATGAATGCATTCCAATCAATATGGCCTAGCTTAGTGTCATGGATATCTGAATGAGCATCTTGGAAGTATGGTTTTGACTAAACACCTTGAAATTTGAAGATGATTAGTTCAAAGCCATTTTTACAATGAGGGAGGACAAGGAGGAAGCCATTTAATTTGCCCCAAACAAACATTCATTAGTCTAGAAGGTTGAAAATAATAATTTAAACAAACCCTAATACTAAAAAAAGGACCTAGAATGTTAAAAAACTAAAACAATACATAAAAACATATTTTATCTCTTGATGGACAAAATTGGGTGCACCTTGTGCACCTTAAGGGTGCACTACATGTGCCTTTCTCCTAAGTAAAACTTCAAAAAAGAGGGTGCACACATAGTGCACCTTATGGGGTGCATTATGTGTGTACCTTTATTATGCAAAGTTTATCCAAGTGTGAAATGAAAAGGGTGTGCACATAGTGCACCTAGTGCACCCTCTTTGCAATGTGGGGGATACTTTACCTTGAAAGGTACACATGTGCACATCTTTCACTTAGCTAAGAACTTGTTTTTTTCATTAAATTTTTTTTTAAGTCAGTGCAAAAAAAGGTGTACACCTTGCACACCTTGGATAGGTGCACACCTTTTCCTTAGTTTTTTTTAATATGTTTGTGTACGAGTGCAAGGATGAAGCACACCTTTGAATGTGTGAAGGTACGCTCATTAGAAGACCAAGGAATAAATAATGAGATAGGAGGGAGGGGTCCCGAGTTTTTATATAGGCCCAGGATGGTGTGTACCTATGCATGTGTGTAGGTCTGCACTTCCAAAGGGAAGTTCTCCCACAATAGTTCCCCTTAGTGCACTAGCACACCTTAAATGGTGTGATAGGTGCATTAGGTGTGCTAGTGTGCACCTTTTAACTCCAATCTTACCTTTCTCTTAAAATCTCATGTTTCTGGCAACTAGGTTTTTTGATAGAGAGCCAAACTAAGCAAAAACACTAGGTAAAACCCTAAAAAAGACTTAGACCCCAGAATAGGGGTCTGGAAAGCTAAAGCATATACTAGGAGGTCCCCTGGTGTGCATTGTGAAACCACAATAATACACCATCTAGGATACTCCTTGCCTCTCTCTGGCTCAATAATTATCTTTGCATATCCTTCTATTAATTATTTAGATATTTCATATCACATAGGGTCAATGATTTTTACCCTTGGTTCAATTTCTTCTATACGGGTTACATTAGTTTCAACCATGAAAAAAATGCCATCTTTGTACTTTTGTACAAGGGATACAAGGATTTGTTAAATACAATTGATTAAGTGTGTACTATCTTTGATGTTACACAAATGTCATATCATTTCTAGTCAGTTTATGTCAAGCTCACTTGGGCATTGAAGATAGTTTTCTGTGGCTATTGAGCAATCCAAAGTTTGCCTAGTTCAGAAGTTAGCATCTACTGAGTTCATTTAGGTGTCAAAGGAAAGTCTGTGAAAGATGAGTGTTAACTAAGCTCACTCAGTTAATGAAGGAAATGCTAGATGGAACCAGTGCTAACCAAGCTCACTCAATTACCAAAGGAATTTTTCTAGTATTTAGTGTTGAACAAGTTTCAGTTGGTTAACATAGGAAAATCATTTTTGAGTTAGTTTCTACTGAGTAGGGTTGGCTAACGAAGGATATTATTATTTTGGCATATTGAGTTCAATTGATTTGTCTGATGGTTCTAGCTGACTAAGAAGATGAATATTAATTATTCTATTTTTTATTTGAGCTGACTTGATAATATGAAAGATACCAATAAAAGGTCAAATTGAGAATTAGAGTGTGAGTGTGAGAATTTGAATACATGGAAGATTTTGAAGATCTAATGATGAAAAGAGGAAGCAAATTAGAAGGCTAATCAGGATATCCTTTTGAAGCTAAAAGGACACATTCAATCAGGAAGGATCAAGTACAAGCCAAAATTGAGATCTATAATCAGCATTTTAGTTGTATCCAAATTAGGTCATATCATTGTTACTCTCTAGACATTGTATCAATGATCTAAATCTCTTAATAGAGTTGGCTTAATAGCTATTTTTAAATCCTCTTGCAAGGTGGTAGTTCTATTAAATTGTTTAAATACCTCTGACAAGGCCACTCCTAATAGGTGATTAAATCCTCTAATAGGGTCACACTTAACAATGTGTTTTGTAACCTTCAACAAGGTTGGCTCCTATCAAAGCTCACCATAGAAGAGTGAAAATAGTAACTAGTTGCAATTGGTGGTTTTTCTTGAATTGGGTTTCGTGTTCCTATCATATAATATAGTCTTCAAGTTTTTCTCAAATAACTTCTTAACAATCTTAATATTAATGGTGTTTTTACCTTCATTACTTACTCCATTATTTCTATGAATCATATCACTGTATATCATAATTGGTAAATCTCCAACCCACAAAATATCCTCACAAATTCAGCTCAAGATAATCTTTATCCACTCGTTATTGTCAAACTCAATGTAAAACATGTGCCTAGAGATGTTTAACTCATTCAAATGCTCAAATCCTTTATTTACTAATAGGTCATTGCTGCAAACTAAATCCAAGTCACTATTAATATTGTCATTAACTATACTCTCAAACTTGTAGTAAACGTATGCCCTAATATCCTCTATGTGTAAAACATTGTGGAGAACTTCTAAGAATGGTCCTAGTGGGTCATCTTCCATTGAATAAAGGATCTCTTACTAACATCACATATTTTTGGGGTTTCCATTCTTTCAAATTAAAATTGCAAATTACTACTATGCAAGTGATAAATACCTCAACTCCATGCAACTAGGGCTTGTTGAATTCACTTCTTAGAAAACTTCAATTTTTCCTTAAATTTGCTCCAAAACCCTTCTTTAACACTCATATTATCAACTATTACTCAATAACTTGATTCATCCTTGAAATCATATCCAATTCAGTTTTTCATTAGTATCACAAATATAAAATCAACAAAAAGTTATTTATGTTTGATAGTGAACTTTGTTTACTTTGTGTACTCACATGTGAACTCCAAATCTTATGTGCGCTTAACTATAGTTTCTCATCATCATTCTCTACTTCATACTAAATGTGCAAGTCTCAATTCTTCTCCTAAGTTTTTAACTAAGTCTTTGATCTTAAATTCCTAATGTTTTGTTAAATAGAATAGGTTTCTCAAATAGATAATGATTGGTTATTGACTACCATTGAATTTAATCTATTATTAGATGTTTCACTTGACTAAATTTAATCTATTATTAGATGTTTCACTTGACTAACTTTCCAGCACAACATATGAATTTGATGGTTCCTTAGCTTTAATAAATGATTCATCAAGGTTTCCTACAAGATTTTCTACATTTTCTCTTTGATTTTTTTAGTTATCCTCATTTCTTCTAGGGTTATGGTTTCTCATGTTGTTCCTCATGTTCATCCTATAGAATCTTGTTGTGTGTCTCATGTTATTACAAATCTAATAGACTATAATATTGTTTACATATCTAGGTCCTAACTGACCAATCTATGTTTTGTAATCTCTAGTAATATGTCCAAAGTTGTTACACTAATAACACATAATACCATTCCTTATAACATTGGTTCCTCTAATATGTCTATTTTTTGTAGGGTTAGTAAATCTAAATATTCTACCATTATTATTACTATTATCAAATTTAGACTTTCTACAATTTATTGCTCTATGACCAAAATGATGACAATTATAACAATAAAAAAAAATAGGTTCAAATGAATTACTTGTGCAGTCTCTTTTCATATGACCAAATTCATTGCATGCATAAAATCTACCTTTTAATTCATTCCTTACTTCTTTAGGTGATTCATCTTGCTTAGGTTTCTTAGGTATATCAACTTGCTCAGGTTGATTAACTTGCTTAACTTTATTGGGTACTTGTTTAGATTGACTTGTCCCAATCTTATTATAATTATCTTCTTTATGTTTAGGTTGATGGAACACAAAATCTAGTTCTTTTTGAGCTTTATAATTCTTAGCTAACTTTTCTCTAAGATATCCAAGACCTATCTCATCATAAGAGGGTCTCTATATAAAGATCTATTCATCAAGATTTTTCTTAAACTAAGTTAGCTTTCCTTTCATCATAGTATTGTACATCTCAATTTTTGTATACTACAACTTTGTAGACTCAAGATCAAATGTCCCTTTCGTAAGGTTGGATATTAAATCTGCATTTTAAATTTTCAAATCTAACTCAACCTTATCGTTATCATCCTTCAAGATCAGCTTTAGATTAGTGATCTTATTTTCATGCTTCAAGGTCTCATTCTCTTTCTTCCATCTTGAAACTTTATCACTATCCTTGATCTCATTTAATGCTCTTTCTTGGAAATAAGATAATTTATCTTATCTCTTAGCCTATCAATGTAATATTTATGATCTTTATACCTATCTTTCAAAGTATCTTTTTCTTCAATAAGAATATCAATCTTCTCAAGAGCTTCTTCTAGGTTCTATAACTATTCCATATCCATAGGGATCTTACTCAAGTTGTTCGGTCTTCTCTAAGTAACTAATATTTGATACTAATTGTTAGAAATAGGAAATACTAAGAGGGGAGGTTAATCAGTATTTCACATTGCTAACAATAATGGCTTTCTAAAGAATGGTATGGGCTTATCAAAACATTGTGAGTTTTTCTAGAGTAATATTGTAGCCACAATATAAAAGGAAGAAAATGAGAAAATATGCATGGGCTTGGCATAGTTAGGTGCCATCAACATCAAACCATCCCTTATAGCTTGTCTGATGCTCTAGAAAGTAGTAGATTCTGTTAGATAACTAAGATGAGGGGTGAATCAATTATCCATAGTCCCTTAAAACTATTTCATAAGTACCAATAACATAGTATTGAACTAATTTTGGTTTTGACAAGGCTATGTGTAATGAAATAATTTCCACAATAGAAGAAATAATATGAAATATTATATAAATACTTGATAATAAATGAGAGTAATAGGCCACTTTGAGGAGGAAACCTCCAAATATCTCCAATGAGAAAATACTTCGCCATATGATGTTGAAATAAGACTCACAACCTCTTGTATATACCTAAGTATGCTTAGGTTGAATAAAAAAAACCGTACATAACACCTAGGCTGACCTACCTACCTAAATAATAATATAATAATGATAACATGACTCAATTAAGGAATAAGATAGCCATAATTTGACTATTCATAACCCTATATACACCAATATTAAGGGCATATCATCCCCCCTCTCTTGAAAGAAGCATTTTCCTCAATGATAAACAAGTGTGGATTCTTTTGAATGAACTCCACATCCTCCCATGTGGCCTCTTCAACTAGCAAGTTAATTGAATAAGATACTGAGTCAGGGTTCTATTCCTCAACTTCTTCATGTGTGTTTGAATAATTCACTCTAGTTCCAAAATTATTCTTTCTTCTTCATCAAGTTCTAGTAGTACTATTTGAGTAGGAATATTCTCTCCAATTACCTTCTTCAAACAAGAAACATGAAAAACTGGATGTATCCTTTTTGTTGGTGGAAACTCAAGCTTGTAAGCAACACTACCAATCTTTGGCATGATTTGGTATGGTCCATAATATCTTGGAGACAACTTTTTTTTTTTTTTTGTTGCTTAATTGAGATTCATTTATAAGGTTACAATCTCAAGAAGACCCAGTCCCCAACTTCAAAATTTCTTTCACTATGATGTTGGTCCACTTGTTGTTTCATTCTATTTTGTGCCATAGCTAAACCTCCTTAACTCCTAAAAGTACCTACTATTGATGAAGCAAGTGGTCCTCTACTACCTAGACTCTTCATGACACCTTTAATGATGATGTGATCAAAGGAGGATGATATCCATAAAGTGCCAAAAATGGAGACATTTTTTATGAGCTATGAAAAGAAGTATTGTACCACCATTCTACAAGAGGTAGCCAATCTACCCATTAAGATTATTTTTCTAAAGTGAAACAATGTAGATATCCTTCCAAAAATTTATTAACAACCTTAGTTTTCCCATGTAATTGATGATGGTATGAAGAACTATGAGCCATTTGAGTACCCAAACATGAAAATAAATCTTTCCAAAAGTGACTAGTAAAGATACGATCATGATCACTAACAATAACCTTAGGTGTACCATGTAGCTTTTGGATATTCTCCAAGAAATTTTTTTCCACTATACTTGTTGTAAAAGGATGTGATAATGCAATGAAATGTGCATATTTAGTGAGTCAATCAACTACTACTATGATGGCATTATGAACTTTAGATTTGGGAAGCCTTGTGATGAAATCCATGGATACCTCTTCCCAATAATGGCTAGGAATAGATAAAGGTTGCAAGAGACCTGATGCCTTAATTGTTTCTCCCTTATTTCTTTGACAAGCCAAATATTCAGCCACAAATTTTTGAACATCACCTTTGAGCCCTTCCCCAAAAAAATCTCACTTGACCCGATGATATGTCTTCAAAAATCCTGAATGACCACCAATTGGGGACTCATGTAGTTCTTTGAGAATCTTTCATTTAAGAGTGGAATTCTTGTAGAGATACAAGCACTCTTTATACCAAAGAATATCCCCCTTTAAAAAAAACTTATCTAAACTACTAGGGTCACTTTTTATTTGCTGGATGAGATTACTTGTTGCAACATCATTTTTCCACTCTTCTTTGGCTTATACCACCCAATTTTCTTGTAATATTGAAAGGGCACATAATAATGCTTCATCTTTTTCATCCTTCCTAGAGAGTACATCAGCCACAATATTTTCCTTCCCTTTCTTGTATACAATTTCAAAGTCATACCCCAACATCTTAGTGACCCATTTTTGTTGCTCTTCTGACAATAGTCTTTGTTCCAAAAAATATTTTGGGTTATCATGATCTGTCCTAACCTTGAAGTGTTGATCCATTAAATAAGGCCTCCATTTTTTAATTGCAATAAGTATTGCTAGCATTTTCTTCTCGTAAATAAGTTTGAGTTGATTTTTACCTTTTAATTGACGAATCTCGAAAGAAATCAATCAACCTTATTGCATAAGAATTGCTTCTATCCCATTTCTAGAAGCATCATATTCCATAATGAATTCCTTGGTGAAGTTTGGAGTGGGAAGCATTAGAGTTGTACACATAGCCTTCTTTGATTGCTCAAATGATACATTAGCAGATTCATTCCAATGAAAAGAATCCTTCTTTAATAGAGTGGTAATGGGTGCTACCATACAACCATAATTCTTCAAAAATATTCTATAGTATCCTATCAATTGACCCAAGAAACCCCTCAGCTTTGTAATATTTTTTGGAATAGGCCATTCCACGATAGCCTTAAGTATGTTATGGTCCACCTTTACTCCTTCATGTGAAACTATGTGTCCCAAATACTCTACCTCCTTAAGACCAAAAACACACTTGGATGGCTTAGCATAGAGTTGATGATCTTCAAGTAATTTTAATGCTTGATCTACATGCTAAAAAATTTCTTCCCAAGTCTTGCAATAAATTAATATATCATCAAAAAATACTAACACAAGCTTTCTCAAGAAATTCTTAAAAATGGAATTCATAAAACTTTGGAATGTAGATAGTGCATTGGTAAGACCAAGTGGCATCACCAAAAATTAATAATGACTCTCATGAGTTTGAAATGAGGTCTTACAAATATCTTCCTCCTTAATCTGAATTTGGTGATAACCTAATCTAAGATCTAACCTGGTAAAATACATAGCTCCATTTAATTCATCTAGAAGATCCTTAATGACTGAAATAGGAAACTTATCTTTAATGGTGTACTTGTTGAGCACTCTATAATTTGGACACATGCACCAAGTTTCATCCTTCTTATGTACCATCACAATAGGTGAAGAGTAAACACTTTGGCTATGCCTGATAATTCCTACCTCTAGCATTTCCTCAACAATTTTTTCTATCTCACTTTTTTGTATGTGTGGGTACCTATAAGGCCTGATGTTTGGTGGATGGATCCCTGGAACTAGTTGTATGGCATGGTAATGATCCCTATTAGGAAGAAGTCCTTTAGGCATATCTCCAAGAATTATTGATTAAAGATCAATTATTGCTTATAAATCTAGATGAGTAAGAGCATTAGATTGAGAGACTTCTAATGAACATAGTTGGGCCACAAATCCATCCACACCTTTATTATGAAACTTTTTCATTTGATGAGAGCTAACCATCTATGGGGATTTTTCCTTCAATTCCCTTAGCTCTACTACCTTTCCTTTTGATTGAAATTGCATGAATAGTTCTTGGAAGTTCATCTCAATTGTTACCAATGTAGTAAGCCATTATACTCCCAAAACAATATCTGCTACACCCATGGATATTACATACATTGAGGTATCAAGTTAGTAATGTCCCATGGATAATTTGATGTTTTGACACTTCCTTGAACAACTAACTATGCCCCCATTTGCAATAAAAACTTGAAACTCTCAGGCTAGATATATAAAACAATTTAGAAGAGTTCTCAACTTTTTGTTGATGAAATTATGAGTACTACCTGAGTCGATCAACACTATTACTTTTTTCTTCTTTAAGAAAACCACTACCTTAAGAGTTTCTGGTGCATTGAAATCTAAAAGTGCATGACAAGAAAGGATTGGTTGAGAATCATGTGATTCCTCACCTGACTCCCTATCCTCCTCTAATATGGGCTCATCCTATTCTTCCTCACTTGAAACTTCAATATAGAACAATTTCTTTTCACTACATTTATGTCCTCGACTATATTTTCTATCACAATTGAAACACAACCCTTTTTCTCTTTTCTCCTCAATTTTTTGTGGAGTCATCCTAGTAGGTTGAGGAAGAGAAGGTGTTGAATATCCTTTTTCTCCTGTCACATTAGCCCCTTGGTTTCTAGGAATCAAGAAATCCTCCTCTACCCCATGTGCCAATATAAAAGACTCATTTACTAAGCTGGGACAAAACATGCCTACCTCATGTTGAATTTGATCCTTGAGACCACCCAAAAATAAATCATTCAAGTTCTCCTCTATAATTGTATCCACTCTTACGGATAAATTTTTGAATATAATCCTTAACTGATCTTGTTTGTTGAAGCTTAGCAAGTTGGCTAAAGAAATTTTCTATCATACTATAACTATATTGTGCTTAGAGTTCTTCTGTAAAAATTGGTCATGATATAGTGAGACCCTTTTTCCTCCTATGAGTACAAATCCAATGATACAAAATGAATTGATCTAGTTCTAGATATAAGGAAGCCATCATGACCTTTTATCCATATCAGATTTGATGTACTTAAAAAAAAATCTCCATTTGATTTATCCATGTTAGAGGATCCTTGCATTCAAATTTGCGCATATCCACCTTTGGAAAAAAATTCCTCGATCATGTAGGATTAATAAAATTTGTGTCATTATTAGTTGACATGAAGGTTTTACCTTGATTTCTTGAGAGCTCCTTCCTTGTTCCATTCATATAGGTTCTTAACATGCTTCATATATTTGATATATCTCCTCTTAGGTCACACATATCCCTCTTAACCTCTTCCTTGAACTTACTAAGTTCCTCATTGGGATTACTAAACTCTATTGCTTCCCAATCTTGATCAGAGGATTTCCTCAGTATGGTAGCATTCTTTTTTCCTTTTTTTGAAGGCCCCATCATGATGGAAACCAATATTTTTGAATAAATCATACAAATAAAATGTAAATTCTCTAATTTATATATTTATTTTTTCACTATAACTTATTAGGGCCAAGATACCCTTACTCAAAAAAAATTCCCAAAAAAATAAGCAAATTTTCTACCTTGTGAGAGAATTTCCTAATTTTTTAATATCTTGCTTTTTTTTCAATTTCTCCAAGCTTTGAAATTTAGGCTCCTATACTATATATTCAAAAACCCAATACAAGCTATAATCCAATTTGATAGGATGTGAGAGATATGAAGATCTCAATAAATTGTGTAGAAATAGTAATTTTGCTATGATTTTCTCAATTTTTCTTCAATTCCTCTAAATTTTGGACTATATCTTCTTTAATATGGTCTTCAAAAAAAATTTAAAAATCTTTGAAAAAATTACTAAAATATGAAAGTTATGCTATTCCCAATATCGCCCCAATTTTGAGAAAAAATCTTGCCTCTATGGTGCCAAGATCATGTGTTGATACCACTTGTAATGAAATAACTTCCACAATAGAAGAAATAATATGAAATATTATATAAATACTTGATAATAACTTAGAGTAATAGGCCACTTCGAGGGGGAAACCTCCAAATATCTCCACTAAGAACACACTTCACCATATGATGTTGAAATAAGACCCACAACCTCCTATTTATACCTAATTATGCTTAGGTTGATAGACACAACCCAACATAACACTTAGGCCAACCTATCTACCTAAATAATAATATAATAGTGATAACATGACTTAATTAAGGATTAAGATAGCCACAAGTTGACTATTCATAACCCTATATACACCAATATTAAGGGCGTAGCACAGTGACAAAATACATAGTCATTCTCTAGCAGTATTATAGTTCATGTTGAGTGATCAAAGAAAGATGAGCAATCAGTGTGAGCCAACTGATCAAAGTATGCCGAGCATGACTTTCCAGATAATGCATGCTGAAAAATATGACTAGTTAGTATTGAGCACTAATATGTGCTGAGTAGATAGTACATTCTAAGTCACTCTAGCACCGAAGAAGTTAGTATATGCTAAGTAAATAGTGTGTGTCAAGTTGTTCAGATGTTGAGTTACAACATTAAGAATATAGTGAGGGTCAAGCATTAGAGCCTTTGGATGTCGAGTGAATAGTCAAAGACATAGTTGTTTGTAATGGCACAAACTACTATGTAAACTATTTTTGGGTTTGACATAAACATTATTTTGCAATTTTAGAAGATAAAGATCAAGTCAAATTGTGAATCCCTATGTAGTACATGCAACCAATCAGATTAAGGGATCAATTAAGGGGCAATAAGGATCAACCATATCCATTGATTCAAATCTAACCCATTCCACCTATGTTTAATTAAGGAGGTAAACCCTAAAGATTTTGAAAGGATGTGTGAGAGATGAATGCTAAGTGTAGAGAGAGCATTCATGGTGGCTATTTAGGGTATGATAGTGTTTTGAATTGCAGAATGGGTTAGAGACAATATTGAAAAGTAGAGAAAGAATAGATGAGACATATCTTATTAGAAGGATCAAGAATTTACCAGTAAAGAGAAGATCTAACATCTAGCAATGAGGTTCTAATTGAAGGACCATGTTGTCGAATCATTTTAATAGGTGATACAAAGAAAATCTCTTAACAAAGTAGCCTTAATAGGTTTTGCAGTCTTAATAGGATCTTATAAATCTCTTAACTAAGTGCTTACTTAATTGTGAGTGTAAATCCTCTAACAAGGTGATACCTAATAGTCTTTGTAAGCCTTTAATAGGGTAGACCCCTCATAGGGTAGATCATAGTTTATGATCAAACTCATATTGGAAATAACAATTTTAAAGTAAACTCTAAGAGGGAGGGGGGCTGAATTAGAACTTCAAAAATTTAACCATAAAATATTCATGACACATGCATCTCATTATTTAGCATATAAAGTAAAATAGATAACTATACATTGCATCCATAGCATAAAACAAATTTAACACATGACACAATAAATTTGGTTACCCAAAAACCCTCAGAAGATGGTAAAACTAGGGTGGGGATGACACCCACAAATCTTTACTATTGTAGTTGCAAAGTGTAGCTGATTATGGTTACAATGAGTTTGATCATAAACTATGATCTACCCTATGAGGGGTTTGTCCTATCAAAGGCACCTTGTTATAAGATTTACACTCACAATTAAGTAAGCACTCAGTTAAGAGATTTACAAGAGTTTGTAAAGACTAAAAAACCTATAAAGGCTACTTTGTTAGAAGATTTTCTCTGTATCACCTATTAAAATGATTTAGCACCGTGATCCTTTGGTTAGGACCCTTAATGCTAGATGTTAGATCTTCTCTTTACTGATAAATCTTTGATCCTTCTAATTGGATATGTCTCCTCTATCCTTTCTCTTCTCTACTATGTTCTCTCTAAGTGATTCTATAATTCATAACAATAGTACATTTGACCTCATTTTTTGATGAATATCGGTCAAATTTTTGACATAGGTTGGTCTAAATTTTGACCAACTAGTTGGTCAAAGTTTTTCTCATCGAAATTTCAACCAACTTTCTAGTTGGTCAAAATTTTGACCAATATGTTGGTCAAAAACTTTTAGAATATTGGTTTCTATTTCTACCAAGAATTGGTTGAAATTTTGACCAATGCTTGGTAGAAAACTGTCAGGCATTGGTTGAAACTTCTAGAACTCTTGATGTTGTTTCTACTAAGGGTTGGTCAAAATTTTGACCAATGCAAGGTAGAAAACTATTTTGCATTGGTCAAAATTTTGACCAATATGTTGGTTGAAATGTTCAACATTGTTGGTGTGATGTTCCAAATGTATTTTAGAAAAAACCCAGGCATTGGTCAAAATTTTGACCAATGCTAGTAGAAAACTATTAGGCATTGGTCAAAATTTTGACCAATGCCTAGGTGTAAATTTTTTTCAGGCATTATATAAAATAATTCACATGCCTTGCATATGATTTGACATTTTGCATGCATCCTGTACTCTCTTATCTGGCTGATGATGGATTACAGAGAGTGATTTGAAATGATGATGCTAAAAAACACACACAATCAATTCCAAAAAAAACTTGCATTACAAATGGATTGCGAAAATCTGATATTGTTAATTTTGCATGCATGTCTACCAAGACAATCATAACTAAAACATATATACATCTTGATGTATATATTTTTAAGTTGTGATTGTCTTGGTAGACATGATGTATATATGTTTTAGTTATGATTGTCTTGGTAGACATGCATGCAAAATTAACAATATCAGATTTTTGCAATCCATTTAGCAACCCCGTTGGCCTCTCGATAAGTATTGGAAATGACAACTTTTTCAAATTTATGTATTAGGGATTTGATCTCCATGATCGTTGCTTCAATCGTCCATGAAATTGAATTTTTGTTATTCAAAATGTTAACAATATTCAAAGAGTTAACAGGAAGATATTGTTAACCTATGCCCATGTTGGTCAAAATTTTGACCAACACGAGTATAGGTTTCAAAAAAAATACATTTTTCCCTCTAAAATCCAACCAAATGAATTAATGGTCAAAATTTTGGTCAAAAATTGAGGCCTAATTTACTAGTGTAACCTCCATAGCCACCATTAATTCTCTCTCTACACTTAGCATTCATCTCTTGTGCATCCTTACAATCTCTTTAGAGTTTTCCTTCTTAAATAAACATAGGTGGAATGGGTTAGGTTAGAATGAATGGCTGAGGTTGATCCATATTGTCAATTAATTCATCCTTTAATATGATTGGTTTCATGTACTACATAGGGGTTCACAATATGAATCCATCCTTATCTTCTACAATTGCAAAACAATGTATATGTTGGCCCAAAAATGGTTTAAATAGTAGTTTGTACCATTACAAACAAATATGTCATTGACTATTCACTCATAATCCAAATGCTCTTATGCTCAACCAACACTGTGCTCTTATTATTGTAACTTGACTTTTGAAAAACTTAGTGCACACTATTTACTTGGCACCTCAATCAGTCAGCACATACTAACTTACTTGACATTGGAGTGACTCAGCACATACTATCCACTCAACACATATTGGTGCTTGACACTAACTAGTCAAATTACTTGGTATGTATTGTCTAACAACTTATGCTTGACATACTTTGATCACTCAACTTGTACTAATTTCTTGGCTTGCTCTGATCACTTGACATGTGATCTAATACTGCTAGAGAATGACTAAGTGTTTTGTCACTACCTTGTCAAAACCAAAATGAGATCAACAATCTCTACCTTTGACATGAGTGGAAAAAACACTTTGTCATGCATATACAAGCTTTTATAACCATAACTTAGACAATATATCTTCTTGACTTGGTTCCATACAAAATTTTAATTTTTCATTTTTTTGTAAAATGGATGACTACCAATCATACCTTATGCCTCCATTACTCCCCCTAAGTAAATATTTCACTTATGTTTCTACTTCTTGATACTCCCCTTGAGTAGATACATCTTATGAACTTCATACTCTACTTACTTCATTATCGAAGACTTCATATTTAAAAAACTTTACTATCCCCCTTTATTGATACTTATGTTAGCTAGGTTGTATACTTAGAGTGTATTTATCCAAGAATGATTTATGGATCTCCATTATAATCTTTATTGATACATCCCAATTTTTTCTAGCTACCTCTAGAGATTGATATTGAATGTCTAGTTGGGTAACAAGGTCAACTAAGCCATCATGAGTAGAAAGTTAAGAATATTTCTTCATCAATGTTTCAGCATAGGCTAGTTCCTTATGCAACACTTCCATGTGTGAAGTAAACATGGATTGGATACTGATCAAGGTAGTTCTAATTGTAGCATCTTGTTCTTGCAGCTTGGTAAGCTTGCCTTGAGTAATCAATAACCTCTAGAAATGTGACTGGCTTTGACCAGGAGATAGTTTTAATGTTGTACCTTTAATTTTTAAATCTCCTTGTAGTTGGTCAATATCCATTTGGACTTCCTGTGTGAATAGATTAACATCACATAAATTAGTGTATAGAGAGAAGATATTATCTAACACCTTCTTGGCACTTTCCACCTTGGTTTCTAAATCAACCTATCTTGGTGCAATAACACTAGATATCTTTTCCAATACCTTTGAATGAAATTTCCTTTCAGACCATTCTAAGAGTTTAACATTAGAATCCATGTCTTCATCCTTTATGTTGTCAAAAATAGTGACAAGTTGCTCTATGATAGGCTTATCTTCATTGATTTCAGGGAGACTGAAAGCATCATAAAATATGTCTTTGATGTCATGTAAAACTTTCTTTTTCTTGACCTCCCTTGTTAATATTTCTTGCCTCTTTTTCCTTTTTAGAGTTTCCTACAGAATACTCATCTTTTCAATAGTGACTATTGTAAGATCAAACTTTGGTAGCTCAATCACTTCATCTAAGCTTACATCACCATATGATGTAGCTTTAGCACTGATGGGCATGTTGTAATTAGGCCTTGATATCTATAGTGGGGTCTCCTATATACTTGGCCTTTGAAGAGCTTGACTAGTAAGAGGAGATGCAAAAATTGGCATGGTGACCAGTGTCTATATAGAAATCTACTTCTGATCTAGCTTAGTAGTCAATTCCAACTCTTCATTCTTGTTATCCTCCTTTTGAGCTTCAGCTTGATCTGGTGGATTAAGTATAGGATTTTCTTCCTAGCCTATGTGTACTTTAGTTTCATCTTTCTCAATAGTAAGTAATGTTGGAAAACCTAAACTATCTAGGATAGGAAATGATGAATTTCATTTGTGTGCCTTTGCCTCTTTCATTTGAAATACAATTATTGTCATTATGAATGGTGTATTAGTTGTAGCAACTGCCTGTACCAAGTTTTCACTTTGATCTCCTTGAAGATCTTGTGTGTCTTTCTCTTTTACTTAGGTAGATTGAGGGGGCACATTTTATGTTTCATGTGGTTTCTCCCTGATAGATGCAATTTCTACCTTCTTAATCTCATCAACTCTAGCCAATATAGGGTTTGTTCATAGTTTTGTTGTTGTGGTGGAGTTTTTCAATATCTTCTTCAAGTATTCCTCAGTCAAGGGATTGACATTCTATTTTTATGTATTAGGAACATCCTTGATGATTACTAAGTGATGTTGACCCACTTGGTCTATGTGTGGTGGATTGGCATTCAACACTTATACATCTTGTGTATCTTGTTGCTATTCTTTAGTTGTTGCCTCCTCTATTATTCCCTCAGTATCATCCACATTACCATATGTGTCTTGAACTTATGTTCCTTGTGCACCTTTTTTCTCATCACCTTTCTTCTTAGTATCTTCTTTCTTTTTAGTGGCCTTGGTAGATAAACCATAGATATCCTTCTAAAACAATGTGCTTTCTGTCACCACTTCTTCTATTTAATTTCTCAAAATCTTAAAAGATCTATATTTGGGGGAAAATGTCACCTTGTACTTATTCATGGATTTAGCCATCATCTTCATGTCCAAAGAAGACATAACTTGGGCTAATTGAGCCTCTCTTATTTTCCTTTCAATGGCCAAACTACATTGCCACTTTTTCTCAACTTGGTCATATAGAGTTTTAGGTAGAGAGTCAACAATCTCTAGTGGAATAGATTTAAATGTAGCCATCATATCATATATGGCTTCTTCAAACTTTTTCTTATCTACACTCCCTAGCTTATCAAAATCTACATTTGTGAAACTAGATAAATATGTATTTTAATGTTATTTTCACACAAATTATTTATGTCAGAAGAGGGATTGTGGCTTACTACTTTGAATTAACTTAAGTCATCTAACTTTTTCTTCTCCTCATCAGACTCATCATTCTTTTGCTTCTTTGTTAACCTCCTATAGGTCTTCTTTTTAGGTTGGCTTAGTTCTATTGTAGCAATTGATATTTTTCCCTTAGGCTTTGCAATTTCACTAGCCTATATAGTGGTTTTCGTTGTATTTGACCTAGTTTTAAGTATGGTTGGCTTTTGTTGTGGCTTCTTCACAAGCTTTTCTATTTTCTCCACTATTTTTTCGTTTTCTTTTCTCTTCTTCTTGGCTTTCTTTGGTTCTTCCTTGGCTTATTCTCCCTCAAAACCTTCTACATATTCTTGCCTATCTTCACCCAGGCCTTATGTTAATTCCAATGGGGCTTGGCCTTGGTCTTCCTTTTCATCATCATCATCTTCTTCTTCTCCTCCTTCATTGAATCTCTCTTTCATCTTTTTAACCATTTTTTTCTTCTTCCTAAGAATTGTAGTTGTCTTCTAGTCAATTTTTATTCTTGATTTGGCTTCCTCACAATTACCAAATGAGTTGGCATTCTTGTCAATGTATTATTCTAATATAGTTGTTATTGTTGTAAAGGCCTCATCTACATTGATTTCATATGGCAAGGGTTTCAGTAATCTAACTCTAGGTATTGTTTCTTGCATATATGTGTAGTTTGCATCCACTAAGAAACAAATATCATTGTAATGTTTCTCCACTAGTGATACAAGGATCCTCAACCTTTATTTCATGGATTTATTGAAATCCTCAAATTAGCTAGTCATTATTGACTCAAAGTTCTCTCCAAGTTGTTCAATAAACTCTGCTATGTGTTGTGTGATAGGCTTGTTTGTCTTCCACACCACTTTACCAAATGTAGGAAAAGTATTCTACACATAAAAGAATATGAAAACCAGTAAAGAACCAAATTTTTATGATGCACTCTTTGCTTTCCTAATGGCCTCCATGTTTTTTGAAAGTGTTGTAGTTGTTGATGAAAATAATTGATTAATTTTATATTGTCTTTGATGTTACACAAAATGTCATACATTAACCAGTCAATGTTTTTGAGATCACTTAGGTGATGAAGAAGGTTCTCTATGGTTGTCAAGAATTCTTATGTATGCCATGTTTAGAAGGAAGTGACTACCAAGTTCACTCAAGAGATAAAAGAAAGTTGGAAGGTAACGAGTGTTAACCGAGCTCATTCGGTTACCAAAGAGAATTTTTAAAAGACAGTGTATATTGAGTTCACTTGGGAGACAAAGAAATTTGGTATGAAAATTAGTTTAAATTGAGCTCAATTGGTTAACAAAGGAAAATTTGTTTTGGTTAGTGTCTACCAAACAAGATTAGCTAACAAAGGATTTTTCTTGCTTTAGCTTATTGAGTCAAATGAATATGTTTGATAGTTTTGGCCAACTGGGGAGATGAATATTAATTATTTTAAGTTTTATTCAAGCTGACTTGACAATGTATAAGATATAAATATAAGTTTAGGTTGTGGGATTGAATGTGAATGAGTGTGTGAAGAAAAATAATGCTTAGAGGAAGCAAATTTGAAGGCTAAGAAGTATATCCTTATGGAGCTACAAACATACATTAGATCAATAAGGATAAAGTATTGAAGCTATAATTAAGATTTATAATCAAAAATTTAGTTGCATAAAAAATTAAGTCATCTCATTGTTACTCTCTAACCATTGTAGTACTAATCTAAATCTTTTAATATAGTTGTCTTAATAGCTATTTTTAAATCCTCTAACAAGGTGGCTTTTCTAGTTGAAGTATCTTGAAGACCTCTAATAAGGCCACTCCTAATAGGGTGATTAAATCCTTTATTAGGGTCACACCTAAAAAAATTTTTTTAACCTTTAACAGGGTTGGCTCCTAATAGGGATCACTTCAAAAGAGTGAAAATCCCTAAATAGTTACAATTGGTGGTTTTTCCCAAATTGGGTTTACACATTAAGTCTTGGTGTCACTAGTGTTTATGCTATTTATTTTTATGTGTACACGACTAAGTTAAAATAAGGTTAATCATAGTTTTTTTTTAAAGGTGGCAGAGCCACTTGATATATATATATATATATATATATATATATATATATATATATATATATATATATATACAACATTTTTTTAATGTTTACTCTGATTCTAACATAAGAAGCTCCTAGAGAAAAGAACTAGGAAGAAAAACTATGTTTATAACCCCATCAATAAAAAGAAAGAAAAGAAAAAAAGATAGAGAATGGTAGACTATCAAACTAGGTTATAATATCCCAAGAATGATATCGATATCTCCATTTTACAATAGAAAGATGAAGGAGGAAGAAAGCATAGTTGAAGGAGGAAGAAAACCTAACAAAATCATATGACTAATATATACAAATACTAACATAATTTTCTTTGATAATACATTGACAAGAAAGTATAGTAATCTCCAAAATGAAGCCAAAAATTGCTAGTGAGATGCTCTCAAAATCAAAAACCTTAATAGCAGTCTAATTGTTGACTTGTCTGCTGAAAAATCTCCATACAAAAACCTAAACAAATCAAAAAGACAAAGCCACGTAGATAAAAATAGCCCCATAATAACTTATCTTATTCCTCCATGACTCTTTTTGAGGGAGTAGAATTACCAAGCTTAAGAGTAAGATTATGAATGAAATTGGGAGGAGATATCCGTGAGGATAGAGGTGCCTAAGAAGAGTCATGCTCCAAAAGGTCCAAAATGGAAAAGACAATTTGATGCATGTTATTAACACATCTTTTAGGCAAGTGCTCACCATACTACTACAATGTAGCCTTAACTGGATGAAAAGACTTCCTCTCTAGAGCCTTTTTTATGCTCTCAAAAACCACATAAACACCATGTTCATTGAGAAGTGCATGATGATGAAATAAACTCCCAATGAGAGTAGCACCACTCCAAATATCATATTTTTGGCAAGCCCTACAAAAAGCTAGGTTTGATAAATTTAGAAACTATCAACTCCAAATGAAATGGAGACTGCAATAGATCAAGGGAATTTTATAAGAAAATCAATAGAATCTGAGAGGGATATATTAATCTTTTGCTAGGAGGAAAGAGAATATCATGTCCAATAATTCTCTTAATTCCTCTTCAAATATGTGGATGCTCATAATAAAAGATAGTTACCAACATATCATCTTTAATACAACCCAAAAAAGGCAATTCCCAATCTTTAATTTCCAAGAATACTCTATAATTTCTTGGATAATAATATGTTGAGCAAGTTGAGAAAATATCAACTAGGTAGCTAACTCCTACCAAAGAACTAGGATGGCCTAACATAATGCTACCACTAATAATGGAAAATAGCTCCTAGAAAATGCAGAGACCAAATCTCAAACCTAGAAATCCCAAAAGGCCAAAATGACTCCTATTCATGATGCAATAAAATCTTAAGTATGCAATGATTACCTTTGTAACAAAAGATATGAAATCCATCACATATATGGAGTACTTGTGCCCAGGATGAGATTAAAGATATTAAAATTACACACATGCTACTTTATTAAAAAACTAGCCGATGCCTCTTAAGAAAAGAGAAAATAAAGTACAGGAAATCTAAAGACCAACCACCAAATTTAAATAATAAATGTTGTCATAACGTAGTGCCAAATAAAAGAGAAGCCAAACACCATTAGTCAAAAAGTGAACACAAACCTGAAGTATAGTAGAATAACCCAAAAGCCCACCTTAGAAATCACCACATAAACATCTTATGATAAAGTCATCACAAGTACAAATAATGGAGCCACATAATAATTCATAAGAACTCCTCAAACCTCAAGTCCCATCTACGAATCATCTTAACCTCCCCACTAGCTATCAATTGCTAACTGTATATTATGATAGTTAATACAAACATTATACCTAACTACTTACATCCATATCTACTAATAATTTAGATATGCATAAATAGATCACACATAACGACATTAAACATCCTAACATAATCTTAGTAGCTCACATCTAGGAGAGAGAATAAGATTCATGCTTAATGAACGAAACTATGTAAGGTAACTTTTCTAACAAAGTATATGAAGAGTGAGAATCAAGAGTATTTCCATCACAACCAACATTAGCTAAAAATATACTAAAGAACTTCCTTCCTTGTACACATGCAATAGAATGTAACAATCTAGAGAATCAATTAGACCCCAAATTTGTTGAACGACATACCCAAGATGCCAAGTATTGATCTTTCTATGTATGTAGGCATTAATAAAAATAAAAGAATCACCCTTTATATGTAAACAAGAAAAAGACATTTTCTTTGCCAAAATTAGATCTTCTAACAAAGTAGTTGATTTTGCCATGTTATTAGTTCCATAACTAATAGGTTTTGCATAAAAGGCAAGCACCTCTCCATGATAATTTCTCAAAGAAATCCCAATACCTGATTCACCAGGATTCACTCTAGATGACCCATCAAAATTTAGCTTGAAAAAGGAGGAATGAGGAGGCTTCCATTTAATTATCTCTCTGCAAGTTAGAATAGATATAACTTGTGGAAACATAGGTGATGATGGAAGTGATACAAGCTTCCAAGACTAAACTATTAAACTATCCCAAGATGCAAATATGCCATTCCTATTAAAATAAATAGAAACATAATTGTTCACCATTTTAGAGATAAGTTGCTTAATTTTAGCAATCACAATACTCACACTAGCCACCTCTTTTCTAAAAATTATCTTATTATGTTCCCACCAAATAGACCATATGATTGATGATGGAATAATAATCCATAAACAAGCAAATATTTAGTTAGTAAAAAAAATCACCCAAGACTGAAACAACTCCCATAAGGGTTTAGGAAAAGGAAAACAGATAGATAGTTTCCCCAAAACATAGTGCCAGCATTGCAGAGAGAATTGATAGTGCACAAAAAGATGATCAACTAATTCATCATGAACTCCACACATAACACATTTAAATGAATTAGCTATGTGAAGTTTTCCTAGTCTATCACTAGTAAGAATTCTACCCTGAATGGCCAACCAAAGAAAAACTCTAGCTTTTGGTAGAACACATTTATCCCAACAAAATTTAAAGGCTCAATGAGCATCATGTTGCTCTGACATACCCAAGAGGGCCTCATATCTTGATTTAATAGAATACAAACCACTTTTGGTAGGGAACCACATAAGTCTATCACAACCTCTAGACAAAAAACCAATTTGTTTGCCAAGATATCAACAAATATCCTAGCCAACTTTCTACCAATAGGAAGAGAAAAAAGATCTTTCCAACAAGCCTTATGAGACACAATGTCAATGTAATCCACACAATCCACTAAAAGATCCCCCCAAACTAGAGACAAAACCTCCATAACCTCCTTCAAAGAGATAATATAACACAGTGGAGGACAACCATTCGAAGAGTCCTTCCAAAATGATATATCAAAGCTAGAGTGAACCTACCAAGACAAAATCTTGATGGCTACTTCTCTAGACGACATCATAAAGTTTCAAGTAGGCAACCTGGATGGGGGGATACAAAATAGTAAAGATTCTATGAGGACAAGATGAATCTAAATATTTGGATTACATATTTTGGCAACATAATGACTAGGATTTACAATACATATTCGATACTAGTTTCCTCCCAAAAGCTTTATTCCTCAAAGAAAGATTATGCACACTAGCCCCTCCAAAAACTTTACTTGAGGATAGTTTCTACAAGGATACTAGAGAAATCTTTCTCACATTAGTCATGTTAGATGACCAAAAGAAAGTGAGAATGATTTTTTCAATCTGAGCAATAAAAAATGATGGAGCTCGAAGAACTAAAATATAATAATTAGGGATAGCCAAAAGAACTGTTTTGATCAATAAAATTCTGCCAGATAGAGAAAGCCATCTCACCTTCTAGGTCGAGATCCTACCATTTAATCTATTTATCACATTATCCTAAAATGAAGGTTTTAGTGGACCCATGAAGAATGCAATCCCCAAATAAAGAGATGGAAAAACATCCACTGAAAAACCATGAATGTTAATTATTCTTTGCTTAACTGAATTAGGTGTAAAGAGCATAAAAAATTTAGATTTATTTGGATTTATGACTTGTCCATACCCATTAGTATATGCATCTAGAATTTTCTTAATACACCTAGCATCATTAATAGAAGATCTACCAAAAAGAAGTGGATCATTACCAAAAAAAAACTGTGACAGAGATCTCTGAATTTGACATAAATATGCCTTCCCAATTGGCGAACTAATTTTGTTTAAGAATAGATATACTAAGAGTTTCAGCCAAAATAATAAATAAGAAAGGAGAAAGAAGATCCCCTTGTCAAACTCCTTGAGTAGCTTAGAAATAAGGAGAAGGAATACCATTGATTATGACTAAAAAAGTGGCCCCAGACAAACACTTATTAATCCATTTACACTAGGGAGCTAAAAAACCAAACTTGAAGAAGACTTCCAAGAGAAAAACTCCAATCCACTTTGTCATAGGCTTTCATCATATTGAACTTAGCAAAAAACAAAGATGTCTAATAAGATTTAATAGTATGTACAACTTATAGAGCAACAAGAGCCCCATCAGATGTATCCCTACCCAAAGCAAAACCTCCTTGCTGAGGGGAGACTAATCTAGGTATCAAATAGTTAAACCTAAGATATATAGCTTTAGTTATGATCTTATAAATGGAATTTCATAATGAAATGGGCCTAAAATATGCAAACATTTGAGGAGACTTCAACTTAGGAATCAAAGAGAGATTCATTTTATTAAAACTTTTAAGAATTTTTCCTCTCTTACGAGATTCCTCTACAGCCATAAGAAGATCAAAACTAGCCACATCCCAACACTTTTGGTTTAAAAGAATGGTAAATCCTTCAGGTCTAGGTTCTTTCTTAGGAGACATGGAGAAAAAAATAGAGCAGATCTCTTCAACACTAAAAGGATTCATAAGATTGTCATTGTCTAATTTAGTAAATAAAGATGGAATGGATTATAATAACAATTTCCTATCAGCCCTATTATCTCATAGGATCTCACCAAGAGCAAGTAAATTTTTGAAGAATTCAACACCCTTGTTACATATGTCCTTTTGTGATACCAAAGTGTCCCTTGTTGAAACATTATTTATGGAAAAGATAGATGAAGAAGATTTCCTAATTTTAGCAAAAGCATGAAAAGACTTTGTGTTCCTATCTCCCTCTTTTAACCATAATTCATGAGATTTCTCCTTTTAATAAATCTCCTCCCTCGCACATAATATTTCCCAAAAGCATTGAAGGGATTTTTTTTTTTTGCTACCTCTGCATCTATCCCAAAATTCATAACATGATCTAAAATAATCTTAAGGGCATTTTCAACCTGAGTCTTTTCATGAAATGCATTTTTTAAAAATTCTTTATTCCATATACTAATTTTGTATTTCATAAAAGATAGCTTATTAGCAAATTGGAACATTTTGGTACGCCTACAAAAGGAAGCACTAATCCACCATTGTTGAAGTAGATGGAGAAAGTGGAGATGAGTGAATCACATACTTTCAAACTTAAAGTAAGAACCATGCTTCAACAATCTAGTTTCTTCAACTCAAGAGAGATAGGAAAATGATCAGATTCTAATGAAGACGTAATTTGAGCATAAAGAGAAAAATTTAGAAGTTTCATCTCTTGAGAAATAAGAAATCTATCCAATCTAGATTAGATAGGAGTAATAGATCCATGATTAGACCAAGCAAAACTTCCATTAAAAAATGGAACCTCACATAAGGCATTATCTTGAGTAAAAAAATTAAACTCCTCTATGACCCTCTAAGCAGTACCATTACCCCCAATTTTTTCACACAACAATGAAGTGGCATTAAAATTGCCCCCAATAACAACTAGGAAATCATAAATTTTACTAATCTACTCTATAATTGATTCCCGTAAATTGAGTTTATCCTAGGCTAAAGAAGGTCCATAGACATTAAAGACAAAAAACTTAACATCAAACCATTTGAATTCAATGAGTTTCCAATTACATCTTGATACTAGAATAACCCTAGAAATTCACTTGCTTTTCCACAAAACAATAATGTTGTTACTTTCTTTACAATAGGCACATTTGACCTTTTCTTTCTTAGGCTTATCACCCTTGGAAGATGGTGTATCAATAGTTGCTTTTGAAGAAACCAACATCTGATCCTTCTTCTCCTCGCTATTCTTTTGTTTCTTGTCCTTACTATTGTTGTTACTACTTTGTCCTTGTTCTTTTGTGCCTTGGTTGGCAGCCAAGGCATGTGACTTAGAGGACTTAAGAATGCCCATCTGGATTAGCTTGTCCTGTTCTCGAGTGAGGTTGACAGCAAAATCATCTAGAGATGGCATGGTGAATTGAGTACCAAGTGCACCCTTAGTAGCATAGAAGGTAGAGACAAACACAGAATATTCTGAACTTAGCTTAGAGAGAATACTGAGAATTAGTTGTTCATCTTTCTTTTCAATTCCACATTGTTTTAACTGTAGCCTTAGTGATTTCAATTTGGTGAAGAAATCTTGGATTGTGTTGAAATTGCCTGGACTCAAACTAATTAATTCATTTTCCAACATATGACCTCTCATTGAATCTTGTGTGCCAAATAGTGTTTCTAGCTTTGTCCATACTTCATTTGGTGTATCCAAAGACTCAATGTGAAATAGCAAGTCAGGAGAAACAGACAAACACAATGTTCCAAATCCCTCATCACATTTGTTAAACCACTTAGGCTTATCTTCATCTTTAGCAAGTTCAGTTTCAAGTCCCATAGTTATCCTATTTAATCCAGCTTTCTTTAAGTGAATTCTCATGCATGATTTCCACTCAAATTAATTGTATGGAGTTAGGATGGGTATATTTGTCTGATCCATGATGAAGAAATGCTAAAAAGAAGAGAACCCAGCCACGATAATGCCCCCCCCCCCCCCCCCCCTCTTTACTCAATCAAAGAACCTCCCCCAAAAAAATATTATTTGGCACTTTATTTTAGTGCATTTACAACTACCACTAGAAAGAGATACTTAGTGGTCTTGATTTTAATGCATTACAAACCCTCATGAAGAGCATATGCTAAAAGTGAAACTTGGGCACAATAATCAAGGAAACAAATAGCACCACTGCGATCTACTCAAAAAATCATGCACTTTCAAAAAAAAATCGCCTCGATACGAGGTCGTATGAGAAAGTTATGATCCTCTGAAGTTTCCAAAACGAGAACTGTGCACAGTCACGGCTGAGAATCTACAATTTCTGAAGAATTCATGCATGAAAATCAAAAACTAACTCCACTAGTGGATAGAGCACAAAAAAATAGCCAAGTTCATAACAAGAATCATCAAAATCAGAGTCCGTATGAGCAAGAACGAGACATTTGAAAACTGCATTCAAATCCGCGGCTGCCAACGGAGAGGGGTATGGCTGTAGCTTTGCATGCTCGATTCTAATAAATATACAGCTTGCATGCAAAATCTAAAAGATACCCAGATGGTTTTTCGGGCTGCGAACAAAACCTAGAAAGCGTTTTTCTTGCTGATGAATAGAAGATGTTGCTGTAGTGTAAATCAGACGCCTTTAACAGTAAAAAATGGCTCCAAAAATTAGAAAATGACCCCAGCAACCAAAATTTGACATGAAAATGCTGGATCAACTTCTTAAGTCCATCAATGGCATGCTGGAACCTGCAAAACTGATTGAAAACTCCAAATATGCAAGTTGGTTGTCAGATTTGAGATTGAAACCCCAGAGAAAAACTATTTTTGTCAAAACTTTTCTGATTCTCAGGATCATCCAAAGATGCAAGAGAAGAGCATACTTCATTTTTCAAAAAATTACAATAAAGTTTATTTGCCCCCCCCGAATCTCTCAAATAAGGAAACTAAAATCTACTCTTGCACATAGAAAAGCTCTGATACCATGTTAGAATCTGGAAAGATTAATAACCTAGAAAACTAGTGCAAAGAGTAAATATCTAAAATATGAATGCAAATGATACAAAATCAAAATAGCATCATAGAGTTAGTCTCAAAGAGAGTAATACAAATGCTAGAAGCAAAATAGCATTAAGAGGAAGCAAAAACAAGAGATACAAATACAAGCCAGGTAGCATGCTTATATAGGCTAGGAAGAGGGAGGAGGTGGAAACACCAACCAATGAGGAGCAACCATCTATTGGACTAAAGATAGCAAAGTATCTTCCCAAGATAGCTAATGGATGCTCACATGTAGGAAGGTGACACCTCACAACCATTCACCTAATAAGACATGCTTTATTAACCTAAGCAAGATTATTAAAAGTGTAGGAAAAACCTAGCAAAATAGGAAAAATAAAAAACTACACTAACAAATAAGACCTCTAGATACACTAGCAAAAGGAACACAACTAGACTCCCAAGAAGGCCAATAGCTAAGAAGTTTTACAAAAAACTCCTGAGAAAGTTTAGACTCTTGAAGAAGAATGATATCAACCTGAGAGGATAAGATAAACTTTTTAATCCTACTACTCTTGTCAAGGGAATTTAAACCCCTGATATTCCAAGACATAATCTTCATAATGAAGCTAGAGAGTACGACATACTCTTGGTTCGAATAATAGGTAAAAAAGACTCCAAAAGAGTCAATTGAAGACTAGCTTCAATTTCTTCCTTAACCTTACAAGCAAGAGTCTTATGACCCCTTTTCTTGGGTGTTTTAATAATTAATATAGGAGATACTAGGACAAGAGAGCTCTTTGATTGCAAAATGGATAATTCTTGAGAAAAATTGAAGCCATTGGCAATAGGTAGACACTTTTTCTCAAAATATTCATTCACAAACACACCTTCTTCAAATGAAATATCATCGCAATCTTAAGCTGCAACTAAGATAATGATATTTCTAGACTATAGACAAATATCTTGGCCAGCCAACAAAGAAACAGAAGAGGATGAAATATGGATAAAGGGTTGGATACAAAATAACAAGCTCTAAATGATACCTTGCTCCTCTAAAGAAGGAAAAACCTGACTCACTAGGGCGCGATCCACCCAATTAGAGGAAGAGATAAGAAAATGGGAAACAATGGAACCTAAAGATTGACTAAAAGATAGACCAAGCTTACTAGAAAAAGAAAAAGAGTAAGTACAGATCTACCATCCATACCTCAAGAATGGCCAATGAAGCATGTACCTTAGATCTCTGGCCCAACTCAAGTCAAGGAGAAGATAAATTAGATTCTTCCACCAAGCCAATATCACAAAAAGTATTGTGATTAATAGGAACCAATTGCAAAGAATGCAATTCTAAAGTTGATTGATGACAAGTAAATGAACACAATTTCAGCTTGGAATTAAAACACTAACATATCTCATGTGACATTGGGAGAAAATTCTTTCACTAATGCAAAAAATGACCCAAAGAATTGGCATTCCTAGTAATAGTAGATGCCTCTGAGTACTAAATCTATTGTACCCATGTACCAAAATTCAATAAAATTGAAATCTATGAAAGAAAATGTTCCCTATTTTGCATAAGGATACATACACTAACAACTAGATGCAGCTGAAAAAATAGAACCAAGTCATGCTTAACAAAAATGCCCAATTTATTAGCAATAATCTCAACCAAAGAAGGAGCTTTGTATTCCAATAGAAGATTCAGAAGTGCAACCCACTGAGGATAAAATTTTGGTAGATCTTTTGAAACATCAAAATGGGGTTTCTAGCCCATAGTAGTAATGTCAATCCCTTTCTCGAACCAACCCTTAAACTTATGCACATCTTCTTTATGATCATGTGAATCAAAAATCACAAAAAAGGCTAGAGAATCCTTATCAAACAAAAATAATTCTATCAAGCCCACCCAATAATAGCTAGCCCTTAGAAAGAAAAGTCTTAAACTCCACCAAATACTAGAGCATACCAATAAGCACTAACAAATGCAAAAACTCCACCCTCAAATTGATCAAATCAAAAGGAAAAACAACCGTAAGATTGGATGGATGATAGGATGGGCTACCCTAAATTGGGACATGCAAATCTTGGACCTAGGGAGGAAACATAGGGGAATTAGGGCATGCACCCCCAACCTTTGGAGTGAAGAGAGCTCGACAAGGCTAAGAAGGGGGTTTTCGGACTAGGTTCCCATTTGAAGAAGACACAAACCATGGAACTGGACTACCCAACAACATAGAAATAGGTGATGTAGGCTACAAATCTTGGTAAATTTTAAAAGGGAGTTGATGAACAAAAGGCTTCTTATGCTTAATCTTCTAACTAGCAAACTACTGACACTTACCATGATGAGAAAGATAAGGGCCAAGATCACCAATAGAAGACTTACCAGTATAGATACCAAAAGAAGGCTGAGGACCCAGAATGTCTTTAAACATAGAACCCCTAGGTAGTAAAGTAGGCCAAACCTCACTCGATTCACCTAGAATTTGGGCATGAAAAAATTCCCCAGTTTCACACTATCCCTCCAGACTTTTTGCCAAAGAACCCATTGCGATGAATGACCAAAAGATTTCAAAAATGCCAAGTCTTCCTTGTTAATAGGGAAACCACCCCAACATAGATTATCAGAATGTGAATCCACCTTAGCCTCTAAAGAAATCACATGTAAACCATGCTTCTACCAAACAACCAACCCAATACCCTTCCACCAAGCAACAAACCCACCTAGACACTGACATAAATCACCTGCATATTCATCCAGCTCATCAATCACAATCACCATTCATAGCTCCCAATAATCTCAGAGAATGTGGTTGTTCCATAAGGTTAATCACATTTAACTTCTTAAACCTCAATATATTCAGTTATTTCTAAGTAACAATTGATTTAAATTAGTGCTTACCAAGTTACAATATTTTCTAGTGTAAACCAAGTGCATATGTGCTTGTTGAGTTACATTAGAATACAACTTAATTAGAGTTTTTTTTTTATTTGTGTTGAAATCTAAGGGATCTAGGATTTATTTTTGTAATAATTGATTCACCCCTCCCCTCTTAGTTACTCCTCTTATATTTCCAACAATTGGTATAAGAGCCTAACATTGGAAACAAATCTGATGGTATAATGGCAAGAAAAAAATTGAAAGGTACATGTTTTCTTACTGAATTTAAACCTAGAAATGTTAAAAATTCTTTGGATAATGAAAGTTTCATTGAAGCAATGAACTAAGAGATAGAGAGTATAGAAAGGAATAAGACCTGGGCTCTTGTTCCTAGACCCAAGGATCAAAATGTGATTGGTACAAGGTGGTTTTTTTAGAAATAAGTTGAATGAAGATGGAGAAGTTTCAAGAAACAAAGCAAGGTTAGTTTGTAAAGGTTACTCTCAAGAGGAAGGTATTGACTATGGAGAAAGATTTTCTCTTGTTTCAAGACTAGAAGGTGTTAGGACTTTACTATCATATGCAGCACTTAAAGGTTTTAAATTTTATTGAATGGATGTGAAAATTGCATCCTTGAATGGGATTCTTGAAGAGGAAGTTTACATAGAACAACTAGAAGGTTTTGTAGATCCTAGAAAAAAGGATATGGTTTGTAAAATGCACAAAGCATTATATGGACTCAAGAAAGCTCCTAGAGCTTGGTATGAAAGACTTCATCACTACTTGATAAAGATTTGTTTTCAATGAACAAATGATAACAACAGCCTGTATATCAAAGAAGGACCAGACAAGAAGATTGTATTGACAGAAATATTTTGTGGGTGACACATTGTTTACTAGAAATGATGACTTGTGCAAATATTTTTTAGAAGACATGAGTAAATAATTTGAGATGTCCATATTTGGTGAGATAAAATTCTTTTTTGAATTATAGATTCAATGGAAGAAAAATGGTATCTGCATTACTCGTCTAAGTATATAAAGGAGATACCAAAGAAATTTGGAATGGAGGATTCAAAGCCAGTTGCAAAACCTATGTCGACTAGACAAGCTTTCCAAAAATGATGATTCTAATAAGGTTAATCATACCACATACAGATAAATTATTGGTAAACTATAGTATGTTGTACATACTAGGCCTAACATTTCTCTTAAAGTTGGTATGGTGGCAATATTTTCAGCTAATCCTAAAGAATAGCATATTATGGAAATCAAGAGAATCATGAGGTATCTGAAAGGTACTAAAGATTATGGAGTATGATACAAGAAAGGAGGCAACCTAGAGTTAAAATCCTTCACAAATTTTGATTAGGTAGGAAGCATTGATTATAGAAAGAGCACCAATGTTGAGGCATTCTTTCTTAGTAAAAGACTAGTGTCTTGGACAAGCAAAAGGTAGAATTGCATCTCTTAGTTAATAGTAGAGGCAGAATATGTTGCAGTAGCAGTCAATTATTCTAATAACGAATGGTTCAAGAAACTATTGGTAGATATGAAGATAGATATCAAGGATCCAATGGTTATCTTCTATGATAACACTAGTGCAATCAACATATCAAAAAATCTAGTGATGCATACCAAGACCAAACACATTGCAATAAAATACCAGTTCTTGAGAGAATTGGTGCAAGAAAAGGAAGTAAGGTTGGAATACCTAAGGATGAATTTTTGTATCTAAGAGGTAAGCTAGGGTTCATTCCCCTATTTGAAGCTCACTAAAAACAATTTAGCGATGCATCAACCAGTACAGGAAAATTGCATATGAATCTATACTTAAGGTACATTATAAACTACATTGTTTATGATTTTTAGCATTGGATGTCAAAGAGGGAGATTTTTTTATGTCATTATTCATTCTATGAAAAGGGAGAGAGTAATTGGAATTGCCAAAGAGGGAGAAAAGTTGAAGTTGTTTGATGAACTTGGTCTAATATCGAAGAGAGCTCAGAAGAAAAAATTGAAGTCATAAGAGTTTGTTGACAAAGGGAGAAGACTAAAGATAGAGGGAATTCAAACTGATAGAGGGAATTTTCATGGATGAGAATCAGAATGAAACTAAGGATATTTTCCTTACTTTACTTTTCTCTATAATTTCATTTTATTATGCTATGTTGTATTACCATCAATGCCAAAGAGAGAGATTGTTGAAAATAATTGACCAATTGTATATTGTCTTTGATGTTACACAAAATGTCATACATTCACCAGCCAATGTTTTTCAAGCTCACTTAGGTGATTAAGATTGTTCTCTGTGGCTATCGAGCATTCCTATGTATGCCAAATTCAAAAGTCAATGTCTACCAAATTCACTTGGGAGACAAAGCAAGGTTGGAAGGTAATGAGTGTTAGCCAAGTGAGTAAGCTCACTTGGTTAATGAAGGAAAATCTATTTTGGTTAGTGTCTACTGACCAAGGTCGACTAACAAAGGATTTTTCTTGTTTTAGCTTATTGAGTTAAATGAATATGTTTGATGATTTTTTCCTATTGAGGAGATGAATATTAATTATTATAAGTTTTGTTCAAGTGGACTTGACAATGTATAAGTTCTAAATATAAGGTCAAGTTGTGGGATTTAATGTGAATGAGTGTCTGAAGAAAAAGAATTTTTAGAGGAAGCAAATTTTAAGGATAAGAAAAATATCCTTGTGGATCTACAAAGATACATTGGATCAAGAAGGATCAAGTATTGAAGTTAGAAATGAGATTTTTAATTAGCAATTTAGTTGCATCAAAAATCAAGTCATCTCATTGTTACTCTCTAATCATTCTAGCAGTGATCTAAATCTCCCAATAGAGTTGGCTTTATATCTATTTGTAAATCCTCTAACAAGGTGGTATTTGTACTTGAAGTGTCTTGAAGACCTCTAACAAGGCCACTTCTAATAGGGTGATTAAATCCTTTAATAGGGTCACACCTCATAGTGTGTTTTGTAACCTTTAATAGGATTGGCTCCTAAATGAGTTCACTTCAGAAGAGTGAAAATTAGTAACTAGTTGCAATTGGTGGTTTTTCCCAAATTGGGTTTCCACATTAAATCTTGGTGTCACTTGTGTTCATGCTATTTACTTTATTGTGTATGCAGTTAAGTTAAAATAAGGTTAATCATAGTGACATCTCAAAGGTAATTATATTTAGTTATTGCCAAGTAACAATTTATTTTTAGTGCTTGTTGAGTTACAATATTTTCTAGAGTAAACAAAGTTCCTATGTATTTTTCAAGTAAGCAGAATTTAGTTTTATCAAATTTTATGTTTTAATTTGTGTTGACATCTAAGGGATCTAGGATTTTTTTTAGTAACTAATTCACCCCTCCCCTCTTAGTTACTCCTCTTATATTTCCAAAATTTTCAACTCGGCAAGGCAATAGGAATGACATCTCTTTACTATCTTGTATCCCAAATCAACATCCCTACAACTATACTGAAAGGAATTTGTGAGCTATTACTCTCACAAAAAAAGAAACTAGGGGGTTTAAAATAGTAACAATAGACATCCCTCTTTTGTTACACATGACACCTATATTATATTCAATCAATTCCTTTGCATCACTACACATGCTCTTAGGTCTATCTAGGGTAGGGTACCTTGATACTCAATTAATTATCCTCTTAGTGATCTTATTTGGTCCATTCTCTAACCAAATGTAGTTGTCATGTATGCAACTTAGCACTATTTTTGATCTATTTAATCTTGAATGCTTGAGAAAAATCTAGGGCACGGGTTAACCCTTTCTTCTCTATGATTTTTTTCTTTTCCCTCAAGACTCCATTATCACAAAGTTGACTATAAATCCCTAATCTCCATGTCTCCTACCTCTCCAATTTTACATGTATAGCAACACCTCACATCTTGGATCATTAAAACTTGTGGTGGTATCATCGATAACACAACATACGGATCTCCTTTATAAGCAATTTTAAGAATAGCTCAGTAAGGGAGCTGCCTAACACTATTACTTATCAATAAAACTTTCTTCCCCTCTTTCCTAGCACTTACAAAAGAGCTAGCTACTAAATTAACTACTTAGGATTTGCAAAAAATAAAATAGCATAACTCAGCAATAGCTAAAAACCTTTAAAATTTGATGAATAATGTCAAGTAGTAGTCAAATCCGATTCACAAACACTTGAATCTCTTTTAGTAATTCTTCTTCATGCTCTTTGTGTGCTCTATGGTATTTGATAAGTGAAATGAAGTCAAAACTTGACTATATAACCCTTCATATTTGGCAATAAATGCTTAATTCTTGCACATCTATAAGCTCAACTATCATAGGATTTGCAACTCACTTAGTTAACACATGATTTTCAATATTCTTGGCTAACATAGCAAGCTCGGCCAATACTAGCACAACTCCATTGTTCGTCAATAACTACAATACCATTCATGCTCAGTAGCAACTATGAAACTCTCCATGCTCAGCAAAAACACAGAAAATAACAAAGCTATAGGTTTCCTTTTGCTTCTAATCACTCCATTGTATCTTAATTCATGCATATATAATCTTTTCAGATCTTAAATTCTTGGAATTGGTGCATAATATAACTTTTCAAATATCAGTCCCATACATACCTTTTGATTGCCTAGTTGGGGTTGATTTGATCACCTAATCCACTGGATGAAGTGATCTCATCTACACTTGATGTACTAAAATCTTCCTTTTTCTTCCATGTGTTTCTTATCTACACATTTACCTTTTCAACATCAACCTTTTCTTTTCCCTTGTTGAATTCATTGCTTGGCATAGGTGACCTTGTTGGATAGTTTTTTCTGACATGACCATTCTTTAAATAACTAAAGAATACAATTCCATTTAGCCATCTATTGTAGTTGCCTCTAAAATGTTTTTTGATGCAATTTTTAGGAATGTGGCCATAATCTTAACAAAAGTGACAATTGTTCCTTGTGTTTTAATCCTAATCATATGAATTTCCATTGTGGTTTCCCTTTTTTTTCTTGTTTGATGTCCACTTGGATTTGAATCTACACCTTGTGTCCATATTTTTGATAGTTGTAATTATAGCCTTCAAATCTTTGTCTGTTGATAGTCTTGGTTCTACATTCATGTGCTTAATGTCCTTGTTTCTTGCAGTAATGATAGTGACCCTTGAATTTCTTCTTAGGGTTCTTTTCCATTTTTGCTCCTGCAAATTTTTGTTGTGTGACCAAATTTTTCACAGTTATGACATGTCATTTTGTTATTCTTACCTTTATTGGTCCTTTTTTCACCACTTCTAGATGATTTTCCTTCTTCAATAGTAGTGTATCCCTACCCAGTAGTATCATTGTTAGGTCTTGGTTATTCTAACAATTTCTCAAAATATTATAGGGCTTATTAAGCTTTTCTTTTTTTTCTCTCAACTCATTTTGTAGTAGGGAATTTTTTGTTTCCAGAGTAGTAATCTCAATGTATTTCCTATTCATTTCTTTATTTGCAAGAATCAATTGATTCATTATATCTAATTGCATGTTTGAAAGATTTTGCACATTTAATGTCTTCTCTTCAAGTATATTAGCTAGAATTATTTTTTCTTCTTCAATCCTGGCTCTATCTTCTACAACTTTCTTTTTCAATTTAGTTGTCTCACACAATAGTATTTATTGTGCTTCTTGTACCCTTTTGAGATTTCTAACTTCTTCATTTAGGGAACCATTCTTTTCCATTAGATCTACAATGGCTTCATCAAACTCTCTAGAGTTTCCATCCTCGAATAGTCTAGTAGTATCAATTTCTTGATATTGAGTATCATCTTGTTGAATAGCTATCTCTTTCATTCTCTTTGATGCATGCAATAGTTCATCTCTTACCTCCTTAAGTTGATGTAGAGAAACTTGTATTTCAATCTTTTGGCTATCAATTGTCTATCCCAATTTATATACTTTCATCTTCAAGATCTTATCTCCAAATTTTTTAGGCTTTCCTTCAAGAGAACCAACTCTCGGCTACCAATTGTTGAAAATAACAATGGGAAAGTAAACTCTAAGAGCGCGAGGGGGAGGAGGGGTGAATCAACACTTTAAAACTTTAACCATAAAACATTCACCACACATCCATCTCATAATTTAGTATATAAACTAAAATAGCTAACTACACATTGCATCTATATTATAAAAAAAATTTAACACATGATAGAATAAATTTGGTTACCCACAAACCCTCCGAGGTGAAGGTAAAGCTAGGGTGGGGATGACACCTCACAAATCTTTACTACTATAGTTGTAAAGTGTAGCCAATTGTGGTTACAAAGAGTTTGTACCCTATTAAGGGTCTTCCTTGTCAAAGGCTTACAAAGACTACTAGGTCTCACCTTGTTACAAGATTTACACTCACAATTAAGTAAGCACTCAATTAAGATATTTACAAGAGTATGTCAAGAGCACAAAACATGTTAAGGCTACTTTGTTAGGAAATTTTCTTTGTATCACCTATTAAAATGATTTAGTACCATGATCCTTTGGTTAGCACCTTATTGCTATATTTAGATCTTCTCTTTATTGATAAATCCTCGATCCTTCTAATCAAATATGTCTTTGATGTCCTTTCTCTTCTCTACTCTATTCTCTCTAACTAATTCTATAATATATAACATTGTCATAACTTCCATAGCTATCATGGATCCTCTCTCTACACTTAGAATTTGTCTCCCATGCATCCTTAAAAAATCTTTAGGGTTTTCCTCAAAAAATATAGGTGGAATGGGTTAGGTTAGAATCAATGGCTGAGGTTGATCCATATTTCCACTTAATGCATCCCTTAATATGATTAGTTGCATTTACTACATAGGGATTCATGATATGACTCCATCCTTATCTTCTAAAATCATAAAATAATGTTTATTTTGGCACAAAAATAGTTTACATAGTAGTTTATGCCATTACAAATGACTATGTCATTGATTGTTCACTCAGCATCCAAAGATTTTAATGCTTGGTCAACATTGTACTCTTAATGTTGTAACTCAACTTTTGAATAACTCGGCACACACTATTTATTCAACACCTGAATCACTTGGCACATACTAACTTTCTCTGCATTGGAGTGACTAGGAACATACTATCTTCTCAACACATATTGGTGCTCGGTACTAACTAGTCATATTTCTTGGCATGTATTGTCTAACAACTTATGCTTGGCATACTTTTATTACTCAACTCACTTTGATTTCTCAGCTTGTTGTGATCACTGTGCATGCATTGTAATATTGCTAGAGAATGACTAAGTGTTTTGTCACTACCTTGTCAAAACCAAAATGAGATCAACAACTCATTGTAACCATAATTGGAAACACTTTACAACTATAGTAGTGAAGATTTGTTGGTGTCATCCCCACCCCAATTTTATCTTCTCCTTGGAGGGTTTTTGGGTAACCAAATTTATTGTGTCATGTGTTAAATTTTTTTTATGCTATGGATACAATGTGCAATTAGCTATTTTATTTTATATGCTAAATGATGAGATGGATGTGTGGTGAATGTTTTATGGTTAAAGTTTTGAAGTGCTGATTCAACACCCCCCCTTTCAAATTTTACTTTCCCATTTTTATTTCCAACAATCGGTATCAGAGAGTTGGTTCTCTTGAAGGAAATCTTGACATCTTTGGAGGTAATATCTTGAATATGGAAGTCTACAAATTGGGAAAGACAATTGATAACAAGAAGATTGAAATAAAAAATTCCCTACATCAACTTAAGGAAGCAAGAGATGAACTGTTGCATTAATCAAAGAGAATGAAAGAGATAGCTATTCAACAAGATGACACTCAATATCAAGAAATTGAAACTACTAGATTTTTTGAGGATGGAAACTTTGTAGAGTTCGACGAAGCCATTAGAGATTTGATGGAAAATAATCGTGCCTTAAATGAAGAATTTGAAAATCTCAAAATGGAACAAGAAGCGCAATCAATAGTATTATGTGAGACAACTGAATTGAATTTTTTTTTTGGAGAAGATAGAGCCATGATTGAAGAAGACAAAAGACTTGTAGCTAACAGACTTGAAGAGAAGATATCAGATGTGCAAAAGCTTGCAAACATGCAATTGGATATAATGAATTAGTTAATGATTGAAAATCAAGAGCTAAATAGGAAATACATTAAGATTACTACTTTAGAAATACAAAATTCCTTACTACAAAATGAGTTGATAGTAGAAAAATAAAAGTTTAATAACCCAAGTGAAGCCATAAGGTATTTTGAGAAATTGATGGAATCACGAAGACCTAACAATGATACTAATGGATTGGGATACACAACTACTAAAGAAGGAGAATCATTTAGAAGTGGTGAACAAAGGAAGAACAAAGGTAAGAATAGAAAACCCACTTGTCATAACTATTGAAAATTGGATCACACAAAAAATATTTGTAGGAGCAAAAATGGAAACCAGAACCCTAAGCAAAAATTCAAGGGTCACTATCACATGTGTAAGAAACAAAGACATCAAGCACATGAATGTAGAATCAAGGCTATCAACACAAAAATATCTGAAGGTCATTGTCACGACTATCAAAAATATGGATACAAGGTATATGAGTACAAATCCAAATCTAAGTAGAAATTAAACAAGCAACCCAAGGGAAACCATAATGGAAATTCATATGATTGGGATTACAATACAAGGTACAATTGTCACTATTATCAAGAGTATGGTCACATTCCTAAAAATTGCATTAGAACACATTTCAGAGGCAATTATAATAGATGGATGAATGGAATTTTATGCTTTAGTTGTTTGAAGATTGGTCATCTCAACGAAAACTATCCAACAAGGTTACCTACACCAAGCAATGAATTCAACAAGGGAAAAGAGAAGGTTGATGTTGAAAAGATAAAAGGTGCAAATGAGCAAGACATGGAAGAAGAAGCAAGATTATAGTAGATGAAGTGTAGATGAGATCACTTTATCCAATAGATTAGGTGATCACATCACCCTCAACTAGGTAATCAAGAGGTATGTATGGATCTGATATTGAAAAAGTTATATTATGCATCAGTTCTAAGAATCTAAGATCTAAAAAGATTATATATGCATGAATAAAGATGTAAGGGAGTGATTACAATGTCGAGAAAATCTATAGTTTTGTTAGTTTCTATGTTGTTGCAAAGCATGGAAAGTATCATAGTCGTTGCCAAGCATGAATGGCATTACAGTTATAGCTGAGTGATGGATTTTTTTTAAGTACTAGCCAAGCTCTCTATGTTAGCTGAGCATATTGGAAATCATGTGTTAGCCAAGTGAGTTGAAAATCCTATGATAGTTAAGCTTATAGTTGTGTAAGAATTAATCATTTATTATCAAATATGAAGGGTTATATAGTCAATTTTTGACTCATTTTCACTTACCAAAGATCATAGAGCACATGAGGAGCATGAAGGAGAATAGAAATAGGATATTCAAGTGTTTTTGAATTGGATTTGATTGCTAATCTACACCATTCATTATATTTGAAAGGTATTTATCTATTGTTGAGTTATGTTGTTTGATTTTTCATAAACCCTATGTAGTTAAAATGGTAGCTAGCTCTTCTACAAATTTTAGGAAAGAGGGGAAGGAAGCTTTCAGTGTTCAATTGATAAGTAATGATTTTAGGGAGCACTCTTTCTAAGCTATTCCTAAAATTGCTTACAAAGAAGATCCATTTGGTGTGTTATCAATGAGAACACCACAAGTATTAATTATCCAAGATGTGAGGTGTTTCTATACATGTAAAATTGGAGAGGTGGAAGATATGGAGATTAGGGATTTATACAATCAACTTTGTGAAAATAGAGTATTGAGGGAAGAGAATAAATTTATAGAGAAGAAAGGGCTAACTCATGCCCTAGATTTTCCTCAATTTTTCAAGACTGAATGGATCAAAATAGTGCTAAGTCACATACATGATAACTATATTTGGTTGGAGAATGAACCAAATAAGATCACTAAGAGGATTATAACCGAGTATTAGGGTACCCTACCCTACATAGACCTAAGAGGATGCACAATGATTCAAAGGAAGTGATTGAAAAGAATACCAATGTCATGTAGAACAAAAGAGGGATGTATATTGATACTATTTCAAACCACCTCTTTACCTTTGCAATGATAGTAAGAAATCAAAAAATCTTTCTTTCTATCCAAATCAAGAGTGCTTCATGTATGTCTATTGATTTGGGATACAAAATAGTAAAGAGAGACCATTCTGATGACCTTGTCGAGTTGCAACTATAGTAATTATTAGAAAATTTGGAGGTCATCAGGAAAGAAAAGAGTGCATCATGAAATTTTGGTTCTTTACTAGTTTTCATATTCTTTTATGTGCAACACATTTTTCCTACATTTGGTAAAGGGGTGTGGAAGAAAAATAGGCATGCCACACATCAAATAGTAGAGTTTATTGAATAGCTTGGAGAGAACTTTGAGTCAGTAATGACTAGTTACTTTAAGGATTTTAAGAAATCAATGAAACAAAGGTTGAGGATTCCTGTATCACTAGTGGAGCAACATTGTACAATGGTGTTTGTTTCTTAGTGGATGTAAACTACACATATGTACAAGAAGCATTACCTAGAGTTAGATGGTTGAAACCCTTTCCATATAAAATCAATGTAGATGAGGCCTCTGTAGCAATAAGAGATCTATTAGAAGAATATATTGACAAGTGCCATCTCATTAGATAATTATGAGGAAGCCAAATCTAGAATCACAATTAAATTGAAGATATCTACAATTATTAGGAAGAAGAACAAATTGGTTATCTAAAGGAGAGATTTGGTGAAGGAAAACAAGAAGAAGAAGAAGATGGTGATGATGATGAAGAGGAAAATCAAGGCCAAGCTCCATTGGAGTTAACACAAGACCTAGGTGAAGATAGGAAAGAAGATGCAGAAGGTGTCAAGGGAGAAGAAGCTAAAGAAGCACCAAAGGAAGCCAAGAAAAAGAAAAAAGAAAAAGAAAAAATAGTGGAAAGTAGAAAAATCCTATGAAGAAAACACAATATAAGCATGCAGTACCTACAACTTGGTCAAGCACAAGGACAACCACCATACATGCTAGTGAAGCTACAAAGCCTAAGGGAAAAAGGTTAGTTGCCACAAAAAGCTAAACCAACCTACAAAGAAGACTGGTAGGAGGTTAAGAAAGAAGAAAAAGAAGGATGAATCATATGAGGAGAAGACAAAGTCAAATGACTTAAGTCAATTCAAGGCAGTAAGCAACAATCCATATAGATACTTTGTGTGAAAATATCATTACAAATGTAGATTTATCTGGTTTCAAACATGTAGATTTTGATAAGATGGGGAGTATAGATAAAAATAAGGTTGAAGAAGCCATATATGATATGATGGCTACATTTAAATCTACTCCACCAGAGATTGCTAACTCCTTACCTAAAAGTCTATATGAACAAGTTGAGAAAAAGTGGCAATATAGTTTGACCATTGAAAAGAAAATAAGAGAGGCTCAATTAGCCCAAGTTATGCCATCTTTGGACAAGAAGATGATGGCTAAAGCCATGAACAAATACAAGGGTATATTTTTCCCCAAGTATAGAGCTTTTGAAATTTTGAGAAATAAGATAGAAGAAGTGGTGACACAAAGAACATTGCTCTAGAAAGACATTTATGGTCTATCCACCAAGGCCACTAAAAAGAAAGTAGATGAAGAGAAAAAGGAATCTAAAGAGGGTGGTGACATAGAGAAGGGTGAACAAGAGAAGGATAACATAGTCAAAGATGGCAATATGGATAATACTAAGGGAACAATAGAGGAGGAAATGGCTAAAGTAGAGCAACAAGGTGTATAAGATGTACAAGTGTCAAGTGTTGTCCTCCATGCATAGACCAAGTGAGTCAATGGGACTTGATACTCATCAAGGATGTTCCTAACACATCAGCTTAGAATGTCAATCCTTTGACTAAGGAATATTTGAAGAAGATATTAATAGACTCCACTATAGCAATACAACTATGCACAATCCCTATATTGGTAAGAGAAGATGAAATTGAGAAGGAAGAACTTGCATCTACAGGGGATAAACCACAAGAAAAATCAAATGTTCCCCTTCAATCTATAGGAGTAAAGGAGAAAGATACATAAGATATTCAAGGAGATCAAAGTGAAAACCTTGTACAAATAGTTGCTACAATTGATGCACCATCTGCAATTCCTATACTTGTATTTCAAATGAAAGCGTCAAAGGCATGACAAATAGAAACATCATTTCCTATCCTAAATAGTTTAGGTTTTCTAGCATTAATAACTATTGCAAAAGATGGAACTGAATTACACATAAGTTAGGAAGCAATTTTTATACCTAATTCACCATCTCAAGGTGAAGCTCAAAACGAGGATGACATGATTGAAGAGTTGGAATTGACTACTAAGCTAGATGAATAGACTGCTATACAGACACTAGTCACAATACTAGTTTCTAAATCTACTCTTACTAGTCAAACTCTTCAAAGGCCAAGTACCCAAGAGATCCATAAATCATTGGGATGCAACACTAAAGATTATAATGGAGATCCATAAATCATTTTTGGATAAAAAAACTATAAGTGTAGAACCCAACTGACATAAGTGTCAAAAAAGGGGAGTATGTATTTTTTGATAATGAAGTAAGGGGGAATATGAAGTTCATAAGACATATCTACTCAAGCGAAGTATAAGAAGCAAAAGCAAAAATATAAATGTAATATTTACTCGAGGGGAGTAATGAAGTAATGGAGTTATAAAGTATGATAAATAAGTCATCCATTTTGCAAAATTTTGAAGTTTTTAAATTTTGTATGGGAACCAAGTCAAGAACATATATTGTCTAAGCTATGCTCATATAAGATTGTATATGCATGACAAAGTGTTATTTCCACTCATGTCAAAGGGGGAGATTATTGATCTTATTTGGTTTTGAGAAGGCAGTGACAAAATACTTAGTCATTCTCTAGTAGTATTATAGTTCATTTCAAGTGATTAGAGAAAGTTGAGTAATAAATGCAAGCTGAGTGATCAATGTATGTCAAGCATAAGTTGCTAGACAATGCATGTCAAGCAATATAACTAGTTAGTGTTGAGCACCAATATGTGTCACACAAATAGTCTATGCCAAGTCACTCCAGTGTTGACCGAGTGATTTAGATGTCAAGTAAATAGTGTGTGTCTAGTTGTTTAGAAGTCGAGTTACAACATTCAGAATATAGTAAAGGTCAAGTATCAAAGCCTTTGGGTGTTGAATGAATAGTCAAAGACATAGTTATTTGTAATGGCATAACTGCTATGTAAATTATATTTAGGCCAATATAAACATTATTTTGCGATTATAGAAGATAAGGTTCAAGTCATATTGTAAACCCTATGCAATAAATACAACCAATCAGATTAAGGGATGAATTAAGTAGCAATAAGGATCAACCTTAGTCATTGATTCTAATGTAAACCATTCCACCTATGTCTACTTAAGGAGGAAAACCCTAAAGATTTTGAAAGGATGCATGAGAGATGAATGCTAAGTGTAGACAGGGAATTCATGGTGGCTGTGGAGGTTATGATAGTGTTATGAATTGTATAATTAGTTAGAGAGAAAAGAGAAAAGAAAAGAAAGGATAGAGGAGAAATATTTGATCAAAAGGATCAAGGATTTACTGGTAAAGAGAAGATCTAACATCTAGTAGTAAGGTGCTAACCAAAGGATCTTGGTGTTGAATCATTTTAATAAGTGACATGAAGAAAATCTCCTAATAGATTAGCCTTAAAAAGTTTCATAGTCTTAATAGACTCTTGTAAATATCTTAACCAAGTGCTTACTTAATTATGAGTGTAAATACTTTAACAAGGTGAGACTTGACAGTCTTTGTAAGCCTTTGACAGGGTAGACCCCTCATAGGGTAGATCATAGTTTATGATCAAACTCATTGTAATGATAATTGGTCACACTTTACAACCTTAGTAGTGAAGATTTGTGGGTTTCATCCTAACCCTAGTTTTACATTCTCCTTGAAGGGTTTCTGGGTAACCAAATTCATTGTGTGATGTGTTAATTTTTTTAATGCTATGGATGCAATTTTTAGTTATCTATTTTAGTTTATATGCTAAATTATGACCTTGTTAGAGGATTTTATGAAAATATCATCTAGACCTTATCACTCCTTTCAATCTTCTCTAAAGAATGGCATGCTCTCAAGGACTTACAAACACCACTAATCAATGTTACCATATATAATTTCATAGACTTGTTAAGTATATTAGGTCTACTAGATTTTTTGCTACAATGATTAGAAAGTAGTAGTGTAAAAATTATCTATTTAGTTATAGCACTACCTATTTTGTTTAGATTTCCTTTCTATTCTTGATGTTTCTTGATCTTCCATTTTGATCTCCTTCCACTCTGTACTCTTGACTAGTTGATTCACTTTTCCTCTTTTTTCTTCCTCAACTCTGCACAGTTCACCTAGTTTAACTATGTTTCTTTACCTTCTTCTATATTTTGGACAATCACTACCTTTACAATCAGAACCAAAAACATAAAACTATCTTGATATCCTCCTTAAATAGTCATTTCAAGGCTTCTAGATTCTTCTATCTATTATCTCTTAATGACAATTGTCAATCTCAAATTTTATATATTTAACCCCACAGAAAATAGAACTTTTCATAGAATTGTGTTCTCTTAATTATCCTTCTTTAATCTCCATCATTAGATCCTTATTGAATTTTCCAAATTTTTGATCTTACAATAAGCTTTGACCATCTCAAACATTCCATCTTCAAAAGTTGGCCTTTGATTCAATTTCTTTAAACTTGTTCTTCCAATTGTTACTTAGCAAACATAACATTTCACTAGGGTAACATATTACTTAATTCTAGACTCACTTGCAAAATACTAAATTTCCTCTTACTTTGTCATTGTTTAAATGAACACTCTAGTCACTCGGTGAATAAAATCTTCCTTTGTTAACTTTGTCACTCTGTTAAGCTTTCATAACTCAATACATTACAATATTACATGATTATAAAATAATCAAACCAACATTAAATTATCATTGTCCAACTCCTTCAAGTTCTCATTTAATACCATATTAATTAGATCACTCTTCAACATACTTTCTTCAAATCCTCTTCATCAATCAAATCCAAATCATCAATCATAATGATATAGTGCTCTATTGGGTTAGCATAATGTCTAGCCAATTAAGAGTTTGACATCAATGAAAATATAATAACTAGTATAAGTTTTTTACATGCATTCATTGCATTACCAATTATATTATTAGTTGGGGATAACCAGTTCCCTATCTCATTTTATTTTAGATCCTTTTTTTATCATTTTTTAGATTGGTATACTAGTTTTTTCAATGTTAGTAACAAATATTCAAAGGAAATTCACCAAAAAATATTGAATCTCTTTCACATTCTTTAGCTTATGAATCTTGTAATTAGTAGTTACTCTCTTAGCATCAATGCTAACCCTATCCTTTGATATTAAGTGTCCAAGAAACCTCCCTTCTATCACATCAAAAGAGCATTTTTTTTGGTTTAATGAGACACAATATTCCAAAGCTTTTCCAAATATCTTTTCTAATTGCATGCAATGGCCTTCCTCCATTTATTAATCCATAAGGTCATCTTGATAAATTACAATAAAATCGTCAATGAAATCTACAAAAGTAGCATGCATAGCTCTTTGAAAGGTAGCCCTTGCATTTGTTAGGCCAAAAGGAATCTTTACATAAACATAAGTCCCCCTTGGTGTTGTGAAATCAATTTTATATTATTTTAATTCCTTAACCATAACTTAGTTATACCTAGAGAAACCATCCATCATTGACCTTAATGCAAATCCAGTCACCCTTTGAATCATAGTCTCCATATTAGGCAAAACATAATAGTCTTTTAAGGATAAAATATTTAGATTCCTAAAATGTACATAGAGTCAGATATTTCCATTTTTATTTTTGACTAGAACCAAGTTTGAGACCTAAGAATAATGTTTGATTTGTATAATTATACCTAAATCTCTAAGCTTCATCAACTCTTCTTGCATCTTTGGAGCAAAAGTTGGATTAATAGGCCTATATTTTTGTCTAAATGGCTTGGAATATTCCTTGAGAGGAATATCATGTTGAAATAAATCTTCCCTACAAGATTTCAAGTCATCATATGACTAGAAAAATATATTTTTATACTTCCTCAATTCAATCAAAGACCTTCTCATGGGAGCTAAAAATTTCTTCCTATATACAACTTTTTAGGAGCTTCCTATGTTTCTAAGTTAACTTCTTCTAGTCCCTCAATATTGGTATTTTTCACATCCTACTTAACCCTATCTATGTTATCAAAAATGATTTATAGGACTATAAACCTTTTAGGGAATTTTTTATTCTTCAGCTAGATCACCTCATTTCCAAAAATGGTGTCCTTTCCATCAATGGTTTCAACAAAAGCACTGCAATCCATCTCTTCACCATGATACTTATCCTCACATTTTAGGAAATTAAAAATACCTAAATCATTGACAAACACTTTACATCTTTTAACATCACCAAATAGAAGGCCTGATACAAAGTTCAACTCTAGATACTCTAACAAAGGCAATTTCGTAAAATTTTACAACTATATTTACAAGAAAATATTTCATCTTATTATTTGATTTGTCCATCCATATGATACCAAAGGCATCAAATCTCTCATTCTCATCCCATATTTTATTTCTTTATTTTTTGAATCTCTAATTTTTTTATGCATAAGATGATATGCCCTATGTTAAAAATAATTTAGTGTCCCCTGCATCATGTAAACATTATATCCCATGTTTTATAGTCAATCTTAGATCAAGTAACAAAGTCTCATAATATATAATGTTTTTGGTGCAAGAAAAAATTAGAGTAAAAGAAAATCTAAATGTTCTTCCTTTAGGGGATATCAACAGAATACCTACTATAGGAGTACAAAATAGGTGCGATATAATTCTATGAACAACCAAAAACTCAAATAATATATGCTAACTATTCTAATCTACCATGAATACCATTGAAAGAAAATAGATTGAAAATAATAAAATACCCCTTTCAAATGTAGTTGACATGTCCTTCTTTCTTCTCCATTGTTGATATTGATGTAACTCCAATTTCCTATAGTGAACACACAATTTAAAGAAAAATACTAATGAAAAAGTGATATAATGAACGTTATCAATACTAGAAGCATGGTTTGGGTGTGGTTCAAGAGAACGTGATTAAGGGGAACAATGATTGCAAAATGGCTCAATTTATAGCCAAAATAAGAGAGGCTAGACATGAATGAGGACAAGGATATTTGTCACTTCAAGTATGCAAATTGGCACAATATTCCTTGGAATGTCTATTACAATATGACGTAATATGGCATATATAGGATTCTATAACACATATGAGTCAACGTGACTAAAAGTGGAAGAGAATCTATGACAAGCTTATGACACATCATAGCCAACAGTAGACAAGAATATATGATGAATGTGTCTTATTATAGTCATGTGTAAGAGAGAATATATGCCAAATATGAGACACATTAGTCATGTATCAAGAGAGAATCTATTATACATCATGGCCATCTATCAGGACTAGGTTGAATTTTGAATTAAAATTTCATAATTCCACACAAATAGAAATTAGTAAATTAGAAATGGGAAAATAAGACTTAGGAAATTGAGAATTCCCATAATTTCCAAATGGATCAATTAAATAATAAATATTAATTAATTGAGAACATTGGTTAGTAAGAATAATTAGTAAAGTGGGATGAACAAAAGTATTAAAATGAAATAGGAATAGATCATGCTTTCTCTAATCCTATAGGACAAGTTAGTAAATGATTGGCCAATTTGGCAAAATAAATACAGGATTACCCTTTCGATGAATTATAATGATTATGTGGACCGACGAGGATGATGGTGGGTAGATCAAAGCTATGATTGAATTGAATGGATGATTAGGATTGTTGACATTTCAAGGACATATGATATAGATTAGGGACATATGAAATTTAACAAAAATTGTAAATTCCACAAGACAAAATTTGATTGATAAGATTGATCATAATAACATTAACATGCATCATCAATGTTATTAAATTGATTAGATAAGGCATGATCTTAAACTGAGGGACTCAAAAATGTCGATGATTGAATGATAAAAAATTGATAGATTGACCTTGCACTGATGGACATGAAGGTGCTAAGGTCAAATTTGATAGATTTGGTAGATTGACAAGGTACTAAGGGATATGACAATCCCTAGGACTGGATAAATGATGATTGATTAGGGATGATTGATATATTCTAGATTTCTTAGGGTTAACTGAAAATGGTTTAGGGTTGATTAGAAGGTATTGTGATGATATTGAAATGGTTTAGAGTTGATCAAACAAGATTCAAATGATGTTGAAATGATTTAGAGTCAATTCTGAAAAGATTAGATAAAATAAATACTAATTCTAAAATAATCTATAGCTGATTTAAAAAAGGGGTGTGAATGATGAAGAATATATTGAAAGATGCTTGAATGATGATCAATTTGGCCAAAATATCAGAATTAGTGAAATGAGAAAATGAGATGTGATAGTATGAAAATGTGGTGAAATAGTAGACGCGAATCATTTTTGAGCATCTACATTTTCCCCTCTTTGATACAATGTGATTGAGAGTGTTGTGTCAAAGATGAATGATGAAAAAGACACAAAAACATGCTCCAATAGGGGAGATATATATGTGTTTCCCCTCAATAAATCGACTAAAAAATGCAAATGATAGGTCAACTTATTGACAATAAAGAGACAAATCCATAGCATCTGATAGATTGAGAGTCGTTTCTCAAACACAAAATTTATGAAGTTTTTTGAACTTTTGACATATGTAAGAATGCAAGATGAGGATTTTTTTTCTGTAGAAAAGTACTATACCATGTTTGTGGTAAACAAGAGGGATGTTAGAAGATAGAGAAAATGAGATGAGGACTAGTTACTATGAGGTGAGGGCTTTTTTCTTTCATAAAGTACATGATATGTGAAAGGATCTTTATTTTGTTATGGTAAATGGAATGCAACGCATCATGGCATAAAGGGCTAGAGTGAAAATGCAAGCCTTTTGCATAAACAAGTATGATGCAGAAAAAAAATGACCTTATCCCTCTTGAGGAATATATACAAGCCCTAGACTCTTAAAGGGACATTCAACAGATAGAAAAGAAAAAGATTACCATGAACCATCTCGACCACTCTCATAGATTAGTATACATCATTGAGTGGCATAGGAATATGATTGAACAAAAACAAAGAAAAAGAACACTCACTAAAGAGTGTGAGCCAACAACTATTCTCATCCATTATTACTTTCTTTTCCTGTCTTTCTTGTTTTTAGAAAGTGTTTTTTAGATCAATTATATGGTAGGTTTGATTGTTGGTTTAGTTGATAAAATCATAGTAAAAATTTGAATTGATTATTGGTTCATGTTGCTTAGAGAATGTCTCAAGGTGTGATTTTTGTTGAAGTGTAGTACGTTGAGTTTTAGTCTGCAAATGTGCAAGTGTTTAAGCAAGAGGGGTGATTATCCACATTGATTACTTACAAGGTTTATTACAAGTTTGATATTTTTTTTTAGGGTTTTTGAGGATACTTGTCATTTTGTGTTGCTAATTTTTTTAGGACATTTTATGAATTTTTTGGTTTATTTCAAGACTTATTATGATTTTTAGATATTATTTTAGGACTATTTATGATTTTTAGGGATTTTCAGGATTATATGTGAATTGTTACTAGTTTTTTCAGGGTATTATATAAATTTTAAGGTCTTTTCTTAGGATCATATTTGATTTTCTAGGGTTTTTTAGGATCATAAAGGATTCACAAATGTTGACTCTAAGTTGATATGTAATAAATCGAATGGATAACATATACTTAAGGACATGCCCTTAGTTTAATTTTAAGCTTGCACGTTGTGTAGGTAATATGCACCTAAACAAGATGCAAACTATTTACAAAGGCCAGAGACAAAGTATGTACAGAGTGGTGCTTGGATAAGATAACAAGAGGTATTAACGAGTTTACAGGCCATGATCAAGGACTAGGAATGTCTTGTAGTATGCAGGATCTGGTTAAGGGATGACAAGACAGGAGGAAAAACTAAATGAAATCCTAATAAAGAGAAGCAACAACTGATCACACATGGTGCATGTTTGCTAGATTTTCACCGTGGTACTTGTCCAAAGTGCTTATTTTCTAGGTTTTCACTTTTGAATTGAATTTTCCTCTTGACTCATTTTTTTATGCCAAGATGCCTATTTGCTAGGTTTTCATCAAGGCAACCTTTTTTCATGACTTTTTTTCAATTTTTGATATTTGTTTTAGGAATTTTTTCCATTTTTTTATTTAGGACATTTTAGAAAGAATCATGATTGTTACTATCAAATTCTAAAAATGAATATGTTTTTAGTGCTACTAGCTAATAACCTATGGACCCACAAGTAACTATAACTATGTAGAATTCATTCCAATTTTGTAGCTACTCGAACCACTGAAATAGCCTCGAGATATACCATTGTGTACCACATGAAAGACAATGTCTACCTCTCATGAATCAAGGCATCTAAGAATGGTTGGGTCAAAGGATCCTTTGTATAGGATGTCACTAATGATGATATACTTAAAGGCTTGCTAGATAGAAGTTTTATTTTGGGTTTTGGACAAGTCAGGTAGTAGGGTTTGGGCATAAATAGTTTGATAAAAGGTAGAACTAGGAGGATTTAGACCAAAAACTTCCCACATGGAGGTTGACCAAGAGAGCTCAAGTATAGGGATCAAAATACTTTGTGGAATTTTGAAAATTGGAACACTTATATTCAATATTTATGGAATCATCTTGTTCATTTTGTATTATTAGGAGTTTCTTGGCATTTTCTTTTTTACAGTCTAATGGCACTCTTGGTTTTCACCAAGAGTCCTATTATTGTCATTTTTTTTCATTTTTTCCTTTTTTTTCAATTTTACAACTAGAAGATGGAGTTGATTCCCAAAAATATGTTGATGTATTCAATTTAGGAGAACTTTATTATTTATGATCACCAATCATAATACCTTCATAGATTTCAAAGGCTTTTACAAGAGCATCATCATTATTGAATCGATCGAAGATTGATGGTCCATGCTAGTCCCAATCCAATAGTTTAGGATAAATTGAGGGGATTTCATCATCAATGTTGAATGGGCTTGGGTAAAAGGTATGTATATGGATATCAAATTCAATATTTTCATTGAGGTCATGTTCAAAAGTTGGAGGACTCAAATACCAAAATGTTTCAATCCAAGGTACAAAGTTGGTTTGAGCAACAGGTGGAGCCATGGTCAAAAGCACAAATTTGTGTCACCTTTTATAAAGATAAAGGATACTAGAACATGAACTATTCAACTTTAATGAGATAAAAATAGTAATTGTGTTTAGAATTTGGTGATGTAAATTGATAAAATATACCAATTGGATGAATTTTATTCCTATAATTTTTTTGAGGAAAGCTTTATTTATCTTTTTAAATTTTGAATTCCTTTTTCAACTATGAAAAATATAGGGTGTAGTTCTCGTCAAAAAATTATATGCATATCATATTTTTTTCTTTGATTTGAAAATACGTTATGGATGACATGTATAGCTAGGAAACAAAAAAATAAATTTTTTTTTTGGTGTATATTTTCTTTCTCATAAGTACTTGAGGTCTACCTTATCAGAAATAAAAAAATTATTTCCTCTTGTCAAAACTTCCCTATCAAATCTACACTTTTTTCAAAATAAATTACATATTCTTGAAGATGGCTCTCTCCTCTAGGGATAAATATTATTTTTATTTTTATTTTTTATATGATTTACTACTTTTTTTCCTTTTTTGAGGGAGCATCTTCTCAAATGCTAAAATATATACCTATAATATTTTGAAACTATAATATATTATAACTAATTAAAACACTATGAAATTTATATAAAGATGATATTGACTTTGAGATCTTTAAAAGGGTATTTTTATATTTTTTTTAAAGTTGAGAGAAATGAGATTTGACCAAAATAGGTTTTGAGGTCCTAAAAAGCAACATAGATCTATGATTTTACCCTCATAGTAACATGTTTATTCTCCACAAGTATAGTATTAGGGTTCGCAAAGAGATAGTCAAGTGCATAAGGAATAGCAAGATCATCTATTTTGGGTTGGTATCCGCATATGCCTTTACATCATTCAAAACATTTGCAGTCTCACGTGAGGGTACATTAGTACTAGGAGGACCTATTTGTAATGGCTTATATCCAAGCCCCAAACTAGGAGGTTGTGCTTTTTTAGTACTAGGTCCAATTATTCCTTATTTCTAAGATCCAAGACCATTACATCCATCATAGCCTTTTTTCTAGATGATAGTAAACCTAGGTCCATACTTGTTAGGAGAGTGGATTCTTGTTCTAATTTAGCTATCTTAATAAAAATAGATGTATTCTCATGTACATGTTCTTTATTTAGGCCACCTCCACCACTGAAATAGGTAGAAACGGCATTTTGTGTACATTGTACTTACAGTAGTTGTGGTTTACCATAAGATTTTGGAGAAAGTGGTAACTTCCCAATTTGAAATTCTCAAGACATAGAGTATTCTCCATAATCCTTGTCTTTAGTCTTCACCTTTTCATTGGTCCTACTAAGGAGTATATTAGGGTTCACATATTTGGAGGAATATATGGGTTATGCTTCATTGTTTGTTGGGACTTGGTGTGTAGTAGTATCTCTTAGATTGGCACAAAACTGGAATGGATCTAGATTACCAGGGATGGTAACCTCAACATTATTATAGGTGACCTTTAGACACTAGTGATATGTAGAAGGTACTACTTTCATGGCATAAATCCAAGGACATCCCATTATCATATTGCAATTCATTTCAATATCTAGGACTTGAAATAGTGTATTCTCATTTAAAGGACCAAATCTAAAAGGTAATATGATGACACCCTTGGAGAAACTTTCACCATCATCATAGGCTTTTATTGTGATTCTATAGGAATGATCTACATCCCCTTCAAAGTAACCAAGACCCTTGAAAATTTTTAGGGTACTGATGTTAGTCCTACTCCACCATCTATCAAGACATGTCTGACTTTAGCTTTATGGATAAAGACCTCAAGATGGAGAGGATCAATATGATTAGTTCTATCTCTAGGGATGTCTTGGGGGAAAAAGATGACATTTTGTGATATGGATAAGTTACCAAGCATGGCCTAGAGCTATAAAACATCGATGTTATGAAGTACTATTGACTCTTTCAATAATTGGTTAAGGATCGTTTCTTGTGGGGGAGATGAGCATAGAAAATCCAAGATGGATATTTTTGTAGGAGTCTTTCCAAGCTAGTTAAAAAATTTGTAATTGAAAGAAATTATAGGTTGTGTGGGGGCAATAAGTCTAGTAGGGGCTCTAGGTAAGGTGATCTCAGTGTAACATGTGATGACAACACAACAAGGATCTTCATTCTTTAAGGTAAATATAGACACATGTAGTTAGACTCATTAAAGAAATTGATGATGTATTTGTGTCTAGTGTGAGTGTAATTGACATTAGCCTCTAAGTTTGAATTTGAATTGGAGGCTTTCCATTTAACATGGTTTCCCAAAGCATTCTTGAAAATGGTATGATCAGATTTGGAGGAAAATAGTGAAGGTTCTATGGTAATCACTCTATCATCAATTAGATCTTGGAATTCATGTTTAAGTTGGAAACACGAAGTGGTTGTGTGTCCCTTTGTATGATGGTAGTCACAAAACATGTTATCATCCCACCAAGGGGGTTTAGTTATTGGCTCATCCTTAATTGGGGGTAACTATAAGAATTTTTTGTTGAGAAATTGTTGAAGTGTACTCTCAAGTGGTATCCCTAGGGGTGTAAATTTTTTATCTTTAATCCTAGGATATCTTCGAGGTCTTTCTTGTGTTGAGGTATTGGTTGTCTGGTGTTAAGGTGGTGCTTGGTTAGAGGCTTCCAAACTCATGGGATATTCACCTTTAAGGTTCATTTGAGGTTGTTTTGTGTTGATTATTCAGAGATCAACAATACCATCTTTTGTGGAATTCTTATTTTTGAAGAACTTCTTTTTAGTAGATGAGTTTTTGTTGATATTGTCTTTGTTTCTCTTTAGTATGTCTTTACAAATGAGGGTATCTTCAATGTTATCTCCCTTTTTTATTAATTTGGAAATAGTGTTAGGACTCTTGATCTTAAGTTCATACATCAAATCATGGACAAGGTTCTCAAGGCATAGGTTGACTTGTTTTTCTTATGTAATATCCAATGAGCATTGACTAACAAGGTTTCTACAATGTAACAAGAATGTCATGAATTCCTATCTTTTTCTTTGTTGAGAACAAATTGGATAAGATCACCTCATTTGTTATGTTAAAATAAAAATGAGATATGAAATTGTCTACTAGTTCAGTCTAGGTTTTTATATTGTCAGGTAATTTAGAATACCATTCAAGTATTGGTCCACCAAGAGAATGAGGGAATAATCTCATAAGATATGTTAGTTCATTAATAACTTTGGTATAAGAGGCACAAAACTCTCTGATATGGTCAAGTGGTTTTCCTTCTCCTCGATATTTCTCAAATCTTGGTGCCTCATAATGTCTCGGAAATGGAGGCATATATAGACTCTTGTCAATGGGAGTAGGACATAAGTCTTGTTTTGCGTATAGAAATTTGTTCTTTTGGACTTCTAATGCCTCAACTTGCTTAGCCAATTGTTTGAATTGGTGTATCAAATCATCATTAGGTTGTTGAGCATTAATTCTTTCTTAGATTCTTTTGTATCTTTGAGTAGACATTTTACAATGGTGAGAACTATGTCTACTTGGTTTAGATATGTTTGTATCCAAATAATCTAGAGATGTATCACTAGGAGGTGGAGGTATGTTGACATCTCCAAGATAGAAAGGTCCTTATTGTAATTGTTGTGCCATTAGTTTTGATTGTTGTTTAGGTGCCTCTATTTGTTGAACATATGGCCATGTATGTGACTGTTGTTGCAAAGTTATTCTTTGAGCTTGTTGTGGCACATATTGTTGTAGCAATTGTTGTTGGTATGCAATTTTTTTATTCCAATTGTTATTAATATTCCAACTACTATCTTAATTTCTCTTGTTTCTTCACAAATATTGTTTGTTATTTTTATAATTATTGTTGATACATCATATGTATGTCAAGTGGATTTTGATTATGCTATGCACTAGGAACATTGGGTCCTTGTACCACTTGATTTTTTTTTGTTGCTTTTATTGTTGACTATGTCCCTTAGATGTGAGCATTGATTTAGGCTCTATGACTTGATATGTTTGAGGGTTTAATGCTTCACCTTGTGAGATCATATTTACTTGAAAATGAGACACATTCCTTGATGGGATTGGTGATATTTCAATCAAACTCTTTCTTTGTGATTCAATATAATCACTTGCAAAAATAGTTGATATTTCACATGAGGCATTCATAGGGGGGCCCACATTAGTTGATGTTGTTATAGTTGGTAGAGTTAAGAACAAGGGGAAATTTGTTGAGTTTCTTCCAAAGGAGGTATTTTCTTCATCCCTATGGTGTAAGTATCCTTGGGAATTTCTTTTTGTTGCATCATTTGGTTAAGATCAATCCTTAATGTCCTTTTAGGGTACTTTAAAAGAGTCATATTACCATTAAGTGATGGTGGTTCATCAAATAAGGGGTTGATGTTGATATGTTCAAAGGTGCCTTGGAGAATTTAAATAGTTGACTCTTGGTGAGGTCTCTTAGGTGTTATCTTTGTAGTTGTAAATTACAAAGGTTGCTTCCCCTTATCTAAGTCTAGGTCAATCATAGGTTGCATTCTTTTGAATGTAGGGTTTTTTTGACTTGTAGACTTAGGTCATTCCAAGTTGGTGTTAAACTTCACTAGTTTTTGGGCCAAAAAAATTTTAAAGTTCTTTTGAAAGGTTTTATCTTGACATGATTTAGCAATTTCCTCATCAAGAATAACATAGCCTATATTAAAATTGTCACTTGAATGAAGGGTACTTTTCTATCTATTTGAAGTATTAAAGGTACTTGTGTTAGGTTTGCTAAATTAAAATGAATGGGTGTGTTCATCTTTGGGTGTCATAGGTACACTTCCACATCTGGGTGGTATAGGTACGAATATAGGTTCAAACTTGGGACTCAATTAAACCATTCCATGTGTAGGTGATGTGTTAAAAGGTAATTTCATGTTGGGCATGTCATTCAAGGTTTCTTGTCTTTTTTCTTGAGGGCCACTTCTTGGAGGATACATGTTTAGTGGATCCACTAATAATGGTTGTGAAACTTTTTTTTGACTTGGGTCAACCATACGTTGAGGTTTCTTAGTTTTCTTTTGACTTGGATGAGTTTTTGGTTGTATTTTCTCTTGAGAAACCAATGGTTGATATAGGTCTTATGTTCTTTTAATTGAGTCTGTCCTTGTGAGAGATGTCATGATACCTAAGTATACAGATGCATTGGGGGATTCTAAAATGGACTTTATGTATACCAAGTGCACACCTAAAATACCAATTTTACCTAGATAGTACAAAGTGTGCCCCTAGGGTGTGCAACTTGGAACTTAGAAGGGTGTCATTGGTAAATGAGGTTTTTAGATGCAGAAATAAAAAGTATGTATGCACAAGGTGTTTTTTAGGGTGTTTAGGGTTTAGAAATGCAATGCAAGTTATAGAAATGAATTTTGGAATTCTAAAACCTAGAATGGATTCCCTAGTTACTAAGTGTGCCTAAAAAATACCAAGTGCACTCTTGGGATGTACAACTTGGTGAAAAGGGTGGAAACATGGTAAAATAGGTGCATACTTGGTAAACTTGAAGGTTTGTATGAAAGATATGATTTTTTTGGATTTTTGGGGTCTAGGTATATTATGAAGGTGGAAATGCAAAAGGAACCTAGCGTTGTGGTATACAAAGTGAAATGACCTAAGGGCATAACAAATGCAAGTGACATTTTGGACTTTTGATTAAGGAATATGAAGATGATCGTAAGGTATCTAAAATGCAGATTATTTTGACCTTGAACTTTGGATTTGTGAAAATGAAACTAAGGTTTGATGTATGCAACTAAGTTTGGCTTATGAAAAGGGGTATGCTAGGGTTGATAATGATGTCTAGGATATGCAAGATATGGATGTGGGATTATGTAAAATGTTTGATTTGATGATTGATTAAGGACTTGGGAAAATTGATTGTTGGAAATGTTTGTTAGACTTAGGAGGATTTTGACTATGCAAGGTGAAATGATTATGCAATTAGGATTTAACAAAAATAACATTTATAGAGACTAAGGATTTGCTAAGTTTATGAAAAGTGTATATAAGGTTTGTACTGAGGAGAAAATCTCCAAAAAGTACCAATCTAAGATTTTAACTTCATAAGGATGGACTTTGGATCTTGACCAAAAGAGACAAAAATTGAAAAGATCAATTTGATAAAAAGGAGTAGGCCAAATTCATCAATAAATAGATAGAATTTGATGAAAAAAAAGTAATAAAAAGGACAACAAAAATGCCAAGGTCAAGATCCTTTATCCATCCACATAAGCAGATACTCTAAGAATTATACTTTGTTCTAATTTTCAACTAAGTTTAAAGGGTTATAGGTTCAAAATAAGGTCTATAAAGGGGATGAAAATGAGGTCTATGCAAGGTGAGTATGCAAAATGAAAAGATCTTAAGTGCAAAATGAGGTTTAGGACATGATCAAAATGAGGACTTATGCAAGCATCTAAGGACAAGTCTAGGGTCTAAAAATATAATCTAGAGGTCAAAATGTAGTGTTAAGGAAACAAAGTGCTCCCAAGAAATACAAAGTGTGCTAAACTAGACCAATTGTGCCTATGGTGCAGTTGGGGACTAAATGGGCACTGTTGGAGCCCAGATGGGTGCAATTGGTAAAAGAAGATAGAAACTTGGGGATCTAGGGACCAATGACTTTTATACTACCATGCTAGAAGGTTGGTTTCCTGAGGATGATGTTTTTATCAGAATGAGGAATATGTAAGTCATGAAAAGTTGGATAATGAGGGCAAGGACATGAAAAATGAGGACTAGGGTATGCAAAATGAGGGCTAGGATATGCAAGAATGCAAGTTAGGGGATGCAAGATGAAAACTAAGGGCTGCAAGATGAAGACTAGGAGATGCAAAGTGAGGACTAAGGGATACAATATGATTCCTAAATAATGTTCTATGAAGACTAAGAAATGAAAAATGAGAACTAAAATATGAAAGTGTGAGGATCAAAAATAGGAAAATGAAAGAGTGTAATATAAAAAGATAAACTCTAAATCATGTCACGGACTCCTAATGCTACAAGTTCTCATATTTGTAATGTTATCAATATTTTGACAAAGGTTTTAATTATTTTGACAATGTGTATGTTTGAAAATGTCAAAGATTAAAATGTGTTTGGTGAGATTTTGTAAATTTGGCAATTATCATGATTAATGTTATGCACACACACAAGACACGATGGATAAGAATAGTTGTTGTTAAAAGACACATCCCAACCTAAGCTTTAAGACAATATCAATTGAATTATCACTTGAATTAAATTTTATTCATGCTTACCTAAAGTAGACAACCTATAATCTTGGCACCATAGGATCCCCCTTACAATACACTCACTTCTCAAGGCTACCGAGATCTACTTGACAAGGGTCATCACTTCCCTAGGGAATTTTTCCTCTACTAAGGACTATGAGATTGTGGGATGCCTTCAAGAGCATGGGTGACCCTTGAGCTAGTGGATAAAAAGGTTTTTTTCTATTAAGAAATGGTGTTTAGTTTAGGCACTCCTTTCACAAAGTTGATGATAAGCTTTCAAAGAAGGTCTCCCAACATTGAGAACTACAATTTCACGCACCACAAGGGTAATGGAGGAGATATATCACCCAAAAATATTATTGATAGGGTATTAACTATATCAAGCTTGTTATAGTGTTTAGAGTGTAGACCTAACATTAGACCATTACCACTTTGAGGTTGACCTGTGGGACCTCCAAGTGGGGTGTCTTGGTTCCAAGGCAATCCTCTCTAAAATAAATTGCATGGATTTCTCTTAAACCTAAGATCCATGAATGACAAGGAGAGAGGATGAATCCATGAAAATATTTAGGATCTAAATGATGTAGAGACACTAATCAAAATAGAAAGTTCATTTTAAAGCACCAAACCCAGTGTTTGCAAATCCAAAGAAAACCACACACATAATTTTCACAAGCACACAAGTCTTTGTCAAACATCCTGCACCAAACACATTAGTAGTTTTCAAAGGATTAGTCTTCCACCAAAAAATGGCACATGCTACAAATAGATCATCAGTAACACTAAAAACTTCTATATTAAGTTATAAATCAAAATGAAACCCTAAATTCATATTCAAACTCAAAATTGACCTTTCTATGAACCAACTATGTAGGAGATAACCAAAAATCTATTAAATGGCTCCCAAGTGTGCTTTTATAGTACCAACTACACCCATGGTGCATTTAGGGCCCCAATGGGCATAGTTGGTTAGCTAGGTGTTGGAAAATTGAAAGAAGAAAAGTTAGAATGGGCTTTGAACAAGCATATAAGAACATTTATATGCAAAGGTAGGGGGACAGTTACCAAGTACATCAATGGTGCACTTGGGGATGTGATGGGCATAATTGGGAGCTATATGGGCATAGCTAGAGTCTTAATACCTAAACTAGGTTGCAGAGAGTTAGAATGGCATCAATGATAGGTAGACTCAAAATAGGGTTACCAAGTGTACCCAAATAGTACTAACTATGCCCATGTTATATTGGGGCTTAGAAGTGTGCACTTAGTTGTCCAAGGGTGCATTTGGTTAGATTAGAGCAAGAAACAAAGAAATTTATGGGTCCTAGGCACCTAAAATAGCTTCCTAGGGCACCCAAGTGCAGACTAGCACTACTAAGTGCACATCTAGGATAGAGAGCTACAAAAATGCATAAACAATGACTAAAATCTTATTATCGGACCTCCTAATTAGTTTAGGTATGATCACAAAGCACAAACAAGTTGGCATGCCCAAAAACACGAGGGCAAAAACACACACAAATTTTTTTTTAAAGTTAATAATTAAAATTCATTAAGTAGATATGTTTGTGATCACAGTTAAAGCAAAGGTTCTCTACATTAATATCAACAGTTGTTTTGATATTTCATTAATTTTACCGCAATACATCTAAAATAATTGAATGACCATTTAAATGGACGCGAGTATAATTAACTTAAAAATATTAAATCAAGGAACTAATTAAAATAAGTGTCACATCTAACCATACACATAAATAACTTTAATTAACTTTATTTTAATCTCAATTTTATTTAAATCTATAATGCTATTAAAATTAAGCATTTCTAAAGATATTAACAATATAAATTACACTTAAATTTGACTAATTGATAAAGAAAAACAAATTAACATTTTTTTTTATTTTTCTAACATATACTAACATAATAAAACAAGATAATAGCTCACAATAAGTTTACTAAAACTTTAAATGTATAAAATTAATACTAATTTAAAACTAATTTCCAAATTTACCTTACAATCTAAACACTTAAAATGAATACCATTGAATAATTCAACTATCTTAAATTTAAAACTTAAACACAATAAAACATACTAACACTAATTATACTTACTAAAACTAAATACATTTAAAATTTTAAGAATTATTCTAAGATAACGATGACATTAATAATATAACAAAAGTTGAATAAATAAAAATCCAAACTAGATTTCATTAGTAAAACTTTACTAACTTAAACTAAAGTACTAAATATATATTAAAATTTTAAACAAATAACAACTAAACAAATATAATTAATAACTAACTTTTAAACAAAAACTTTAAAATAACAAAACAAACTAACCTAAAAATGTAACTAACATTCTATCTTAAATCTAAAACTAACTAAATTCAATAAAATCTAACTACAAAGAATATAAACTAACCACTCATTAATCTAAACTAAAACTAATATTTAAAAAGAACACAATAATTAAATTATATGCAACAATTAATCCAACTAATTAATGACTAACTATCATTCACTAATTTTAAAACTATCTTAAAACTAAACTAAACTTAACTTATAAACTTAAATGATACAAACTATACTAAAACTAATCCTAACATAAACTAATCTAAACTCCTTAACATTTACTAACTAAAATGCTATCTAAACTTAATATAACTAACTACAACATTAACATACCTAACACTAACCCCCTAACCATCTACCCCCACCCTTCCCATGTCATGTGCTACGAAGCCTTGACATGGCCCAAGCACTGACAGCACTATCTCCCCTTCCACTGCGCATGGCAGAGACTAGGATGCCTAGGTGCTGGAAGGAATGAAGGCCAAGGTTAAATGAAACACATTTAATAATAATAATAATAATAATAATACATCACTTGACTCCCATCCCAAGTAAAAGAATTCATGCACCCAAGTTGAATGGGAAAAAGGATGGGGTGATGTCACTCCAATATGTGTTATTTAACTTTGCAAAAAGACTAATCATAACCTTCCTAAGAGATGGCATCAAGTGGATTCAAGGAATTTAAAGCTTAAAGTTTATATGGTAAGAAAAGATATTAGTTAGCTAGGATATTTAGGTTTTTATAAAGTATTGGTTTTATTTTATTGATGGTCTATTATTTTATTAGTTTGTAATAGTATGAACTATATTTTGTGTTTTCCATACAATTTCCAGAATGATATATGTGCTTCTACAGGCCTCTTTTATATGTATTTTTGAAACTTACTTGTTGGTTTAGGTCTTACTATGCAGTCTTTTAGGATTGGTGTTTAAATTCTTAATGATATTAACTTATCATCTTATTATGCATCATGCTCAACAAAATCAACCATTGCAAGATCATCAAAATCTACATAAATCTCTTATGAATTTTTGGTTAATAATTTCCATGAACCTCAAATGCTATGCATTTCAATGATACCCATATTACATAGTATAATCATCTACATATTCATTTAACTATCTATTATAACTGATGGAGCACATAATTGAATAACATAGTAACTAAACTAATCTTAGGGCAATTGAGAAAATAAGGAGATCAGAATGATAAGGTTCTATTCATTTTGAAGGGAGTATCAAAACACACAAAGTTCTTTCCTCTATCATGTTTCAAATTTAAGTTTGGATATCTTGACATAATTATTTCCTCTATGTTCTTGCAAATTTACTTTCAACACAACCAATCATGAACTAAATCATTTCAAACTCAATGGAGATACCATACATTTACATGGATTAGCAACATCTCTCTCTATGGCCCATATGAATGGAGACAACACCACACTTTACAAATTGAATCTTACATAATTGAACATCATCGTTTCATCTTATCTTTGATATACATTCATATGATAGAAAAAAAAATATGAAAACTTCAAGAGAAGCAAAAATTACTCAATCACTTATTTTATTGACAACCTAATTCAAGGCTCGGCCGAGAAAGAACTAGGAAGAAAACCCGGCATCGTTGCCACTACAACAAAGTTTTGAAATACAATTACATATGATTTTAATCCCAAAATTACAACAATTTATTTGAATTTCCTTCATGACCCTCATCAAGGGTTCCATATCAATTTCTGCAACACATTTCTAAGAACTGTGGAGAGAACAAAATCTGATCAGCTGTCAACAAGCATGACCAAGAGAAAAATAAAACATGCATATTCATACAAGGTTTTCACAAGAGGATTCACAATGAATCAAAATTAGGGAAAGGTGGATTCTTCCAACAGGAGAAGTCAAACATAACACCAAAATAGATGCCCAATCAGGGCTATAAACCAAGAACTTTCGTTCTTCCATTTTAACATGCCAAACTCATACAAGGTTTGTGCTGACAAGTAGGGGCCCATAACACCCTACCCTCTCTCCCTCTTCTCATCCTGAGAAGAGACTCTACACTTGTTGGAGTCCAACTAAAAATACCTTTCCCAAAATTGGTCACTTTTTCCCTATCCAAGGGTGAGTAATACCAAAACACCCATACAAGAAAACTTCAAAATTCAAACATAAACATGAAAGAAAATCATTCAAGAAACATGATTGGAATCCTTCCCAACATACCCAACATACATACAAGCATCCAAAAACAACACCATAGAATTTAAGCATGAAACAAGCATACAAATCTGAATAAGGGAGATGAAGAACTCATACCTTCACAAAGAGGTAATGGAAAATGAACAATTTGAGTAGAGCTTTTCCCTTCCTTCCTTCAATCTTCCAAGACTCCTCTCTAAAAGTAGAGATTGGGTAACAACCAAAACTACTCCAAGAAGGGCCTCTAAATAAGACTCAAACCCAACCACCAAAAAAAAACAATAACTTCCCCCACCCACCTAAAAATCTAGAAGTTTATAACTCAACCCATACTAAGGTTAACCACTAAGTGGAGGTGAGGTGATGCAACTCATGATAGCCACTTGCAATTTTCGCACAAACTCAAAAATAGACTTTTTGAGTGACCTCAAAAGCTAATAAAAGGGGCTTAGGGGTTGGAAAATGCCCCCAACCCATACCCATACCCTTTGGGTATATATATTTCATGTTTTAAAACTTTAGAAAATGATTTGGAACCAAACAAAAGCTAGGATATAATCAAGACCATCTAACAACTCAAAAAATGCAGATTAAGAACTAATCTAAATTAGGGGTGACTAAACTTGATTAAGAAACAAATTAGCAAAAAGACACTAACTTAATCCAACTTAGGTCAAAAGGTTACAAAGATAACCCTAACTAGCTTGCTGGAATGCATATGCAAATTCACGAGTGTCAACTAACATTATAAGAGCACAATTACAAACATTAACATTTACTGATCACAAAAATATACATACATACATCTCACAATATAATCTAGTTATGAACAACAAGGGTTCCACAAAAAGCACATAGGGATTTGTTCTGTTCCTCCATCAAATTTCTCGACTAAAATATCCAGCACACTCATTGCACACATCAGTAGTCCCATAAAATCATATGCACATATGTATATATGTATCAGGAATCACATAAATTAAAACATACTTCCATAAATTAGTCAGGGTTTCTCTCATCCTACTCAATTCTTAACCATTAAAATCTCTTAATCAAAGTGTTAACCTTACATTTACTTATTTCATCAACATACATATACATAAAACATTAAATGACAAACATCAAATATCTTAAATTAACATCACACAACATGAAATAATATACTATGTTCAAAGCATCTAATAGTGTCTCAAAATCTCGAGTCATGAGTATCAAAATAATAATGTATTAACTATGGCTACAAAGGGTCAGGGCAAGGCTTCACACAAGTGTTAGACTCCTTAAAATGAGCTCCCTCCTTTCACCCACAAGAACAAACAAAGAGAACCCAAGTTAGCATATTTTAGGTTAGGTTCACCAAATGTAGGACTAGAAAATATGTGTGATAGCATACTATGAGAAACCATAAACTCAAATAACATATGCTAGCTATTATAATCTACCATAAAATCCATTGAAAATAAGGATATTGAAAAAATAAATTAAAAACCCTTTCAAATGTAGTTCTCATGTCCTTCTTTCTTCTCCATTGTTGATATTGGTGTAGCTCTAGTTTTCTATAGTGCACATACAATTGAAATAAAAAATCTCATGAAAAATAAATATGATGAATTATATCAACAATACTAGAAGCATTGTTTGGGTGTGGTTCAAGATAACATGATTAAGGGGGGAAATGAGTGCAAAATGGCTCAATTTATAGCCAAAATGTGAGAGGTTAGGTATGATTGGGGGATGGACATTGGGAATCATCACTTCAATTGTGAAAATTAGCACAATATTTCTTAGAATATCTATGAAAAATATGATTTAATATTCCATATATAGGATTCTATGACACATATAAGTCAATATGACTAAAAGTGGCAGAGAATCTATGACAAGTTTATGACACATCATAGCCAAGTGTAGACAAGAATCTATGACAAATGAGACTTATTATAGTCATGTTTAAGAGATAATATATGTCAAATATGACACACATTATGGCCATGTGTCAGGACTAGGTGGAATTTTGAATTAAAGATTCATAATTCCACACAAATGTAAATTAGTAAATTAGAAATTAGAAATGAAAAAATAGGACTTAAGAAATTGAGAATTCTCAAAATTTGCAAATGGATCAATTAATAAGTTCATATTAATTAAATGAGAACATTGGTTAGTAAAAATAATTAGTAAAGTGGGATGAACAAAATAATTAAAATTACATAGTTATAGATCATGGGTTATCTAATCCTATAGGAAAAGTTAGTAAATAATTGGCCAATTCAATTAAATAAATGCAAGATTTCCCTTTCAATGAATTTCAATATTTATGTAGACTGACTAGGATGACAATGGGTAGATCAAAGCCATGATCAAATTTATTGGATGATTAGGATTGACAACATGTCAAGGACATATGATATGGATTAAGGACATGTGACATGCAATGGACATTGTAAATGCCACAGGACAAATATTGATTGATAAGATTGATTATAATAAAATCAATAGACATCATCAATGTTATTAAATTGATTGGATAAGGTCATGATCTAACACTGAGGGACTCAACAATGATGATGATAGAATGATAAAAAAAATGACAAGTTCACCTATTATCGAGGGAGATGGAAGTGTTAAGGTTGGATTTGATAGACTTGATAGATTGGCAAGGTGCTAAGGGATACAACAATACTTAGGATTGGATAAATGATAATTGATTAGGGATGTTTGACACACTCTAGATTGATTAGGGTTGACTCATAATTGTTTAGGGTTGATTGAAGGGATTTTGGTGATATTGAAATGGTTTAGAGTTGATCAGGCAAGATTCTTATGATGTTGAAATGATTTAGAGTCAATTCTAAAACATTTAGATAAAATAGAAACTGATTCTAAAATGACCTACAATTGATTTTAAAATGGGTGTGAATGATTACAAACATGTCAAAATATGATCGAGCCATGATCAAGTTGGCCAAAAGATTGGGATTAGTGAAATGAGAAAATGGGATGTGTTAGTATGAAAATATGATGAAACAATAGGTGCGAACCATTTTTGAGCATCTACACCTACACTTAAACCTTCCTTGGAATTTGCACCATTAATAAACATAGTCTACAAGTCACCTTCCTCATACCTTTTACTCACCTCAACTAATAATAGTGAAAGTATCACTTCTCTCTCAATGATACCTACCTCGGCTCTTAAAAAACTATATCAGTTTCCAAAAAGAAATTAATATCATTGACTACATTTTTCTCTATCATGTGTAGCACTCTAAGTTCCCTTTCTACCTTCATAAATTAGTCATCAATGTGGAAAGTATCAAGAGATAAACCACATTGTATACTTCCCCCCATCGCTGCACTCCATTTCCTAAATAGTAACATGTCACAATGAGGTAGAATTTCAACAACCAACATGCTTATGGTCAAATCATTTTGAGAGCAAGCTATGAGTTTATAAGGAAAGGCTTTAATAGTCCCAATAATAATAACATCTCTAGTGTCTAAAGCACAAAAGATACCTTAAGTATCTACCTTGATACCTAGTGATTCCATCACCTTATAAGGTATCACAATATTTAGTGCTCTTCAATTCATCATGTTGTTTTTAATAGTTCTACTATTCATTATAATACTAAGGAAAAAAGGATCAATATTACCTAAATATGTAGTGGATGAATTGTCAAGGTATATTTGTAGCATTTGAGAAATTATCCCCTCATTTTTTCTATCTTTCATAGGCTCTTCTATTGATTCAATGGTAAGATTAATGTAGGGAAATTTTTCATTAGTTGCAATATTGACCCATGCTAAGGCTTTGTGTGTATGCTTCTCTGTTCTTAACATCTCAACTAAAGGAACTTTGAAAATGATTTGGGACAATAAGAAAACCATATCAATAAGAGCATAAGAAGAAAATTTAAGTTCTATACATTTTTCTTCATTGGATGTACTCTTCCTTCTTATGAGGTGCATCTAATGCCTTAGCTCTATCAACTTTTCTATCAAGAACATCAATCTTATCATAGTTTCCTTTATTCTCATCCTCTTGTATTTTAGGAACCTTGGTGACTTAGCCTTATTTGGTTCCCATTTCTTGCCTTTCATGTCTTTGATCTTTATAGAAATATTATCACTAGTCTTATTTGCAATGTGCATTTTTCTATTTCATCACTTAATGAAAATACTTGAAGGTGTGCCTATATCTTCATTTACCATCATATTCCTTAAGTGATAATTTGTTTTCACCTAAACAGCCACTCTTGTGGTAATTCTATCAATTTCTTCTTTGGATGGTCTTTTCAAACTTATGGGGTTCTTGTTAGATTCTAAATTACAAGTGACATTATCTAGGTCCTCATCATCAAAAAAACTTGTTGGTGGAATATTTCATGATTATTTCTCTAAATGTCCACATCAACATTATTTTTATTCTATTTCATGCATCACTATATTCAAAGTAAGATTCTTTAACATTTTAGATTATGGTAAAAATAGGTTTTGAAGGGACCCTGAAACCCTTTCACATCCTCAAAAAAGGAAAAAACAAGCCATCCATCAGGAAAGAGTCCTTATACCTACTAGAAGCAGTACCAAAATTAGGTTTTACAGGGACTTGAAACCACTAACAAAGTCCAAATAAAGTACCCAAGTTTTACAAGGACCTAGAACCATCAGTTAGTTTTTTTTAAAAGGCCAAAAAATAGGACCAAACATAGGAACCAAAAGTAACAACCAACAAACAAGACCTGAATAGGAACCCAACCATAAAAGAAGACCCAAGAAACTATTGCAATTTTGTAATCATCTTAATTGCCTCATTACCAATCTTAGTCATGTCTTGGATGGAGTTAGCAGTCAAAGAAGTAGCAACAATCAGAGCTTTCTTCCTCTAACTCTATCTTGTCCTCTTGCTAGGGCCCTTTGAAGACATGGTTGCTTTATTTGCTCTTTTTCCCAATGTCTCTGCAACATCACAAATGCTTGAAGTTACCTGCTCCATTTTTGTTCCACTTTCCTTGATAAGCATTCTAAGATTTTTCTTGAAATCCTTATGTTTTTTTGGGATATCTCCCATTTGCACCTCCATGTGTTGAATAATAGCTCGGTCAGCCTCCTAATTAGGTTGCAAGGTTTCCACTTTCTTCTTCAACCCCATTATTTCATTATAAATCCAGGAGTCAACTTGAAGGAAAGAGTCAACTTTTTGTTTGGCAGAGTGTAGGAAGGAAAGTTTGGTTTCCCTCTCTGGGGAGTCACCCATGTCATCAGCAGTGGTGGGTGGAAAGGGGCCAACTTTATCAATTTGTACCTCCCCATCCAATGACTCCTCCTCACCAGACTCCATAGGGACATGTTGACTCGAGACCTCCTTATCTTGACCCTCAATCTCCTTTATAGGAGTGGAATCTATCCCCATGTTTTCCTCCTCACTCAAAATGGCTAGATCATTGATTAAATTTTCTTTCTCTTTATCACCTCCCCCAGACACAGTATGAGTACCCTCATTATTAGACTTGTTCAGTTCCGAGTTATCCTCAGTAGTATCTTCCTCTCTCCCTTCCTCATTTTTGTCTTTTGTATTCGGATAACCTTCTAGGTTAGAGCTAAACTCCCCAGCATTTGTCCCTTCCTCTTCCTCAGGGGTATCCTTATCTGAGCCTTCAGTACTCTCCACCTTTGTATCATCTTCCACAATTTGTCTTCGAGGGCTGGAGGGTTTCAGTTTAGCCTTAACTTTCTCTTTAACATTCTCATCAATTTTACCTTTTAAAGGTTTAGGATTCTTATGTTTTCCAGTGGAAGGAGACGAAGCAATGGATTTATTTTTACAAAAACCCTCAATGAGCAAAATCAGACCTTCATGTAAGATTGGTTGAGACTGTTATTCTTTAATGTTGCAACCAATGTTATCAGTATTCTCTTCATCAGGATCTTCCTCTATAGAATTTTCCTGGCAAGTAGATAGTGATAATGAGAGTACACAATATTTAGACATATGGAGGGATTGGCATGCCATAGACCAAGGCACATTTCCATAAAGATTTATAGGGCCTTTTTGCAATGGATTAGGAGTAATCTTGTCATTATCACTCCTTATAAGAAGAGGCATTTGGTTTTCCATCCTTCCACTAAGCATTATATGGGAAATTCAAAAACCTATTTTGTCTATTAAAGTTGGTGTTCTAAGGATTATTAGTATTGTACCCTTTGTCATTCCTAATATTACCTAGTTTCAAATATTTGATAGCATTCAACACTTTATCCAATTTTTATTCATTGGGATTATTATCTCCTACACCCTTATATTTTCTACTAATACTATTCTTATTTCTACTAGTGAACAACTTAGGTTCATCTCTTCTGCCTAACTTTTATAATGTTATTTTGTTGCTTTCTATGTTTACTAAGATCCTAAAAATATCCCTTAATGCTTGGGGATAATTGTCTCTTAATAAGCATGTCATCTTACTATCAAATGCATTACAATAAGTGGTAAGGAAAACATTTTCATTGAACCTCATGACTTGGAAAAGTTTATGCATCCCCTTTTGAAATCTAATGTTAAAATGAAATTTTTATTCATTCTAGTTCTTCTTAATGTTGTTAAACTCATTCAGGATAAAGCTGGTATTTTTTTATTACCATACCACTCCTTAAAATATTTCTTAAATTTGTCCCATGAGAAAAGGCTACCATATTGATGTCTCTTGAACAACTCTCTTACATCTTCAGTGAGAGATTGAACAAAAAATTTCATAACTACATCCTCGTATTCCACCTCATAATGATTTAACATATGTACAAAGGACATTAGGAATTATTCACTTCTAATAGAATTATTTCTAGTGAACTGATTATCATTATCCCTTAGTTCATTTGGAGCTACATTGTGGTATCCACATATTCCATTAAAAATTATTTGTCTATATCTTTCAAGATGCACGATTTTTCTTTAGAAACCTGTCCTAGCACCACCACTTGTTCCTTCCATATTACTTGCATTTCCTAAGTTGGCACTCATATGTTGTCCAGACATAACATGTCTAACTCCACTAGAAGTAATAGTGGCTCCACCATGAGAAATACTAGTAGCATTTTCTCCTACAATAAAAATAGCTCCAGAGGCTACATCTTGGGTAAGAGAAGGTTGTCCCATAGATACAAAAGAAGAATATTTTAAGAACTAGATCCTCCTTTTATTATCTATAGAAACATCTTCATTCTCATCTTTCTCCAACTCCTTAGCCATATCTTTATGTTCCTACCTATCCCTTTCCAATTTTATGTCAACTTTAGACATATGAGGATAGTTCTCTAAAGTAGCAACATACCTTTTAATATGGACTCCAACCACCTTTTACTTTCCCTTATCAACCTTGTTTGTCAAGGGCTTAGCTAAAATATTTTCAACTCTATTCTCCTCTGAGGATTTATACTAGTGTATTTTTCTCCTAAGAGGACCCTCTTTATCATATTTATTCCTATCTTGCAGTAGGCATTCTTTCTAATGACATTCACTCCTCAAATTCCAAAGATCACCAAAAAGATCTAGGTGCAGAAATATTGAACCTTCTTTCAACGTCTTAATCTCTTCTTTTGATATTACAATCATCCTGAGTAATTTTTCTCTTTCTAGGAGAGAATTCATAGTTTCCATCTCCTTTTCTTTCTCTAAATCCATGTACTAAGAATCTTTCTCCTCATCTTGCTTCTTGAGAATCTCCAATTCATCAAGAAAACTCTCATGGTTCTAGGTAGTTGCATCTAAATTAGAAGTATCTCTCAAATCTATGAGATTCAATTTATTAAAGGTACATGGTTATATTGGGGTGTGCAAGGTTATATATTTGACTAGTTTATGTATTCTTTTACATTTCTTGAACTATCTCACTGAGATATAGTATACCTAATAGATGAAATCCCCTTATCTTGGTAAGAATCTTCTCCTTGAAATGAAGTATCAAAGAGACCATAAAAGTATCCCATATTTTTCACATTCAAAGATCTTTAAAGAAACTTATTTTTCTTTTTAAACTAGGTGTAAAATGTTACCTCTTTGACCACCCTTGGCTTTCCATGAAGGAGTAGAACTTGACTGGCCACTCTTCTTTAGTGTTGTCTAGTGTGGAGTTTGATCAGTCCCCAAGTGGGAGATAGTTAGTTTGTGGTGACTGATTAGGGAAGTATTGTACATACTTCAAAAAAAATTGGGCTATCATTTTCCAATGGTGGGCTATTATTTTCCTAATACTAATATTTTCCAATTAGCTTTTGCTTATATTCCCTAATTTATGGCCAACATGTTGTAACTAGTTTTAACCCTAAAGTGGCAAAAATACTTTTATAAAAGGGCTTAGGGTTAGGGATTATTTCATAAGGTGTGATGAAAAATTACTTCTTGCAGTGGTATTGAGTTATAAGGAATTATGGATTGTAATCAAGTTGTAATCATTGGATCATAATAATATTGGACTTGCTATTTGGTGGACGTAGCCCAGGGTTTGGATGAACCACATTAAATCTTGGTGTTTTATGTTCTCTTTTGTGTGATCTGTTACTTTCTAATATTGTTTAATTTTACATGTAATTTTTATTTCTATCTGAGGTTAATCCTAACAAGTAGTATTAGACCAAGGTTATTTTTCTAGATATCCTCTACAAAAAAGTCTCACATTTGAGTGGGAGTGATGGTAAATGAGGGTAAGCTGAGGTTTGACAAGTTTAATGGGTAGAACTTTTAGTTATGGAAGATGAAAATGGAAGACTATCTTTATCAAAATGATTTATGGAATTCATTCAAAGGAAAAACCAAGAATCAGGGATCTATGACAAATGATGACTGAGATCTTTTAGACAAAAAGGCACTTGGAAGCATTTGATTATGCATGGCACCATCAGTGGCATTTAATATCACAAAAGCAAAGACAATGAAAGAGTTGATGGAAACCCTAGTGAAAATGTATGAAAATCCCTCCACTTCAAAAAAGGTATTTCTCATGAAGTATTTATTTAATATGAAAATGTCAGAAGGTGGATCTATTGCAAATCATTTAAATGAGTCTAATACTATTACTAGTTAGTTATCTTCTATGGGTATTAATTTTGATGAAGAAATTAGGGCTCTCTTGATTTTGTTTTTTTGCCCAAAAGTTGGAATGGCTTGGTAATGGCTATGAGTAATTTCATTTCTGGATCTAATAATCTAAAATATGATTATGTGATTGAAAGAAATGATAAGATTGAGCAAGGAACGAGAAAAAATCCAAGTAAGTTAAGTGTGAAACAATGTTACCATGAGATAATCAAAATCCAAGAGCATACACCAAGATAGTTCAACAAAGGTAAGTGCATACCGAGAACCTTGGATGGAGTTATTCTCCATGGGGTCCAAAAGGTCACTATGGACAAGATGCAACTTATGAGCTGCCCGCCATGATTTACCACTTGGAAAGGGCTCCCTATGCATTTTACCACTTAGACAACCAGTACAAGCAATCTTAGAAGGAATAATGTGAGGCAAGCCATTAACCATATTGCTTTTTTGTATTAAAGTAATATAATCCAAATTTAAATGGCCAAGTCTTTCATGCCATATATTGAAATCAATAGAAGTATGTAAAGAATATCGTGAACTAGAAAATTCATGGAATTTAAATAAATTGTCATTATCCATTTTAGCATGAGCAATCACTTGTTTAGTTTGATGATCTATGACATAACATGTATCTTTATAGAATTCAACTTTATAGTCCTGACATAACTGTGAAACAGAAAGAAAATAAGTTTTCAAATTAGGTACATACAATACATCATGCAATTTACCATTAGGAATAGTTACATCACCTAAACCTTCAACTTTACAAGTTTGATTATTAGCTAACTAAATAGGAATGTTAGCAATATCAGGTTGCAAAGAATCAAAAATTTCTTTATGAGAAGTTACATGTTGTGATGCACCACTGTCAACAATCCACTCTAAAGGTCTACAAAGATTAAAGCTACAAGTAAAAGCATGGCGAGAATTAGAACCAGTAGAGTTGCCTTTTTTATGATTTGATTTTTTATTATGGTTACTGTTGTTCATAGGTTTTTTATCATTTTGCTTTTTAAAATAGTTATTGACAACATGACCATCTTTGCCACAATAAGAACAATGAGGTTTGGAATTGGAATGATTCCTTTGATTATTATTATTACGATTGTTATTATGATGATTGTTATTATTATTATATTTCGCATGAGATTTATTGTTGAAATTATTAGAATTATTATTATAGTGTTTATTTTTATTATTATTATTATTATTATTTGAACGAAAATTATTATTATTTTGAATTTCGAGACATAAATGCATGTTCAGTTGATTTAAGGGTACCAAACTAAATTAGCTTAGCTTCTTCCTGTCTTAATAAAGTTTGAAAAATAACATAAGTTAATTGAGTAGTTAATGTAGGAATAACAAGTTGAGCATGAACATTAGTTATAAACTGTTGAAACTATCTAGGAAGACACTTTTTAAGAATAATATGAATTAAATGAATGTCATCTAATTGAACACCTAAAGCAATAATTTGGCCTTTAATAGAATCAAATTTCAACAAAAATTCATCCATAGTCTTAAAATCTGTATACCTGAGATCTTCAAGTTGATCCTGCAACTGTATTTTGCGGTATTCATCTCCACTGTCATACTTGGTTTGTAAGATTGACCAGGCATCATGAGCTTTAGAACAGTGAGCAATTAACACATATAAATATAGAATAATGGAAATACCAATTAATCCTAAAGATTCTTCATTTTTAAGTTTCCAAGTATCTTTTTCATCTTGAGTAGCCGCTAAACTAGGTTCAAGAGAAGGATCAGTGGCTATCTCGTAGAGGTGTTTAAAACAAAAAATGAATGAAATATGAGTTTTCCAGGAATGATAATTAGAATGATTAAGTTTTATTTTGGGAATTAAAGTTGACATCTTTATGGAAAAAAAATGTCCCCCCTAATAGAAATATGACTTTAAAAAAATTAACTGGGAAAAAAAAACTTGCAGAAGAAACTATGATTAAGATTCTGAAGAAAAATAATAATACAACCCTGCAAAAAGATGTTAGAAAAATGATTAGTCTGAAAAAAAAAACAGATGCATTATATAATGATTAAAAAGTGAATCGCTTAAAAAAAGGTATCTAATGAGTTATAATAATGATTAGATCAAATGACAGAAAGATGAGTCCAATACACTATATTTAGGACTTCTAATGAAGTAAAATAATTAAAAAATAACTTATAGGCATTCAACTAACACGCTAATAATTAAGACGTAAAAAAAAATTCTATCAGAAATGTTTTTAAAAAAAAAAACTTAACAAGATTTAATAGATCTAGGAGATAACTAGATCTTAACCACCCTAAAAACTCATTAAAAAACTAAAAAAAACTTGATAAAGAAATAAAATTACAATAATTATAAAAAATGTACCAAAAGCTATTAGAAAATGTAAAAGCTATACAAAGCTATCAAACAGCTCTAAAAGGCTAATAACAAAATGCAAATCTTGGAGGAGAATGCGCCAAAACTTAAATGGCGAGTGATCTTGTAGGGTACCCACTAGATACTCTAAGAATTCAATTGCAATAGCCCTGACCTTCCCTGCATGTGACTGCACCAGCTCCGCTACAAGGAAAGAATAGTTCACTTTGTCTTCACCACGCAGCTCCATTAACTATGAAACCAGCTGCTCCTTAACGCGACTTCACAACTAACTAAACTACAAATCTCTCTCTTGCAGTGCTTCTCCCCAAGGGTTTTGTCTAGAGCTTTGCACACTAGCCTATGGCAAGTGATCAAATGGACTTGCATTGGTGTTCTGTTGGCTTCACATTGGGTTCACCACACTTTCGCTGAGTTATTTCTTTCACTGCTCAGAAACCATGCAGTTCAATGCAGCAGGAGTCGAATATGTTGATCTACAAAATCATTAACAATCAATGCAGCGGGAGCCAAACTCTAATTTTTTGGTCCACACTCTTCTTCTTCTTCTTTGATGAACCCACACTAGAAAGCTAATCTATAGATCTGTATATCTATTTAGGGTTTCAATACCATACAATAGGGTTTCAATATCTTACAAAAGCTTCCAATCGACCTACAGATTAAACAAGGAAAGATATTGAAAAAGAACTGAATGAAGTTATGGAAAGAATGCAATTTTTTAAAATCTCATAGATTTAAAAAACTTTTTATATTTCAAAATAGATATATTAAGATAAAGATTAGAAATTTATTTATTTTTCAAATATGAATATGAAATGTTTTAAATTAGCTCACAATATATATTGAAATGAAATATAAAATTTAAAATAGAGATATAAGGAATGTTTAAATTTCAAATTTTTTTTTAAAATTAATCTATGTGAGTACTAAGGTTTGTTTATTAACTCACTTAGAATTATGATTTCCTTCAAGAATGTTAAGGAGAAATAATAAGAGAAATATATATATATATATATATATATATATATATATATATATATATATATATATATATTGCACAAATTATAATAAATGAGTGCTAATGAAGTAATGCTTCTTGTTTTGGTGGCACACCTTCCAAAACAAGAGCAAAAAAAAAATTGAAATTTTGAAAGGAAAACTCTTTGGCAGCAAGCTTTCCAAAGAGTGTTAGTAAACAATGATAGAAAATGATACAATAAAACCTGCACACAAAAGATGTTAGAATGAGTAAACAACCACCACACAAACTTCTTCTCTCAATAACGTCTCCAAATAAGGTGTGCTCCAATGAATGGAAACCTTCAACACAAAACTTAAAACAAGGATTAGATACCTAGCTCTGATACCATGAAAGAAATGATAAGATTGAGCAAGGAACGGGAAACAATCCAAGTTAAGTGTGAAACAATGTTACCATGAGATAAGCAAAATCCAAGAGCATACACCAAGATAGTTCAACAATGGAGAGAATGATTTATAAAGGGGAAAGCAAAGAAAACCCCTTGTGAATATTATGAATGAAGGAAAATTCCTAGAGAAGAGAGAGAGAGTGTGTTGGAGAAAAATAGCTCAATACAATAACATCAAAGTGATGTGTAAAGAAGAAAGAAGCAGGAGCATCTCTTTTAAAGAGATGAGAAAGGAGTTGCATGTGTAACTCCCATTTCTATGAATGAAACATTCATAATAGGTGTGTGCAAAGTGTCACAATCCTCTTAAGGATGATGAACTAGATTCCTTAATAAAAGAATTATAAAAATGAGTTGTCCTCACATGTGGAATAAAGGAAAAATAATGACATGTCCTTCACATGTGTACAATAGGACAAACTACATTAGGGATCCTTGGAATATCCCAATTAAATACATCGAAGGGAAGATTAATGTTTCTAACAGTGATCAATGTTATTTTGAGTAAGGAAACTCCTAGAAAATCCTAAGGTGGATCTACATCAGGAAGTTCTTTTTTAGCACATAGCAGATGTAGAACAACTGAGAGAGGAAGTAATTCCAGAAATTGTGGGAAATCAAGAAGAAATTCAAAAGGGAAGAGGTCTCAATTGATAGGACCAAATGACTACTGGTATTATGGGAAACTAGGGCATAAGAAGAAAGATTGTTGGACTCAAAAGAAAGATGGAGACAAGGAGGCAAATGTGGTAAGTAAAAGATCTAAAGAGGATGTTGTGCTTCTATCTTTAGAAAGTGTTGATGATTCCATGGTTAGATTCTAGTGCTTCATTTTATGCTACACCTCATAGAGGTTACTTCATTGATTATGTCCAAGGGGATTTGGGGGATACTAAGCCCTATTAGATTTTTGGAAATGGAAAAGTTAAGATTAAGTTGCAAAATGAGAATCATTGGCTACGACATAAGGTAAGACATGTTCCAAGGTTGAGTAGAAATTTAATTTTAGTAGGGAAACTCAATGATGAGGGTTGTGTAGTTACTTTTAATGATAAGAATTAGATGGTTTCAAAATGTTCCCTTGTAGTAGCCAGAGGTGTGAAAGTAGGCACCTCATATCTTTGTATAGGTCATATTGTTCCTTCTACTTTAATTGTTTTAGAGAAACATGAATGTTCAGGAATAGTTGTTGTCATTGAGCAGGGAGAATAAATAGTTGTAGATATTGATATAGTGTTGTGGCACTATAGACTTGGGCATTTGAGTGAGAAAGGTATGAAAATAATTCATTCAAAGCAAGTTTTACCAGGTTTGAAATGTGTCAATATGGATTTTTGTGAAAGTTGTGTCTATGGAAAAAAAAAAAAAAAGTGAGTTTTGTGAAGACTAGGAAGGAAAATAAAAGGGAGAAATTAGAGCTTGTACATATAGATGTATGGGGACCACTCAGGCATCTTCCCTTGGTGGCTCTCATTATTATGTTGCATTTATTGATGATCCAACTAGAAAAGTATGGATTTATTTCTTTAGACAAAAGTTTGGTGTATTTCAAACTTTTAAGAAATAAAAATGATTGGTTGAAAATGAGACTGGCAAGAAATTAAAATGTCTGAAATCTAATAATGGTGGTGAGTATTGCAATCATAAATTTGAATATTATTGCTCCACTTGTGGTATTCATAGATAGAAAACTATTCCAAGGCCTCCACAAGAAAAAGGAGTGGTTGAATGCATGAGTAGGACTATAATGGAGCATGCAAGAAGCATGAGGTTGCATGTTGGGTTTCCCTTATACATGGGGGTGGAGGCTATCAATACTATTGTATATTTGATTAATAAAGGTCCCTCTACTCCTTTGGGTTGTGGTATTCCAAAGGAAGCATGGACTGGTAAGAATTTAAATTATTCTTTTCTCAAAACCTTCACTTGTGAAGCATTTTCTCATATAGATTCTGAAAATAGAACCAAGCTAGAAGCTAAGTCAAATAAATGTGTATTTTTTGGATATGACATTAATGAATTTAGTTATAGGCTTTGGTATTTTGAAAATTGTAAAATTGTAAGAAGTAGGGATGTCATATTGAATGAGAAAGTGTTGTACAAAGATTTTTTGCAACAACATGAGAAGAAAGAACATGATTATCTAGTGCTGAATAATACTCCAAAAGATGATGTTCCAACAATTTGTCATGATGTACAACAATTGTAACAAAAAATACCACATAGACCAATGAATGTTAGATGGTCAACAAGGCTAAGTAGACCTCTAGAAAGCTTTTCTCCCTCTTTGTATTGCATTTTACTAATAAATGCTATTGAACCTAAATGTTATGATGAAGCTATGTAGGTGGATACTAAGATTTAGTGGGAGTATGCAATGAAAGATGAAATGGACTCTTTGCTAAAAAAATAAGACTTGGGATTTGTGAAAATTACTTGTACATTAAAGGGCTTTATAGAATAAGTGGGTTTACAAGTTGAAAGAAGAGGATGGAGATAAGAAAATAATTAAGGCTAGGTTAGTTGTAAAATGATTTGTATAGAAAAAAGGCATTGATTTTGATGAGATATTCTCTCATGTTGTTAAAATGATTTCTATTTGCACTATTTTAAATATTGTGGCTACTGAAGATTTGCATTTGGAACAGCTTGATGTTAAAACAACCTCCCTTCATGGTAATTTGGATGAAGAGATATATGGATCAGCCATGGGTTTTGGAGGTCAAAGGTAAGGAGAACTTAGCATGTGGATTGAAGAAAAGTTTAAATGGCTTGAAGCAAGCACCTCAACAATGGTATTTGAAATTTGAAAATTTTATGCATGAGCATAGATCTAGTAGGTGTCACTCAGATCATTGTGTTTATTTTAAGAGGTTGGATGATGATAGTTGCATTATTTTATGTTTATATGTTGATGATATGCTTGTAGATGGGTCTAACATGGATCACATTAAGGGGTTGAAACACTAGTTAACACATGCATTTGCTATGAAGGATTTGGGGGCATTAAAAAAAATCATTGGTATGAAGATTGACAAAGATGGGAAGAATAGGAAATTGATGCTATCTCAAGCTGATTATGTTGAGAAGGTGTTGCAATGTTTCTTTATGGAGAATGCTAAAGTTGTCAGCACACCTTTACCTGGTCATTTGAAGTTGACTAAGGAGATGTGTCCCAAGAAACAAGAAGAGGAGGATAAGATTTCCAAGGTATCCTATGCTTTAGTTGTAGGAAGCTTGATGTATGCTATGGTATGTACAAGGCTAGATATTGTACATGCAGTGGGAGTTGTTAGCAAGTATATGAGTCATCCAAGAATTGAGAATTGGAATGTAGTCAAATGGATTCTCAAATATTTGAGAGGAACATCCAATAAGTGTTTACACTTTGGGGGATCTACTATTGACTTACAGGGCTATGTTGACTCAAATTTGGTAGGGGATATTAATACTAGGTGGATTACTACAGGTTATGTATTTACTATTGGTGGGGTAGTCGTGAGTTGGGTTTCTAGGTTACATAAGGTTAATGCTTTATCCACTATAGAGGTAGCCAAGGAGATGATATGGCTTTAGTTATTCTTGGAAGAATTGGGACATCCTTCGAGAGATAATTATTTGTTTACAAATAGCCAAAGTCTCATTCATCTTGCAAATAATTTAGCTCTGCATTCAAAGAAAAAACACATTCAGTTGTGGTACTGTTTCATTCAGTCAGTTTTAGATGATGGATAATTAAAGCTAGATAACCTACATATAGATGAAAATCTACTAGATATGTTTACAAAGAGAGTGACAAGGGAGAAGCTAAATTCCTCTTCAACTTCAGTTGGTCTTCTAGACTAAACAAGAATAGAAGAACAATAAAGTCTAAGGTGATTTGATCTAGTGGGAGCCCCATGTGGTAGCAGTATTGCTATAGGATCAATCTCCAAGTGGAAGATTGTTGTCTAATGTGGAGTTTGATCAGTCTCTAAGTGGGAGATTGTTAGTTTGTACTGACTGATCAAGGAAGTACTATACATACTTCAAAAAAAAATTGGGCTTCTATTTGTCAATGTCTAATATTCGCCAATTGGCTATTGCTTATACTTGCAAATTTATGGCTAACATGTTGTAATATTTTTAACCCTAAAGTGGAAAAATATTTGTATAAAAGCACTTAGGGTTAGCAATTGTTTCATAAGGTCTGATGCATAAGTTGCTTCTTGTGGCGATATTAAGTTGTAAGGGATTATGGATTGTAATCAGGTTGTAATCATTGGATCATAATAATAATTGACTTTTTGTTTGGTGGACATAGCCCAAGGTTTGGGTGAATCATGTTAAATCTTGGTGTCTTGTGTTCTTTTCTGTGTGATCTATTATTTTCTAATATTGTTTATATTTGCATGAAATTGTTATTTTTGTCTAAGGTTTAATCCTAACACTGAGCCAATTTAATTTTTCTCTATGTGGTAGTTATGTTTGTAAAGGAACCTCAAAATGTTCTTTAGTGCAGGCCCTAGTGTTCATTTCTCTTGTCATCTATATAAAATAATAAAATAAAAACATTGGTTCAACAACCACCTTTTGAATCACCACCTGCTTGGGTAATTATGTCCTTATAGTAGACAAACCTTAACAATATAAAAGAAGGATATGTGAAACAAGAGAAAAATAACCACCACCTAGACTTGCACAAGCACAAACATACCACAAGAAAAGACAACTCTCTATACATTACCTAAGTAATAGATTATCTTGATACACACTATGTACTTGACACAATATTCACATAGTGAGTACTCAATTGAGTTGCCATTTTGTTAGCTTCTGATTGGTCTAAATTTAAATTACATTATAAAATATGAAATACATGTAGGAAATAGCTAATTCCCATAATCAACATTCCATCATGAATAATGACCAATAAAAAAGTGACCTAGCTTTTCTATACTCTAAACTTTGCTAAAGTCAGGCAAGTATACCTAGGATTAGACTCATTCTTCCTATGATATCACCTTCATTCTAATTCTTGATTAAGAAGATAATAATCCTTAAGTTATACACTTATGCAAGATTACCCAAAATGTAATAGCTAATCATATTGTTCCATCTATCCACAAGAAAAAAAAGGGTTGGCACTTCATATCTAGAAAATATAAATGAGAAAAAATTGATTTTAAATTTGATTTTAAACTGTGAAATAAATGGATATTTTGTTTGGAAATTAACACTATAACTAGTACCATATCCATTGGGATGTTCCAAACCTAATCATAGACCACAAGATCTATTCATTTACTTGGCAAATAAAAATCAATAAACCACTACAAATTTTCTCCTTATTAAAATCCTCTGTTGAAATTCTTCAACTTTTACATATTATACGAATCATTTACTTGATCCCTCATATCAATAAAAAAAATAAAACAAGACATATAAATTTAAAAAAATTATACCTGTGATTAATGTCCTTTCTTCATAAAACAATAAAATAATTCATAATATTAAAAGGGGAGACATAATTCATACTAATAGTACTCCTTGAAATATTTTTTGTACTAACTTCCTTGAATGTAATACATCAAAGTATGTAATAAAAAATCATAATAGTATCAGTAGATAGAAATTATTTTTTATGTTTGATTAACCTGTCATTTTGTACAAACATGACATCAACTATTATATAGCATATGGACAAACCAAAATATTTAATGTAATTCACAAAAAATGAATGTCAAACCCTTCATCCCAATTTTGGAAATCCTTTTATAGAGAAGAATTGCAACAAGCTTCATACATGGGATATGACACATGTCATTTTACAACTTGATACAAAAATAATATCATGAAAAAAAAACATAAGTAGAAAAAGGAAAAAATGCAATTAGGCCTTCTAAAAAGTTGATGTTGACATTTATGGCACCCATGATTTATTTTCCTTATCTTTAACTTCAAATTCTTTTATAAACAATTCTCCTCATATTTGTTATTTCTATCATGATGCCTTAGTATATGATTCATCAATAATTGTGTACCTCAACACCCATTCCTCATATTCTTCATCACTAAGCCATTTTTGGGCTAGGATCTGATCTACAACCTATATATAAGGATTGTATTTAAAAGTGCATTGTGTGACATCCTTTAAAAAAATTCATAATAAAGCTATGAATTAATTAACTTCCCAATGCTAATCTCTAAAAAGCTACATATTCATATATTTTCTAATTTAACATGCTATCTTATATACTTTATCAATGGCTTTGGTTCTCGATTCTATAAGTGGTTTTACATTTTTATCCTTATCTAGAATTGGAGGCATCAATGTGTCATCATATCCATTAAAATTATCCCTTAGCTCAATCATTCTATTTTCAATATGCTCTAGTAAAATAGTAAAACTAGTTAGTAACCTTACTAACTTAGTAGTGGGGATAGCATCAAGTGTTTTGGCACTATCAATACTTTTACATGCTTTTATAGTCTTCATTGGATCTATCATCTAGATGCACTTTTCAAATACTAGCTTAAAGAATTCTAGATCACTTTAAACTTTACTTATGGCTAAATGAATTAAAGAATATAACTCATGAATCCTATACATTATTGAATTTATTTTCTCATAAATAAACATAAAATTAGTTTAAATAATACCTCTTTTTTCACCTACAAAATATTTTTGATCTATTTTACTTGCTCCTTTTAACTTGACAATTTCCTTTCATAGTGCCTCCATATCTTTTCTTTTCCAAAGGAAATTTTTTGCTCTAGCACAAGAGGTACATTTTTCTCTACCTTCACTAGACTTAGCTACTCAAATGAGCCTACCACCTTTATCCTTGTTGAATTAGCAACTTCAAGTTCAACTACTCTTTTCTCTAATGATTCAACCTTGGACCATTGTGCTATGCAAAGTTTTCTCTTCTCCTTATACATCTAAAAAACTATGTCTATATTTTACAGTTAGCTCTTCATACTTCCTTTCAACTTCCTTGGCAACATCATCAACATATGAGACATGAATTTTTAGTTCACTTGTAGCCTTGGTGAATTTAGAATATCTAACACTTTGTATAATGAAATTTCCCCTAATACCAGTGTCTTTATCAATAGCTTCTCCTTGGGTGCTAGTGCAAGAAAAAGACCAAATACATATATGGTCTAATCCTTGCTATTATAAGTTCCCTTCATTAGTTGATATGATGATATAGCATTATGGTGATGTGTCTTTAGACTTTATATGACTAAATTAACAATAATAGCATCAAGTATGCCCAAATTCAGTAAGAGTGTCATCCCTAATTCCTAGACTAGTATTTTTCTTCCCTCCTCAATGGTGATAGCATCAAATTTCTCCATCATTTCATCTTTGATTTCTTTCTTTATTTCCTCTTTATTAGAACCAAGCCTTTTTTCCATTCTTTATCCTTTCATTTGGTTACATTCTTGTGCATGTTTTTGCCATAAGAATTTCTTAAAATGAATAGTTTTAACAAATTGCTCATCTTTCATGAATTCCTTGGAAGTCTCTACTCTAACATCTCTAGGAATTAAGCCTTTCAGCTCTTGTGAATATATGTCTAACACTGGTGAACTGGGCATAAGTGGTATTCCTCTTCTCATAAAAATATCAACCACAAAGATAGTATCTTCTTCTTTATATTACTCTTTAGGAGTCTTCTCCGCATCAAATTCCTCTTCCAGGATCTACTTTCCTTTACCTCTACCAAGGGTTCTTATCACACTCTTTTATGTTCCTTCTTCCTCAAGGAGAAAGTCATGATGATTTCATGTAGGTTAAGGGGTAGGAGGTGGTCATCGAGATGGTGGAGAAGGAGATCTTCTTGGTGGATCATTTGCCTCTTGGCCCTGATCTATCACTAGTGCATAGGAATCCCTTGTAGATTTCTTTCTCTGATATACATTTAGGACACCCTCTCTCTTGGCTCTTTTAGATGCCTTGGCATATTTAGGATCTTAAGTACTCCTTGGTATCTTATTCCCATTTCCTCCTAAGGAACCATGCCAATTTCTTGGAATAAGAGATATAGGCCCTCTATAGACTTAGCAAATGTAACTTTTTTTTCTTTGATTGTCCAAGCCTCTCCTTCAAGGCTCCATATATGTCAAAATAGTTATCTAAAATAACTTGTACCTTTTTAGTAATTGGTTTAATATATGAGAAAGGGTTATATTTAGGAGAAAATTCATTAATTATTTCTAACATATCTTCATAGGTAAACTACTTCCTCTTATACTCATCCTAGATTTTGAAATCAAATACATTTTTTATTATATCTTCTAGGAAGTCAAATTCGTGAGGTCCTTAGGGTTTCAAATTCACCCTTGTCATTAATATATGATAAAACTCTTATGAATCATTTATCCTTTTAGTGCTGACCCCCATCTTATAAGGTTTACAAAAGGTGAAAATCTCCTTCCACCCACCTTTTAATTATTTGAAAATAATGAAAAATAGTCACATCTACACAAAGAGTCTCTTACTTTCTCTAGGAGGAAGGTCATTATCACATAACTCTCCATTTTTCCTTATTATTTCTATTTATCCTATTTTTGCAAGAATAATATGAGGCATGACCAATGGCCTTCCTAGGAAACCATGGTTTTTGGATATAAATAAATATCCCCCCAATCATGAGAGAAAAGAGATTTAAAATCAAAATCAAGTGGCCTTAAGAAACATAATAGAGAGCTTGGAATCCTCTCAACTACTGGTGTGACCAAATCTATTAAAGGCCCTCCAAACTGATTCTCAAACAAAATAAAATTGGGATCATTTTAGTCAAGGGACATAATAGTGGGAGAAAATTAGACTGGCAAAGGCTCACTGCCCATCTCAAGATGTAAATTCATATAATCTCTAAAGTAATCCATGTTATGAAACAAGATCATATGCATAACAAAATAATACCAAGGACACTTTGGGGCCTTACATCTATGCAAAGCTTCTAGTCCTTTATTAATTTTCACCTCCAAGTAAGAGGGGTAATTATATATGGTTATGAAGCCACATGTTTGAATCCTTAGGCACATCCATTTGGTTTCAATAAAAAATTCTCTTTACGCTCTTTCTTTGATACTTGATACAAAGAAATGTGAGTGGCTGTCATATTTTATCAAATTTGTCAACATTACTCACCCCTTTCCCTTAACTAGCTGCTCTAAGTTTAACTTTGTCTGGCTTTTTCAAAAAGCCATCAATAACTCCCCTCATTACTTTAAGATCAATATTATAATATGTCTTCTTGAATTCTTCAAAATGAATGTCATCGATGCAATATTAGGCATAATGAAAATAAAAGGCCTTTATGATTTATTCTACATCAATTTTTAGCAAGACACCTCCATTGAAATTCCTAATTGTTTGAGAAATGGGATCATATTTTTCTACCAACTACAACAATAGTTTGACACCCATAAAAACATTACAAACTATAATCCCCTCAAAATAGTCATCTAGACTATTAGTCCCCTTTTAGCACTTTGGCTAAATTATTTAATCATTTACTTAGGCAAAATTTCTAAAAATGAATTTATTTGATTTTAACCTATGGTTTGACTATAATATCCTAAGTCCATATTTAATGAAAAGAACATTTCCCCTTTTAATTAAATAAAATACCCCATTCCTCTAACCCAATCTAATGTGGATACATACAGATTTTTCATATTTAAAAGTTAAAAGAAAAGACTTTTTTCTCATGTGAAAAGTCAACTCTTTCTCATTGTTGGAAATGATATTGCACATGGATCACTCCAAAAGTCAACTCCCACCCTTGATCATCCACTCCTTGATCTTGATCTCAACCATCCATACATCTTTAAAATGGAGAGCTCTCTCCTTCCCTAAGGATCTCTATTTTGAGCTATTATTATGTTGCATGTTTACTTACAAGTTTTCTTGGAGCATTTTGTGGAGGAGAACTATTATTTTCTTGTCTCATTCTTTTTATATTCATACTAGCATAGTTCATTTTCAATAGGTTACTTCCCTTTTAAAATAGCATAGATCACTTTGCTTAATTAGTATGGTTGTAACATTATCATATTCTTAGAATAGTTGCATTATGCATCTCATTTTAGCATAGATTCATCCTTGCATTGGATCCTCAAAATTTCTTTGACACTAGCACTCTTTCTCTTGTCTAAGGAATCTCCCATGCTATGGTTTACTAGAAAGGGCTTCATCTTTAAGGGTTAGTTGAGAGATATTTTCATGCTTATGCAACACCTTTGTACTGCATGACTAAGGAGCTCTAAGTCACAATTCAAGCTTTCTAACTCATCGAATATCTTGGATAGAATGGTTTAGAGAAGTGAACAAATTCTAGTGTACATTTTTGGTGCCCAATGTGGGTTAGAACACTTTTGTTTTGCCTCTCTAGCTACATTTAGTCATGCATTTTTTGTTGTTATTTTTGTACTTTTTTTCACTACAAACAAAATTACCATGCGATGCTTTATCAGTATCATATGATATTTTTTAGTACTACAGTGAGATACTTTATAATTTAAACTATCACATAGATATTTAGGAAAGGGTTGCACTATTATTCTAAGTTATATCACATGGGTATATTGACAAGTATCACACAGAGGAAAATATCACCTTTGTATACTAAAAAGTATTGTACAATACTCTGTTAGCAAAAAAATATCACCCTATTTGGAATTGATTTTTGTTTGGGTTATTTGGTCAATTTTTTAGTTTTTGTGATTCTATTTTTGGATTTCTCAGGATTATTCATTGTCTAATAGAAGTCTACTATAGGTTTTTATCTCATCTTGGACTAACACATTTTTTTTGTAGGGTTGCTCCAAAAATGCTTGAAAATTTCCATAAAATAACACATGTTAAAGACCTTAAGCTAAAAGGTTACTAACTCTTGTTTGCAAGGCTGCCTAAAAAGTTTTTAAAAAAAACAACCAAGTGTGCTTATATTTCTTTCATTTTATCTGTGGCAATATACTAGTTTCTCATTTTTTCATAGGCACATAATTAATTGCTTTACTAAATCTTGTCACTTGGTAGGAGAGTATGATCTTCACCTTTGGGTGAATGATAAATCTTGACCCATTTGATTACCCTTCATTCTTGGTGTTACTCAATTTTTTTCAGTCTAGAATCATTTAGTGGGCTTACTCTTGAGAGATCAAGAGGAATGACCTAAGTGGGGACAAGCAAACCCAACTCTTCCAACCCACTATAAACTCAAGGCTATCAAGGATGCAAAATCTTGGTAGACATAGTACTTGTCTTCATCAAGTGGTAGTGCTTTTGGGATTGTGACCATGAGGAAATCATTAGGTGAGAATTCTTAAGGTACTCTTGTGGCCACAAGGTATGTTACTTATCATATGATAAGATGTCATGTACTAGGATCAAGAGGAGTGTTATGAATGGAAGCCCTTTCTAAACACCATAGGGATAGAAGCTACCTCATTTATCTTCTCAACATCTTGTTGCAAGAACTAATCCTAGCGGACTACCTGGATCACTCCAAGATTTTATAGTTATCATTTGTGTCCTCTTCATTGTGCCAATGGTAGCTCCATGATAAAGCCAATATCTATTGTGGGTAACCACTTTGTGTGAGGCAAAGGAGCACTTAGCATTGGTCAAGTTGTTGAGTAATGAACCATGACTCTAAGGTAGATCTTGCTCGATGTGTTCTCAAATGTGTTAGACCTATGGGAATTATTTGAACATACACATGATGGTAGTCTTCATAGGTTTTTTTCTTTGAAAACTCCTAATTGCTTGTGTTGGAAAGGTTTCTTTGTCCATTGTCCAATTTCTTGAAGATATGTGTTTGTATCTCAATGGCTATTAAAAATTGCTACTATGCTATCAAAACTATGACTAAATATTGCTAAAATGGTCTATTCGATTAGAAAAATAAACTAAATAAAGTCCTCTGAGAAAAAACACTTCAAAATTGTTCTTTTCTATTAAATTGGTAAAGTATCATATTGGTGGCAAACAATATCTTATGATACTTTTGGTTTTTACAGAGTATCACAGGCCTCTTACAAAGTGTAGTACTACTTCTTGTAAAGTGTAGTATGATCTCTTGGAAAGTTTAGTATGGGACTAAAGTGTCACATGGCTTCTTGTAAAGTGTAGTACGATATTTTATATTTTCAAACTATCACCTGGCTTACTATATCATCTCACTTGGTTGTTGAACTTGATTTTTCTTGCTACAAATGTGTTCTTGGGTTGTCTAGGGTGTCTATACTTAGTTTACCATGGTTTCTTGGGTTTGGAAGCTACATGTTAGAGTATGTTTTGTTAAAATGTATACCTTGATCTCTTGATTACATTTCTTGATAAGGAAAGTCATTCACTTTTCTTTACCTATCTATCTACTTGGCTACTTGGATATTTGGCTTTTTTTCTAACTTTGGACTTGATTCATTCATGTTGTAAGTTTCTTGGACACTTTTCTTGACAAATCAATCATTCATTGCTACCTCCCTTTGACAAGTGAACACTCTACCTCTCTAGTTTTGACATCAAGTTAATTTACGTTACCTTATTAGCTTCCTCTTATCTCTTTCATGCTTGATTTTCTATCTACCAATATGGGATTAACATATTTCACTACCAATTCTCAACTAATACTTGGTGATCCTAAGTTTCTTGAGCTCTTTAGGGAATTGCAAATCCTACAAAATCAATATAATAAACTTAAAGAGACCTGTAACTATCCTCACACTAGTCTCATTATGGGAATGATAGAAACATAATCTAGATTTGAAAAGATGCATGGTAGAGGAACAAATGGCATCATCATGAAATTCTCTCTCTAGTCCTACATATACACACTAATCACCTTCTTTGAGGTCATCCTCTTCTTCTAGGTCTACATGTTCTACTTTAAGACATCAATTGTCTTCACCTAATGGATCTAAAGACCTCTTTAGAGAGCTAGCAAGTAAAACTTCCTTGAAGTCTATGCTAGACTTTCATGACAAGCCTACTTTTGACCAATATGATGAAGAAATGGATGCATGCTATGCACTTGAGAAGAAACAAAAAGAGCCTTAACATACTTTTGAGATTACGTTTACTCCCTTGGAAGATTATTATGACATCATCTTACAAATTCTCCTTACTAATGAGCTCATCACATTGCCTAAGACTAGCTCATATGGAAACACATTCTTGGATATCTATTTTAAATATCATTGATGTAATGAGCATAGTACTTTAGATTGCATTGAGCTAAAACATAAAGTCCAAGATCTTATTGATGTTGGGATTATTGATACCTCCAATGGCTCATATGATGTGGATACTTTTCTTAAGAAAGATCATATTGGTGAACCTATGTCTAGTAATGGTTTTCTTAATGCCTCCATTTATTTTAACACTCATGAACCTCCTAAAACTTAAAATATTTCCAACATTTCTCAATCAAACAAAGAACTTAATGCTTTCCATGTTGACTATGCTTATCCTCAAGGGCTGCCTCTAAAAGAAACTCAAGCTAACTTTCAATTGGTTGGAAACCTTTTCCATGCTACTAAGACTAAAGATCCTCAACCTTCATGCAACTCTATGCTTAATATGTCCACTTCAACTAGTCCTTTTCTACCTCTTCAAGATCCTTTCATGCAAACCTCACATTTTCCTTTGTCCTTAGAAGTGGCTCCATGTCAAGAGGACTCTCAAAATGCTAAAGCTATAAATAAAGATCAAGATCAAACACCCTTTCATCTCCTTCATTATTTCACTCTTTCATCTCCTATATCTTACCCCCGTCCTAAGTATGATGAAGACATAACTTCCACTATTTCCATTAAACTTACTAAAAATCATGATAAAATTTCAATGCCTATTCTATCTAAAGAAACATGTCAAGATCAAACCATTCCCTCTTATTCTACTTCTCCATGCTCACTTCAAAATTATGCTCAAGCTTCAAATTCTTCTATCAAAGGTGTTGCTCCTATCAAAGCTATTCATTAGTCTATTGATGGCCTTGGTCACATTTATTACTCTAAATATGTTGATACCCCTACTCACTATCCATTTGCATCTCCCAAATCTATCCTTGCTCCTTATCTATCTAAGTTAAAGCCTTCCAACCTTCCATCCATATTGGGACCATATGTTTCTCCATCTCCTACTTTCACTCCTAGCTCATCCCCTAGGTCTCCTATCATACCTCAAGATCAACAAAGAAACTCATACTTGACTAATTTTTATCCATCTATCCATATAAACCATTCATATTAGCCTTATTCATCCACATATCCTAAGTCTTTTGGAAGCAATTTGGATGATCAAATTAAGAACACAAGAATCAATTTATAAATGAAGATCAATATATCCTATAATTGATATGTGAATGCAAAGAAAGAACAATTATTTGAGAGATCACAAAGGTCCGCTACCCAAATATCTAAACCAAAGAAAATAAGTGTGCCTAAACTCATTATTGAAGAAATGTGTTCTATCATATCCAAATGAAAATCTAAAGCTATATGGATTCACAAGCCTCTCTTGAAAGACTTGAATATTGAACATAAATATAAGTTGGAATTCAAGCTTCCAAAGGCTTCCACTCCATTTTGTTCCAAACATCTTCCTCAAAAGCTTTTGAAGGCTTCCACTCCATATTCTTCTTCTAAAATTATCCTGCCACCTCATACATCTAAACCTCAATATATTTCCTCCATAATTCCTCCATCATTCAAAAACCATCCAAGGTGTGTGTCAATGGTTATCTTCCCCACTTTGTCACCTACCCTTATGCAATCTTTTCCAAGATAAACTTACCTACTATCCATACTCCTACAATCCTTTCAAGGCATGAACTCTTATCCTCTATATACTCTTCCTACTATCATCTCCCTTCCATCACCCTATCAAAACCTTTGAGCATATCTTTCTATGGTCTTGGTTTATCATGACTTATCCTTAAAATAGGAGCACTATCCAAATTTACAAATCTTGAACTCTTGCCAAAAAAATATAAATAAATAAAATTTCAAAAAATTAAAAAATGTACCGTGATGAAAACTTGGCAAACATGTTTCATGCACAATTCTTCCATCATCAATCTATTCCCTCTTCTTCTTTGATTTGTACAATGTTGAGCTATCCTTTTGTATTGGCTATCTTATCCATGAGCTTACCTATTGTGCTTTCTCATTCATGCATAGCCTGCATATCCAACTTCATCCTAATTTCTCTATCACATTCCTATAATGTCCAATCAACCTCTTAGTCTTGATCACTCAAAGAAAAACATGGTTCTCATAGGCCTCTTAACATGTTTACTCTTTAGAATACATTCTTTCATGCTATCTCCTTTCATTGATTTCTTTGCTTATCCAAAAAGTACTTTATATGGCTATTTTACACTTTCCCTAGCTTGGGTACTATTAATGAGTCATTCCTTGAGGATCACTTTCACTTGCTTCATAATCCTTTATATCCATCTCTTCTTATCCACCATCTTGCTACTCCATCATATCCTACACCTTACTAGGAATTGAGACAAAATTATGTGATCTTCCTTGAGAACTAATGATCTTTAAATAATTCTAAAAATTCTCAAAAAAAATCATAGATGATGTTAAAAAAATCCTTTAAAATGGAAAAAGTACTAAAAAGATCTGCCAAGTAGTGAAAACCAAGAAATAGGTGCTACTTGGTACCCTTGCACCTATGTCTATTAGCCTCACTTCATGCTCATTCATTTCACGAAACCTTTTCAAGCTTAAAATTGACTATTATCCTCATCTAGGGAGCAATACTACTTAGCTTATCAGGGTCTTCTTGTGTGTTAGGGTTTCTTTGGTAATTTGTCTAAAATAGTGTTTCTCAACACTTCCCCCCTTGGCATCAAGTGTTTTTCAAAAAAAATCAAATATCCCACCTATATTCTAGGATGCTACAATATTTCTCACTAGCAAATGTGAGTCTTGAAGAAATGGCCATGTGACTTACACACACACACACATAACATCAAAATTCCTAAGAAATGCTGAAATATATCTTCTTTTCATGTTGTCTATGATGCTTTCTTTATTGAGTTTTTCCTCCCTAATAGTCTTTCAAGGATGTCATGGACTAGAAGATTGGGGACATGGGTCATGTTTTATTTTTTTCTACCTATGGGTATAGTTTGTTAGTATAAGGTGTTGAGAGCCTTTGCGTTTTTCCTACTTGACACCTTGGGCCTACAATGTATCATCCTTGTCTATTTTTGCAAGACCACACTCAAAGGTTATCCTAGCACTTATTCCTTGATACAGGTGTACTCTTTTTATACTAAGCTTAGGGAATCTAACTGCATTAGTCATCTTGACCTACATGTCTTTGATTCTTAGGTTGGATTCCCACATACCTATTTGATATACTACTATGCCCTTAATATTGGTGTATATAGGGTTATGAATACTCAACTTGTGGTTATCTTAATCCTTAATTAAGTCATGTTATCATTATTATAATATTATTTTGGTAGGTAGGTTGACCTAGGTGTTATGTAGGGTTTTTTCTATTCAACCTAAGCATAATTAGTTCTATATAGGAGGTTGTGAGTCTTATTTCAACATCATATTGTGAAGTGTGTTCTCATTGGAGATATTTGGAGGTTGCTCCCTCAAAGAGGCCTATTACTCCTAGCTATTATCAATTATTTATATAATATTTCATATTATTTCTTCTATTGTGCAAGTTATTTCATTACAAGTGGTATAAGAGCATGACCTTGGCAACATAGAGGCAAGATTTTTTCTCAACATTTGGGGCAATTTTGGGAAGAGCATAACTTTTAGATTTTAGAAAAAATTTCAAATATTTTTAAAGGGTTTTTTAAGAATATATTAAAGAAGCTATAGTCCAAAATTCAAAGGAATTAGAGAAAATTTGAGCAAATTATTGTAGAGTTACTCTTTATACATAATTTATTGAGATCTACATATCTCACACATCCTGCCAAATTGGAGTATAACTTGTATTAGGTTTTTGAATGCATAGTAGAGGAGCCTATATTTAATATATTGGAGAAACCAAAGCAAAAATAAGCAAGTTATTACAAAATTAGGAAAATTAGCTTTCAAGGGAGTAAATTTGCCAACTTTTTGGGATTTTCCCTAAGGGTATCTTGGCCCTAGTAAGTTATAGTAAAAAATAAATTTAAAAATTAGAGAATTTATATTTTATTTGTGTGATTTATTTCAAAAAAATTGGTTTCCATCATGACATGACCTCCAACAAGAGGCAAAAAGAATGGTACCACACCAAGGAAATCTTATAATCAAGATTGGGAAGCAATAGAGGATAGTAATCCCAATCAGGAAATAAGTAAGTTCAAGGAAGAAGTTAAGAGGGATATATGTGACCTACAAGAAGATATACCAAATATACAAAGCATGTTAAGCACCTATATGAATGAAACAAGGAAGGAGTTTTCAAGGAATCAAGGTTAAACATTAAATTCAACTAATAATTACACAAATTTTAATAATCCTATGGGATCTAGGAATTGTTTCGAAAGGTGGATATGCACAAATTTTATGGCAAGGATCCTCTAACATGGATAAATCAAATGGAGATTTTTTTGAGGTACATCAAACCCCATATGGAAAAAAAGTCACAATGGCTTCCTTATATCTAGAACCAAATCAATTCATTTGGTATCATTGGCTTTGTACTCATAGGAGGAAAATGGGTCTCACCGTATCATAGTTAATTTTTATAGAAAAAATCCAAGCACAATATAGAAATAGTGTGAAAGAAAAAGTCTTTAGCCAACTTGCTAAGCTTCAACAAACAAGATCAGTTGAGGATTATATTCAAAAATTTCAAAATCTATCCTTAACATTTGATACAATTACAAAGGAAAACATGAATGACTTATTATTTGATGGTCTCAAGGATCACATTCAACATGAGGTAGCATGTTTAGTCCTACCTTAGTCAATGAGTCTTTTATATTGGCATGCAGAGGACAGGAAAAGTTCTTGATTCCTAGAAAGCAAGGGGCTAATGTGGCAAGAGAAAAAGGTTATTCAACACCTTATCTTCCTAAACCTATTAGGATGACACCACAAAAAATTAAGGATAAAAGAGAAAAAGGGCTGTGTTTCAATTGTGATAGTAAATAAAGTCGAGGACATAAATGTAGTGAAAAGAAATTATTCTATATTGAAGGTCCAAATGAGGAAGAATAAGAAGAGCCCATATTAGAAGATGATAGGGAGTTAGCTGAGGAATCACATGATTCTCAACCAATCATTTCTTTTCATGCACTTTCAGGTTTTAGTACACCACAAACTCTCAAGGTAGTGGATTTCTTAAAGAAGTAGAAAGTAACAATGTTGATCAACTCAGGTAGTAATCATAATTTCATCAATAAGAAGTTGGAAACTCTTCTAAAGTGTTTTATATATCAAGCCCTAGATTTTAAGGTTTTCATTGTAGATCATGGGGGAAAAATTAGTTATTCAGGGAAGTGTCATAGCATCAAATTATCCATGGGAGATTTTTGACTTGATACCCCAATGTATGCTATATCCATGGGTATGATAGATATTGTTTTGGGAGTAGAATGGCTTACTACATTTGGAACAATTGAGATGGACTTCTAAGAACTATTCATGTGATTTCAATCAAAAGTAAAGGGAGTGGAGCTAAGGGGATTGAAGGAAAAATCTGCATAAATGGTAAGCTCTCATCAAATGTAAAAAGTTTCTTAAGAAAGGAGAAAATGGATTTGTGGCCTAGCTATGTTCATTATAAGTCTCTCAATCTGATGCTCTTACTCATCCAAATTTACAATCAATAATTGATCATCACTAAATGATTCTTGGAGATGTACCTAAAGGAATTCCTCATAAGAGGGATCATGACCATGGCATACAACTAGTTCTAGGGAGCCAGCCACCAAACATTGGGCCTTATAGGTACCTACACATATAGAAAAGTGAGATAAAAAATATTGTTGAGGAAATGCTAGAGGCAAGAATTATTAGGCATAGCCAAAGTGCTTACTCCTCACCTATTGTGATGGTGCATAAAAAGGATGAAACTTGGCATATGTGTCTAGTTTACAAAGTGCTCAACAAGTACACTATTAAAGATAAGTTTACTATTCCAATCATTGTTGATCTTCTAGATGAGTTAAATGGAGCTATGTATTTTACCAAGTTAGATCTTAGATTGGGTTATCACCAAATTTGGATTAAGGAGGAAGATGTTTGCAAGACAGTGTTTTAAACTCATGAGGGTCATTATGAATTTTTTGTGATGCCATTGAGTCTTACCAATGCACCATCTACGTTTCAAAGTTTAATGAAATCCATTTTTAAGAAGTTCTTAAGAAATTTTTTGTTAGTGTTTTTTGATGATATATTAATTTATAGCAAGACTTGGGCAATAAATTTGAAACATGTAGATCAAGCATTGAGATTACTCGAAGATCATCAACTCTATGCTAAGCCATCCAAGTGTGCTTTTGGTCTTAAGGAGGTGGAGAATTTGGGACACATAGTTTCATATGAATGAGTAAAGGTGGACCCTAACAAAATTAAGGCTATAATGGAATGGCCTATTCCAAAAACCATTAAGAAGTTGAGGGATTTCTTTGGATTGATAGGGTATTATAGAAGATTTGTGAAGAATTATGGTTGTATAATAGAACCCCTTACCACTCTATTGAAGAAGGATTATTTTCATTGGAATGAATCTACTAATGTAGAATTTGAGAAATTGAAGAAGGATATGTGTACAACTCCAATGCTTGCCACTCTAGACTTCACCAAGGAAATGGAATGTGATACTTCTAGAAATGGGACAAGAGTAGTTCTAATGCAAGAAGGTCAAAAAATCACTTTTGAGATTCATCAATTAAAAGGTAAAAATCAACTCAAACCTATTTATGATAAGGAACTACTAGCAATCCTTCATGCAGTTAAAAAATGGAGGCCTTATTTAATGGGTCACCACTTCAAGGTTAAGACAGATCATGATAGCCTAAAATATTTTTTGGAACAAAGACTATCTTTAGAAGAGCAACAAAAATGGGTCACTAGGATGTTGGGGTAGGACTTTGAAATTGTATACAAGAAAGGGAAGAAAAATATTGTGGCCAATGCACTTTCTAGGAAAGATGAAAAAGATGAAGCCTTATTGTGTGCCCTTTCAATATTACAAGAAAACTAGGTGGCAAAAGCCAAAGAAGAGTGGAAAAATGATGTTGCAACAAGTAATCTCATCCAGTAAATAAAAAGTGACCCTAGTGGTTTAGATAAGTTTTTTTTAAAGGGGAATATGCTTTGGTATAAAGAGTTCTTTTATCTCTGCAAGAATTACACTCTTAAACAAAATATTCTCAAAGAGCTACATGAGTCCCCAATTGGTGGTCATTCAGGAATTTTAAAGAAATATCATTAAGTCAAGCAAAAATTTGTTGCTAAATGTTTTGTTTGTCAAAGAAATAAGGGGGAAAAATTAAGACACGAGGTCTCTTGTGGCCTTTATCTATTCCTAGCCAACATTGGCAAGAGATATCCATGGACTTCATCACAGGGCTTCCCAAATCTAAAGGTCATAGTGTCATCATGGTAGTAGTTGATTGCCTCACTAAATATGCACATTTCATTGCATTATCACATCATTTTATATCAAGTATAGTGGAAAAAGTTTTCTTGGAGAATATCCAAAAGCTACATGGTACACCTAAGGTTATTGTTAGTGATCGTGATCCTATCTTTACTAGTCACTTTTGGAAAGATTTATTTTCATGTTTGGGTACTCAAATAGCTCATAGTTCTTCATACCATCCTCAATTATATGGGAAAATTGAGGTTGTTAATAAATTTGTGGAAGGATATATACATTTTTTATCTTTAGAAAAACAATCTCAATGGGTAGAATGGCTACCTATTATAGTGTGGTGGTATAATACTTTTTTTCATAGCTCATGAAAAATGTCTCCATTTTTGACACTTTATGGATATCATCCTCCTTCCATCACATCATCATTAAATGTGTCACCAAGAGTTTAGGTAGTAGAGGACCACTTGCTTCATCAACAATATGTACTTTTAGGACTCAAGGAGAATTTAGCTATGGCACAAAATTGAATGAAACAACATGTGGACCAACATCATAGTGAAAGAAATTTTAAAGTTGGGGACTAGGTCTTCGTGAGATTGAAGCCTTATAAACAAATCTCAATGAAGAAAAAAAAAAAAGAATAATAATTTGTCTCCAAGATATTATCGACCATACCAAATCATGCAAAAGATTGGTAGTGTTGCCTACAAGCTTGAGTTGCCACCAAAAACAAAGATGCATCCAGTTTTTCATGTTTCTTGTTTGAAGAAGGTAATTGGGGAGAATATTCCTACTCAAATAGTACTACCAAGACTTGATGAGGAAGGAAGAATAATTTTGGAACCAAATTACATTCTTCAAACATGCATGAAGAAGCTAAGGAAAAGAACCCTGACTCGGTATTTCATCTAATGGAAGAACTTGCTAGTTGAAAACGCCACATGGGAGGATGAGGAGTTCATTCAAAAGAATCCACACTTGATTAGCATTGAGGAAAATTCTTCTTTTAAGAGAGGGGACATTCTATGCCCTTAATATTGGTGAATATAAGCTTATGAATAGTCAACTTGTGGCTATCTTAATGCTTAATTAAGTCATGTTATCATTATTATAGTATTATTTAGGTAGGTAGGTTGGCCTAGGTGTTATGTAGGGTTGTGTCTATCAAACCTAAGCATAATTAGGTATATATAGTAGGTTGTGAGTCTTATTTCAACATCATATTGTGAAGTGTGTTCTCATTGGAGATATTTGGAGGTTTCCCCCTTGAAGTGGCCTATTACTCTTAGTTATTATCAAGTATTTATATAATATTTCATATTATTTATTCTATTGTGCAAGTTATTTCATTACATATACATCATAGTCATATCCTCATAGTTATACTAGTAAGAATTGTATGATCTTTAGATGTCCCTAATAATTCTTAATGATGAAATTAGAGTCTAAATGTTTTGCATCCCTTCCAAGTAAACCATTTTTCATACTAGTTTTCTTTGTAGGATCATTCTAGATTAGTCTTTCATTTTTCATATGGAAAGATCTCTCTCTCCATATTTTACAGACACATCAGCTAACTATGTTCATCTCTTCTCACTCTTCCTCTTGATCATGTCTTTCATCCCTTGTCATTCACATCCACTCTTTTTCTTCTTGTATACATCTCATCACAAGGGGTTAATCTCATCATCAAATATAATTTATCTAAGTATCACATTTTGAAAACATGAGTCTACATCATGAACATGATAAGCTAAAACATCTTTGAGAAAGGTTCATTAAAGTATAAACATTAAACTAAGCATACATGAAAATGAGCATGAGCATACATGAGCAACACATCACATGGAAATATAAAGACAAGTGTTGAAACATCGACATAAAACCATCACAAGAGCATAAGATGAGACAAGAACACAATCATGATCAAAAGGATCTAGTATCTCCTATATATATATATATATCAAAGTAAATAAAGAGTACATGTACATGTGAGATTTAAAATCTGGATAACTATCTCAAAATACATATATACATCAACAAGTGTAATAAGGATATCAGCCTAGACCTAGTCCTACACCTAAGATTAACTCCCCCCTCATGAGTAGGTTTTTTTTAAGGAGGATCTATCGATGTCCTCAATAGTGGCTAGTCAAATCTACCAACTCTCTTAGAATACATAGGTACCCATTGACCCACAAGAACCACAGTGATATAAACCCCATGATAGTACATTTCCCACACTACCTATCACTCCATCTCATGCCAGGCCTTTGCTAGATCATCTCTCAATTCATGCTCCTACCTATCAACCTTCACCCACGTGTCCACCATCTACTAGTCTCTAGCTGCAATGGTTATCCTCAACACCTGTATCTCTACCTCTAGTGCTTGAATCTAAGTATCCCTGGGATTCTCCCCATCTCCCCACATTAGTTTCTCCTATCAAGGATTTTCTCTCTCTACCCTCCTCAACCTCACCAACCACTATGCCTCCTCCAACTCATCCTCCTCCTCCACCTCTTTTCTCACAGCTCAGCTCCATGATCACATCCATCTCCTTACAGACCCTTGAGAGCTACTTCCTACCTCCATCCACCTAACCCCTCTACCTCCCCCATCCCCACCATCCCCCCTATCTCACTTCCTTGAGTAGTAAATTTGGTCATGTAAAAAAAGGAAAGGGGTGTGTTTGTATCTCATACAAGTAAGTGAGATTCGTAATTACATCTTCTAGATTAGGATAATGGTCCCAAGGCTCCCACAACAATGTCATTTTATATCTCAAAGCTTCCCAATAGTCTAGCATTGACAACCATCTTCAATCCTCCTCTCCCCTTAAAGGGGCATATGTCATGGTCTTGGTGAATACCCTTTGTCTTTACCCAAACTACCTCTAGACCTGGCTAATCAAAAAATTATCTACAATGTATGAATGCCTCCCTATGAGTGGTCTATTATAGAACATGTACTCCAACTCCCATGCATCATCCCATCTCACACATTGCATATATGGTCTCCACACAAATGATGTTAGCTCATAAAAGAGCATCTTGTTATATGTGACATCTACGTTATGTGTTTGTGGGATGAAACACCTATATTTTTACATGAATGAATGACACTACTCTTGTGGTTGTACTCGAGGTTGCACCACTGCTATGTGCTCCCACACTCAAATTTGGGCCAAAAATACACCATAGGCCCATGTTTTCCCCTCTTAGTATATTAACTCATATAGCTCATGGTACATATCTACAAGGATTTTTTGTTCTCATTTTGGTTTTGACAAGGCAATGACAAAACACTTAAGTCATTATCCAGTAGAAAATAGTGCAAGTTAAGTGCATAATGTATGTCGAGCATAAGGCTCCAAACAATACATGCTGAGCAATATGATAATTAGTGTCCAGCACTAGTATGTGTCAAATAATTAATGTGCATCAAGTCATTCAAGTGTGGATCCAATAGAAGGAGCTAATAAAGTTAGTATGTGTTGAATGATTCAAGTGTAGAGTAAAATATGAATTCCAAACTATTTAGAAGGTAAGTTACAACATTAAGAGTACAGTGAAGATTTAGCATCAAAGTCTTTGGATATTGAGTAACTAGTAAGAGACGTAGTTTTTTGTAATGGAACAAACTACTATGTAAACCATTTTTGGCCGACATAAACATTTATGTTTTATTGTAGAAGATAAGGATCGAGTCATATTCTAAATCCCTATACAATACATGCAACCAATTATATTATGGGATGAATTAGGTGAAAATATGGATCGACCACAACCATTGATTTTGACCAAGCCCATTCCACCTATGTTTATTTAAAGAAGGCAAACCCTAAAAATTTTGTGTGTGCATGAGAGATGAATGCTAAGTGCAGAAAGAGAATTCATGGTGGATATGGAGGATATGATAGAGTTTTTAGTGCCTCTCATGTTTGCAGTATGTACCTTGTCTATTTTGATTCGAGAGATACTTGATCCTCTTATTTTGTACCTTATGTTAATCTAAGGGTCATATGTTATACTTTGATTCAGTTCCATAGATGCTTTCCTTTCATACTATTTAGTTTATCATATTTGCATGTTGATGCTATTTTGAGATGACAGTAGATCTATAATGATATGTGGTTATATGATGTATTGGACATATTGTTGATTATGTTATGAGATGGATTTTATGCTATGGATATTTACTTCATGTATGTTCTTTATGCTTTCTATGAATGTCAGTGATGTAAATAGATTAATTAGTTAATTAATGTTTAAATTTCTTTGGCTATTATATTATATGCAATTGCACTTGATCATGTGTTCTAGTGTGCAAGAATTATATCCCTAGCAATGGTCTATGGAATTAGTGATTTAGTTGTTCATAATTACCAATGTCATCCCTATATGGTCAACATATCCTTATTTTAGTTATGTTAATTAAAACCTTTCGGTGATTAGTAAATTTGAACTCATCTGCATTATGTGATTAGACCAGTGAGTGTGTCTATGCATTTAGAAGTTTGCATTTTTCATGAAAGTTTTTTTTGGGTTTTAAATCTTTTCAAATTTAATTTCTTGTAGGTTTGCCTTAGGTGAATTTCCATTATAGATAATAACCTTTTTTTTTTTGGGTCAATTCGGAGTTTAACTACTCCAACTAGCTATTTTTCATAATCAACTATTCACTCAAAATGAATAAGTATTGGAAAAGTGAATTCATTATTCACTTCTCACATTTTGGAAATTGAATTTGGGGAGCAAATTTGGAAATCCTCTTCTGAAGGATTATTGTTTTGTTTTTTGTGGGAGCTGTGAGCATGGGATCTTTGCGAGGTTTGCCTCATTGGATTTAGCTTGAGGAGATCTTGTTTTGCCATCAGTTTCAATAGTTTTGGCAGATTGTTTATTTTATTCTGTGGGTTTCAATTTTGGCCCCTTTTGCTGTCAGGTACGGCCTTCTCATTTTAATGTTTTTGCTCTATTTCTACTTCCATTTCTTGTAGCAATATGTTAGGAGTTTGAGAACTAGTGTTCCCCTCCATTTCTATTTGCTAGTTCTGCTCGGTTGGTCAGGTATGCACGTTTTCCTTATTTTTGCGATGGGGGTTTGAGATTTTGAGTTGTTATGCTGGCCATTTTTGCATATGGTGTCTAATTTCTTTTATTTTTTGGATTTTCAAGGTTTTTTCACCCAAAGGCCAAGTGGATTTTAATTTTTTTCCAAAAATTTGGGGTTTTTACCTCATTTTGCATGTCACTATATTTTCTTGGGTTTTCTTGGCACATTGTGGTTTTTGGACCTGGATGATCCATTTGGATATTAGACAAACCACTTTTGCATATTTTGTTGCATTGGGATGCATGATGCACCCATCCTCTTCATTCTATTTCGATTGAGGGATTTTTTACTTTGTGTTTTCATCCAGTCCTTTGGTATGATCTTTGTGATGGTGGTGTGCCACACACAAGTACATTTGTCAGGTGACCTACAGGGCTCGATCTTTCATGGTACTTCCAAAAGTTGTGATCATTTGGGATGGGTTGGAAATTTTCATGCCTAAGGGCACTCATCATTGGATGAGCATGGGTAGGGTAGGGTAGCATATGGAGGGGGCTTCTACCTCATAGCCTGGTGATCATTGTGCCTCGAGGGTTGGCGAAGGAAGCTTTAATTAAGTGATAATTAAATAAAATACTAGGTTGTAATAATCTTAAGATAATAAAATGTTTGGGGTGCCAAAGCCTTTCCATTGAGGGATGTTTAATTTGCACAAGTCCTAGCTTAGGCTTTTGATGCCAAGCAACTCTCCATGATGTTAGTTCCTACATAGTAGCCTTTGAGATGTCTGACCAGGACCTATAGTTATCCATTGTTAGTGTCTTGGATTTAGTCATCATACTACTTGGTGTGAGTGTTAGCCATGGATGTTTGTTTTACGTGTGTGTGTGGTTGGATCATTATCTCCATCAGCATGAAGAGTATGGACCTAAAGGTGCCACATGGTTGGGAGGCATAGCTACCTTCACCACTATTAGGGACTAGCACACAGAGACGGTCTTGTATCCTAGTGTGATTGTTGCTGGATGTGTCACTTGGTACTTTGATTTATGGAGTATACTTTTTTGTAATTTATGCTTTCATTGGAATGTTTTTTATCATGTTTAATTGATGTAGATTTAATGCAATCCTTATTATGATGTTTAGCATGGGGTAGGTGATGTTATCTACTTGTAGATTTATCTTATGCTTACTACTAGCATGTTAGATTTCCTTTGTTATATTGTAGCATGTTTAGTAGTGGCATTCCTATCATAATAGCACCAATGATCTGACCGGTGGCTTGGGATGTTATGCACAGGGGATGGCTAGGACCCATGATGGTCTTATGATGCCATTAACGATTGGGAGGAACCGTGTACTTAGTTTGTTTATTCAGTACTTTGCGATGTTAATTAAATTTAATTGTGATGTTGCTTTTAGTACACTATGATTTTCCTTCTATTCTTTCCCTTTGATGTATGATTTAGATGGTTAGGTTTTAGCTTTTCATCTTTTAGTTTGTCGAGTGTTTTTGCCTCGAGATGTGGATCCGGTACTCCCTGGCATGGAGGTTTTTTTTATCTATGTTTTTTCTTGTTGTTTGTCCTTAAAGCTTTCTTGATTTTTCCCTGGGTGACCATGTGTCAGCATGGTATGATACAATATAGTGTCGCACACCCATTTGAGAAATGTCATATAATACTTTAAAGTATCACACACCCTCAGAAGAAATGTCATAGGATACACTTCCACGCAATTTGGAATTCTATTGTATCTTTTTCATAGTTCATTCTTCGAGGTTTAAAATATATCGTTCAAGTATAAGTTGACGCATATGTAATTCCTTATACTTAAGATATATTTAATTACTTATAAGTTGACGTATATTTAATTCCTTATACTTAAGATATATTTTAATATAAGGGACAATTCATTTGAGATGGGTTTCAAACCTCTACGGGCTAAGATAAAGATTCTAAGAAATTTTAGGGCTTTAGAATTTAGACTTAGCCAATTTTCAAGAGTCTATTTTGATCTTTTAGCTTGGTCGATCTCTTATGTTTTCTTGTTTGTGCTTTTGTTGAGTAGTGGCATTTGGGGATCTGCTAGTGGTTGGATGTTTGTGATGCAGTAGCATCCAGAGGTATAAGGGCAATCCTGTGTCACCCAAAAAAATGTACTTAGACTTAGTTTTTGTTTCATGTGTTTTTATTTTGGATACCCATTTGGGTCAAATAAAGGTTCCAACTCTCACAGTTCCCCTATCAGTGTGCTAGAAAATCCCAAAAAAATAGGAGCATGTAATTGGGCCATCATTTTGGTGAACTAGGAGGTGTAAATTGGCTAGGTGAATGTAATTGTAATTTAGAGCATTCCAAAAAAAGAATTAGGTCAAAAGGCCCCACGGTTTGAAAGTTATTACAATTTTTCAAGTTTTGGAGACCTCCTAAGAATGCTTCAAAGTTAGGTTAGGGGCATTAAATGACCTCAAAAAGGGCCAAAAAATGGGGGACAAGAAAAGCTTGTTCATAGGGCTATAGAGCACTTTGAGAGCTTTTCGAAAATGTAAACGATTCGTCAATCGGAGCTACGGTTCAAAAGTTATGCCTCTCAAAAATTTGGTTACCATTTCTAGATTCTTCTAGATTTGCACCGACTTCTAATGCAGCTTCTGGAACCTTCTATTTGGTCGGTGGATGCCTACTAGCACTTTCTAGAATGTACTCCTAGTCCTTCACCCTTCGGGGTCTATTTAAGGAGATTTATGGCATTGTAAAAGGCAGTTCAGAGTGGAGTTTGAGAGGAGGTACTGAAAGGAGAAATTATCTCCAGATTTATGCTATTGTAAGCCCTTAGGGCATGTTTTGAAGTTTATTTTCTCTGTACTATTTGTACTAGCTTATTTTCTCAGTTAATAAAATTTCCCTTTTTTGTTGTGTCCATTCTGTTCTTGGGTTGTGTCCCCATCAAGTGGTATCAGAGCCAATTTTTCTGAGTGTGTAGACAGAGCGCCGACTGTGAGGCAGTTTGCACCAGGACTGTGTGGTTATGGGATCAAGTTAGAAGATGCCTCCACGAAGAGAGCATGGTGGAAGGGCCAAAGCTATTAATCCTAATGAGGTTAGAGCCCTCCAAAGGCAGGTGCAGGCATTGCAAGAGGAGCTCCGTAGAGGAGCAAATGTTGCCGCAGGTGATGACAGTGAGGATGAAAATGAAGAAGAAGTAATGGAACCAGAAGCAGAATTTGATAGGGAAGTTCTAAATCATGTAGAGGAAAGGCTTTTTAGGGCCATTACTAAGTTTGGGAAAAGACCCACAATTGAAGTGGGTGTATTTTTAGGAAATCTGAAACTAGATGAGTTGATCGATTGGATCAATGAACTGGAAGAATACTTTGAGTATGAGGATATCAGGGACCCAGATAGGGTTAAGTTTGCAAAGGCCAAATTGAAAGGCCATGCCAAAATCTAGTGGCAAGAGGTTCAATTAGAAAGAAACAGAAGAGGAAAGGAGAAGATCACAAGATGGGATCGCATGGTAGACAAATTGAAGAAGCGGTTCATTCCTGTGGACTATGAGCTTGATTTGTTTAAGAAGATGCATGGGTTAAATCAAGCAGGAAGATCAGTCCAAGAATATACAAAGGAATTTTACCGACTCTCTATTAGAGTGAAATATGCAGAAGCAAATAAGGAGAAGGTTGCTCATTATATCAGTGGGTTGCGACCTAGCATCCAGGAGGAATTAACTCTGGTAAGAATGACCAGCGTTGAAGAGGCATACTAGTTTGCCCTATGAGTTGAAGAGAAGCTAAATAAAAGGTTTCAAGGCAGACAAAGAGGGTGTGGTCAAGGAGGAAGGGGAAGTGGTAGGTCATCTGGAGGCCACAATGAAACCCAAAAGAAAAATGAAGATGAGGGTACTAGCAGGAACCAGAGGAATGAGGGTTTCAACCGCTCCCATGACCAAGACTTTGGAAATCAAAGAGGAAGAGGTAGAGGACATGGACAAGGAAGAGGAGGCTTCTGTGGTACCTATTTCCATTGCAATGAAGAAGGTCATCATGCCTTTGAATGCCCTCAACGACAAGGAAGGACAGATAGGAGAGCTGAGGGCCAAGCTAGGGTTGCTCATGTGGATGAGGATGCACAATCATCACATTCAGAGGATGCAGAAAGAGGAGAGAACTTAGTAAATGAAAGAGTCCTACTAAGTGGTGAGATTGAACTAGGACAACAAAGGAGTTTGTTCTGTACCAGATGCAAGTGTGAGGATAAATGTTGTGACATGATCATTGATGGTGGTAGCACTGATAACTTGGTATCAGAAGAGATGGTCTCTAAGCTGAAGCTCAAGAGGGAGAAACAAACCCAAACCTATCGGATTCCTTGGGTAAAAGATGATCATAAGGTCCTGGTAAGTGAACAATGTTTAGTAAAATTCAAAATTGGGAGTTACCATGATGAAGTTCTTTGTGATGTTATTTCGATGGATGTTTGCCATCTATTGTTGGGTAGACCATGGCAGTTTGATAGACATGCAGTACATGATGGACATGCAAACACATACTCTCTGACAAAGGATGGAGTTCACCACAAATTGAAGCCCATGAAAAAGGAAGGGGAAAAGGTATGTACTAGTGCTAGGATTTGTCTTGTTGATGAAAGGAAGTTTTTAGATGGCATGAAACATCAGCATATGTGCTATGCTTTGATTCCTATTAAAGATAAAGAAGGTAGTAGTGAAATACCAGTTGAAGTTTCAAATTTACTAGAGGAGTTTGGAGATATTATATCTGATAATGTTCCAGATGGATTACTACCAGTAAGGCAAATTAGTCATTAGATAGATCTGATTCCAGTAGCTAGTTTTTCTAACAAGGCTGCTCACAGGATGACTCCTACTAAAACAGAAGAGCTAAATAGACAAGTTTAGGAGTTATTGAGGAAGGGCTTGATTCGAGAGAGCCTAAGTCCATGTGCAGTACCTGTAGTACTCGCACCAAAGAAGGATGGAGAGTGGCGGATGTGTACAGATTCTTGAGCTATAAATAGGATCACCATCAAGTACCAATTTCCTTTGCCAAGGATGGATGATCTTATGGACTTCTTGAGTGGAGCTCAGTACTTCACAAAGATAGATCTGAAGAGTGGTTATCACCAAATATGGATTCGAGAAGGAGATGAGTGGAAAACAGCCTTTAAGACCAAGGCGAGTCTTTATGAGTGGTTAGTCATGCCCTTTGGATTGACAAACACCCCAAGCACCTTCATGCGGCTCATGAATGAGGTACTTAAGAAGTTCTTGGGAAAATTTGTTATTGTTTATTTGGATGATATTTTAATTTTCAGCAAGACTTTGGAAGAACATTTATTGCATATTTGTAGTGTCCTTGAAAGGCTAACGGAAGAGAAACTATTAATTAATCTGAAGAAGTGTAACTTTGCAAAACGGGAGTTAGTCTATTTGGGGTTTGTTATATCACCTGAAGGTCTCAAAATGGATCCAAAGAAGGTAAAATCCATCTTGGAATGGCCTACTCCAAGGTCTGCTACTGAGGTAAGATCATTTCATGGTCTGGTTAGTTTTTACAGGAAGTTTATTAGGAATTTCAGTGGCATATGTGCACCCCTAACTGATACAATAAGAGGGGATAGAAAAGAGTTCAAATGGACTGCAATAGTTGCGAGAAGTTTTGAATTGCTGAAGAAGAAGGTAACAGAAAAACCTGTGTTGGCACTTCCAAATTTTAGAAAAGTGTTCTAGGTGGATTGTGATGCTAGTGGTAGTGCTATTGGGGCTGTATTAAGCCAAGAAGGTAAGCCTATTGCATATTTTAGTGAAAAATTGAATGATGCAAAGAAGAAGTATTCTGTTTATGATCAAGAGTTCTATGCAATAGTTTGGGCCTTAAAGAAATGGAGGCATTATTTATTGCCAAAGGAATTTGTTTTGTATACTAATCATCGAGCATTACAATACCTAAATAGCCAAGGTAAATTGAATCAGAGGCATATGAAGTGGGTAGAGTTCTTGCAGAGTTATACATTTGTGTTGAAGCATAGAAGTGGAAAATCTAACAAAGTTGCAGATGCACTAAGTAGGAGACAGTTGTTGCTTACAGTAATGCAGGTTGAAGTATTTGGGTTTGATGAACTCAAGAATTTGTACCCTGAGGATCCTAATTTTGCTGAAGCCTAGAAAGCTTGTAAAGAACCTATTGCTGTAGATAGAACCAAGTGGTTAGACTATTTGATTCAAGATGGTATGTTGTTCAAAGGTAGTCAATTGTGCATTCCGAGGAGTTCCATGAGGGAAAATCTAATTAAGAGAAACATAGTGGAGGGATGGCAGGACATTTTGGTCAAGATAAGACCATTTCCATTCTTAGAGAACATTATTTTTGGCCTCAAATTTCAAAAGATGTGAAGAAGTTTGTACAGAGTTGCCAGGTTTGTCAAGTTGCCAAGAGGTTTAGTCACAATACTGGCATATATCAGCCATTGCCTATTCCATCAAGGCCATGGGAGGATAAAAGTATGTATTTTGTTCTTGGATTGCCAAGGACACAAAGGGGTAACGACGTAGTATTCGTGGTGGTTGATAGGTTGTCCAAAATGGCACATTTCATTCCATGCCACAAAACTCATGATGATGTTCATATTGCAGACTTGTTTTTCAAAGAGGTGGTAAGACTACATGGTCTTCCAAGGAGTATAGTTTCTGACAGAGATACTAAATTTGTGGGGTATTTCTTGAGGACATTGTGGAAAAAGTTGAGAACAGACTTGAAATTCAGTTCCACGCATCACCCACAAATTGACGGCCAAACAGAAGTGGTAAACAGAATTCTAGGCAATTTGCTGAGATGTTTAGTTGGGGATAAGCCCAAGGGATGGGATTTGATTCTACCACAGGCAGAGTTTGCTTATAATAATGCTATAAATAGGAAAATTGGAAAATCACCATTCCAAATTGTATATGGGAGTAGCCCAAGGAATGCACTAGAGCTGAGGAAGATAGAACAAGGGGAGAGGACAAGTGCTGAAGCTGAGGAATTTGCTTAACATATCAAGCATCTACATGAGGAAGTTCAGGCACACATTACCAAAATGAATCAAGAGTATAAAGCTAGGGCTGATCAAAGGAGAAGACATAAGGAATTCCAAGTAGGAGATCTAGTCATGGTGCACTTATGGAAAGAAATATTTCTAGCCGGTACTTACAACAAGCTGAAAATGAAGAAATTTGGCCCCTGCAAAATTTTGAAGAAACATGACCCAGGAAATGCATATGAAGTGGATCTGCCCAACGGTATTCACATTTCTCCTATTTTCAACATTGCAGATTTAACAGAGTATCATGATGATGGTGCAAATGAGGAGCTGGTGTTAGAGCCATGTCTAATTCTTGCTTCTAAGAAGGAGGAGATAGAAGACATTCTAGATTATCGTGTGGGTAGGAGTACCAAAAACAGGCAATATGAAGAGTATTTGGTCAAATGGAAAGGACGACCGATCGAGGACTCAACTTGGATTTCAGCAGCTGAGGTTTCCCATTTGGGATTTCCTCTACCATTCATAAAGTGACAGGGTCACTTTTCAATCTACCCTAGGTGTCTGATGCAGGAGCATCTAGAGGTATAAGGGCAATCCTTTGTCACCTAAAAAAATGTACTTAGACTTAGTTTTTGTTTCATGTGTTTTTATTTTGGATACCCATTTGGGTCAAATAAAGGTTCCAACTCTCACAGTTCCACTATCAGTGTGCTAGAAAATCCTAAAAAAATAGGAGCATGTAATTGGCCCATCATTTTGGTGAACTAGGAGGTGTAAATTGGCTAGATGAATGTAATTGTAATTTAGAGCATTCCAAAAAAAGAATCAGGTCAAAAGGCCCCACGGTTTGAAAGTTATTGCAATTTTTAAAGTTTTGGAGACCTCCTAAGAATGCTTCAAAGTTAGGTTAGGGGCATTAAATGACCTTGAAAAGGGCCAAAAAATGGTGGAAAAGCAAAGCTTTTCCATAGGGCTATAGAGTGCTTTGAGAGCTTTTTGAAAATGTAAACGGTTCGTCAATCGGAGCTACGGTTCAAAAGTTATGCCTCTCGAAAGTTCGGTTACCATTTTTGGATTCTTCTAGATTTGCACCGACTTCTAATGCAGCTTCTGGAACCTTCTATTTGGTCGGTGGATGCCTACTAGCACTTTCTAGAATGTACTCCTAGTCCTTAACCCTGCGGGGTCTATTTAAGGAGATTTATGGCATTGTAAAAGGTAGTTCAGAGTGGAGTTTGAGAGGAGGTACTGAAAGGAGAAATTATCTCCAGATTTATGCAATTGTAAGCCCTTAGGGCATGTTTTGAAGTTTATTTTCTCTGTACTGTTTGTACTAGCTTATTTTCTCAGTTAGTACAATTTCCCTTTTCTGTTGTGTCCATTCTATTCTTGGGTTGTGTCCCAATCAGTTTGTTAAGTCTTCCATTGTGATATTTGTGATCGGTGTATGTTGTTGTCATGTGCACTTACACTTGTTTTAAAAAAAAATATTCTGGCTTTTATTTTCATCCTCGTTTCCAAGGATGTATGAGTGGGGCATTACAGAGTTAAGCAATGTAGAATTAGTCTAGGAGGAACAAAGGCAAGAAGTGAAAGGTTAAGGAAAGATAGATCTGATAAGAAGGATTAGGTTACAAAAAGAAAAGAGAAGATTTGACATTAAGAAATAGAGTGCTACCTGAAGGATCATGTTGTTGAATCATTCTAACAAGTGATGTAGAGTAAATCTCCTAATAGGATAGACCTAATAGGTTGTTGTAAATCTCTTAACCAAGTTCTTACTTAATTATGAGTTAAAATCCTTTAGCAAGGTGAGACTTGATAGTCTTTTTAAGCCTTTGATAGGGAAAACCTCTCACAGGGTAGATCATATTTTATGTTCAAACACTTTGTAACCATAATTGGCTACACTTTAAAATTGTAGTAGTGAAGATTTGTGGGTGTCATCCCCACTCTAGTTTTATCTTCTCATTGTAGGTTTTCTAGGTAATACTGTGTTATGTGTTATTTACTTTATGCTATAAATGTGATGCATGGTTAAGTTATTTTAGTTTATAGTTATGAGATAGATGATGGTGATATGTTTTAGAGGAAAAATTTATAAGTGTTAATTCACCCACCCCCAAGCCGCCCTTAGACCCCCTCATAACTTACTTTTCCATTATTATTTTCAACAATTCATATCAAAGTCTTGTTCTCTTGAAGGAAAGTTGTATATCTTTTGAGGTAAGATCTTGAAGATGGAAGTCTACAAATTGGGAAAGACTAATGATAACCAAAAGATTGAAATACAACATTCCATACATGAACTCAAGGAGGCAAGAGATGATAGAAACATTCATTGAAGAGAAGGAAAGAGATAGATATACAACAAGATGAATCTTAATATCAAGAAATTGATACTAATAGACTATTTGAAGATGGAAACTTAGGAGAATTTGATGCAACATTTGCATATCTAATGGAAAAGGACATTGCCCAAAATGAAGAAGTGAGGAATCTCAAAAGAGAACAAGAAGCACAATAAATACTATTTTGTGAGACAATTGAACTAAAAAAGAAAGTTGAAGAAGATAGAGCCATAATTGAAGAAGACAAGAGACTTCTAGCTGACTAACTTGAAGAGAGAACATCAAATGTGTAAAAGCTTGTAAACATACAATAGGATACAATGAATCAATTGATGATTGAAAATCAAAAACTAAATAGGAAATACATTGAGATTACTACTTTGGAAACATAGAATACACCATTGCAAAATGAATTGAAGACTAAAAAGGAAAAGCTTAACAAGCCTAGTGAAAAAATCAAGTACTTTGAAAAACTAATGGAATAACCAAGTTCAAGTAATGATGCTATAAGTTTAGGCTATTCAAAAATTGAAAAAGGAGAATCATCTAATAGTAGTGAAGAAAGGAATAATAAGGGAAAGAACATCAAGCCCACTTGTCATCACTATGGAAAATTGGGTCACACAATAAATAATTGCAAGAGTAAAAATGGAAATTATAACCTTAAACAGAAATTCAAGGGGCATTATCACAAGTGCAAGAAGCAAGGACATTAGACACATGAATGTAGGACCAAGACTACCAATACACAAATATTTTAAATCTATTGTTAAAACTATTAGAAGTATGGACACAAGGCATATGAATGCATATCCAAATTTAAGCGGACATCAAACAAGCAAACAAAGGTAAACCATAATGGAAATTCATATGATTGGGATTATAGCACATGGTACAATTATCACTATTATCAAGAGTATGGTCACATTCCTAAATATTGCATTAGAACACATTTCATAGGTAACTACAATAAATGGCTAAATGGGATTGTATGCTTTAGTTGTTTGAAGACTAGTCATATCAATAGAAACTATCCAGGTCACCTACACCGAGCAATGAATTCAACAAGGGAAAAGAAAAGGTTGATGTTAAAAAGGTAAAGGTGTAGATGAGAAAGACATGGAAAAGGAAGGAAGATTGTAGTACTTCAAATTTAGATGAGAATGTATGCACCTTAAAATGGTTGCCTAGACTATGGGCCCCGATTATTCAATTTATCAATTTATCAAATTTCCTGAATCAATGGTGTGTAATATTTTATTAAATCAATTTAAATCAATTTCCTTGATCATATTCAATTATTCTATTTTTCTAAGGTTAATCATTTTATCCTAAGTCTTATTTAATTAAAAGAAAATATCTTCTTTTAATTAAATAAAATAAGTCCCCATTTAATTAAAAGAAAACTTCTCTTTTAATTAAATAATTCATCCACATTTAATTAATTAAGAGAAAAACCCCTCTTTTAATTTAATTAAATATCTCCTATTTAATTAAAAGAACTTGCTTCCTTTTAATTAAATGAAAATCCCACTTAAATATCTCTTTTTGATGAAAAAGAAAATAAAATAAATTCTTTTATTTAATTTTTCTACACTTAAATGCACATATATCTAAATGGGACTTATCTTTCTACTTTCTTCTCAACCACTCCTCTTTTCTCATTGGTGGATCCTTATTTCACATGGATCATTATTTCTCCACCCTTGATTAAATATTTTTTCTCTCAATTTAGATCGTCCAATCTTCTTTATAAGGGAGAGCCCTCTCCTCATTTTGGACACCCATGATTATGCTATTGTTATGCTGCAAGATTGGAGAGCAAATTTTGAAGAAGGAGTTTTGAATGCTAAAGCTTTTGTAGAGAACTTCTATCTTCTTGTCTCATTCTCTCTTGCACCCATGGCTTTCATCATGGGCTTTTATCATTGCATTTGCATATTAGTTTAGATTCATATTTGCTTTCATAGATTAGATCTTGCTTTTTTTTGGATTTTTATCATTTAGATTAACTTGCATCTTCATTTTCAGAAATATTTGATAATCATGGAGACTAGCACTCTTTATTTTCCTCTTTGAATCTCTCATTTCATGGTGTACTTGCATGGGCATGAATTAGGTCAAATTGAGGGCCTCCATTGCAAACCCTTGCACTCCATGAATAGAGAGCTATGAGTCGCCATTCAAGACCTCATTTTTGAGAAATCTTGGATATAATGACCCATAGTAGTGTGCCCACATTTTAGGCATACATTTTTGATGCCCACTGTGGGGCAACCCACCTTTGCTTGCTGGTTTTATGCAGATCTGTTTGTAGACTCAAAGAAACCCTAGATTTGAAAGATTTGATCATATCTTTGAAACAGCTAGGTATTTTGATCTGAAATTCTTTTTGTAGGGTGGTGATATATCTGAAAAGATTTGGTCCAATTTTCAAAAAAAATTCAAAACATTTTCAATTTTTTATAATTTTTCCTTGATTTTTCATAAAAAAATCATTTTTGGGATTAAATCAGCACATTTTTCAAAAAAATTTATAGTTTTGAAAAGCTCTTTGAATTTTAAATAGAGTTGGCTCTTTGTATTTTTATTTTAAAGGTCATATTAGGGGCCAATAATTCGATTTATAAAAACTAGTCTGTTTTGATAAAATGACTCCCTAGGGCACAAATTAAAAGATATTTTAAAAATTCTTGGATTTTTGGAAAGATCTCTAATTTTTTATTGGGGTTACTTTTCTATATTTTGAGTTTTGGATCCGAATTCATATCATGTAGATCCAATCTTTATGACTAGACCAAAAATTAATTTAAAAAAAAGGTATTTAATGAATAGTTTGCATTTGATTTTTACAATGAATCAATGCATGATGTGGGCTTTCATTTGGGTTACTTACTAATTATTATCAATCTTAAAATTTAGATTTTTAGATCTAACCCTAGTTTTGCATGAGTTGGACATATATTGCATATCTTGTGTTTTCTTGTTTTGTTTATGGCTTTGTTCATTGCTAGCAAGCATTCAAGCGTAAACAAAAGGTACAACAAAGAAAAGACGTGTTGCGAGGATTACCAAGTATTTTATTTGAACTCTAAAACATTTAGATTTGGAACTAAAATTACATCTCATGTGTTTGGCTTGAGTGTTTTTACATGCTTTCATAGATTCACACTTCAATTGGGGCTTTAAGATTGAATCTAGATTTGCTTTCACGCATTTGTGTTTCACATAGTAATTAGGCCCTATGAACTCTACTTGAGAGATTGAGCTTCATTCACTACTTTACATGCGAAGCTCCTCTTGATGATGGATCCTCTTGTAGGTAGGGAAGGATATTTGTTATTATCTTACTATTCGGATTGAATTTGTCCTCAACGTCCATTAGTCTTCTCTCTTTTGAGATTGGTGGTGTTTGTTGTTAGATTTTTCAAAAATTTGGTGAGATAATTTCAAATTAGCGTGGCAAAAAATCTTGTTTTCTATGTTTGGGTAAGATGAAGAGGCTAGAGGAGTATGCTCTGTTCCTTTTTTAGCACATAAAAAACTTGGAACCCTTGAATCCAAACCAAGTCCCCATGTGGTACAACTTTGTGAGTCTACCTTGATTAGAGAGGGTTAAACTAGAGTGGACATTCCCTTTATTGGGTCAACCATGTTGATGGTACCTCAAGCCGTAATAGCCATTTTTGATGTAGTAGTAGCAACCACTATATAAATGTCCTTGTGGGGGAAATCCTCATAGGTGTAGTCTTTTTTTGGGCTATCAGATCTCCTTAGTATCTCTGATTGATTAAATTCTCAGAATATGTCAAAACCCTAGAGTGTCAGGATTGGATTTCACCCACTCTAGATTGCAAAAGCTGCAAAGTTGAAAATGATAAGGACCATAGTGTTGTCAAATTTTCTTTTCTAGGACTATGTACATGATTGGAACATATTTTCAGAACATACACAGTAGCGGTTCTAGGGATTAGATTGATACTATGACACTATTATTGTTCATGTGAAAGGTTTCTTTGTCCCTTACTCATTGTTTGAAGACATTTTCTTGAAATCTCTGGTTGTTGTCTTGCGTGCTTGGTTCATGATTAAAAATTTATCAATATATCTAGTTGGATATTTAAAATGAACAAAATCTGAGTTCTTGATTCGAGACTTTACGATCAAATAACTTTGTTATCCCATTATTTCTAGTCTCCCTAGGTTGATCCTATTTGTATTAGGCTACTTTCCCCATTGTTAGAAGCCTTTTTGCAGCTTAATTTATTGTGCTTTGACCTCTTGAATTAGTAGTCATTGATTTGACAAGAGACCTTGTTTGGAGTTGGTGAGTTAGAAACCGTCCTTGTTGAGAAAGATATACACTTGGATCCTTTGATATTACACTTGGGGAGTCTTAGTAATCTCTTGTCCATCCACTTTCATAAAAATTCAATTTTAATTATTTATAATTTGGGTAAATCCTCCTCCTGGTCCATATGTGCTAGGGTATTCACCCAAAGTTGTGGGCACCTCTATAGCAATGTTGGTTTACACCTATTGCAAAATTCTATCTTATCACACCTCTTTTGGACAAGTGAGAGCTTTTACTATTCTAGTTTGCTACCAACATTTCTTAGGGTTATCCTATCAACTAGTACCTTTTCTTTCATGTTGATTACAAGTGCTATTACATGTTGCTCAACATTCAAATGATCTCAAATGGTATCAAATTTTCCAAAATGACTCTTGGTCTTCTTTCTTCTTCATCTTCCATGTCTTTCTAATCTCCCATTTCCATTCTTCCTCTTCTTCATGTCTTCTTGATTCTTTTGCTCTTATTATCATATAGTCTACCTTCTTCTATTCATTTTTTCTCTTCTTTCATGCTTGATTCTTGTTCTTCTAGAACCATGGATCTAGAATATCTTTTTAGGGATCCTCATTTGAGCTCAGATGAAATCCATCTCCTTCTTGAATTTGAAAAGTTTTGTTGCTCCAATAGATACATGGATGCTAACATTGCGACAAAAATGATTAAAAAAATGGATAAATCAGACACCTTTGCTAGGATCATGTGCAAGATCAAATCACAATATCCTTCTTCCAAATATTCCTTATCTTCCAAGTCTCACTATGGTTCTTCTAAATATCATTTAGATTCTTCATCTTCCATGTCTTATCATGATTCTTCTAAATATCATTTAGATTCTTCATCTTCTAAGTCTTATCATGATTCTTCTAAATATTGATCAGATTCTTCATCTTCTAAGTCTTATCATGATTCTTCTAAATATCATTCACATTCTTCATCTTCTAAGTCTTATCATGATTCTTCTAAATATCATTCTCATTCTTCATATTCCAAGTCTTATCATGATTCTTCTAAATATCATTCATGTAGGTCTTTAGCTACCTTTTCTTTATGATATCATTCTTCTTCTACTTCTACCAAGAGTCTTATTCCTCTTATTGAGATAGACCATAATGAACAACATGAAAAGTCTTGTGATATGCCTATCTATAATGCCTATAGTGACAATGATTATGATGATGATAACTATTATATTTCTACACATCCTAAAAGTCCTTCCAATCCTATGTTTATGCTTAAAGGGGATGAGTCATGGAAAGATACTGATGGGAATCCATATGACTTGAATCTTGAAAACAACATTGATAAATTTTGTGAACAATACCTAAATGAAAAATCTACATTTTTTGAAGAATAGAAAGCATTTTTTTCAGCTGAAATAAAACATCAATGACATAAGAGTTTTTCTTCTCAAAACCATCATGCTAAAAATAAAGATTAAACTCTTGAGCAAGATCATATTAATGTTGAACCTTTGTCTCGTGATGGTTCTCTTGCATCTTTTACTTCCTCCACTATCCATACATCCACTAAAGATTTTGAGTCTCTCAAATCTTCTACCAATACTTCATCCAAAAAAAATCTTAATGCTTTTCATGCAATTCCCTATAGTTATCCTCAAAGGCTACCTCTTAAAGAAACTCAAGCTAACCTTCACTTGGCTGCAAATACTTTTGATAATGCTAAACCTAAAGAGCCTAAGCCTTCATGCACTATAATGCCTACTTCAGCTAGTCCTTCATCATCTATTCCAAAGTCTTCCATACAATTACAACATGCTTGCTTCTCCTTAGGAGTGGTTTCATGTCAAGAGGACTCTAAAAATGATAAAAAAAAGTATATAAAGAAAGATCAAGATCAAGAGCTCTCCATGTCATCCAATTATTTTCATGATATATCTAATACGTTTCTGTTGGAAATTATTGAAATGATCATAAGAAAAGTTGTCGGAATGATATATGGAACTGGTAAAGAATGTTCTCAATCATTGTTTTGTCATTGATGTCAAACTTGCTACTTGCAAGAATGAAAATTGCTTTAGTGATCCAAATACTATCAATTAGTTGATTGTCAAGAAGGAGGCAATCAATAAGATGTAACTAGAACACCTATAGAAAGGTTGAAGTTATGATGTTGTAATGAAATACAAGGATTAACTAAGCCATTGATGAAAAAGTGTATTTGATGACATACTATAAGATATAGAGAATGGGCACACTAAAACATATCAAAGATGTAAGGTTTTAGCTAAGACATTTGTAAAGCTCAACTAAGTTCATTAGAGAGAAGGAGTTGAGCAAGCTAGTATGTGCTGAGAAAATTCCTAGTAAGTGTCGAGTAAACTTCAAGTGTCGAGCAAGTTCAAGTGCCAAGTAAAATTCAAGTGCCGAGAAAGTTCAAGTGTCGAGTAAACTTCAAGTGCCGAGAAAGTTCAAGTGCTGAGTAAACTTCAAGTGTTGAGCAAGTTCAAGTACCGAGAAATTTCAAGTGTCGAGTGATATCAAGTGCCAAGCAGAGATAGGTGTCGAGTAACACAGAGATGTCGAGCACCAGTAAAACCAATAGTGCTGAGTAACACAGAGATGCCGAGCACCAGTAAATCAATAATGTCAAGTTGCTACATTATTTTGAAAATTGAAGATTCGCCAAATCTAAGCGGACAAGGTTGTTATCTAGAAGTTTGTGAATTAAAATGGAAGATAAGAATGATGAGTTGGTGGCACAGAACACCATGTAAAATTTTTTAAGGATACAACTGACAAAGTTTGAAGATAAGAACAAGATATGAGGTAGATACATTGTATCCTACCTAATCCATTAGAAACCCTAAAATTGGAGAGGGAGAAATGAGTGGCAAAGGAAAAATAGATTTCTATTTAAGGAGTCATAAGTTAATGAAAAAAGAGAGAGAGGCGGTCAAGCATGAAAGCATGAAATGCTGAAGGAGGTGCTAAGGAGATAAGAGAGCATAGTGACTTTGTTTCAGTAAGAAGACCCCTAATATAGATGCATTGGTACAATGAGTTAGAAGACTCAAGGAGATGAAGCTTGAGAAGAAGTCAAGTAGTCAGAGCTGAAGTGATTGAAGCCAAGCATTAGGATTGAACTAAAAGTGTGATCTGAAATCTGCAAAGTATGTTGTAAGTTATATCAGATCAAAAGACCATTATTGTTACTTTCTAGCAATTGTAACAGTAAGGTTTAAATCCTATGGACTTAGGTTGGTTTAATAGCCATGAGATAAATCCTTTAACAGGGTGACATTCCAAGTGAATGTTCTAAAGTCCTTTAACCAGGCCCATTCCTAACAGTTTGGTGAAATCCTCTAACAAGCTCCCATTTAACAGTGTGTTGTAAGCCTTTAACAGGGAAGGCTTTTAATAGGGCATCACTTCAAAAGAGTGAGAATCAAGTAGCATGTTACTGGTGGTTTTTCCCAAATTGGGTTTCCACGTAAATCATTGTGTCATGTGTTGATCTTGCATGTTTTATCTTTGCATGTTGATTTACTCTAACTTGATAATATGGTTGATTTAAAGTTTGGATGGATGAAAAGTGTATGGATTCATTAAAAGTAGTGAAAAAGTATTAATAGGGCATTTGGACCTTGAATAACTTATTCACCCCCCCCCCCCCCCCCTCTCAGTTATTCTAAAGAATTCTAACAGTTTCATGGTTCTGTTGATCCCTTATGCACTTTCTCATTCATTCCACCATGTCTTAAGCCTTCTCCTAAGCAAGATCAAGATACTACTTGCACCACCGAGCTTATTGACAATAAAAATGACCTTAGTACACTTGCTCCTTCCAAAGATGATACTTTTATTAAGGTTATTAAAAATGATGTTGTTACTTCCAATGTTGAGCCTATTGAAAATCAAGAGAACAATTCTATGCTTATGTTATCCAAAGATCTTTGTCAAGATCAAAGTCTTCCATCTTCTTGTTCTACCACTCCATGTTCCCTTCCACTTTCTACTCTTCCTAAGTGTTCTCAAGCTTCAATTAATCCTATCAAAGAAGTTGCTCCTATTAAAGATGTTCATGTTCCTATCAAAAATTCTAATGATCACTCTAAAGATGTTGATGTCCTTGATTGTCATATAGATGTTAATGAACTTACTTATTACCCTTTTACATCTTCCACATCCATCCTTGGACCTCCCCCACCGATACTAAATGCTTCACATCTTCCTTCCATCTTGGGTCCTTATGTCCCTTCCTCTCCTATCTTTCCTCAAGATCAATGTAGATGCATATCCTTAAATCCTTTTCATCCACCCACCCACCTTAACCAGTCATATCATCCTTCTCCTTCCACTAGTCCCAAGTCTTTTGGAAGTAACTTGAATGTTCAATATAAGAAAAAGAAGCAATTCAAGAATCCATATAAAAAAGACAACCATGTCTCCTCTAATCGACATGGGAACATAAAGTCAAGAGAGATATCTAAGAAAAAAATTATAAGACAAGTATGGGTTCCAAAATCTATCATTAAAGATATTATCTCTAAATCATCAAAAAGAAATGAAAAGAGGCCTACGACTATATGGATTCCAAAGTCTCTCTTGAGAGGGTCTAATGTTGAACAACAATTGAAGTTGACATTCAAGCTTCCAAAAAATTCCACTTCATCTTCTCCCAAACACATTCTTCCATTCCATGCGCCTAAACTGCAACCTCTTCTATTCACTCACCATATTCCTTTATATATTCCTTCATGCATGTTTTCTCCATCCTCTCACCATTCTTCAAGGTGTGTGTTGATGTTGATCTTGCCTTCATTTCCATCTTCCAATCTCCCTCACTTGCATAAAGCCATTTCCTCCACTTTTCTCTTCCATCTTCCTTTCCCTATCAACATCTTTGAGCATACCATTTCAACTCCTTTTCATTTCATGGTTTAAACTATCAAGAAATATTATCTATAAAGATTGACTTCTTCCAAAAAACTTTAAAAAAATTGAAAATTTTTGAAAAATTCAAAAAAATTGAAAAAAAGAAAGAAAAAGAATGAAAATTTTGAAAATGTGCCTTGGTGAAAACCTGGTAATTAGTCACCTTGGTAGCAAAAGTAAAGATAAATAAATTCATCCTATGGTGAAAACCACTCCCTTGTGGCATCTTGGATAAGTACCATGATGAAAACCTAACAATCAGGCATCGTGCGTAGTTCTTCTAGATATTTCATCCATTCCATCTTCTCTCTTTGATCTTGACAATGTTGACCTATAAACCAACATTTGGATATCTTGTGAGTTATCTTATGATTATCTTTTTTTCATTCCTTTCATGGTTAGACTTCACATCTATTTCCCTCCATTCATTCTAGTTTTTTGCTACCCTTTTCTCATTTACCCCTTTGGTCTTGATCTAATAAAATAGAGTAAAATATGATGCTATGAAGTCTCTTGACATGTCTACTCCTTTAGATTGCATCTTTCCCACTTTTACATTATTCTTTCTTGAATTATCCTATATTGGCCTTTCATTTCTTGTCCAAATATTCTTTGCATGACAATTTTTCTCTAGCTTGGGTACTCTTGAGGAGTCAGTCCTTGAAGATCACTTTCACTTGCTTCATACTTTCTTTGCTTATCCATCACATCCACTAGCTTGTTGCTCCATCATGTACTCTACCTTACTAGACATTGGGGCTGCATGATGTGATCATGCTTGAGAGTTTGGTCCTTGTTTTTGTTTTGGGGCATTGTATATTATTTGTACATATTTATTGATCCTGAAAAAATACAAAAAAATGATATATTTTAAAAATTCAAAAAAAAATTGATATATTTCAAAAATCCAAAAAATGATATATTGTGAAAATTCTAAAAATTGAAAAATGTCCTTAAAAAAATACAAAAATATATATATATTCCAAATATACAAATAAAAAATTCAAAAGTTCAAAAAATCAAAAAAAAAGAAAAAAGTGCCTTGGTGAAAACCTAGAAATAGGCACCTTGGTAGCAAAAAATACAAAAAAATTATTAAAAGTCCTGAAAAAAATAAAAAATAAAAAAATCCAAGTGGTAAAAACCTAGAAACGGGCACTACTTGAAGCCTTTGCAAACCTATTTCTTAGCACATGTCCTCGACACTTAGCCTTTCCCCATCATGCTTTTTCCTTGTTGCCTTGGTTTGGAATTGGTCTTTGTCTAGGGGGATAACTAGGTTAGCTTCAGTCTCTTGGATATGTTAGTCTTTAGGATACCTCACAAACGGTATTTTTCAACACCATCCCAATTGTATTTTTCAATACAATTGTTGACATTGAGTGTTTTTCAACACTTATTGGGTCTTACCCAGTTTCATCATGTGATCTTCCCTACTTGCAAGCATTTGATCCTTATCCTCAAAACTCAGTATTAGTTAACACACTTAAATTTTTAAACACAACACTTAATGCTTGACTTATGTCATGATTTTTTCTTCGTGTGCTGACTATTATTGATTTTTGTTGAGTGTCCTTGTCTAATAAGTCTCTCCATGATGCATCACTAGAGGACTTGTGGCATGGCACATGTTTTTATTTTATTTTTTTCTTGTGGGTGTGGTCTTGAAACTCTAAAGTGTCTCTTGTTGTCACCTTGAAACACTTAGGAGATTTGAGGCATCATCCTTGATTTTTTTTGCACAACCATTCTTATGGTCATCTTGGCATCTATGCCTTGATGTGAGCATGGTTTTGCTACATTAAATTGGGTAAGCTAACATCCAAGTCATCTTGACCTTTATGTCTTTGATGCTTATGTTAGAATCTTTCCACATTCCAATCTGATATAAATTACATTCATATCTTCATAGTTGCATTTGTGACTAGTGATGATTGTGTGATTTTTTTATGTTCATTAATAATGGCCCAATGATGAAAATAAGTTCTTTTACATTCTCTAATGAATGATGAACACAAAATCCTATGTTACAGTTGCTCTTTTGCAAGTACACCATTGCATTTTCATGTAGCTTGCATTTTTAGGCTTCATGTTAGTTTGCATTTTTAGGTTGCATTATGAGTTTGAGAGGGTTCTCCCTTCATATTTATGATGGACTTTTAAACAACTATGGTCATGTTTTGATCTTCATTTCCTTATCTTCTTTCATGATCTCAATCAGAATTTCTATCTTAAACAGTTGATTGATTTTGGGGCATTTTCTTTTCTTCTTTCTATTTCTTTCTATATCTTTCGAACTTCTATCTTCCATTTTCTTTTAACCCACTTTTTTTCTTCTAAATCACCTTTGGGGCATAATATTTCATGCTTGATGATCTACCTTGGTTCTATGATTCTTATATCTTTCATCTTACATCAAGAACCTTATCTTTTGTTCAATTTGATCAAATTTATCAATTTGTTTTTTCTCCTCTATCTCATTTCGATTTCGATCACGAGGGGGCAGTAATTATCTCCTCCATACATGAACTCAAGGAGGCAAGAGATGATAGAAACATTCATTGAAGAGAAGGAAAGAGATAGATATACAACAAGATGACTCTTAATATCAAGAAATTGATACTAATAGACTATTTGAAGATGCAAACTTAAGAGAATTTGATGCAATATTTGCATATCTAATGGAAAAGGACATTGCCCAAAATGAAGAAGTGAGGAATCTCAAAAGAGAACAAGAAGCACAATAAATACTATTGTGTGAGACAATTGAACTAAAAAAGAAATTTGAAGAAGATAGAGCCATAATTGAAGAAGACAAGAGACTTCTAGCTAACTGACTTGAAGAGAGGACATCAAATGTGTAAAAGCTTGTAAACATACAATAGGATTGATTGAAAATCAAAAACTAAATAGGAAATACATTGAGATTACTACTTTGGAAACATAGAATACACCATTGCAAAATGAATTGAAGACTAAAAAGGAAAAGCTTAACAAGCCTAGTGAAAAAATCAAGTACTTTGAAAAACTAATGGAATCACCAAGTTCAAGTAATGATACTATAAGTTTAGGCTATTCAACAATTGAAAAAGGAGAATCATCTAATAGTGGTGAAGAAAGGAATAATAAGGGAAAGAACATCAAGCCCACTTGTCATCACTATGGAAAATTGGGTCACACGATAAATGTTTGCAAGAGTAAAAATGGAAATTAGAACCTTAAACAGTAATTCAAGGGGCATTATCACAAGTGCAAGAAACAAGGACATTAGACACATGAATGTAGGACCAAGACTACCAACACACAAATATTTTAAATCTATTGTTAAAACTATTAGAAGTATGGACACAAGGCATATGAATGCATATCCAAATTTAAGTGGACATCAAACAAGCAAGCAAAGGTAAACCACAATGGAAATTCATATGATTGGGATTATAAAACATGGTACAATTATCACTATTATCAAGAGTATGGTCACATTCCTAAAGATTGCATTAGAACACATTTCATAGGTAACTACAATAGATGGCTAAATGGGATTGTATGCTTTAGTTGTTTGAAGACTAGTCATATCAATAGAAACTATCCAGGTCACCTACATCGAGCAATGAATTCAATAAGGGAAAAGAAAAGGTTGATGTTAAAAAGGTAAAGGTGTAGATGAGAAAGACATGGAAAAGGAAGGAAGATTGTAGTACTTCAAATTTAGATGAGAATGTATGCACCTTAAAATGGTCACCTAGACTATGGGCCCCGATTATTCAATTTATCAATTTATCAAATTTCCTGAATCAATGGTGTGTAATATTTTATTAAATCAATTTAAATAAATTTCCTTGATCAAATTCAATTATTCTATTTTTCTAAGGTTAATCATTTTATCCTAAGTCTTATTTAATTAAAAGAAAATATCTTCTTTTAATTAAATAAAATAAGTCCCCATTTAATTAAAAGAAAACTTCTCTTTTAATTAAATAATTCATCCACATTTAATTAATTAAGAGAAAAACCCCTCTTTTAATTTAATTAAATATCTCCTATTTAATTAAAAGAACTTGTTCCCTTTTAATTAAATGAAAATCTCACTTAAATATCTCTTTTTGATGAAAAAAGAAATAAAATAAATTCTTTTATTTAATTTCTCTACACTTAAATGCACATATTTCTAAATGGGACTTATCTTTCTACTTTCTTCTCAACCACTCCTCTTTTCTCATTGGTGGATCCTTATTTCACATGGATCATTATTTCTCCACCCTTGATTAAATATTTTTTCTCTCAATTTAGATCGTCCAATCTTCTTTATAAGAGAGAGCCCTCTCCTCATTTTGGACACCCATGATTATGCTATTGTTATGCTACAAGATTGGAGAGCAAATTTTGAAGAAGGAGTTTTGAATGCTAAAGCTTTTGTGGAGAACTTATATCTTCTTGTCTCATTCTCTCTTGCACCCATGGCTTTCATCATGGGCTTTTATCATTGCATTTGCATATTAGTTTAGAGTCATATTTGCTTTCATAGATTAGATCTTTCTTTCGTAGATTAGATCTTGCTTTTTTTTTCATTTTTATCGTTTAGATTAGCTTGCATCTTCATTTTCATAAATATTTGATAATAATGGAGAATAGCACTCTTTCTTTTCCTCTTTGAATCTCTCATTTCATGGTGTACTTGTATGGGCATGAATTAGGTCAAACTGAGGGCCTCCATTGCAAACCCTTGCACTCCATGAATAAAGAGCTATGAGTCACCATTCGAGACATCACTTTTGAGAAATCTTGGATATAATGACCCATAGTAGTGTGCCCACATTTTAGGCATACAGAGATCACTTCATCCAATCGATTAGGTAATCACATCACCCCCAACTAGGCAATCAAGAGGTATATGTGGAACTGGTATTTCAAAAGTTATAATATGCATCAGTTTCAAGAATTTATGATTTGAAAAGATTATATATGCATGAATTAAGATGAAATGGCATTATTATAACCTAGAGAAAATTAATATTTTTGTTATTGTCTATGTTTTTGTCGAGCATGGAAACTATTACAGTTGTTGTTGAGCATGAAAGGAATTATAGTTATAGCCGAGTGATGGAGTTATGCTAGTATGTGCCAAGCTCTCTATGCTAGTCGAGTCAGTTGGAAATCCTATATTGGTTGAGCTTATAGTTGTGTAAGCACTAAGAAATTAATGCCAAAGAGAAAGGGTTATATAGTCACTTTTTGACTCATTTGCATTCACTAGTGATTGAAGAGCATGAAGAGAATGAAGGCAATTCATGAAAAGAGTTTTTAAATATTTGCAAAGTAGATTCAAGTGTTATTCAACATCATTCTATGGATTTGAGAGGTATTTAACTAGTTTTGAGTTACTCTCTCTTTTTTTGCAAACCCTAGGATGTGAGAAATGGTACCTAGTTCTTCATCTATAGTCTGGAAAGAGGCGAAAGAGGTTTTTAATGTTCAATTAATAAGAAATAATTTTAGGCAACCCCCTTTTCATGTCATTCCTAAAATTAAAAACAAGGGAGACCCTTCTAGTGTGCTATCTATGATACCACCAAAAGTCCTTATGAGTCAAGATGCGTAATTTTTTTTATACATGCAAAGTTTGTGAAGTAGGAGACATGGAAATCAGGGATATCTACAACAAGTTGAGTGATAATAATTTTCCAAAGGAGGAAAACAAGATTTTAGAGAGAAAAGGGCTAATGCATGCCCTAAATTTTCCACAAGTATTTAAAATAGAATGGATTACAATTGTCTTAAGAAGGATACGTGACAATAAAATTTGGTTAGAAAATGGACCAATCATAATCACAAAGAGGATTGTAAAAAGAGTATCAAGGTACCCTACCCTTGATAGACCTAAAATTATGTGAAGTGATGTAAAGGAAGTAATTAAAAAGAATAACGGTGACATATGGAACAAGAGAGGTATGTCAATAGACATAATTTATGAATCCCTTTTGGCCTTTGTAGTTAGAGTGATAACTCATAATTTCTTTTAGTGAAGTTGACTGAACAATGTTTCTTGTATGATAGTAGATTTGGGTTACAAAATTGTAAAGAAAGACCATTCCTATGACCTTGACAAGTTGCAACTATAGCAGTTATCAAAAAACTTGGAGGCCATTTGGAAAGCCAAATGTGCATCATGCAAGTTTGGATGCTTAATTATTTTCATATTCTTCTATGTGAAAGACACATTCCCAAATTTTGGTCAAGTGGTATGGAACACAAATAGACCATTAACACAACAAATTGTAGAGCTCATTGAGCAACTAGCAGATAACTTTGAGTCAGTATTGACTAGCTACTTTGAGGATTTTAAGAAATCCTTAAAATAGGGAATGAGGATTCTTGTATCTCTAGTGGAACAACATTACAATGATTTTCTTTTTCTTAGTAGATGCAGATTATACAGATGTGCAAGCAACAATACCCAAGGTTAGATGGTTAAAACCCTTTCCATATGAGATCAATGTTGATGAGGCCTCTATAGCAATCACTACTCTACTTACAAAAGATCTTGAAAAGGATGCAACATCCTTCGAAAATTATGAGGAAGATAAGTCTAGGATAACAATTAATTTACAAACTACTTCAATGATTAGGAAGAAGAAAAAACTAGTAAAATTAGCTCAAGGAGAGATTTGGTGAAGGATATAAAGAAGGAGAAGATGGAGAAGAACAAAGCCAAGCCCCATTAAAACTAACTCAAGGCCTAGGTGAAGATAGAAAAGATGATGCTGAAGGTGCTAAGGGAAAAAAAATCAAGGAAGAACCTAAGATGGTAGAGAAAAAGAGGAAGGCAAAGGAGCAAGTAGTGGAGAAACCCAAGAAAATTGTGAAGTAGCCATAGCAAAATCTTGTTGTACCTTTAACTAGGTCAAGCACAAGGGAAGCCATTTTATAGGTTACTAAAGTTGGTAAGCCTAAGGGAAAATGAGCACATGTCACAATAGAGCCGAGTTAGCCTACTAAGAAGACCTACAAGAGGTTGATGAAGAAACAAAAGAAGGAAGATCCAAATAAGGAGAAGTTAGAGTCAGATGACTTGAGTCAATTCAAGGTGGTAAGCCACAATCCCTCTTTTTATATTAACAACTTGTGTGAAAACATTAAAACCAATGCAGATTTGTCTTGTTTTACACATGTTGGTTTTGATAAGCTAGGGAATGTAGATAAGAATAAGGTTGAAGAAGCCATATATGATATGATGGCTACATTCAAAACTATTCCTCTAGAGACTGTTGGCTCTGTATCCAAAATTATTTATGATACAGTTGAGCAAAAGTGGCAATACAGTTTGACCACTAAGAGATAGATAAGAGAGCATACATTAACCTGAGTAATGTTTTCTTTGAATAAGTAGATGATGGCTAAAGCCATGAATAAATACAAGGGGATATTTTCCCCCAATTAATGATCCTTTAAATTTCTAAAGAATCAAGTAGAAGAGGTTGTGACTCAAAGCACATTGCTTTTGAAAGTCATTTATGAGTTATCCACACAAGATGTAGAGAAGAAAGGAGATGGTGAAGAAAAGAAGCCTAAGAAAAATGATGAGGAGAAAGGTGAACAAGAAAAATATGTCTCACTCAAGGATGGTAATGTGGAGGGAATTGAGGAAACAACAAAGGAGGCTACAACTAAGGAAGAGTAGCAAGATGTATAGAATGTATTGGTGTCAAGTACCAGTCCCCCACATGCAAACCAAGAGAGTCAATAGGACTCGGTGAGCATTTCTAATGTTCCAAATTTAAAACCACAAAATATTAATCCTTTGACTAAGGAGTATTTGAAGAAAATATTGCAAGACTCTACCAATATAGAAATATTGTATACTAATCCTATATTGGTGAGAGTAGACGAGATTGAGAAGGTAGAACTTGCATCTATAGGGGAGAAACCACAAGACATTTCAAATGTACCCCCTTAATCCATAGAGGTGAAAGAAAAGAAATCACAGGATCTATCAAAAGATCAAAGTGTAAACCTAGAATAGAAGGTTGATACACCACAGAGACCATCTGGATATGCCAACAATTAACATTCAAATGAAAGAGGCAAAAGCTCAACAAAATGATACATAAGTGTCCACCCTAAAAAATTTACATCTACCAACCTTAGTATTTATTGATTAAGATGGCACATAAGTGTGTGTGCTAAAATTTTGACATACTTCTATGAGTCATTATATCCACAATTGTTCAAGAATGAGATCTCAAATGGCAATGCATAGCTCTCTATTCATGGAGTGTAAGGTTTTCTAATGGAGGCCCTTAGTTTGACCTAGTTTATGCCCATGCAAGTACACCATAAAATGAGAGATTCAAAGAGGAAAAGTAAGAGTGCTAGTCTCCATGATCATCAAATATGCATGCAACTAAATATGCAAGCTAATCTAAATTATAACAATCCAAAGCAATGCAAGAAAGGAAATCTAATCTATGAAAGGAAATAACAATGTAAGATTAATCTATGAAAACAAATATGACTCTAAGATAATATGAAAATGCAAAGGATGAAACATGATGATGGAAACCATGGATGCATGAGACAAGAAGATAAGAAGAGAGAAGTAGCAATGAAGCTCCAAACTCAAGTTCTCAAGCTCTCCTCTAAAATCACTCTCCAAACCTACAGCATAATAATACTACAACAATGAACATCTATCCAAATGACAAGGAGAGGGCTCCTTATATGGTAAATTTTGGAGGTGGAAGGCTTCTCACAACCAATATGGGATAAATCAAGTAAGAGGAAAAAGCCCACCACTTAGAGATATGTGCAAAAAAAAAGGAACCTTTATATGATTTATTTGATTTCTTTCCTTTTTTCATCAAAAAGAGAGTTTTAAGTGGGGATTTATTTATTTAATTAAAAGAGAGATTTTCTTTTAATTAAATAAGATAAGATTATTTAATTAAAAGAGAGACTTTAATTAACTAAGATTATTTTATTTATTAAAAATGGATGTTTTCTTTTAATTAAATAAGATTATTGATGAAATGATGAAACCTTAGGAAATATTGAAATAATTAAATTAATGGCAATTTGATCAAGGAAAATAATTTGAATTGATTTAATAAAATATTGCAATGCATTGATTAAGGAAATTGATAAATTGAAGAATGGGGGCCCATAGTCTAGGTAACCATTTTAGGGTGCATACATTTGCCCCTCTTTGACTGATGTGTGATCATTTCAAGAACACATGTAGTCAAAGAGTTGAAGCATGAGGTCAGTTTGGGATCATAAAACAACACATACATGTGCTTAATAAAAACTTTGTCTTGACAAAGACAAGGCTGTCCTAGGTGGAACAAAGATTGATAAAGTTGAATCAAAGATTGAATTTTGATAGGTACGTCCCCCTTGTGATCGAAATTGAAATGAAATAGAAGAAAAACAAAAAATTGATAAATTTGATCAAATCGAACTAAAGATAAGGTTTTTGATGTAAAATAAAAAATATAAGGATCATAGAACCAAGGTAGATCATCGAGCATAAAATATTATGCCCAAAATTTGAATTAGAAGAAAAGAAGTGGGATGAAGACAAATGGAAGATAGAAGTTTGGAAGAGGTGGAAAGAAATGGAAAGAAGAAAGAGAATTTTCCTCAAGAAAGAGAATGCCTCAAAATCAATCAACTGTTTAAGATGAAAAAAATATATTGAGATCACGAAAGAAGATAAGGAAATGAAGATCAAGACATGACCATAGTTGATTAAAAGTCCAAAAGAAGGATGAAACAAAGCCCTCTCAAAATCATAATGCAACCTAAAAATGAAAAGTAACATGAAGTCTAACAATGCAAGCTACATGAAAATGCAAACGTGTACTTGCAATAGAGCAACTGTAACATAGGATTTTGTGTTCATCATTCATGAAAGCATGTGAAGGAACTTATTTGCATCATTGGTCCATTATTAATGGACATCAAAAAATCACACAATCATCTCTAATCACAAGCGTAACTATGAAGATATGAATGTGATTTATGTCAGATTGGAATGTGGAGATATTCTAACATAAGCATCAAAGACATAAAGATCAAGATGACTTTGATGTTAGCTTACCCAATTTAATGTAGCAAAACCACACTTGCATCAAGGTATAGATGTCAGGAGGACCATAAGAACGATTGTGCAAAAATAGTTAGGGATGATGCCTCAAATCTCCTAAGTGTTTCAAGGGGACAACAAGAGACACTCTAGAGTTTTAAGACCACACCCACAAGTAAAAAGCAAAGAAAAATATTCCCCGTACCCCAAGTCCTCTAGCTATGCATACTAGAGAGACTTATTAGACAATGACACTCAACAAAAATTAATAACAATCAACACACAAAGAAAAGATCATGACATAGCTCAAGCATTAAGCATTTGTGTTTTAAAAAATTGAGTGTGTTATCTAATACTAAGTTCTAAGGATAGGGATTGAATTCTTGCAAGTAGGTAAGATCACATGAAAAAACTAGGTAGGAACCAATAAGTGTAAAAAATAACTTGATGTTAGGGGTTGTATTGAAAAATATAGTTGGGATGGTGTTGAAAAACATCATTTGCAAGGTGTCCTAAAGACTCATGCATCCAACAGACCAAAGCTAACATAGTTATGCCACCTAGACAAAGACAAAGACCAATTCCAAACAAAGGAAACAAGGACAAGAATGATGGAGAAAGGCTAAGTGTTGAGAACACGCACTAAGAAATACGGGTGCAAAGGCCTCAAGTAGCACTCGTTTCCAGGTTTTCACCACTTGGATCTTATTGCAAAAAAAAATAAAAAATTTTAAATAATTTTTTATTTATTTTTATTTATTTTTTTGGAATATATAATTTTTTGGATATACATCAAAGAATCTATTTCTAGGTTTTCACTAAAATGATCATTTTTCCAAGAAATTTTCTGATTTTTAGAATTTTTGACAATGTATCTTTTTTTTGGATTTTTGAAATATATCATTTTTTTGGATTTTTGAAATATATCATTTTTTTGGATTTTTGAAATATATCATTTTTTTGGATTTTTGAAATATATCATTTTTTTGGATTTTTGAAATATATCATTTTTTTGGATTTTTAAAATATATCATTTTTTGAATTTTTGAAATATATCAATAAATATATACAAAGGATATTCCTAGATAGAAACAAGGACCAAAATCTCAAGCAAGATCACATCGTGTAGTCCCAATATCTAGCAAGGTGGGGGACAAGAGGGATTAACAAGCTAGTAGAAGAGATGGAAGCCAATAGAATGAAGGAAAATGAAGAGAAAAAATCATCAAGGGAAAACTCCTCTAGAGTACCCAAGCTAGGGAAAAAATTTCATGTAAAGAACATTTGGACAAGCAATGAAAGGCCAGCATAAGATAAATCATGAAAGTGTAATGCAAAAGTAGGAAAGGATGTAGTCCAAAGGAGTAGAAATGTCAAGAGACTTCATAGCATTGGGTTTTACTCTTTTTTATTAGATGAAGACCAAGTGAGAAAAGGATAGCAAAAGACTAGAATGAATGGAGGAAAATAGATATGAAGGTTAAACATGAAAGAAATGAAAGCAAGATCATCATAAGATAGCTCACAAGATATCCAAGTGTTCATGTATAGGTTAACATTGTCAAGATCAAAGAGAGACGAAAGAATGGATGAAAGATGTAGAAGAACTACACATGATGCATAATTGCTAGGTTTTCATCACGGTACTTATCCCAGGTGCCACAAGGGAGTGGTTTTCACCATAGGAAAATTTTATTTCTCTTTAATTTTGCTACCAAGGTGCCTATTTCCAGGTTTTTGCCAAGGTAGACTTTCAATTTTTTAAATTTTATTTTCATTTTTTTGAAGAAGGAAAGTGTTTAAATAATTCTCCTTAAAAGGATAAATCATGATATGCCAAGGATTCAAATGATATGCTCAAAGATGTTGATAGGGAAAAGAAGATGGAAGAGAAAAATGGAGGATAATGTTTTATGCAAAGTGAGTAAGGTTGGAAGATAGGAGGAATATGAAAATGAGGAATAGGAAAATGAGGAAAAAAGATAGAAGGTAGAAGGATTGTGAAAGGGTAGATGGAAAGGAAGGCAAGATCAATGTCAACACACACCTTGAAGGGTGGCAAGAGGATGGTGGAAATGTAAATGAAGGAATATGGTGAATGGATAGAAGAGGTTGTGGTTTAGGTTCATGGAATGGAAGAATGCTTTTGGAAGAAGATGAAGTGGAAGTCTTTCGAAGCTTGAATGTCAAATTCACTTGTTTCTCAACATTAGACTCTTTCAAGAGAGAATTTGGAATCCATATAGCCATAGGCTTTTCATTTATTTTTTCTAATTTAGAGTGAATATCTTCAATGATAGATTTTGGAACCCATACTTTTTTTGTAGTTCTCTTCTTAGATATCTCTTTTGACTTTATTCCCCTATGTCAATTAGAGGAGAAATGGTGATCTTCTATTTGAGATGGATTCTTGTATTTTTTTTTTTTCTTGTATTGAAAATTCAAGTTACTTCCAAAAGACTTGCGACTTGTGGAAGAAGGAGGAGGATATGACTGGTTTAGATGGATGGGTGAATGAAAAGGATTCAAGAATATGCATCTATGTTAATCGTGAGAAAAGATAGGAGATGGAGAGACATAAGGACCCAAGATGGATGACAAATTAGGAGAGTTGGGAGGGGGAAATGAAGGGACATAAGGACCCAAGATGGTAGGAATACATGAAGCCCTTGGTATTGGTAGATGAAGTCCAAGGATGGACATGGAAGATGGGAAAGGATAATCAATAAGTCCATCAACATCTATATGACAACCAAGGACATCAACATCTTTAGAGTGAGCATTAGGATTTTCAATAGGATCATGCTCATCTTGAATAGGAGAAACTTCTTTGGTAGGATTTCTTGGAGTGTGAAAAGACTTAGGAAGAGTAGAAAGTGCAAGCGAACATGGAGTGGTAGAACAAGAAGATGGAATACTTTGATCTTGACAAGTTTCTTTGGATAGAATAGGCACAGAAATTTGTTCACAATTTTTAGTAAGCTCAAGGGAAATAGTGGAAGAGGTGTATTCATCATACTTAGGAGGTCAATATGAAATAGGATATGGAAGGGTGACATATTAAAGGAGATGAAGGGGTGCTTGATCTTGATCTTTCTTGATATTTTTATTTTTATCTTTTTTAGAGTCCTCTTGACATGGATCCACTTCTAAAGACAAGGAAGCATGTTAGAATTGTATGGAAGACTTTGGAAGAGATTGTGAAGGACTAGCTGAAGTAGGCATTATAGTGTATGAAGGCTTAGGCTCTTTAAGTTTAGCATTATTTAAAGTATTTGCAGCCAAGTTAAGGTTAAATTTTCGTTAGTTTAAGAGGTAGCCCTTGAGTATACGCATAATCAGTGTGGAAAGCATTAGGTTATTTTTTTGAAGAGGTATGTTGGATAGCTTTGAATTTTTTGGAAGTTCATAAATATTGGAAGAAGTGGAGGTGTCAAGGAAACCATCACTTAACATAGTTCCATCAACATGAACTTGCTCAAGAGAAGTATCCTCATCATATCAGTCTTTAGGAATTTCAACATTAATTATTTTGTCATCAATAAGATCTTGAATTATAGATTTCAATGCAATACAATCTTCAATTTTATGACCTTTTCTTGTATGGTAGCCACAATAGTGATCATCTCTCCATCATGAAGGTTTTACCTCAAGTTTATAAGGTGTAGAATATTTGCATGGTAAGTATCCTCATCATATAAGTCTTTAGGAATTTCAACATCAATGATTTTGTCATCAATAAGATATTCAATTATAGATTTCAATGGAATACAATCTTTAGTTTTATGACATTTTCTTGTATGGTAGCCACAATAGTGATCATCTCTCCACCATGAAGGTTTTACCTCAAGTTCATAAGGTGTAGAATATTTGCATGGTAAATTAATGATCTTTTTTGCAACTAAGGTCTCAAGCACCATGTCATATGAAAATCCCAAGGGAGTAAAAAAATTCTCAAAAGTATATCTAGGACTATTTTTGTCATTCTCATCTTGGTCAAAGATAGGTCCATCATGAAATATTGGCATATGGTCAAAGGAGTTATTACTTTCTCTCTTAAGAGGTCTTTGGATCTAGACAATGAAGACAATTGATGTCTTGGAGTAGAAGATGTAGACCTTAAAGAAGATGATTCATGTAATGATGTAATCTTCTCCTCTAATATTATTTTTTCAAATTCAGACTGTATTCCCATTATGTGCTTGGTGAGATAAAGGTAAGTAGGATCATTTTTCTATTCTATCATTTTATGCACTACTTGAGGTTGCTTTCTTTGATCTACTTGATATCTTGTTGTAACTGGCATGAAAGAAAAGGTACTAGTTGATAAGAGAACCCTAAGAAATGATAGTACCAAACTAGGATAGTAAAAGTACTCACTTGTCCAAAAGAGGGATGATAAGATAGAATTTTTGCAATAGGCATAAACCAACATTGCCACAAAAGTGCCTACTACTTTGGGTAAATACCTTGGTACATATGGATTAAGAGGATGACTTACCCAAATTATAATTAATTGAAATTTAATTTGAATGGAAGTGAATGGACAAGAGATTACTATGACTCTCCAGGTGCGTTATCAAATAATACAAAGCTTTACCTTCTCAACAATGATGGTTTCTAACTTACTAACTCCAGGAAAGGTCACTAGTAAAATCAAAAAAATAATAATTCAAGAGGTCAAAACACAATAATGCAAGGTGAAAACAAGTTTCCAACAATGGGGTAAGTGACCTAATCTAACCTAGATCAACCAAGGAGAACTGGAAATGACAAAATAACAAATCAAAAAAGGTTTCAACTTAGGAACTCAATTTTCTTGATGATTTTAATTGACCAACTAGATGCATCAATATATTTTTATCATAAATCAAACACACAAGACAACATTTAGGGGGTTTAGGAAAATGTCTATAAGAAATGGGCAAGGGACAAAGCAACCTTATGCATAAACAAGAATAGTTTCTTAGTATGAATCTAATCTCTAGAACCACTACTGTGTATGTTCTTAAAATAATTTTAAATCACACACATAGTCCTAGAAAAGAAAATTTGGGTAGCACTATGGTTCTTAGTAATGGTCAACTCTACAACTCTTGTAATCTCCAGTGGGCAAAATTCCATCCTAGCACACCAGGGTTTTGACACATTTCAAGAATTTAATCAATTGGAGATGCTAAGGAAATCTAATAGCCCAACAAAAGACTACACTCGTAGATATTTCTTCCATAAGGAAATTTATACAGCGGGTGTTTCTACCACAAAAAAAATGGCTACTACTACTTGAGGTTCCATCCACATGGTTTACCCAATAAAAGGAGTGCCCACTACAGTTATCCCTCTCTACTCAAGGAAGACTCACAAAATTAGACCACATGGGGACTTAGTTCAGATTCAAGGGTTCCAAGTTTCTAATGTGTCCAAAAGGCAATAGAGCATACTCCTCTAGCCTCTTCACCTCACCCAAACATAGCAAATAGATTCATTGACATGCTAATTTGAAATCACCTTACTGAAGTTTGGAAAGCCAACAACAATCACCACCAATCTCAAGAGAGAAAGTACTAGCAAATATCGAAGACAAACCAAGTAAGATAATGAAATAATATCAAATCCTTCCCTACCTATAAATGGATTTATCATCAAGAAGAGCTTTGCATGTGAGGGAAGAGAATAAAGCCCACTCTCTCAAGATCACCACAAATAGTGTTTGTATGGCCTAACTACTATGAGAAACATGTACCTAAGAAAGAAAATCTACAGTCAATTTTAGAGCACCAATCAAAATGTGAATTATGAAAACATATAAAATACTCAAACCAAACACATGAGAGTTTCACTTTTAATTCCAAAGTCCAAATGTTATAGAGATGTATAAGAATACCTCAAATTCAAAATAATGTGCATGTATCACTTTACTGATCTAACAAACCAAGCAAGTGCGCTAAGAAAATAATAAGCAAACTAATATAAGATAGATATGTCTTATGCAAACCCTAGGGTTAGATCTCAAAATATGATTTTTAAGAGTAATAATAACCATAAAATAACCCAAATTGGGCACATAAGACAACACTCCTGGACTTTAGGCAAATGTCTACAAGAAATGGGCAAGGGACGAAGCAACCTTACATATAAACAAGAATAGTGTCTTAGTATGAATCTAATCCCTAGAACCACTATTGTGTATGTTCTCAAAATATTTTTCAATCAAGCACATAGTCCTAGAAAAGAAAATTTGGGCAGCATTACGGTTCTTAGTAATGCTCAACTCTACAACTCTTGCAATCTATAGTGGGTGAGATCCAATCCTAGTACACTAAGGTTTTGACACATTCTAAGAATTTAATCAATCAAAGATGTGAAGGAAATATGGCAGCCTAACAAAAGACTACACCTATGGAGATTTCTTCCATAAGGACATTTATATAATGGGTGTTGCTACCACAATGAAAGTGGTTGCTACTGCTTGAGGTTTCGTACATGTGGTTTACCCAATAAATGGAGTGTCCACTATGGTTAACCCTTTCTAATCAAGGAAGACTCACAAAATTGGACCATGTGGGAACTTAGTTTGGATTCAAGGGTTCCAAGTTTCTAATGTGCCCAAAAGGGAATAGAGCATACTTCTATAGCCTCTTTACCTCACCCAAACATAGCAAATAGATTCATTGACATGCTAATTTGAAATCACTTCACTAAGTTTTAAAAACCCAACAACAATCACCACCAATTTTAAGAGAGAAAGTACTAGAAAATGTCAAAAATAAAGACAAACCAAGCAAGACAATGGAATAATATCAAACCCTTCCCTACCTATAAGGGAATCTGTCATCAAGAAGAGCTTCACATGTAAGGAAAGTGAATGAAACCCACTCTCTCAAGACACCACAAATAGTGTTCACAGGGCCTAATTACTATGTGAAACATGTATGCAAGAATGCAAATCTAGGTCCAATTTTAGAGCATCAATCAAAATGTTCAAATTACAAAAATATGTAAAACACTCAAGCCAAAAAAATGAGAGGTTCACTTTTAATTTCAAAGTCCAAATGTTATAGAGATGTATAAGAATACCTTAGATCCAAATCAATGTGTGAGTATCACTTCACTAATCTAACGAACCAAGCAAGCGCTCCAAGCAAACAACAAGCAAACTAATACAAGATAGATATGTCATATGCAAACCCTAAGGTTAGATCTCAAAATCTAATTTTTAAGAGTAATAATAACCAAAAAATAACCCAAATGAAAACTCACATCATGCATTGAGTCATGTGAAAATTAAATGCAAGTTAATCATTAAATGCCTTTTTTAAAATTTTAATTTTTGACATAGCCAACAAGATTGGATGTGTATGCCATGAATTTGGACCCAAAACCCTAAATACATAAAAGAGACCCCTATTAGAAAATAGAAAAAAATTCAAAATGTTAGAATTTTAGGAAAATATTGTCATTTGTGCTCTAGGGACCCATTTTGTCTAAACAGACCTTTTTTTATAAATTAAGTGTTTGAGACCTTATATGAGCTCTAAACTCAAAATGCAAAGAAACAACCCTATTTAGAATTTAGAGACCTTTCCAAAGATGTAGAGTTTTCTAAAAAAATTACTAATTTATTCCCAAAAATGATTTTTCATAAAAAATAAAGAAAAAATTATTAAAAGTACATATTAATTTGGAAAAATCTAAATTTTAAACCAAAGCTTCTTTGATATAAAGTCAACCTACAAAACCAACTTCAGACCAAAAAACTAAGCCGTTTGGGAGATATGATCAAATCTCTAATATCTAAAAAAATTTCATCTCCAAACAAATCCACACAAGGGGGTTAGCTCCAAAATAGCCAAAACAAGCATGTAAAGGTGGTTTGCCCCACAATGGGTGCCAAAAATGGTACTAAAATATTGACACACTTCTATGAGTCATTATGTCCAAGATTTCTCAAGAATGAGATCTCAAATGGTGACTCATAGCTCTGTATTCATAGAGTGCAAGGGTTTGTAATGGAAGCCCTTAGTTTGACCTAGTTTGTGCTCATGCAAGTACACCATAAAATGAGAGATTTAAAGAAGAAAAGTAAGAGTGCTAGTCTCCATGATCATCAAATATGCATACAATTAAATATGTAAACTAATCTAAATGATAACAATGCAAAGCAATGCAAGAAAGGAAATCCAATCTATGAAAGGAAATAACAATGCAAGATTAATCTATGAAAACAAATGTGACTCTAAGCTAATATAAAAATGTAAAGGATGAAACATGATGGTGGAAGCTATGGATGCATGAGAGAAGAAGACAAGAAGAGAGAAGTTGCAATGAAGCTCCAAACTCAAGTGCTCAAGCTCTCCTCCAAAATTGTTCTCCAAACCTGCAGCATAACAATACTATAGCAATGAATATCTATCCAAATGAGAAGGAGAGGGTTTCTTATATAGTCAATTTTGGAGGTGGGAGGCTTCTCACAAGCAATATGGGATAAATCAAGTAAGAGGAAAAAGCCCACCACTTAGAGATATGAGCAAAAAAAAAAAATCTTTATATGATTTTATTTGATTTATTTCCTTTTTTAATCAAATAGAGAGAGATTTAAGTAGGGATTTATTTATTTAATTAAAAGAGGGATTTTCTTTTAATTAAATAAGATAAGATTATTTAATTAAAAGAGAGACTTTAATTAAATAAGATAAAATTATCTAATTAAAGGAGAGATTTTCTTTTAATTAAATAAGATTATTTTATTTACTTTAAAGGGATGTTGTATTTTAATTTAAAAAGATAAAATTATTTAATTAAAAGGGAGATTTTCTTTTAATTAAAGAAGATTATTTTATTTATTTAAAAGGGATATTTTATTTTAATTAAATAAGATAAGATTATTTAATTAAAAGAGAGATTTTAATTAAATAAGATAAGATTATTTAATTAAAAGAGAGATTTTAATTAAATAAGATAAAATTATTTTAATTAAAAGAGAGATTTTCTTTTAATTTTTCAAGATTATTTTATTTATTAAAAAGGGATTTTTTCTTTTAATTAAATAAGATTATTAATGAAATGATCAAACTTTAGGAAGTATTGAAATAATTAAACTAATTGTAATTTGATCAATTAAAATGATTTGAATAGATTTAATAAAATATTGCAATGCATTGATTTAGGAAATTGATAAATTAATTCAGGAATTTGATAATTGAAGAATGGGGGGCCATAGTCTAAGTGACCATTTTAGGGTGTATACAAAGTGCACATAGGTAAGGAATCAAGTCCTATACCTATTCTACCATCACAGGGTGAAGTCTAGAAGGAAGGGGACAAAACTGAAGAGTTGAAGTTGACTACTCTACTAGAGGAACAAAATGCAATACAAACTCTAGTTATATTCCCAGTTTCTATAACTCCTCTCAGCAGTCACACTCTTGAAAGGTCGAGTACAAATTCTAGACCATTATAGATATCAAGGCCAAGTACTAGCACCCCAAAAAATACTAAAGCTACATCATATGGGGATGTTAGCTTAGATGAAGTAATTGAGTTACCTAAGTTTGATCTCAATACAATCACTATTGAGGAGATGAGCATTCTTTAGGAAGCTCTCTAGAGGAAGAAGAGGCAAGAACTACTAAGAAGAGATCATAAGCAAAAGAAAGTCTTACATGAAATTAAAGACATATTCATTGATGCTTTTAGCCTCCCAAAAACTAATGAAGATAAGCCTATGATTGAGAAACTTGTCAATATTGTGGACAAGATAGAAGATGAAGACCTAAATTCTAATGTAAAATTATCAGGATGGTCAGAAATAAATTTTCATACAAAGGTATTGGAGAAGATATCTAGGGCTATTGCACTAAAATAGGTTGATCTAGCAACCAAAATGGAAAGTGTGAAGAAGGTGTTAGAGAATATTTTCTCTTTATAGACAAAGCTATGCAATGTTGATCAGTTCACTAAGGAAAATCAATAGGCTATTGACTATCTTCAAGGAGATTTGCAACTCACAGGTACTACTCTTAAGAAATCTCCTAGTCAAAGTCAAATACACTTTCAATGGTTATTGGCTACTCATAGTAGGCTTATAGCATTGCAAACAATAGATGCAAATATTAGAAACACTCTAATTAGTATTCAATCCATATTGACACCTCACATGGAAGTGTTACACAAGGAGCTAGCCTGTACAAAAAATTTGATGAAGAAATATTCCCAACTTTATACACATGAAAGCTTAGTTGGCCTTGTTGCAAATCTAGAAATTCAATACCATTCATTAGGTGTAGCATATGAAAATTGGGATGTAGCATTAAAGATAATCATGGATCTGCAAAAGCCATTCTTGGATAAACACACAATAAGTGTACAACCCAGATGACATAAGTGTCAAACAAGGGAGAAAATGAAGTTTTGATAAAGCATAAGGTAGATATTCAGGGGGAGTAATAGAAGTAGAAATGAAAATGAAGCATTTACTCAAGGGGAGTGATGGAGTAATAAGGTATGACTAATAAATATAATTTTACAAATTTTGAATTTTTGAAAATTTTGTATAAAAGTCGAGTTATGAACATACATTGTCTAGTTTATGCTCATAATAAGGATGAATATGCCATGACAAAATTATTTTTGCCACTCATGTCAAGGGGGTGGGGGGGGGTGTTGTTGATCACATTTTGGTTTTGACAAGGTAGTGAAAAAACACTTAAGTGATTATCTAGTAGAAAATAGTGCATAGCATATGTAGAGCATAAGGCTCCAAACAATACATGTCAAACAATATGACAATTAATGCTGAGCACTAGTATGTGTCGAGCAGTCAATGCATGTCAAGTCATTCAGGTGCCAAGCCAACAAAAGGAGCTGAGAAAGTTAGTATGCATTAAGTGATTTAGGTGTCAAGTAAATAGTGAGTGCTAAGCTATTTAGAAGTCAAGTTATAGCATTAAGAGCATAGTTAAGGTCGAGCATCAAAGTCTTTGCATGTCGAGTAACCAGTCAAAGACATAGTTGTTTTTAATGGCATAAACTAATATGTAAACCATCTTTTTCTGACATAAACATTATTTTTTGATTGTAGAAGATAAGGATCAAGCCATATTGTGAATCTTGATATAGGACATGTATCCAATCAAATTATGGGATGAATTAGGCGACAATATGGATCAACCATAGCTGTTGATTTTGACCTAGCCCATTCCACCTATGTTTATTTAAAGAAAGAAAACTCTAAAGAGTTTGTATGTGTGTGATAGATGAATGCTAAGTGTAAAGAGAGCATTCATGGTGGCTATGGAGGCTATGACAAAGTTAAGCAATGTAGAATTAGTCTAGGAGGAATAGAGACAAGAAGTGAAATATCAAGGAAAGATAGATCTTATCAAAAGATCAAGTTACAAACATCAAAGATAAGATATGACATTAAGTAGCAGAGTGCTAATTGAAGGATCATGGTGTTGAATCATTCTAACAAGTGATTTAGAGTAAATATCCTAATAGAGTAGTCCTAACATGTTGTTGTAAATCTCTTGACCAGGTTCTTACTTAATTTTGAGTTAAAATCCTTTAGCAAGGTGAGACCTAAGAATCTTTGCAAGCCTTTGATAGGGAATACCCCTCACAATGTAGATCATAGTTTATAATCAAACACTTTGTAACCATAATTGGCTACACTTTACAACTATAGTAGTGAAGATTTGTGGGAGTCATCCCCACCCCAGTTTTACCTTCTCATTAGAGGGTTTCTAGGTAACCAATTTATTGTGTTATGTATTATTTACTTTATGCTATAAATGTGATGCATTGTTAAGTTATTTTAGTTTATATGTTAAGTTATGAGATGGATAATGGTAATATGTTTTAGAGGCAAAAGTTTTAAGTGTTGATTCAAACACCCCCCCACCCCTCAGCACTTACTTTCCCACTACTATTTCCAATATGATTTTAGGTCCCCATGTCATCCTCTAAGGCTGCCCAATCATCTACTAATAACCAACCCCAACCTAAAGGGAATCCCTTCTAGGTCTTGTTCATGACAAGGGCCTAGGAAACCAATGAACAAATAAGGCAGGCTAAGGGATACTCATCCCCATACTCATATACTAGCCTCTCCTAGCTGAGATGGTGATCTAGGATATCCACATCCTCAAACAACTCTTGTACTACTAACCTCCCCACTATCAGGGTCTGATCATAATAAACCTATGACATGCAAATTCTCATATTAGTTCACCTCATATGGAAGTCAAAAACCAAAAGCACAAATATCAAGACATTTCTATCATACTTACTGGATCACCATGGCATGGTATGCAAAGGATGTGATACACATCCTCAAGAGTGATTGTGGGCTCACCAATGGGCAAATGGAAGGTGTTATTCTCACTATGTCACCTCTTAGCCAATGTTGTCTATAACCAATGGTTCACCTAGATATGGGGCATGTGTAGCAACCAACCAAAACCCATACTCTCTACTATGGAGATCTCATCATCATCCAAATGAAAAATGACACATAACCCCACCACCTTAGGGATTTGATCAGCAATGCTAGAAAACAAAAGAACATCAGTACCAATGATAATAGATCAAGTAACAATCTAAACAACTAACCATGGAAGAAAACAATAGTCACATGCTCAAGTTATGTCTCTACACATGAAAATTTCTCAAAAATAGGATATGTGATACTTTTTATAATATTTGTGTGATACATTTTGTTGATACAGTATTATGCAATACTTCTTATAGTAGGCATGTGACATTTTTTTGTCAAGTGATACTTCACACAGTATTATGTGACTACTGGTTGCCTCTCATATGATAGGATCTCTAATAGTCGTGCAATACAATGTCATTGTCAAAAGTATCACACAATATTTTTCACAAGAAACACAAAAATGCATTAAAATATGTCAAAACATGCAATAAATGACTAAAAGCTCAAAAAAATTGAACTCTTATCAGGGCAACAAGTTGTGCTCAAAATAGTTTTGATGAGTCAGAATCCCTGCTAAAGCCATCACTCTCTCTCAAACCACTCAAAATCTCTCAAGTTCACAAAAGATAAAATGGGTTGAAAATGACCCTTGAACCCCTTATGTATCCTTAAACCCAATTTTGACCCATTTTACAAACCCCTTGAAATCTTGCAAAAATTGCATCCCTAGCTAATTTCAACATCCTAGATCCATTTTTGGGATCTAAATTGAAATCTTAGTTCATCTTTTTGGTCAAAATATTATTTTAAAATTTTATCTTCTTCTATGCAATTAGCTAACCTTTTAAGGTCTAATCTTTAAATCTTTCTTGGTGCATCTTCATTCCTTCATGTCTTCCTCATTTCTACACTTCTCACCTACTTCAATTCACCTCATTTTACCATATTTCATCTTTCTACTTGATTTGACCTAATTTTTATACTTTGTTCTTCTTGGTCAACTCTAGTCAAATTGAGGCATTACATCACTTTCTCGTAGTGACTCTTGGGTTCTATTCACATATTTTTCATCACAGACCTTTATCTATCTCAATTTAATGATACCTTTCTCATTTATGCATCCCCTCTACTTCATTTCAATTTCAATCCTAAAGGGGGCAGGCATACTCTATCTTTACTATAATTTGCATACTTGCTATGGCTGTCTATTTCTCAGAAGCCTATGCTTGACCTTTCCATTTTCTCTTGATCTATCTACTTTTCTTGATATTAGTACTCTTCTTAAATTCTTGATATCATTTATTTCTCCTTGTGTTTAGTACTATTATTACTAGGTTTTGCATTCAAGACTTGCTATCTCATTCTACACTTTTGTTCTTCAAAATTATATTTCTCTATTTGTTGTTGCTTCTTTATTCTTTGATGTAATGTGTTCCCAGATCGATCACACATTAGTCAAAGAGGGTGAAATGTAATCACCTAAAAATAGTCATCTACACTATTATCCCCCTTCTAGCATTTTGGTTAAATTATTTGATCATTACCTAGGCCAAATTTCTAAAAATCAATTGATTTAATTTTAACCTATAGTTTAACTATAATATCCTAATTCCATATTTGATTAAAAGAGAATTTCCCTTTTAATTGAATAAAAGACCTCATTATGGTAATTCACTCTTATGTGTAGGTGTTTTTACTATTTACAAATTAAAAGAAAATACTTTGTTTCACATGAAAAATCAAATCTTTCTCATTGGTGGAAATGATCTTGCATGTGGATCATGCCAAAACTCAACTCCCATGATTGATCATCCACTTCTTGGTCTTTATCTCAACTGTTGGTACATCTTTAAAATGGAGATCTCTCTCCTTCTCTAGGGATCATGATTTTGAGCTATTGTTATGTTTTAGGTTTACTTATAGGTTTTCTTGGAGCATTTTGTGGAGAAATTCTATCTTCTTGTCTTATTCTTTGCATATTCATGCTAGCATAGTTCATTTACAATAGCTTAGTTCCCTTTTGCACTAGCATAGATCACTTAGCTTAATTAGTATGGTTGTAACACTATCATATTGTTAACATAGTTGCATTGTGCATCTCATTTTAGCATAGATTCATCCTTTCATTGCATACTCAAGAGTTCTTTGACACTATCACTCTTGCTCTTGTGTAAGAAATCTCCCATCTCATGGTTTATTAGCAAGGGTTTCATCTCTAAGGCTCAGCTAAGAGATATTTTCATGCTTATGCACATATCTTTTCACTCCATGACTAGGGAGCTCTAAGGTATAATTCAAGCTTTCCAACTCATTAAATACCTTGGATAGAACTAGTAAAAGAAGTGTGTAATTCTAGTCTATAGGAATAACCAACTTCCCAAAGCCATATTGTCATACATTGTACAGTGGGTTCCCCATATTTTCCTCCCATGCCATTTCATAAAAATTTCTAACCTTATTTTAGGCATATGGATATCCTTGATTGATCCATATTTTCCTCTCTAATCCTTACACACTTCTACCCCAAATTTATTCCATTCATCCTAGGCAAGCTTCTTCTCTCTTGACCTTGCTAATTGGTCTAGAAAATCATCTTGGAGACATATTTCCATATAAATCACTTTGCTTAAATGTGATTTGGGAGAAATTATAACTCAATTCTTAGACTACAAGGCTTATGAGATTTTGAAAATTTCATAATTTAAAATAGGGTTAGAGGGTCAAAAAACCAAAGCAAATAGAATTCAACCACAAAAGTTTACCAAGAAAATTGATACAAAGAGACACAATTCAAAAAGACCAAGCCAAAAGATGAAACATACTTGGAAAATTCTCCTTTACAAGATTACCATTTTTGCATGAAAACACAAATTGTAGATGGCTCCTAGCTTCACAATGATAGCACAAATATAGAAAAGTGGAACAGATGATTTTATTGATAGCATTAAAATGAAGAAAAGAATTTCAAAAATAAGGAGAGTGCAAGATAGCTAGTTTCATTAATGCAATCGTCCTTTGATTTAATTGCCTTGCATTTGAATTTCCATCATTGATATCATCAGCTCAAAATATCAAGGGTTCTTTATTGCCTTGAGCACTATTAAAAATCCTCATTAGTAACTGGGCCCAACTTTCTATCCAATAGGAATAAAGAGAAACATTGTGTATGTTTCATTTGAAAATTAAACCTTCACTTAGAGGAGAGGAAACATAGCACCTTCTTGCATTTTCATGAGAAAACCTTGCAAGCTTAAGAAAACACTAGGGTTGTTGACCTTCTTCTTTGGTATAATAAGAGCCTTTGTTGTAACATTCTTAACTACTATGCATCTTCAATATTTAGTTAAAAGATCACCATCCAATTCCATAACATGCAAACATGTCAGCTCTTTAATAGTTAGAGAATTATTCTCTATCATGGCCAACCCTTAAGATGCATGGTTGCATCACATATTTTCATGAGAAACCTTGGAAAGAACCACCATCCAATCTTCCTTCTTTGATCTTGTAATTCACAGGCGGTGCTCTGGGTCCACTAGCAGAAACTATGTGGACCAATTATGCTTAGGTCCCATTGATAGCTTAGGTACCAATCACCTCTTCCTTTACCTGACCCCACACCACATGTAATAATCTCATATTTTCATGAAATTTTTTTGAGGCTCATAAAAATTCATTTTCATTGATCTTCTTCTCACCTTTAATAATTAAGGCATGGTCCTTACTAACAAACTAATCTTCTATCATGGATTATTTCAATGTGGTGTGATCTTGTGCATGCCATTAGGAGTACAACCAATGAGATGGAATTTATACACTTAGGACCATCTATTCTATGCTTGTAGAGTATAAGACACATGGTTGTGTGATATATTTTTGGGAGATCAATTTTTAGGTCTCAGAAAATACAATGACCGTCATTTTTTTTTCTTTATTTCAATATTTATTTTAATGATGTGGGACCTCCACTAATAGTTGGCAAGATCTCATGTTTATCTATTAGAGACTACAATTAGAATAATTTTTATTTTTTCATTGATGTCAAACCTACTATTAAGACATTTTCTAACCTATTGGAGAGACATTTACTAACAATATAGAGTTTCATATATGTTGATTGATGAAGAGGATTTGAAAAGAAGAGATAGCAAGGTAATCTCGTCAAGTTGTTGAGATGAGAGAAGTTAACTATTATGAAAATACAATGGGTACTTGATAAGTTAGTCAATGACAATATATGATTTTTTTAATCATTACATGAATTGAATCAAGCAAATGAAGTTGATGTATGAGTGAAATGACAAGAGTTGAGTTAAACTCTAAGAATAATTGAGTATCAGTGTTGGTTAGTCAATGAAGGAGCTAGAACAAAAGATTAAGGAACTTAGTAGAATCTGAAAAAAATTTCAATTCAAGTGATAGTTAATGCAGATAAAATTGATGAAGGAAGGTTAGTAGTGACTGAGTGTAGTAATGATTGAGAAATCCTATAGATGCTAAGAAAAATAGACTAGTGTATGTCGAACTACATATTGATGATCAGGAAGGAGAAATTAGTGATTAACGAGTGACAATAAAAGTTAGAGTTTGTAAGAGAATAAAATTTGAGGTTGACACAATTGATTTTTTGGATGAGTCAAAGTATGTGAATGATAAGGATTGATGAGTTGGAATATTTAATGCATGAAGAGATTTTGTTATACAATCAAAGCCAAGGATTTGATCATAAGTTTATAATAGTATCAAGAAAGGACAAGGAGAACAAAATGATGGAAGGATTGAATGAATATAACCTAACCCTAAGATCTAAAATGATGTTTAAGTAGAAAAACATCAAAATTAACTATTTAAGGAGGCACAAGAGATGTTTTCTAAGGTTGGTTCATTATTGATTGGTGATCTTAAGGATAAGTTGTGAGGAGTAGAGAACCAAAGAAGAAGTGTGAAGATATTAGTGAATTATGATTACTTGAAGGGATTCCAAGAAGATTGGTGATGGAGATGATAATGGAGGTCAGTCAAAGAACCAAAAGATGAGTGAATGGAGATCTAAATTTGCAAAGTGATGTGTGTTTTACAAATCAAACCTATTGTTACTTTCTAACCATTATAACTATCAAAATCCTTTAACCAAAGTTGACATAACAATCATTTTACAAATCATTTAGTCAAGGTGACATTCTAATGTAATGATCCAAATTCCTCTAAAAAGGCCACTCCTAACAGGGTGATTAAATCCTTTAATAGGGTCACATTTAATAGTGTTTTTTATAACCTTTAATAGGGTTGGCTCTTAATTGAGCTCACTTCAAAAGAGTGAAAAATTGGTAGCATGTTACTTGGTAGTTTTTCCCAAATTGGGTTTCCACATTAGATCATAGTGTTAAAGAGTTATTTACATGTGTGGATATTACTTTATGCATGCCATTTTTACAATTGTTTACTTTACTTCTAGTCAGCACACATATAAATAGAATAGAAAGATAAGTAATGTTACATTGCTAATATATTTCTATATGGAATGAATTGTTTTGTGAGATTTTTTGAATCTATTGAAAGTTTGAATTGGTGCATCTAGACCTAAGGATGACTGATTTAGCCCCCCACCCCCACCCATCTCTCAATTATTCTAAATTATTCTAACAATTGGTATGAAAGCATAGGTTCTTGTAAGGAAAGTTTGAAGGGACTCAAGTTAAAGATCAAGATGTACAAGAGAGAGATATCCAATTTGAACAAGGAGAACTTCCCAACATGGAAAAACTTGATGAGATTGCACTTATCTAGTATTGGAGATTCTACATCATACTACCTAGACAATGAATACATTGAGGTAACTAGACCCATGATAGTTAAAAAAATGAAAGATAAGCATGAACACAACCAAATTATGATTGAACTTGTAGCAAGCCTAAGATATGTTGAATTTGATGATATGAAGGAATGCACTACTACAAATAAAATGTGCTACAAGTTAGCAAAATCTATGGAGGAGACAAAAATGTATTGAGAGATAAGGTAGAAAGCTTCAAAGGCAAGTTTAATGATATGAGAATGATTGAAGGTGAGACCATTACACAATATTATGTACAAAAGAGGTGGTAAATACTATCAGAGGATGTGGAGGCATCATATCTAATAATATTGTGATAAGTATTAAGGACTTTACTTCCTATCTATGCTATTAGAGTTTCTATAATTCAAGAACTTAGATGTATAGCTAGTAATGGCATAACCTTGAATAGTCTAGTTGGTAGACTCACTACATTTGAACTGTCAAATTTTGATAATTATTATCCTTCTAGTGTTGAATCTACTTTTAAGGCTAAACTAAACCTTGATGGATCTAAAAGAAGAAGAAAAGAAAGCATGTGGAAAGTGATAATGAATCTGATGATGATCATGATGAGCTTGAAGCATTATTGGCTAGAATACTACCTAAGGGAAAAGAAAAGTACAAAGGTAAACTTTCTATTATTTATTTTGCATGTAACAAAGTTGTTCATATTATTGCAAGATGTACTAATAGAGATGAGGAGAAAAAGAAAATTTTCAATTATAGAGGAAGGAAAGACAATAGAGACAACCAAGGTAACAAAGACTACAAAGATAAAGGTAAGAAATCTTGCTACATTGATGAAGAAGATGCTTTTGATAGTAAGTATGATGATCATGATGAAGAAGTTGTGTTGCAATGAAAGATGACTCTAATGAAGATGAGAAAATTGCATTGATTTCACATGGGAGTAAGAATGGAAAATGGATAATTGATAGTGGTTTCTCACATCATATGGATGATGATACAAGTAAGTTTGAGAAGTTAGGACTTTATAATGGAAGTAGTGTTAAGTTTGGAAATGATGCACCATGTTATGTGAAAGGTAAAGGATCAACTATACCAAATGATAAGCTCAAATGTGACAATACATATTTGTTTGATGGTTTGAAATATTAATTGTTGAGTGTGGCATAGTTGATCAATTTAGGCTACAGAGTTTATTTCCAAAACAAGAAGGTAGGGATATATGATGTTATTGGTGAACCAATTGGAATTGGAGAGAAAACAAGAGGTAACCTATTCTATCTAGACCTATTTGAAGATACTTATTTATTTGCACAATTTGAGGATGTTTGGTGTGTCATAAGAGGCTATGTCATGTGAACTTTGATAACTTGGTAACAATTAGTAAGATTAAAAGAGTTAGAGGATTACCAAGATTAATAAAACCTAATAAGGTGATGTGCAAACAATGTCAAATGGGTAAAATGAAAAAGTCTAGTTTCAAGACCAAGACATATTATTCTAATGGTATTTTGGAACTGGTTTATACTAATTTATGTGGTCCTATTAGAGTGAAAAGTTATTATGGTGACAAATATTTCACTCTATTTGTTGATGACTTTTCTAGAATGATGATTGTGATGTTTCTTAAAGAAAATATGATGCATTTCAAATGTTTAAGTGGTATATGGCTAGAGTTGAAAAGGAAAAAAGAAAGATTCTAAAGTGCTTGAGATTAGATAGAGGAGGTGAACTCATATAAGATGAATTTAACATATTCTACAATGACAAAGGAATCAAGACACAAATGAGTGCACCAAGGACTCCATCACATAATGGTATAGATGAAAGAAAGAATAGATCAATTATGGATTGTGTAAGAACATTAATGATGGAGACGAATATTTTTCATAAATATTGGAGAGAAGTTGTAAGTACTACATTCTATACTCTAAACCAAGAACAAGTGAATAAAGTTACAAACAAAATACCTTTTGTACTTTGGTATGGCTATGCACCTAATGTGAAGTATTTCAAATTTTTTGGAAGCAAGTGTTATATATTGAAAGATGCAATAAAAAGAAAACTTGATGCAAAAAGTAATGAAGGTATATTTATAGGATATTCTACTAAAAGCAAAGCTTACATGTATTTGAATTCTAATACTAACAAGATCGTAGAATGTGCAAATGTTAGAGTTGATGAATTTGTAAAAAAGAATGATGAAAAATGCAAGAAAGAACCTAAAGACTACATAATTTTTCTCTATGTATATGAAGGTGAACCTAGCACCTTGCATGAACTAGAAAAGGTGGTTGTAGAGCATAAGTAGCCTAGCATTGTCAAGGTTATTTAGAAGAGTTCTATTGAGAATTAGTAGATTGCCGAGCATTAGGCTATAGGAGCTGAGTCATAGATAGACACTATTGACCATCAGATAGAGGGAACCAAGATGTAGCCAAAGATAATTGAAGAAGAAGAGCAAGATGAGCCCAATGGACCACAATAAGAAGAAATAAGACCTAAACCTATTTTGGTAAAGTATGTGAGAAGACATCATGTACTAGATCAAATCAATGGAGACAAAGGTTCAAGAGTCATGGAAAAAAGAAAACTAAAGGGTTGTACATGCTTATTATGTGAGTTTTAGCCTAAATTTGTAAAAGATTCTTTGGAAAATGAAGAATGGAAAGGAGAAATGAATCAAGAAATAAAGAAATTAGAGAAAAGTAAGACATGGAAATTAGTACCCAGACCAATGGATAAGAATGTGATTGGAACTATTTGGATTTTAGAAACAAGATGAATGAGGAAGGTGAAGTCACAAGGAATAAGGCAAGACTAATTTGTAAGGGATATGCACAAGAAGGAGTTGAGTATGGTGAAATTATTTCCCTAGTTGCAAGGTTGGAAGGAGTGAGAAATTTTCTTGCATGTGCTACTTACAAAGGATTCATTATATATAAAGTGGATGTCAAATCTTTATTTTTGAATGGAATGTTGGCGAGAGAAGTCTACAATGAACAACCCAAAGGATTTTTTTATCTTAGCAGGAAGAATATGGTATGTAAGTTGCACAAAGAATTATATGGTCTCAAACAAGCCTCTAGAGCATTGTATAAAAGGTTACACTCTTATTTGGTGAAAATTGGTTTTGTAAGGACAAATGATAATAGAAATCTATACTTGAAAGGTGAATCTAAGAACAATATATTGCTAGCTAAAATATTTGTTGATGATGTCATATTTGGAGGACATGATATGTTGTGTAAATCATTTGCTAATGAAATGAGGAAAGAATTTGAGATGTTAATATTTGGAGAGATCAAATTATTTGTTGGTTTTCAAGTCTATCAGATGAAGAATAGTATTTACATTAAACAATCCAAATATGTCAAGAAGATATTAAATACTTTTGGGATGGAGGATTCAAGACCATTTGGCACACCTATGGTTATTAGTCACAAACTTTCAAATAATTTTGATTCAACTAAGGTGAATCAAACATTATATAGGACAATGATTGCAAAGTTACAATATATTGTATATAGTAGACATGATATTGCATTAGCAGTTGGTATTGTTGTTAGATTTTCTACTAATCCTAGAGAAAATCACATGATGGTTGTGAAAAGAATACTGAGATATCTAAAGGGAATAGAAAACTGTGCATTATAGTACAAAAAAAGTGATAAGTTTGAGTTTAAAGTTTATACAGATATTGATTGAGTAGGAAATATAGATGACACAAAGAGTACAAGTGGAGGTGCTTTCTTTTGAAGTAGGAGATTGATTTCATGGACAAGTAAGAAGCACAATTGTATTTGTCAATTCATAGTAGAGGTTTGATATGTTGACGTAGTAGTGAATTGTTCTAATATTGTGCGGACAATCAATTGTTGAAAGGTATGAGGGAAGAGATCGCTAAACCTGTTGTGATATATTGTGATAATATGAGTGCTATAAAAATATTGTTAGTAAATATTTTGTCCCTCTTACTAACTTGGCTTTACCTTGACTCTAAATCCCCAAAATATGAGGAAACAATCTACCTACAATAGATTGGATTAGTGCATCTACTATGTCACTAATCCCTAAATTTTTAGGGTACAGCTCCCTACTATAAAGATATGTAGTGAATTATGTTTTTAGTAGATTAAAAAGTGGGGATGATCTTAACCTAAGAGCAATAGAGGAACCAGGATGCTCATAACTACAAACACCCTAGGCAAAAATAGATTTGGGAAAACTATAACACCTAGTGGAATGGATATCACAAGCTACATTAAAGTCCTTCTAATACTACTCCTACTCCAATCTAAATGGAGATTAGTCCTACTAAAATTTAATCTAGGGAGACAGCAAAGATGCATATGAAAGATGAAATGGAATCCACCTTAATTGATATCCCTTTGCCAAAATGGAATCTAGAAAGGAATTAACAACTCCAAATGCATTTGTCCTACAATCCCATAAATATTATTTTAAGATGCAAGGCTAGATTAGCTGAAGGAGACAATGAAAGGAACTTGATGACCTAATATTTTTCTCACCTAGTTTATGTGAGATTCTTTGAAAAAATAGGAAGAAATGTGTGCGAATAACCTAGGGTTTATGAGTTTTGTGTTAGCCCTTAAGAAAAACCCTAGGTGAAGTTTTATTTATTCTAATCTTTTGAAACTCATCCTATATCACTTAAATATTTTAAAAGTGATATATGCATATTTTCCATGCATATGCTTTTGTCCTAAGTTTTGAAATGTTTCTAATATTATATTTCATAAATGCTTTGTGTTTCCTAAGTTGCAACTATGTGAAACATTGTTAATCACAATAGCGCACTATTTTATGTCATGTTCCTTTTTAAGGTTTCAAATTGGTAAGGCAATCTACTTTCAAGTTAGATGTAGTTTTATTGTGATCTTTGCAAATGCATGTTTTTAAGTTGTAATGGGTGAAGTAAACAGAAGCACATGATCACATGCTTTGGTTGGCCTAGGGCACTGATTGTTTTGATTTTGTAAATAAAGGGAGGCAGTCAACACGAACTATTAGTGCAGCATCACAATCAATTAGTTAGATGGTCAAGGATAAGTTGTGAAGGTGCAAGGAGTTAATGCTAAGTTAAGGTTTTGGACTAGCATAGTGTCATAGGTAGTACAATTGAACCATGGGTTAGAAAAGTGAAGTCATGAATGCTTGTAATCATGTTGTCACTGGGTTTAATTGCAGTTAGGACTTTCAAGTTGTGAAATGGTGAAGGTAGCTAAATTGAAGGATATCACATGATTGCATGTAGCTTAAGTAACATCCTAAATTAAGATGTGAAGCTTTGAAAGGAAGATGAAAGTCAAACAAAACATTGATCACACATTCACATGTCAAAATCAAAGGGGAAAAACTTAAGTTGTGAGCATGCAAACACACTATGTGTTGCAATTGAAGTTAATATTGTTCCCTTGCATAGTTCCAAATGATGTTATAATTTTAAGCTGTAAAATGGTGATTGATAGTGAAGCACACATTTGCAAGCTTTCATAAGTCATTAGAATAATAAGTTGCAAAATTGAAAGGTAACAAAAGTGCTAAGTCAGCTAGCTGAGTGCACAATTGCATGGTTAAGTTGAATGCTTGATTTCAAAGTTGTGAAGGAGTGATAAGGTGAAATATAAAGCATCACATCATCACAAGCATAAAATGTTCTGAGGGATAGAGTGTGGTGAGGTTGCAAGATATATAATGAAAGGTTTGTCACAAGGTCAAAGTAGTCACATAGGTATGTTAAAATCTAGTTGAGGAGCAGTGATCAAATGAGAAACATAAGGTTTGCAACATTGCAAGCCAATTTGAGCAAGAAGAAAGATTAGGCGCAAGGATGCAAAGCATTAGAAAGAAAACCCTAATCACATGGTTGTAGCCTGAATTAAGGAAAGCATGGAAGTTGTAGTGAAGAGGTGATGAGCTATTTTTTTACATCATCATGACTACAAGTTTTAAAGCATGAAAATAGCTTTAATGGCTATTTGTCTAAGCTGGATAGAAGGACATGAGTTGGAGGTATGAAAATATGGAAAAAGAAAAGATTTTCCCAGATTTTTGAGGATTGATAGGTTTTCAAGTGTGCTGAGTTTGAATTGTCATTACTGCTATGCTCCCATTGCTGAAATACATAAAGTCTGAGAGATATAAAAGTTTTCTTTTTCATTTACATAATTTCTCAGAGTTTCCAAAGTAAGTTTTGAATTATAGAGTGATTCCTAGTGTTTTTCAATATCCAATATACAAAATTAGCAAAATTACTTGCAAAAATGGCCCAAAGAGAAGGTGAATTGATTGCACATGCAATAAATGAAGAACCAACTACACCACTAAAAGCTCCCAAGACAATTGTAGAAGAATGGATACACATCTTTCCTGGTTCAACAAATGCTCAGAATACTAATGACCTTTGTTTCAAAGACCCGTATGCAATGTGTAGAGATGTAGTTGTCCCTAATAGGGATGAGTATGAATTGTTTTGGTTTTTCTACAAGAACAAAGTGAAAGAAGTTCAAATATGTAACCCTTGGGTGAAAAATTTAGGAAAATTGATCAGGCCATAAGTGTTTGTAGACGTGGACCTAGTCAAGGCATTAATCAAATGTTATAATCATGTTAATAAGTTGTTCCATAGGAAGGATAATAACATTTTTCTAGCATTGGATAAGGATACATTCATAGAGGCATTCAATTTGGGTGCACCTATGTCATTGCTAATTGATATTGAAAAGTTGAACAAGAATTTCACAAAACATAAGAGCTTTTATATGGGTAAAAATATGACTAGATACATTCTAAAGGTAAAGAAGGTTGTAGGAGAGATTCCAAAGAAGAGAGATGTTGAGAAAATTATACCCTTGGATTTCTTTCAGATGTACTTTAAGAATACTATGTTTGGAATTGACAAAGCCCTAGGTTCAGATGGAATTTTGAATGCTTCTGGGGCACATTATGTCATGGCTTTGAATATTCAAGACCCAAATCATTATGTTGGATATGATTTTGTGGAATACATCATTGAGATTATTCACAAGGAGATCATTGCTACCCAGTGGGGAGAGGTGAAAGACTTCAAGTTCTATCACTACTCCCAAATCATGCACCTTATCTTGTCTTAGAATGCTAAAATATTTCACTAGAGCTTCTTCAAATCTACACAAGAGTGTGGAGAGAAGTTATCAGTGCAAGATGGACATGGGTATGGAAAATCTACTTCCCATATTCAAATGTTAGCTCTTTCTATAATGATTTGTTTATCCAATTTTGAAAATGATAGAATGTGTAATTAAGAGAATCCCTAGGAATGTTAGGAAAGTTGTTAGACCTAAATGGTGTTTTGATGCTAGAAAAAAATTAACTCATGATTGGGATAGTGTTTTATTATTTGAAGAATATATTGTTATAATAATTTTTGGATGTACCCAACCACCCCATATTTTTCCTAAATATGTTGCTGAGAGGCTAGGGTTGGTAGAAATATTTTTACAGCTAATTTCTTTGAATAGAGAATACTTAGGAAAGGGTGTCAAGAAGGGAACATTTCTCTGTAGATGTACTAAGGTAGGAAACTTTTAAATTTGCAAAAATATCATTGAGAAAACCAATTATTTTTGCAAAATTATAAAATCATAATTTGGCCAGCTAGAACTTATGACCCATGCAATGTAGTTAGGCATGCCTTGAAAAGTATGGGAGGATATAATATGTCCCCTACAAAACCTATGTGGGAAGAAGACATTATTACTAATGTGTTAAGTGAGGATGTTTGTAGGGAAAGAATGATTAAATGTAAAGATATTTTCAATTTTGAACATAAAATGAGAAAGGAAAACCCATGTTTTAAGGGGTTTTATCTTGATGAAGAATACTGGTCTAGATTGGATAAGTATGTAGAGAATTTTGATGAGTTGGTGTCTCAAGTCCCAAAGGAAATTAGAAAGAAGATTGACTCAGAATATTCTAATGATGAATACATAATGGAGGTATCTGATGAATAAGATTAGTTTAAAGATAACCAGCCTAGACAAGATGTTCCTAAGAGTTTTGCATGGGCAGAACAAAGGCATAAGAAGTGTAAAATGATAGAAATACCAAATAAGGCTCAACAAAAGGCTCTCCAAATTTTTCCAAAGGTGAGAACATACTTTGATGATGTTAGAAAAAGATTCTTAATGTCCCAGGCATCTAAAGATGAGCAAAGAACAAAGAAATTGCAGATAGAAGCTTAAATGATTAATGACAGAATCTATTGGTGTTTTTCAGCTATCAAGCAACAAAATACTCAATACCAAGATAATAAAATCACACATAATCTGAGGATCAGCAACTTCCTATAAAAAAATACATGCATTTTCTATCTAGATCCAACTTCAACAAAATCAAATAGATTTTCTACTCTTTACCCTCTACAAAACCAAGGTGGGTATACTTGAGGGATGGAAGATTTTCAATCTAGTATCACATACATATTTGGTTCATTCCATGACATTTTACCACAATGCACATCCCTTAAAGAATATTTGATCATAATTCTTCTTAGATTTACAAGTACTTCTAGCAATAGTAGCTAGCTACAACTCAAAGATTAAATACAAAAAAGTACTAACCAACATTGATATTCTTTAAACAGTAAGGTAAAACTAATTTTGAACTTAAGCTTAATCCTTGTTCATGACCTTTCATATGCAAGCTACATCAATAGATCAATGCCTCATCCATTCGGACTTAGAGATCATCTAATTTTTAGATCTAATTAATTGCATTACAATCAATATCATCAGCAATTCTCATTGAAACTTATTCTTATAGACATCCTTCCTATTACCAAGGAAATCCTATCAATCTCAATGAAGCATTTACTTAATTCATTGAATTAAAAGAAATAGTTAATTGACATACAATTTGATTTAATTATATTCAATTGAATAAGCCTTGCTCATACAACATCAACATAACCAAGTAATAAAATGGAGACAAGATTTAGCAAGAACAAATATGGGGATAGTTCATCTTTGTATTAATTTCCTTTGAAAATTGTATCCAATTGAAAATGGATGGGAACAACTCAAGATAAAACATCCAAATCCGGCCAAGTTAAAGTATTCTCCTAAAATTTGTAGAGGAAACATATCACAAAGTATAAATCAAGAAAACTTGACCGAACAAGCTTAATAAAACACTAAAAAATGCAATGATTCAGACCCTTTCTCTAGCCCTAGGATCTCACTTATATAGTGTGAGATGCAACAAGCTTCAAGAATAGAGAAATGATAGCTATCCTTTAAATAAAAGATATTTACATCTATTGCTATCACAAAAAAAAAATTATACAACAGAAGAACTTTACATCAAAGTATTCTCTTGGTGGACCCATTTTTTTGTTACATCTTTAAATACTATGAATTCCATGATTGGCTTTGTGCCATTCTAAATCCTCGAAGACTATAGCCATTAGGTTTCCCAAAGATGTGTCTGGTTCTGATGTTTTCAAGTTTATTTTAACTCAGGATTCTCCACTAGCATCATCATGAACTGTTAGGATAATAGTTATTTTTGAGTCTTTAGCTACCACATCATCAATTTGGTCTTCTAGACTAATAGACATAATTGGTTGTTCTATTTCTATTGTTGAGGGTGACTGTTATGTTTTTCTTTCTTCTTCTAAGATATAAATTATTTGATCCCCTTCCAAACCCACACCCTCTCCTTCTGTTGCCACCTATTTTGAAGACAAAAGTTCTTCCTTCCACTTATTGAAAATAGTATCATCAAGCCAATCAAAATTTAGGATCTCCTGGTGCTTTTTTATTAAAAAGCCTCCTATTTTCTCTATTTGAACAAAATCATTTCTAATATTATTATAAAATAATTGTACTTTGGCAAATTCTTCATTAGTCATTTCCCATAGTACATGCCCCTTTTCATTTATAACCTTGTTCATTCTGTGGCATAATAGCTCATCTAATTCCTTTCCCCATTCTTGCTTTTCTTTTATTTTGTCAATCATTTTAAGTGCACTAGGAAAGAGATCAAACTTTTCTTCTATATACTTAGAAAGACAAATCATAATTCTTTTTTGAATAGAAACCATTTTTTCATCAAATTCTATTAGATCATTAACTATATCAAAAAAAATCTATTTGATCACATGAAAAATTGATGACAGGGATACACATAGAAGTAACATCATTATCCCTTTCCTTCCATTTCTACACTATGAGATTCAATGTATCTTCATCTCTCCTTATTTCATTCCACGTCTCGAGGACTCTTGCCAACTGATCATAGAAAGTTGGCCAGTCAATTTTGTCTACTAAGTACAAAATTATTTTTTAGTTTCTCTTCATATTGATTATTTAATTCAACATGCATTTTGCATAGTTTATTTTTTTCTTCTTCAAATTCTTTTGCAATGTAGAACTCAGGTCTCTCTGGGGTATCAAGCAATTCAACAATTGGGGTAGATTTTAATGGCTCAAGTGGGGGGCAAGGATACACAATCCTTGGTCTGCTGAGCTCTTCCACTTTCCTCCTTCTGAGATATTTATCCATTTGGGATATCTAATTCTCCAACAGTTGTATCCCTTTTCCTCTTTCTTCATATGCCTTAAGTATTTCTTCAAACTTGGCATTGAGCTCTAGGAGTTTACTCTTTTCTTTCCTAGCTACCACACTCCCAAGAGATAGCATTTCTTGAGCCATTTTAGTGACCTCTTCACTATCAACTTCATTTTCTCTGTACACTGTGAGTGTACCAATATGCTTAGAACTTTAAATCTCTTGAATTCTGGTCTTATTTCACTTTTTAATGGACCAGATCACCAAAGATTGGTGATCATTGCTAAATTTCAACCCTCTATGTGCTAGTAATATTTCTTCTTTAGTTTTATACTACACATCTTTCTCCTTTCTAATGGAATCAAAAATTATAGCATTAGTTATGTCCCATTCTGGTAAAATCAAAACTCTTGATTCTCTGATCAATTGTCTCCTGGCCTCAAGTGTTATAGAGGAAAAGTCCTCCAAAATTTTGGCTTTTACCTCTTCCTCAATTTTAGAGTCCAATTTGTTTGATTGCTCTATTTTTATTGTTTTACAGTTTTCCTTAAAATTGCTTGTATTTCTCCTCCACAAAAAATGCACAAAGGCTCTAGATTTAATGAAATTTTCATCATCTATAAACTTTTGAGATGTTGTACAGTAATGGGATCTATCTCCTTAACTCTATAATCAGCAACAGTGAGGTCAAAGGATCGCATACGAGGCTCCTTAGGCACTCCCCTTTCTATATCAGCAATAGTGACAATTATATCTCCCTCCCTTCCAATTTGCCTCAACTACTCTCTCAAGGATGATTCATCATCTATTCTAAGTAATACTTGCTTACTTGAGAGGAGGAACCCTATTCTAACCTTTGTCTCTTAGGGGAATCTGTGTCAGATGGACTCTCTGTGTTGTATATTTTGAGCCACAATGTATTCAACCTTCTTCTATAGTGTGTACTAGCCTGGAGTCACAACCATTCTACTCCTTGTTCTTGTTTCCACCTTAGTAGATGTATTTGGATATGCTCTAGCTAAGATATCCTTCTTCTCATTTAAGGTTTGCATTATCACAGAAATATTGTTCATCAGAGCATTCAAATTTGGCTCCCCAATATTTTTTATCTGCCAAGGGGTTATACTCATGCTCAAAAGCATTAATAAATTCCAAAACTTTACTAAAAACTACCCATTTTCTTTTCTGACCTCTTGTTCTTGTAGTGAAAATACATTTCTAATAATATCTTATGGGAAATACATAGTTTTTACAAGAACGTTAGCTTTAGTTCTCTCCCTAAGGAGGTCATAAAATCCCTTTGGATCAATGTATCTAGCATGGGATTGGGCGATTGAATATTTATGCAGAAATAGGCTCAAATTTCTCCATCCTTTTTTTAAAAAAACAAAATCATGTATAATAGTAACAATAGGGAAGAAAGTACCTTTACCCTTTCCCTAAATATCCCTTTCCTCAACTAACCCAATCTACCATAGTAACTTTTTAATTTCCTATCTTCAAAGCCACATAAAAAGGTAATACATGGGGTTTTCCCTAAAAGCCATAGACTCTGATAATAGTGGAAATAGGGTATGGGATTATATCCCCCCAAGTATGACTAACCAAGAGCCCCTTGGCATAATCCTTTGGTCTTATCAATTCTAATAGAGGCTATGGAATTCTTGGACTATCCCCTTTCAAAAGCAATCTAAGCCTTGAAGCAAAGTATTTATTAAATCTAACATAACCAACATCTGTGACTTCCCAAGTCATATCAGTGCTCCATAATTGTACTGGGAGCTTCTCTCCATCTCTCTCTAGTTCCAATTTCATTTCTTTGGAGAAGAAAGTAACTCCTTTATACAGACATATATACATCAAAAAAGAATACCAAAAAAATTGCATGTTTACCTTACCTTGAGCTATCCTAATTAAACCATTATGAATTTCCTTAGCTAGATAAGTGGATAAATCAGAATTGTGCTCATTCAAAAATGAAGGGTCTGACCTATGATGAGGACAATGGAGCCTTGAATATATTCTTTCTCATCCATTCCAAATATCTTACAGAGAGAAAAATACAAAGCCTAAGCCCTAGGATTAAAGTATTTTTTTCATTAAAGGCTCTGGGGTGTATAGTGTAACTAGAGGAAGTGACCCAATTTTAACAATATGTTACTACAATGATCCTTCCCTCAATTATACCCTTTGTGCATCATACCTTGCCTAAAATTCTTTCATATCAATTTTCTCATGGACTACCTTATAGGGATTGAGCTTAAATACTTCTATGATTAGGGCAAGTGAAACCCTAAAGAAGCTGTCTCCTACATGGTTTTTTACAATTCTAGTAATGGGGTCATATTTCTTGGTCATGTCAATTAAAAAATCACTGTTAAAGAATACAATAGGAACAACCAATTTTTCTATGTCAAATTCCCATGCATTGTTGAACGGGGTGTCCAAATTGCGTTCTGCAAACCATTTTTTGAACAATTCCAAACCCCCCACTGAAACTTGTGCATCTCTTACCCAATTGGCCCTGTCATAGAAACCCTGACCTATAACCAACCTAGGGTTTTTAGGGATGATTTCTCTACCTTTTGCTAATTCATTCACAGATAGACGCATTTGTTAAAGAAAATTATCATGAACAGATCTTTTTAGGTAATCTGTCTGGCCAAAAAATCCTTTTCGAGGAGGCATCTTTAATTTAGCTTAGCAAAATTATAATTTTTTCAACTTTTCAAGAGTTACAAACCACTTACTTAGCTGATTTATACTTCCTTTTCTCTATGAATTATGTTTTAGATTGTTGAAAACCTTATAGAATCTCGTGCCCTAGCTTTGGAAACCCTTGTGCTTTGAAAAACTTACAATTGTGTGACTCAGTAATGGTGAATTTTCAAGTTACTCTGTAGAATTAAGGTCACACAGAGTAGCCCTAAATAGAATTAATGTCTCTAATAGTCACTTTTGTGTCCATCCTCAAATTTCAATTTCATCTGTCGATCACACAACATCTAATAACCTTAATTGAAAATAAAAAGTTGCTTTAAAGTTTTGAAGTCCTTGCCACATGTCAAGTAGGTGCTTCCTCACTTTGCTTAAAGCTTGAGCATTTTCTTAATGTGGTGAAGTGTTGATCATTAATCTTCTAAAGATTAATGATCATGGAAAATCATGAAGAATTAGGCCTCATTGGCACACTCAACTCTAGCCTGGTAGATACACATCACAATTTACCAATTACTATGCTCCATTTTATGACCCCTTTCCACCCTGGCGTGACTCAATAACTCTTCTTTACAAGAGGTCCCACCTTGCCACATGATAGAATGGTGCTTCCCTGCTTTGCTTAAAATTTAATCAAGTTGATAATGTGGGTAAGCATTTCCCATCAGTTTTACCAAGATTAATGGTGTTACAAAATCATGCCTTTGTAAAAACCCAATCATCCAGACTAACCAATAGAATGTTTCCCCCTTTGCCAATGTGTATGAAAATTTCCATAGTATAGACTATGTTATTTCATTTTATTTATTAATGGGTCCATGACATCATCATATGCCACATGTGTTGTTGGTGCTTGCCTGTATTATTTAAATGTCGAGCACTTTCTTATAGTAGTAATACGCTATCCACTGATCTTGAAAATATCACTGATATACAAATTGTGTCTTGAATTATGTGAGGTACCCTTTTTGATGTCATCAGGGACAAGTGTCACCAAGGCACTTGCCCACTTTGATTAAAAATCCTCGCATCTTCTTAAAATGGTAATGCACCCAATGTTGATCTTCCCAAGATCAAAGGCTCAACAATATGTTAATAAAAAGCAACCTCAACATTTGTCTTAACCAATAATATTACAAGAAAATGAAATGTGCAATTGATAGGTATTGACAATTGTAAAAAGGATCTGATGATGTTTTGAAAAACTCTAATGAGTTTTATTCTTTGTGGTGTAGTCAAGACCCATAATTAGCAAGTTCTACATGGCAAGTAGGCACTTTCCCACTTCACTTAAAGACCATGCATCTTCTCAATGCAGGCATGTGCTAAGCGTTGATCATGGAAAGATTTATGGCTAATCAAAACAAACTGCCAAAGTTAAGATGTTTCAAAACAAAACATAAAGAAAGGTAACCACAATTAGGGCTAGCTTAACAATAAAAAGGTTAATTTCATAGAAAATAATAAAGTAACCTTCATAAAAAAGAAAAACTTAAGATGAGCATGTCTCACACAATTTAGAATAAGGAAATCATATTTAATTATCTTTTTTGAAAGCTAGGGTAGACAAACAAGGGTTTAAAAGACCTTTATGAATTTTGAACTAGGGTTTCAACAATTAATAAAATTTTCAAATAAAAACCCTAGGGTTTCTCACTGTGAGGAACAAAATATCATAAAGGGTGAAAAACTAGGCCAACAGTGGCTTTGTCTGGGGATAATGAATAGGCAAGAATTCATATGAGGGCTCAGAATCCTTGGGAGGAGTAGACCACAAATTTGACCATTCTTCTTATTTGACAATTTTGAGAAGGCAACAGCACCAGAAAAGGAAATATATACAAGGGCTATATAAGAAGACACAAAAGATTCATAGAATGTACAGAAAACCTAAACTAATTTCATGGAAGAAACAACTATTTTTAACAAAAATACCTCTTAAAGAACTATCCATGAACTGGTAGTTCAAGAATATTGCCCAATAAATCTTTCAGAATATAAGAGTCCTCTCCCTATGTAGTTTCAATTAGATAGGGGCCTAACCATATTGGATCAAATTTTCCATGTTTTCTCTTATCCTAAATCCTAGCATTTCACATGAGGACTAAATCTTCAAATTCAAATTTCTTACTAACTATTCTTTTGTCATAGAGTAATTTGACTTGTAATTGCAATTTTTGGTTTCTCAGAGATGCTTCTTTCCTAGTCTCATTTAGCCCAACTAACTCATCCAACCTTTCTTGCATATCATCAATGATGTCTTCGTCATACATTTGAATGTAATTATATAAACTCAGTAGGTTATCCTGAGGCATCCTTGCTTGGATCCCATACACAATGTCAAAAGGTGCTACTCCTATGGTTTTCTTCATAGTCACCCTATCAGCCCATATTGCTAATGGCAATTTAGAATCCCAGGCCTTCTTGTTATCATCCAATGTTCTTTTTATCACTTTCAACAAGCTTTTATTTGTGGATTTAGCTTGTCCATTTCCTTGTGAATAGTAGGGGGAAGATGTTGATCTTTTAATTCCATATTTATCACAAAACTTTATAAACTCCTCAAAACTAAAACACATTGCATTATCTATCACAATCCTCTAAGGACAACCAAATCTTGAAATGATATTGTTTAGTAGAAAATTATTAACAACCTTACTAGTTGCATTTCTTGTTGGAATTGCCTCCACCCAATTTGTGAAGTAATCAATAGCAACCAAGATCCATGAATAACCAGTATTAGACTTAGGAGAGATCTCACCTATTAAATACACCCCCCACTGTTGGAATAGTGCTTGAACTTTCACTAGTTTTAATTGAGTGTTACCTGAGAATTTTAGTTTACCTACAAATCTTTGATAGGAATCACACTTTTTGACCATTACTTGAGCATCTTTGAAAAGGGAAGGCCACAAGAATCCATCTCTCATTACTTTATGTGTAGTGGTCTTGGCCATATAATGTCCACCACAGACTCTAGCATGCATTTCCTTTAGTATTTCTTTTGATTTCTCTTGATCAACACATTTTAGTAGCACTCCTTCAAAGTTTCTCCACCATAAATTATTCTCAACAATGATTTATCTAATGGCTTACAACTTTTTTCTTCCTTTCTCATTTTTAGTCAAATGGGAAGGAGCTTTCATATGCTATAAATAATGAATAAAATTAGTATACCATTCACAATGATTCATATCACATAGATCTGATCTTAGGTCATCTAATATCAAATTTATTTGATTAGCATCCAATTTGGACTAAGCCATAAGTTTAGCTAACCCTTGAGCCCTTACCAATTTTTTAATCTAGATTTCAATATTAAATTATTGGATCCTATTGATCCATCTATGTCTCCTACCTGACACCTCCTTCTGAGAAAATATGTCCTTGATAGATGTACTAGGTACAAATGCAATGACAATGGCACCTACCAAAATAACAACTAAAAACCTTAACATCTTTCACTAAGGCATAAGCCTATTTCTAATTTATTTCATATTTCAATTCAGTAGGTTGGAAATATTTTCTAAAGAATGCAATAGGTTGCTCATATTCATCATTCTTATGTAAGAAGACTGCAACTATAGTGTGAAAAGATGAAAAAGAGGATATGTGCATTGGCTTAGTGTAATCTAGGGTTCTAAGAATTGGAGCATTTTAATAGCAGTTGTAATATCTTGAAAGGTCTATGAAGCTTCATCATCCCAATTAATAGTAGCTCCTTTCTTAAGCATTTTTGAAATAGGTCTACTAATTTTAGCAAAAATTTTAACAAATCTTCTTAGAAAATTAACTTGCCCAAAGAAAGATTGTATTCCCTTCATATTTTTTTGTCTTGGGCACCTTATCAATGGCTACCACTCTCTCAAGATCTATCTTTACTCCATCCTTTGAGACTATATGTCCTAGTAATCTACCTTCAGTTAACCCAAATCTACATTTCTTGGGGTTTAAGGACACCCCATATTCCAAGGCTTTGATAAAGATCTTTTCTAAGTGTCTACAATGGTCTTCAGCCTTCTTGGAATAAGCCTTAAGGTCATCTTGGTATACTACCATAAATTTATTGATGTAATCGTGAAAGGCTACATCCATAACCCTTTGGAAAGTTGATCCTACATTAATCAACCCAAATGGCAATCTAACATATACATATGTACCCCATGGAGTTGTGAAATCTATTTTGAATTTTTCATTTTCTTTCACTAGGACTTGGTCCTATCTTGAGAATCCATCCATCATAGACATCAACTCAGACCTAGTTACCTATTTCAACATAGCCTCCATGTTTGGCAACCCATAATTGTCTTTTAGAGAAGTTATGTTCAAGTTCCTAAAATCTACACATAGTCTTATATCTCCATTCTTTTTTTGGATAGGTACCAAGTTTGAAACCCAAGTAGAATTCCTAATTGGTTTGATTATCCCTCCATCCCTTAGCTTCATCAACTCTTCTTGCATTTTGGGGGCTAAGGTGGGATTTATAGGTCTTTGCTTCTATCTAAAGGGTTTAACATTATATTTTAGTGGAATAACACGATGGAATAGGTCTTCTGTTTGTATTTTCTCAAAAAATCAATCAAAGGTCTTCTAATTTTAGTTGACAAATTTTGACCAATATAAACTTTCTTTGGAGCCTCAATAGTACCTAGGTTTGTCTCTTCAAGTTCTTGAGGCTTGTTATCTCTAATTCCAGGGTTTACCCTATCTTGGTTTTCAAAAATCTTTTCTAGAACAACCAACCCTTTAGGCACTTTATTAGTTTTTAGTTGTTTTATCTCTTGACCAAAAATTGTTTACTTACCATATATGGTTTCAATTAGATCACTATAGTCTAACTCTTGACCATGATACTTGTCTTCACTTAACATAAAATTCAAAATATCCTTATCATCCTCAAAGACTTGCCAATGTTCAATATTATCTGGTATTGAAGGCCTATTCTAAACCTCAATCTATGAAATTCCTACAAATGACATATCATTATGCTTGATTGCTACACTTGCCAATAGGTTAGCCATTTTGTTTTGACTTCTATCCTTCCAAGAGATACCGAATACATCAAAAAAAATCAATCTAATCCTAGACAACATTTCTATGTTGTTTCAACCTTTTATTTTTTGATCCATAAGTTTCCTTTATTTGTAAAACAACCAATTCAAAATCATCTATGACATGCAACTTTTTAATTCCATGGTGGGTGGCATTTTTCAATCCTAACAGAAGAGCTTCATACTCTTCTATGTTTTTGGTATAGGAAAAATTCAAGGTGAATAAATATCTAAAGGCATTCTTTATAGGAGAAAAAAAGACTACTCCTACCCCTGAACCTTCTTTAGAGGTGGCCCCATCAAAGTACATGGTCCACAAGACTGGTGAACCCATACAACATTCCATTTCATGCTCAATTACAACAAGCAATTTTGAAACTTCTTGAATAATTAGTTCTGCTCTAACAACATTCACACTAGTGTCTAAGAAACAAGTAGAATCTTTGTCAATTTCTTCCCCAAAAATCTGATTAACCCTTGGCTCTATCTACTTTAATAGCTTTATCTCCAATATGAAAAGTTGTATAGGATAGGCCACATTGTAGGCTACCTCCCATAGCAGCACTCCATTTTCTAGAGAGAAATATTCCATAATGTGGAGGAATATCAACAACAAGGACTGACAAAGTCAGTTATACCTCAGAGTATGTAGCTAGCTTAAATGGCAATGTATTGATAGTACCTATGACTGGTACTTCCCTGGCATCCATACCTCTACATCTTCCCTTCTTAGTATCTAATTTCAATCCTAAGGCTTCCATTACTTTGAAGGGCATAATGGTTTTAGAGGCTCCTAAGTATATCATGCAATTTTTAAGGTTTTTCCTTTTATAATCAGACTAAGAAAATATGTCTCAATATCTTCTATATAAGCTACCAATGAATCATCCAAAAACATTTGAGGAATTTGAGATATAATACTACTATTTCCTATACCACCCAACCATGACAAGGCTTTACTTTTATGTTCATCAATTCCAAACAATTCAAACAAAGGTATTTTGATAGTTATCTGTGATAGCATAGAAATCATATCAATAGGTTCAGACATAGTGGGCTTTACAATAATACCTAGAATAGAAGTCTTTTGGATAGCAGGCAATATCACTTGCTTGATGGTATCAGAACTTGACTTCTTCTCTTGAACAGATGTTTTTAATGTCTCATTTGTTTGGAATTGAACTTTCTTTTTGGGTTCCCACTTCTTGGTTTTGTTGCCTTTAACCTTAGTTCTTTATACATTAGCCTTCTTATTGTCATCTTTTATTTTATGTGCAATGTCCTTTATGAATATACCAGAAGGTTTAATAGCATCATTGTTAATTGTTCTGTTTCTCAAATTATAATTACTATGAACTTGAGAAATCATCTTTGTAGTGATTTTATCAATTTCCTCTTAGGAAGGCATTCTTAAATTTACATGGTTAACTTCAAAAGATGTAATACATACTTGATCTTCATCACAACCTTCATTATCTGAGAATACTTACTAATGGTGTAACTAGTAGACAATTCTTTGGTTTGCAATATCATTTTCAGGTTCCTCCAAATTAGAATCTACATAATCATCACACATGTTAACCATATTATAGCTTACATCATCGTGACCTTTTTCTTCTTCTTCTTTCTCATCTTGTGCATTTTGATCTAAAGCAAATGATTGAGCAACCACACAATAATCTAAAGAGTGAGGTGATTGACATATAAGGTACCATGGTACATCATCATTCATATTAACAGAACTCATTTATAGAGGATCTAGTGTACCCTTATCTTTTACATTTTGGGTCTAGTTATCAATTGGCTTACCATCTTTCCACTGAGTAGTGTAGGGGTAATTCTGCATTCTTGGTTATCTATTAAAATGGTTATTATTCACTAGGGCCTTTTCACCAACATTAGGTTTTTATGTGTTGAAATTTGTTGGGTTCATCTTTTTTAGCAAGTCCAACACTTGACCTATTGTGGGTTCTTCGGGCTTCTCACCTACAGGAGCTTTATCATTTTATTTCCTATTGTTCTTAGGATTAAACAACTTTGTATCATCTCTCCCACCTAGCTTACCAGATGCTTTTTTGTTATTCTCAATATTTACTACAAACTTGAAAGCATCTCTTAGAGTTGTAGGCTCTTTATCCCTCAATTGATAAGCCACCAAGTTATCAAAAGCATTAAAGTATGTTGTAAGGCATACATCTTCATTTAATTTCATGAACTAGAATAATTTGTACATTCCCCTCTAAAATCTTGCATTAAAATCAAATGTAGATTCATTAGGATTCTTCTTGATATTATTGAAATCATTCATCATATAACAAGCATTAGTATTGTCTCCATATTTTTCTTTGAACAAGTTCAAAAAATCATTCTACGAACTAATACAATCATCTGGAAACCTCCTAAACTAATCCCTTGAATCCTCAATCAATGAATGTACAAACAATTTTATCACTAGATCTTCATGTTCAACTTCAAAATAGTTCAACATATCTCTATAAACTCTCATGTACTCCTCACCAATAATAGCATTATTTCCAGAGAACTTGACAACTTTTTCTCTTAGATCAAAAGATATGGGATGATGAAAACCAGGAATCCCTACAAATGATATTTGTCTTTATTTTTCCATATATATATATATATATATAGGTTTTTTCTAAAAACCACTAGCATTGGATGTGCTTGCTATATTGGCATAATTATGAGCAAAGTTTTGGGATTGTTGTATTTGAACATTAGGGATTTGAATACAAGTAGTGGATGATGATACAAGGGTAGATTAAGACATAGCCTAACTAGAGATCATTGGTCCACAAGAAAGTGTAGAAGTTGTAGCTTGGGTGGACAAATTAGACCATTAAGCTAAGGTATAATTGGACTTGATGAGCTAAATCTTTCTTCTAGTTTCCATAGCTTGAGCCTCATTTTCAACCTTCTCAAGCTCTTTTGCCAAGTTTTCTTTCTCTTTTATAGCCTTCTCTAGATCAAGATCTAGTTTAGACATGGAAGGATTTATAGATCTACTTGGTATAACTTGGGGCTCATTTATTTGGATTCCTATAGCTTTTCCCTTTCCTTCATCTATGTGTTTTAGAGTAGGTTCTATAGGGTCTACTTGGATAGGCTTGTATGCTTGGACTTGAGAAATGATAGGTTCGTGCCTCTAGTTCATGAGCTTTTCTTATTCTAGAACCTTAGATCTCAAACTATCTATATCCCCAAATACATCAGCATGAAGGACCGACGTCCTTTCTTCTAACTTCTCTTTTTGTTCCTTTAAAGTAGTCATCCTCCTAAGTAGGTTATCTCTTTCAACAATAGCATTTAGGGTGGCTTGCTCTCTTTCCTTTTCTAAATGAACAAATTTAGCTTATTCTTCTACAACCTATCTCTTTAAAACATTAATTTCTAAGTATACTTCTTTTGGATCTATAGAAGTGGCCTCTGAATCAACAAAATCATCTAGATCTATAAGGTTTGTTTCCTCATATGGAACTGCCCTAGAATTAAAAGGATTCTCCATTGCACTATTATATCTTAACCTATGATTCATTTCATCTACCATATATGGTCTATGGAATGCATCTTCCATTAGAGACATATTCTTATCATGATAAGCCCTTTCATCTTGCAATGGGGTACTGAATACTCCTAAGAATATAGTAGTTTCTGATTTACAGCCTAATGAAGAAAATTCTCTCCCTACCACTGGTTGATATTGAGAGTTTATTGAAGCACTATCCCTTGGTTTCCAAGTTGGATTTACATCTATTTTGTTTTTTTTTCTAGTTCTTTCTACCACCTTGGGGTAGATCAGTGTACAATGGTATATCAGGATTGGCTCTTGTATAGGCTCTTGTATTTTTCCTCTTGCCAGCCATTATTTACTACTTATCAAATAAGCACTAGCTTCAAAACCTTGATCGAGTTGCCACCATATTTTAGGGAAAACATAACAATAAAATATCTTTTGACTTCAAGGGTAAAACACAATAAAATATGAAATAACTTGAAATATAGAGGAACCAATCACAAAAAACATATGACTGCAACTCTTACTTGATAGTTAAGACACATTATAAGCGTTGTATACATCAGTATAATTCTATGGCACTTGGGCTTTTGTTCTCTTTCTTTTTAAATTCTCAAGGGTTGTCACTAAAAAATGCACTTTAACCACAAGTAGTACTGAACAGATCTGACAAACATGTATACAGTAGGACCAAAGAAACTACAGTACTTCTTACACACAAGCATGTGTTGAGAAACTCCCTAGTAGAGTCACCATTTTCTTGATTTTTTCAACTATCAAGAAAAAAACTACTCAATACTAAGATAATTAAATCACACATAATTTGAGGATCAACTACTTCCTATAAACAATTACATGTGTTTTATATCTAGATCCAACTTCAAAAAAATCAAACAGATTTTCTACTCTTTAGCCTCTGTAGAACCAAGGTTGGTATACTTGAGGGATGGAATATTTTTAATCTAATATCATATACATATTTGGTTCATTCCATGACATTTTACCACAACACACATCCCTTAAAGAAGATTTTTTTTACAATTCTTCTTAGGTTTACAAGTACTTGCGGCAATAGTAGCTAGCTAAAACTTAGAGATTAAATGCAAACAAGTATTGACCAACATTGATATTCTTCAAAAAGTAAGGTAAAATTGATTTTGAACTTAACCTTGATGCTTGTTCATGGCCTTTCATCTGCAAACTACATTAATAGATCAATGTCTCATCCATTGGGACTCAGAGTTCATTCAATTTTAGATCTAATTCATTGCATTACAATCAATATTATCAACAATTCTCATTTAAACTTATTCTTATAGAAATTCTTCCTATTACCATGGAAATTCTATCCATCTCACTAAAGCATTTATTAATTCATTGAATTAAAAGCAATAGTGAATTGACATACAATTTGATTTAATTGCATTCAATTGAATAAGCCTTGCTCATACAACATCAACATAACCAAGTAATAAAATGGAGACAAGATTTAGCAAGAATAGATATGGGGATAGTTGATCTTTGTATTAATTTCCTTTGAAAATTGTACACAATTGAAAAAGGCTGGGAATGACTCAAGATAAAAACATCCAAATCCTGCCAAGTTAAAGTATTCTCATAAAATTTGCAAAGAAAACATATCAGAAAGTATACATCAAGAAAACTGGACCAAAAATTTTTAATAAAAGACTAAAAAATGCAATGACTCGGACCCTTTCTCTAGCCCTAGGATCTCACTTATATATTGTGAGATCCAACAAGCTTCAAGAATAGAGAAATGATTGTTATTCTTTAGAAAAAAAGATATTTAAATCTATTGCTATCACAAAAAACAAAAATTTATGCAATAGAAAAAATTTACATCAAAGTATTCTCTTGGTGGACCCATTTTTTTGTTACATCTTTAAATGCTATGAATTCCATGATTGGCTTTATGCTATTCTAAATCCTTGAAGTATGTAGCCATCAGGTTTTCTAAAGATGTGTCCATTTTTTATGTTTGCAAGTTTATTTCAACTTGAGAATCTCCACTGGCATCATCATGAACTATTAGGATAACAATTATTTCTAAGTCTTTAGCTATCACATCATCAATTTGGTCCTCCGGACTAGCAGTCATAATTGGTTATTCTATTTCTATTGTTGAGGGTGATTGTTCTACTTTACTTTCTTCTTCTAAGATATCAATTATTTGATCCCCTTCCTATCCCACACCCTCTTCTTCTATTGCCACATGTTCTGAAGATAAAAGTTCTTCCTTCCACTTAATGAAAATAGTATCATCAGGCCAATGAAAATTTAAGATCTCCTGCTGCTTTTTTATTACAAAGACTCCTATTTGCTCTATTTCAGCAAAATATTTTCTAATAGTATTATAAAATAATTGTACTTTGACAAATTCTTCATTAGTGATTGCCCATAGTACATGCCCATTTTTATTTATAACCTTGTTCATTGTGTGCTATAGTAGCTCATCTAATTCCTTACCCATTCTTCCTTTTCTTTTATTTTGTGAATCTTTTTAAGTTCATTGAGAAAGAGATCAAACTTTTATGCTATATACTTAGAATGACAAATCATGATTCTTTTTTGAATAGAAACCCTTTTTTCATCAAATTTTGTCAGATCATTAACTATATCAAAAAAATTCTCTATTTGATCAAATGACAAATTGATGATAAAGATACACATAGAAATAACATCACTATCCCTTTCCTTCCATTTCTATACTATGGGCTTCAATGTATCTTCATCTCTCCTTATTTCATCCCACATCTCTAGGACTCCTACCAACTGATCATAGAAAGTTAGCAAGTCAATTTTGTCTACTAAGTACAAAATTGTTTTCCTGAGTTTTTCTTCATATTAATTATTTAATTCAACATGCATTTCCCATAGTTTGTTTTTTTCTTCTTCAAATTCTTCTACAGTGTAGAACTCAGGTCTTTGTGGGGTATCAAGCAATTCAACAATTGAGGTAGATTTGAATGGCTCAATTGGGGGGTGAATATATACAATCCTTGGTCTACTAGGCTCTCCCACTTTCCTCTTTTTGAGTTGTTTATCCATCTAGGATATCTAATTCTACAATAGTTGTATCCTTTTTCCTCTTTCTTCATATGCCTTAAGTATTTCTTCAAACTTGACATTGAGCTCTAGGAATTTACTCTTTTCTTTCCTAGCTACCACACTCCCAAGAGATAGCATTTCTTGAGCCATTTTAGTGACCTCTTCACTATCAACTTCAACTATTATGTACATTGTGAGTGTACTAGTATGCTCAGCACTTTGAATCTCTTGAATTCTGGTCTTATTTCTCTTTCCAATGGACTAGATAACCAAAGCTTGGTGATCATTGCTCAATTTCACCCATCTATTTGTTTGTAATATTTCTTCTTTAGTTTTATACTGCACATCTTTCTCCTTTCTAATGGAATCAAAAGTCATATTTTGGCAAAACCAAAATTCATAATTCTCTAACCAACTGTCTCCTGACCTCAAGTGTTACATGGGCAAAGTCCTCCAAAATTTTGGATTTTACCTCTTCCTCAATTTCAGAGTCCAATTTGTTTGGTTTCTCTATTTTTATTGTTTTACACTTTTCCTTAAAATTGCCTATATTTCTCCTCCACAAAAATTGTGCAAAGGCCCTAGATTTAACAAAATTTTCATCATCCATAAACTTTTGAGATGCTTTTGAAATGACAGGATCTATCTCCTTACCTCTATAATCAACAATAGTGAGCTCAAAGGATGGCATAAGATGCTCCTTAGGCACTCCCCTTTCTATATCAGCTGAAATGTCCCTTTTCTGATTTTACATGATATTTCCAACCTTTAATCAGATCTTTAAGATCAAACAACTAATATCACAAAGATCCTCCAAATTTCTCAAGAAACCCCAAATCGGGTATGCCAGAAATTGTGCCAAAAGCTTCACAACTTCACCAATTATTAATAAATCTGAAAGTGGACATTTTTACAGAAATTTCAGTAGCATAACAGCCTACAATGACATTTCCAGATCCGTATAACCTTTACACAACAGTTCTCAAATGTAGGACAAAAACTATGCTCATTGGGCTCCCGAAATTAACACAAAAATGCCCGAAAATACCACACAACACTAATAAACTATCTCAGAAGTTTAATCACATCCCAATACATATATTCAGCTCTATTTTAACAGCTTAAAGTCTAAAATACATAAGCAACCAAAACTGATATGAAATGCTCAACTGAAAACATCAAACTCATGCAAAAAACACACCCAAAAACCCACAAATCTACACTGTTTAGCACAAAGGCAAACTCTGTATGAGCATGCACATGGAATGGCTTCAAACTCCCATCATTAGCCTTCCTGGAAACCTGCAAACTCCCATTCTTGGGTCTCCCTGGAAACTTGCAAACTCTCGTTCTTGGGTCTCCTTCTCCACAGGTTTGGCAGCCTCTAAAGAATAACAAAGAATGAGCAAAAATCAAGTTCTCCAATCAGCCCAAAATGCCTCCAAACCCCTTAAAAGAGGGCATAACTGTAACTCATATCCAAGAGAGGTTAATGAAACATATTTTAATAATAATTTTCATTTATTAGTCCAACGGTTTCCAAAGATTAACCCCCTTTTTCTGAAACTTCACTTTCTTGGGCCTGCCTACCTTAGCAAAGATTATTATTTTTTAATTATTTGAAAAGGGGACATGACAAGTCCTCCCCTCTCAAACATTGCTTGTCCTCAAGAAATGGTTGAATAATAAACTAATCAATCCACCTGGATCCCAAATGTAGTCATGAACTATACTACTACCAATTAACATAGGCTCCTGCAATATCCTCTGCAATATGACCAAGAGGAATCCATAATCAAACTGACAATTATAGCTCAACAAAACTCTGAAATCACCACTACCACAATCAAAAACCCATGAGGCACAAACTCTTAGAACATCAGAACCCAAGCAAAGTGGACAAATCAAACTACCAACATAGTAAATACCATCAACGCATCCCACTGGCCTATACAAAATGCACAATCCAACTCTACAACAATGGTGAATGCTCTCGAATGAAACTATACCAAGTATGGAGAATCCACACACTGTACAACTCCTGCAGTCAACACAACTTTGCAAATCACTGGCCACTATCTCATAACCATAACTACCATGCACCCCTGATGGTGAAAAGCCATCACAAGATAAATAGCAAGAATTGGAACCCAAACCAAATCTTCCTACCATCAACTCCTCAACACAAGGATCAAATGCTAACTGATGTACATACCTTGCAATATAATGTTGATAAAAAAAACCAACCTTAGTCAACAACTCACCATGAACAAGTGATACAACCCACTATGATTGATCACCAGCTAAGTCAGGAGATGTCATAGCCAAAGGAGTAGAATCAATAACAACACCCGCTGAAGCATCACTCTAAAACTCCTACTCTAAGTCATGTATTATCAAGTTGTCAATTGTAGAACCTATCGCCATGTCATGCCCATCACAACTCTCATCTTGAGGCATCAAATTGTCCCATAACTAATGATAAGCACTAGGAACCAAAGTACATCTCTGTATCATTATCTCATCAACATGGTCATCAAAGGTAAATTTATGAGCATACCTCACAGTGTAATGTCGATAGAATGCACCAATCTCAGTTAGTGGCTCAGACTGTAATCCAGATGAAACTAACTGTAATTGATCATTAACCATGTTGGAACTAACTACTACCTCTGAAGATATCACCAAGGGAGTAGTGTTACTAGTAGGAACCATGCCAACTGTCGACTCACCAACATCACACATGATCTTTGATAAATCTCTAGTCTCTGTGCCATCAATACTAAAGGCCACCACCATGTCAGGAATACAACAATCTGCTACAACACCCAACTCAAATGAACCTAACTCTAGTGGGAATGAACCTAATATTCCAATGTTAGTATCAAGAATGGATGCATCCCCATCTCCACTATCTTTGACAATCTCGGCCATGGACATCCTCGGATCACCAAACACCACTGCTTGTGACTATATAGAATCAGGTGAAGACTGTAGTCGCTCTAACTCCATGGTCACCTTAGCCAAATGAAACTATGACTCCTTGAAAGCCAACTGTGTACTCTCAAGAATCTCAGAAGTCACCACAAGCTTCTCAGTAAGCTCACTCACCTCATCTTCCTTGGACAACAATGCATCATATGCTGTACTGCCCCACTTCATAAGATAATCTCTATTGGCTACCAACTGCATATAATCCTGTCTCAAAATCTGGATAGCCTCCCATAAAGAGTGGAACTCTGTCTAGGAAAGATAACTGCCTCCCTGCTCATCACTAGTAGGAGAACCCCATCCATAAACTACTAACAACTGACGAGCAGCATCAAAATGTTGGCAAGTGATAGCAATGTCTTGGTCACTAACTCTCAATTGATTAGACACATGATGGCACTGGCTTGACTGTCTCCTACAAACCTCCTCTGATGCATTGTCTAAAAGAGTATCCTCAAAGTTACTAGTCTCTAGAGTATTACCATCCATATCATGTGAATCAAATCTAAAACTCATATCAACATACGGAGTATCAAAAACATTAGCATTGCTGTCCAACTCCTCTATACCCAAGGAAACTAAGTCTTCAAAATTGCCCACTGCATCCTCCTAGATGTCATCAATGCCAATATGATCCTGGGACTCATCTATACACACTGCCAAATATGAAATATCATCAACACATTCTAGCAAGTATGGTCGACTAGATATATGAACAAAGCCCAACATCGATGTATAAAAACTAATACCAACATTGGACAAGCTACTAGCACAACAAAAGACAACACCGTGCAATCTGCTAATCAAATCCATGATAGCACCCAAACAAACACTGCTACCAAAAAGTGTTAAAGATCTCCTGTCAACTGAATCCTAAATGCCAATATAACAATCTTGAGTCCATATCTGTAAACTAGAATCAGCTGGTAACTCAAGAAAAATCCTCACTTGAGTAATATGACCAATACCAACTAACTCCACATACCTATCATGATGAGATAATGAAGTCAAAATACTATCTTCACTCACCTTCAGCTGGCGGGATAAATCATGTGAAGTACTACCTGCCTCAACCTCATGTGATGAAGCATCTAACTGTGCCTGGTACTCTTTCTCAGCAAAGTCATGAATGCTCAATGTTTGCTCATCTCTACCAGGTATCTCACCATCCTGCACAACAACATCCTCATAATCATCATCTAAACCCACTACACTATAGTCACTGCCTGTTGTAACTATACCATCCTGAATACCTGTGGCATCACCCTTTGACAACCTGTAAACAATTGTCTCAATTTGAGTATCAAGTTGACCATTACTATCAATCTGTGTAATATCCTTTCCCACCACCTCCTGTGGCAGAGTAGAATCTGAGACCTCTACTTGGCTATCAGCTAGTTCCTCAAACTCCTCATGCAAGTTCTTGGGAATTGTGTCATATGTCCTGTGAGAAAATCTGCCAAATAGAAATCCAATCAACTTATCCACCTTAGCTGGGTCAGATAACATGTCATTCATTATACGGTGGTGCTCAACCAACTATTTAGACATGTCATGGCTTATTTTCATAAGTTTATCTCGAATGTCTAAATAACCATCCTTTCTACTATTTTGACTCTGGCTATCAATTGTCCAAGATCGTTCCCTCTGAGACTCTGTACTATACCTGTCCATTCTTGATAAAGTAGAGTGTAACCCCAATAGGATATAACCTCTTCAAACACCAAGAACTAACATTCAAATGATTAGAAGTAGCATTCAACCATATATTTGGACATGCAATTGATTAGAAGCAACATGCAACCACCAAATTATGACATGCAAGATCTAGGTAGTTGTCAAAACTGACATGCAAGATCTGGGTAGTTGTCAAAACTGACATGCAAACTTCTACAACCACCAAATTCACCAAGAACTAACATGCAAATGATTAGAAGTAGCATGAAACCATAGATTTGGACATGCAACTAATTAGAAGCAACATGCAACCACCAAATTATGACATGCAAGATCTGGGTAGTTGTCAAAACTGACATGCAAGATCTGGGTTCTTGTCAAAACTGAAATGCAAACTTCTACAACCACCAAATTCACCAAGAACTAACATGAAAATGATTATAAGTAGCATGCAACCATAAATTTTGACATGCATCTGATTAGAAGCAACATGCAATCATAAATTATGACATGCAAGATTTGGGTAGTTCTCAAAACTGAAATGCAAGATCTGGGTAGTTGTCAAAACTGACCTGCAAACTTCTACAAACCCTTAGGCTAGAAAGATCATGGCTCTGATACCACTAAAATTTCCCTTTTCTTATTTTACATGATATTTCCAACCTTTAATCAGATCTTTAAGATCAAACAACTAATGTCACAAAGATCCTCCAAATTTCTCAAGAAACCCCAAATCGGGTATGCCAGAAATTGTGCCAAAAGCTTCACAGCTTCACCAATTATTAATAAATATGAAAGTGGAAATTTTTACAAAAATTTCAGTAGCATAACAGCCTACAAAATGAAATTTCCAGATCCGTATAACCTTTACACAACAGTTCTCAAATGTAGGACAAAAACTATGTTCATTGGGCTCCCGAAATTAACACAAAAATGCCCGAAAACACCACACAACACTAATAAACTATCTCAGAAGTTTAATCACGTCCCAATACATATATTTAGCTCTATTTTAACAGCTTAAAGTCTGAAATACAGAAGCAACCAAAACTGATATGAAATGCTCAACTGAAAACACCAAACTCATGCAAAAAACACACCCAAAAACCCACAAATCTACACTGTTCAGCACAAAGGCAAACTCTGTATGAGCATGCACATGGAATGGCTTCAAACTCCCATCCTTAGCCTTCCTAGAAATCTAAAAACTCCCATTCTTGGGTCTCCCTGGAAACCTGCAAACTCCCATTCTTGGGTCTCCTTCTCCACAGGTTTGGCAGCCTCTGAAGAATAACAAAGAATGAGCAAAAATCAAGTTCTCCAATCAGCCCAAAATGCCTCCAAACCCCTTAAAAGAGGGCATAACTGTAACTCACGTCCAAGAGAGGTTAATGAAACATATTTTAATAATAATTTTCATTTATTAGTCCAACGGTTTCCAAAGATTAACCCCCTTTTTCTGAAACTTCACTTTCTTGGGCCTGCCTGCCTTAGCAAAGATTATTATTTTTTAATTATTTGAAAAGGGGACATGACATCAGCAGTAGTGACAATTATATCTCCCTCCCCTCCAATTTGCCTCAGTTTCTCTCTCAAGGATGCTTCATCATCTATTCTGAGTGGGGTCTAGGATGGTGAAACTCTCCTGCATGAGAGAAGGACCCCTGTTCTAACCTTTCTTTCTTAGGGGCATATGTGTTAGATGGACTTTCAGATTTTGGCCTTTTTTAAGGGAGACTGTGTTGTATATTTTGAGCCACAGTGTATCTATCCTTCCTCTGTAGTGTGCACTGGCCTAGAGTCACAACCATTCTACTCCTTATTCTTCTTTCCACCTTAGTATATTAATCTAGATATGCTCTAGCTAAGATATCCTTCTTCTCATTTAAGGTTTGTATAATCACAAAAAAATTGTTCATTAGAGCATTTATTTTGGCTCCCTAATATTTCTTATCTACCAGGGGGTTATAGTTGGGCTCAAAAGCATTAATAAATTCGAAAACTTTACTAAAAACTACCCATTTTTCTTTTCTAACCTCTTGTTCTTGTAGTGAAAATACATTTCTAATAATATCTTCTAGGAAATACATAGTTTATACAAGAACTTTAGCATCAGTTCATTCCCTAAGGAAGTCATAAAATCCCTCTAGATCAATATATCTAGCATGGGATTGAGCCATTTTATATGTATCCGAAAATAAGCCCAAATTTCTCCATCCTTTTTTAACAAAAACAAAATCATGTATAATAGTAAGAACAGGGAAGAAAGTGCCTTTACCCTTTCCCAGTATATCCCTTCCTCAACTCACCCAATCTGTCATAGTAACTCTGCATTTCCTATCTTCAAATCCACATGAAAATGTAATAAATGGGGTTTCCCAAAAAGCCATAAACTCTTATCACAGTGGAAATAGGGTATGGGATTATATCCCCCCAATTATGACTGACCAAGAGCCCCTTGACATAATCCTTGGGTCTTATCAATTCTAATAGAGGTTGTGGAATTCTTGGACTATCCCCTTTCAAAAGAAATCTAAGCCTTGAAGAAAAGTATCTATCAAGTCTAACATAACTAGCATTTGTGACTTCCCAAGTCATATCAACACTCCATAATTGCACTGGGAGCTTCTCTCCAATTCTCTCTAGTACCAATTTCATTTCTTTGGAGAAGAAAGTAACTCCTTTATATAGACATATGTACATCAAAAAACAATACCAACAGAAAGGCCTATTTACCTTACCTTGATCTATCCCAATTAAACCATTATGAATTTCCTCAGCTAGATAGGTGGAAAAATCAAGAATTGTGTTCATTCCAAACTAAAGGATTTGAGCTATGATGAGGACAATGGAGCCTTGAATATATTCTTGCTCATCCATTTCAAATATCTTCCAAAGAGAAAAGTACAAAGCCTAAGCCCTAGGATTAAAATATTTTTTCATCAGAGGCTTTGGGGTGTTTGGTGTAACTGAGGAAGTGACCCAATTTTAACAATATGTTGTTGCAATGGTCCTACCCTCAAGTATACCCTTTGTGCATCATACCTTACTTGAAATTCTTCCATATCAATTTTCTCATGGACTACCTTGTTGGGGTTGAGCTTAAATACTTCATTGATTAGGGCATGTGAAACCCTAAAGAGATTGTCTCCTACATTGTTTATTACAATTATATTAATGGGGTCATATTTATTGGCCATGTCAATTAACAAATCACTATCAAAGAATACCCCAGGAACAACCAATTTTCCAATGTCAAATTCCCATACATTGCTCGTGGGGTGTCCAAATTGCATTTTGCAAACCATTTTTTGAACAATTCCAAACCCCCCACTCAAACTTGTGCATCTCTTACCCAATTGCCCTTGTCATCGAAACCCTGACCTACAACCAACCTAGGGTTTTTAGGGATGAATTCTCTACCTTTTGTTAATTCATTCATAGATAGAGGCATTTTCTCAAGAAAATTGTCATGAATTGATCTTTTTAGGTAATTTGTCTGGCCAGAAAATTCCTTTCAAGGAGACATCTTTAATTCAGCTTAGCACAATTATAATTTTTTCAACTTTTCAAGAGTTAGAGACCACTTAGCTGATTTTTGCTTCTTTTCTTTGTGAATTAATTTCTAGATCACCAAAAACCTCATAGAATCCTTTTCCTTAGATTTGGAAACCCTTACACTCTAAAAAATTTGTGATTGTGCGGCTCAATAATGGTAAATTTGCAAGTTATTCCACAGCATTAAAGCTGCATGAAGTAACCCTAAATAGCATTAATGTCTCTAACAATCACTTTTGTGTCATGCTTCAAATTTGAATTTCATCTATCAATCACATAGCATTTGACAACCCTATTTGAAAATAAATATCTACTTTAAATTTTTGAAGTCCTTGCCACATGTCAAGTAGGTGCTTCCTCACTTTTCTTAAAGCTTGAGCATTTTATTAATGTGGTGAAGCATTGATTATGGATCTTCTAAAGATCGATGATCACAAAAAATCATTCTACTCTGCAAGTAAACCTCTTAAGAATGTGGCCCCACTAGCACACTCATCTCTAGCTTGGCAGATACACATCACAATTTACCAATTACTATGCTCCATTTTAGGACCCTTTTCCACCCTGGCACAACTCGACAACTCTTCTTTACAATAGGTCCCACCTTGCCATATGGCAGCATGGTGCTTCCCCACTTTGCTGAAAATTCAGTCAAGTTGATAATGTAGGTAAGCACTTCCCATCAATCTTAACAAGATTAACAGTGTTACAAAATTGTGCCTTTGTAAAAACCTAGTCATCTAGACTAACCAATATAATATTTCCTCCTTTTCCCACATGTCTAATAGATGCTATAGTACAGACTACATTATTTCTTTTTTTTTAAATGGTTCCATAACATCATCATATGCCACATGTCTTGTTGGTGCTTGCCCATATTATTTAAATGTTGAGCACTTACTTATAGTTTGTAATGTGCTATATGTTGATCTTAAAAAGATCAATGATATACAACTTGTGTCTTTTGAACTGCGTGAGATACCTTTTGTGATGTCATCAAGGACAATTGTCACCAAGATGCTTGCCTGCTTTGGCCAAAATCCTCCCATCTCCTTTAAATGGTAATGTGCCTACCATTGATCTTCCCAAGATCAATGACTCAATGATATGTCAATAAAAAGCAACCTCAACATTTGGCTTAACCAATAATATTTCAAGAAAATGGAACTTGTAGTTGACAGGTATTGAAAACTCTAAAAAGGATCTAATGAAGTATTGACAAGTTCTGATGAGTTTTATTCTTTGGGGTGCAGTCAAGACCCATCATCAGCAAGTGTTATGTGGCATGTAAGTTCTTGCCTACTTCACTTAAAGACCATGTATCTTCTCAATGTGGGCATACACTAACCATCGATTGTGGAAAGATCAACGACTGATCAAAACAAACTGCCAAAGTTAAGATGTTTCAAAACAATTGTAATGAAAGGTAATTGCGGTTAGGACTAGCTTAACAATAAAAAGGTTAATTTTGCATAGAATAATAAAGTAATATTTATGAAAAAGAAAAACTTAAGATGAGCATGTCCCATGCAATTTAGAATAAGGAAATCATATTTAATTAACTTTTTTGAAAGTGAGGGTAGACAAACGAGGGTTTAAAAGACCTTTAGGAATTTTGAACTAGGGTTTCAACAATTAATAAAATTTTCAAATAACAACCCTAGGGTTTTTCACTGTGAGAAAAAAATATCATAAAGGGTGAAAAACTAGGCCAAAGAAATCATTGAAGCTAGGGAGTTTATGAGTGATGAAAATTTTATCAAGTCAGATGAATTCAAGAACTTCCTATTTCAAATAAAAAGGAATGAACTAGAATTACATATGAAGCCTGGAGACTCAGATGAAGTAATTGTTGGGTTGTTGCAAAATCTATAGGAGTATGGTCTTGCCAGTGAAACCATTACTATTTAAGTGTCTAGAGATCTAGTGATAATGATTGGAATGATTATCTTCCCAAGGTGGGATCTAAGCTCTTCTTTTCTGCTAGATTAGATAAGAAGACAAGAAAAATCAGTCTCATTTGAAGATGAGAATCAATATGGGTAGAAGATGGGATTAGGGTTCAATATAGATGTCTAAACAATGGAAATATGTATTTTAGCTCCAAAGGATGATAAGCCCACTCTCATGGAAATCAAAGAATCCCCTAGGGGAAATGTTATATTTTGGCATGTGCAGTCCACTTCTAATGATCAACTTTTTGGGATGCATACTTCGATAGCATTAATGAGTAAGAACACGATGGACACTCTTCAGGCCTAACATGAGAAAACATATGAGAATTTTATTGGAACAAGAAGAAGTTATGAAGAAGATATGAAGAAGACATTTATCTTGGAGCAAAAAACTATTAAGTTGGAGATGGAGGTAGCATCAATAAAGAAAACCATCAAAGCTACTACAGAACTCCATGACAAAGGTGTGCAGAAAAAAGGGAAAATAATTGAGGTAGGGGAGGCATTAGGCCATGCAATAGAAATTTATTAGGAAAGCTTAGAAGCAAGAAAGGATGCAAAGATCAGAACAATGAAGAACTTGCTAGCTCATAAGATACATGCATTGAAAACAATCTTGCAGAATGTACATGGCAATTATTTGGCATTAGAGGGAGCTGAGTACAAATTTTTAGATGTCATTAGTCTACTAACTTCACTTTTAAATACATGGGGCACTACATGCAATTCTTTGATAGATTAGTCCCTTTGCTACCACATAAGGAAGACTTGCCAAAGGTCATCATTGTAAACATCAAAAAAATAATTCATAACGTGAAAGATTTAAATGCTTTGTTTAATGACAAGTTACAAAAGATACAAAATAAGATGAAGACAATTGTCATAGGTATACCAAATTTTGTGCCTACAATCCTAGATGGTGAGAGAAAATTAAAAGACTAGGTAGAGTGGTCATCTTCTTTTGATAACATTCTTGATCATCTCAAGTTTCTATCTTATTGCAACAATGAAGTTGGTATCACAATAGTTTATGACATGATTGATATGCTTTACAAGATAGAAATGGACATGTCTAAAGTGAATGTAGGGGTTAGAGCCATGGTAGATGCCAAGTGGAGAAAATGTTTAGATGAGTTAGAAAAATTAAAAAATACAACTTGGCTAGATGTAGACACAGATATCACCATCTAGAAGTTGATTGCAGATATCAAGGCTTTTCCATCTACTGGTAGTGATTGATACAATTAGAAGATGTAGTTAGCATATAGTTAAACATTCAAAGAATAGAGGAAAAGGCCATTGATGGTGACATGATTTAAAGACAAATCAAATTTCCTGAAAGAAAAAACTACTAATGAATGCCACATGCTAGTCTTGTAACTGCATCTCAGAGTTTTGTCAAGTATAAAGGATATTTCTATTGTAACTATCTAAAACTTTTTTTTCCAATCATGTTTTGACAGGTGTCCTCCCATCTGAAGCTTATAGCAATCCTTCTTATGAAAGGATTTCCAAGATGAGGAGAACAGGTCTGAATTTATTATAATTTTGAGCATTATGCTACTGTTGTAATTGGTCCATTGTGTCTTTTGTAAAAACTTTGTGATGTATTCTCTTGCAAATTTGAGAATACAAGTGAACTTTGATAGATTTTTTGTTTTATCTTGAAGCTTTTATAGTTTTACCAGCATTGTGTAATTTTCAAGGAAAATTAATACAAAGGAGGAAGTTCTTCTATATTTTGCCTTTGAATTCTATCTCCATTGTTGTGTACAGATTATCTTGGGATTGTGTAAGCAAGTTTTATGCTATTTAATGTGACTAGGATAGGTTGTATATCAATTTATGTTTCTTTTAAATCAAGGAATTAAGTAAGTGCTTCAATAAATTGGTAGAGTTTCTAGTTATATAGTAGGGATATTCATAAGAATGGATCTAGGGACAATTGCTAATAAGATTAATTGCAATGCAATTAATTAGTTCAAAAGTATTTTGTTGGATAGACTTTGAATCCCAATGGATAGGGCATTGGTCATACATTCAATTGCCTGTTGAAGAAATCACAGGGTTGCATTAGGCATATAAAATTTAAATCAAATCAATTTTACTTTATTGTATGGAGAGTTAAACTGTTGGTCAACACTTATTTGCAGTAATCCCTTGAATTTAATTGTTAGTTGTTACTATCAAGGATTGGTTGTAAATTACAGAAGATATACGACCATTTTTCTACTTTGAGGGGATAGATCTAGAAAAGAGAAGTATCATTTAAATGAATTGTGAAAAAATTATCAAATAATCAATTATGTAACCATGTATCCCTAAGGTGCACCCACCTAAGCCTTGAAAATCTTGAAGAGTAGAGAATCTTGGTGATTCTCTTGAAGTTGGGACTAGGTCTAAAGCTTTCTTAGTTAAACATAGGAAGTAGCTAAACCTTAGACTAAGATAAGTCATCTAAATTTTGGTATCAGGCCTTTTCTACCTGGTAGTCTAAAAAATACCAATAGAACCTAGGCATGCTAGTCATAAATGGAATTAGAACATCACATTACCTAACTACAAACATCATGTAAATTTGTCATTCCATCTAACTCTTCGATTCTCACACAACATTTAGAAATGCAAGGGGAGAAATTGGAAAAAATTTCTAATCCTTACATTATCATCAGAAATTACATTTCTACTTTTGTTTTTAAACCTATTTGTCACTATGAATCCAAAAGTCATATTATTACAAATATTTAATTTAAGAAATTTAGGAATAAAATCCAAAATTTGTAGGTAGGTTAATCTGTTAATATCTTTTCTGGTGAAGCCCTGGTTCTATGATGATCCTATAGACATCTGGAAAATGCTTAGATTTCTACAAATGAAACAAATCAACAAACACCTCAATTCCCTTCGTGTTCCTATGAAATCCTACATTGGCACCAAAAATTATATTTCATATCCTAACATTCATAGCAAGTTTGAATCTCTATCATTAATCTCCTATCAATGATCATGATTTAAAGATGGTAACCCTTTCATCTTTACTTCTCTTCCTTAAAACTTAACTATGAGTAAATTGTTGTGAAGTCATGATCAACTACTTTTGCAACATCGCAATCTTCCAGACTAACTATGAATTTAACCTTGCAAACTCATAAAAACTTCATCTCAATCCTTATCACCTCTTTGAAACTATGTGTTATACAATAATTGTAACCTTTTCGATGATGTGATGAGTAAATGTTATTTTATTTTATAGCTTTACAACCTTAAGTTTTAACTCATTGCTTAACTTTTTGATAGTGTGATGACTACCCTAATTTACTTTTCATAGCTACACAACTTAAAATCCTCTAACTACATTACTACTTATGATTTTCTGATCATAGGCTATCTCCTCTTCGCAACTCTAACCTCAAATTAACTTTAACTGCTTATGAAGTAGTGATAGCTTGTAATTTGACTATTGTAGTTACCCCTTTTTTCTTTAGTAAAATAACAAGAGACTACTTCCTTTGATCACCTAACTCATTTGATCATCAAACTCCTTATCGCCTCTTTGTAACTTGAAATGTCTTAAATGTCTTTTAACCTATGATATTGTGATAACTATTTAGAGTTAACTACTTCACTCCATCGCAACCTTGCAACTTAAAACTCTAACTCTTCATATAACCATAAAAATCCATGAATACATGCTTTTGCTCCTTTGTAACCCTAACCTCATATTACTCTTAGCCACTTGTGATGGTGCGACGATTCAAACTTTGACTCCCATTTTATGCTCTTTTCTCCATCGCAACTTAAATTTCTTTAAGCTAGAACTAAGTCACAATCATAGCTTTTGTTGCTTCATGACCCAAGTTTGAAAGTTAGCTTTAACATCTATTATGCTGCAATGACCATTTTGAGTTTAATTATTACCTTATTCACAAGCTCGCAACTTAAAAATATAACTCATCATTTAACCCTGTGAAGCCGTGATATATGTTTTTCATTGTTTCGCTACCTTAACCATAAGTAAGCCTTAACTTCATGCAAGGTTGTAAAAACCTTTATTCTAACTATAGTGGTTATTCCCTACATTGTCACAACTTGGAATGTTTGAGGCTTAATTCAAGTAATGACCTTTGATCTAATCTTCATCCAATAGTTAGAAATCCATCTTTGAGATCAATTGACCTTTCAACCCATGGCATGAAGATTCAGATGCATTTTATGCCATGGATTCAACTTCAATGCTGGTCTTTGCCACCTTTGACTATATTCTCTATCATTTTTTCATCCTTCAGTGCTCACTCTACCTCAAATTAGACTAAACTTTATTTTTTCATGTTCTCATAGCCTACACCATGTTTCTTAGCCTTGGTCCTTATATTCCTTGCTTCCATTTTCTCTAAATATGTATGTGATCTCTCCATTCTATCTATATCATGTCTTCAATGGAACACGTGATCATAGAGTCAAGGTTTTTTGAAGATAGAATTGTTTCTCTCTCTCACACACATCTAGGAAAGGTTAAATTTAGCCTTACCATCTTAATCACCTAACATGATTGAAAAACCTTTACATTTCTCTTTATCCTGACCTAAGAAATTTAGAGGGAAATATGAGAGAGGAAACCCTAATAGCAATCTAGACCCAAACACAAATATGAAACATTGGCTTAGTACTTGACCTAAAAGTTCAAAAATGGAGAGCTAAAAATGTGGCAACACATATCAAAGAACCCTGTGATGTACACAAAGGCTAAACATATTGAGATCAAGTATCATTACTTGAGAGAGTTAGTACAAGACAAAGAAGTGAGATTGGAATATGTAAACACAAAAGAATAGATAGTTGACATATTCACAAAGGCTTTACCCAAGGATGCTTTTGAGTATCTAAGAGGTAAGTTAGGGATCATTCCCCTACCTAAAGAAAGTTGAGTAGAGATGTTGCATTAGATCAATTTTTATAATTAAAATATATTATAGTTTGATGCAAGAGGTTACACTTTAGGAGGTATCTAAGGGTGTGAAAAGAACGACATTGAACTATAAGTAGATGAAGCTACAAAGAGTTATGAAGTAAGATAATAAAATGAAATTTCTATGTTAGCCAGAATAGTGACATGAAGATGTTCAGTATGCTAGAGAAAAGATATGAGTTACATGTGAATGGTTGATGTCTTTAATATTGTTTTCTAAGAGAGACAATATGTGTACAAGTTACCATACATACTACATATAAAGAGAAAGAGAACATAAGAGTTTGTGCTAAAATGATAGAGGGGGTTGTATTATATAGTTGATACTACTATAATTGATGGTAGAGGGATCATTCAGAGATTGTATTTAATGATAATCAAAATGAAACTAAGAAAGAGATAAGAAAAACACATAGGGAGCTAATAGTATAAGTTAAGAAGAAGAGATAATGAATATTTTGGATTGTATGGTAACTAGAGGTGTTTTTATCAATGCCAAAGAGGGAGATTATTGGAAACTACAATTGGAACAATTATTATGTTGGCATTGATTTCAAACCTACTAGTAAGATATTGTCTAACCTATTGGAGAGACATTCACTAATAGTGTTGAGTATCATATCTATTAATTGATGTAGAGGATTTACAAAGAAGAGACAGAAAGGTGAGCTAGTTAAGTTATTGAGAAGAGGGAAATTAAGTATCATGGAAATAATGGTCACTTGATAAGTTAGTCATTGACAAGATAATGTATTGTTTAATCATTACGTCAAGTGAATTAGACAAATTAAGTTGATGTATGATTGAAATAACAAGTGTTGAGTTAAACTGTAAGCATGACTAAGTATCAGTGTTGGTCAGTCAATGAAGGAGCTGAAACATAAGATTAAGGAAATTAAGTAGGAGTCGAACAAAAGTTCAAGCCAAGTAAAAGTCATTTTCAAGAAAATTGATGAAGGAAGGTTAGTAGTGAACAAGTGTAGTAATCGTCAACTGATCATATAAATGTTGAGCGAAACATGCCAATGTAGTCAAGCTACATAGTGATGATCAAAAAGAAGACTTAGAGATTTTTGAGTGACAACAAAATTTACATTTTGTAAAAGAATTAAGTTTGAGGCTAACATAATTAATTTTTTGGATGACTCAAAGTATGTGAATGATAAGGATTGATGAGTTGGTGTATTTAATGCATGAAGAGATTTTGTTACACAATCAAATGCAAGGGCTTGATTAGAAGTTTCTAGAAATATCAAGAAAGGAGAAGGAGAAAAAAATTATCGAAGCATTCAATGAATTTGATCTAACCCAAAAATCTACGTTGATGTTTAAGCAGCAAAAGATCAAAATTACCTATATAAGGAGGCACAAGAAATGTTTTATAAGGTTGGTTCACTATTGATTGGCAATCTTAAGGAGAAGTGGTGAGGAGAAAAGAAGTAGAGGAGAAGTGTGAAGATAATAGTGAACTATGATTTCTTTAAGTGATGCAAAGCATATCAATGATGAAGATGATACTGGAGGCTAGTTAATGAACCAATAGATGAGCAAATGGAGATCTGAATTTGCAAAGTGAGTTGTATTTTATAGTTCAAACCTATCGTTACTTTGTAACCATTATGATAGATGAAATCCTTTAATCAAGGTTGACCTAACAATCATTTTGAAAATCCTTTAATCAAGGTGACACTTTAATGGAATGGTCTAAAGTCCTCTAACAATGCCACTCCTAACAAGGTGATTAAATCCTTTAATAGGGTCCCATTTAATAGTGTGTTGTATAACCTTTAACATGATGTTAAGGTTTTATTTACATGTGTGGATGTTTCTTTATCTATGTTATTTTTATAATTGATCATTTTACTATTATTAGACACACATATAGACAAAGCACAAAGTTAAGGAATGTTACATTACTAATATATTGTTATATGGATTGAGTTGTTTAGTGAGATTGTTTGAAGTTGTTGAAAGTTTGAATTGGTTCATTTGGTCCTAAGGATAATTGATTCAACAACACCTCCCCCCCCCCCCCCCCCCCCCCCAAATTATTCTAAATCTTTCTAGCAATTTTCATGTGACAAAATGTTAGAGAACCAAAAATAGGACCATTGTTATTCTATTATTTTAGTTATAAGATGTCATCGGGGAAACTTGGGCCAACCTGTACAATGCACCTATATCTCACATTTTCACATTGAGGAGTGGTAGGGTTATGAAGATATGATGACCATTGATCTTCTTCTATAGACCCACTCTAAACAAAAAAAATGCTAGGGAAATCCTAGGACTTAGAAAATAAAAAGAACCACGAAGAAGACAACCAATTTTATGAGATTAGGAGGGTATGTGCAGGATCATGGTCAACCAAACTATGGCCTTAAGTGACAGTGAAAAACCAACAAATTAGGGTTGTGTCAACTTGACACATAATTTTAAACTGGTTCTAGACTTTATATAAAAAATTTGTAAGAAAAAAATCTATAGGAAATTGAATGTAGTTTCCAAACCACTAGGCCTTATCTAGAGAAAAAATATTTGATTGGTCAAAAATTTGGATTTTAATGCAATATCATGGAAATTTTAGGGTGAAAATAAAAAGTAGGTGTATGTCTAACCACCTTAATCAAAATCAAATGATAATATTTTTTAATATAATTATAGATATAAAAAGTAGACTCATGCCCAGATGTGACACATATTTTTGGATATTTTTATTCCAAATAAATAATTAAATATGAATTTTCTACAAAAACTTTTTTAGAAAAAAAAACTCTCATGTCTGACCACCTTAACCAATTGAAAATTTTACCAAATTTATTTATTTATTTTTCCTTATACTAGGCAAAGCATAGAATGTATGAAACTTTTGGATTTCAAAAATGTTATACCATTTGAAAGTTATAGCAATTTTTCAATCAATATGTCAATTAGCACTCAACAATCACCTTCATTAAAAATTAACTAATAATTACTTATCAAACTCAGAATTTGACGGCAATTATATCAATGGAATCTTAAGAGTGTTATAAAAAAGGAACATTTTTCGTTTCATTTAATTTTGATGAAAATGACATTATCAGATGGCTACCTGAAGTCTGAGTGTCAGTGAAACCCTTCTCAGACATGTTTTTTGGGTTGACCAAATAGGCTTGGTAAATACTAAGCCTAATCAGATACCCAAAGTGAAATCGAGTATCTGATTTGTAATCAGATACCCAATATGAAATCAAGTATCTGATTACTGTGACTTTTCCAATTGGGAGGGAAACCACCCACATTGGAAATTTTGGAGGGATATTTGAGAGGAAAGTTTTAGAGGAAAACTTTATAGGGTTTTAGAAGTAATTTTATTTTCAAGAAGTATGGGCATTAATATTATTATTACATATGATTATGATTATTATTATTAAATATAATATAGTTATAAATATAATTATTATTATAACTAAATATAATATAGTAATATATATGATAAATATTATTATTATTAAATATATATAATAATATTATATGATTACTATTATACATAATAATATATGGTTATTATTATTAAATATATAATTTAGTAATATATGTGTTTATTATTGTTATATAATCTAATAATATATTATTATTATATTAAAATATATAGTATTATATTATTATTAAATATAATATTATCATGATATGCACCAAAAGGGCTCATAGGTTAACCTATGACCCATCTCGACGCATTTCATGACAACATATATCCCTAGGGCCCCTAGTGACCCCTTTTGACGAATTCCAAATGGGTCATTAAGGGTCATACGGCCCCTAGGAACATATGTTATCATTAAATGCATTGAGAAGGGTCATAGGTTAACCTATGATACCTCTCAACAAATTGGAACCAATCAAATGGGTTCCTAGGGGTCCTAGGGCCCCTAGGGACATATGTTGTCATGAAATGCATCGAGAGGGATCATAGGTTAACTTATGACCCCTCTCGACACATTGGAACCAACCAAATGCATCCCTAGAGGCCCTAGGATCCATAAGGACATGCATTGTCATGAAATGCATTAATAAGGGTCTTGACACATTGGAACCAACCAAATGCATCCCTAGGAACATACTTTTTCATGAAATGCATCGATAGTCTATGACCCCTCTCGACACAATAGAATCAACCAAATGCATCTCTAGGTGTCCTAGGGCCCCTAAGGATATACGCTATGATGAGATGCATTGATAGGGGTCATAGTTTGACCTATGATCCCTCTTGATGCATTAGAACCAACCAAATGCATCTCTAGGGGCCCTAAGACCCCTAGGGACATACGTTGTCATGAAATGCGTCAAAAGGGTCATAGGCCTCTCAAAGAATTTGAACCAAACAAATGCATCCCTAGGGGTCTTAGGGGCCCTTGGGACATATGTTGTCATGAAATGCATCGATACATTGGAACCAACCAAATGTGTCCCTAGGGGCCCTAGGACCCCTAGGTACATACATTGTCATGAAATACGAACACATTTGGTTGGTTCCAATGCATCGAGAGGGGTTATAGGTTAAATGCATTAAAACCAACCAAATTTTTTCTTAAGGGTACTAAGCCCCTAGGAACATATGTTGTCATGAAATGCACTAAGAGTTTTCATAAGTTAACCTATGACCCCTCTCAATCTATTAAAACCAACTAAATGTGTCCTTAGGGGCCCTAGGACCCTTACAAACATAGATTATCATGAAATGCATCAGTAGAGGTCATAGGTTAACCTATGACCCCTCTTGATGCATTAGAACCAACCAAATGTGTCCATAGGGGCCCTAGGGCCCCTAGAAACATATAATGTCATGAAATGCATTTCTCGATGGATTAGAAGCAACCAAATGTGTCCTTAGGGGTCCTAGGCCCCCTATGGACATATGTTTTCATGAAATGCATTGATAGGGGCTCATAGGTTAACCTATGACCACTCTTAATGCATTGGAACCAACCAAATGCATCCCTAGGGGCCCTAGAACCCCTAGGGACATACATTGTCATGAAATGCATCAAGATGGGTCATAGGTTAACCTATTACACCTCTTGATGTATTTGAACCAACCAAATCCATCCCTAGGGGCCCTAGGGCCCCTAGGGATATACATTGTTATGAAATATGTCGATACCTCTTGATGCATTAGAACCAACCAAATGTGTCCCTGGGGGCTCTAGGACCCCTAGGGACACACGTTGTCAATAAATGTGTTGAGAGGGGTCATAGGTTAACCTATGACCCCTCTCGAAGCATTAAAACCAACCAAATACATCACTAAGGGTCCTAAGGCCCCTAGGGACATACGTTGTCATGAAATGTGTCGAGATGCTTAGTGATCCTAGGGCCCCTAGGGACATATGTTGTCATGAAATGCATGGATAGGGGTCATAGGTTAACCTATCACCCCTCTTGACCAATTGGAACCAACCTAATGTGTCCCTATGGGCCCTTATGTTGACATGAAATGCATCAAGAGGGGTGACAAATTAACCTATGACCCCTCTTGATGCATTAGAACCTACCAAATGTGTTCCTAAGGGTCCTATGGCCCCTAGGGACATACGTTGTCATGAAATTCATCGAGAGGGGCCATAGGTTAAACTATGACCCCTCTCGATGGATTAGAACCAACCAAATGCATCCCTAGGGGTCCTAGGGCCCCTACGGACATACATTGTCATGAAATGCATCAATAGGACCTATGACCCTTCTCAATGCATTAGAACCAACCCAATGTGTCCCTAGGGGCTCTTGGACCCCTTGGGACATACATTGTCTTGAAATGCATCAAGAAGGGTCATAGGTTAACCTATGACCCCTCTTAATGCATTAGAACCAACCAAATGCATCTCTAGGGGCTCTAGGACTCCTAGGGACATATGTTATCATGAAATGCATCGATAGGGATCATCAGTTAACCTATGACTCCTCTCGATGCACTAGAATCAACCAAATGTGTCCCTAGGGGCCTTAGGACCCTTAGGGACATATGTTGTCATGAAATGAGTCGAGAGGGGTCATAGGTTAACCTATTACCCCTCTCAATGTATTAGAACCAACCAAATGCATCCCTAGGGGTCCTAGGGGCCTTAGGAACATACATTGTCATGAAATGCATCAATAGGGGTCATAGGTTCTCAAAGCATTAGAACCAACCAAATGCATCCCTAGGGGCACTAGGGACCCTAGGGACATACATTTTCATGAAATGCATCGAGAGGGTCATAGGTTACCATGCATTAGAACCAACCAAATGCATCCTTAGGGGCCCTAGGGCCTCTAGGGTCATACATTATCATCAAATGCATCGATAGGTCTCGACACATTGGAACTAACAAATGTTTCCCTAGGGGCCCTAGGACCCCTAGCAACATACATTGACATGAAATGCATCGAGAGGGGTCATAGGTTAACCTATCACCCCTCTCGATGCATTAAAACTAACCAAATGTGTCCCTAAGGGTTCTAGGGCCCCTATGGACATACGTTGTCATGAAATACATTGAGAGGAGTAATAAGTTAACCTAAGACCCCTCTCGATGCATTAGAACAAACTAAATGCATCCCTAGAGGCCTTATGTTGTTATGAAATGCAATAATAGAAGTCATAGGTTAACCTATGACCCCTCTCAATGCATTAAAACCAACCAAATGCATCCCTAGGGGTCCTAGTGCCCATAGGATTATACGTTGTCATAAAACGCATCGATAGGGGTCATAGGTAATTGATGCATTAGAACCAACCAAATGCATCCCTAGGGGTCCTAGGGCCCCTAGGGACATACGTTGTCATGAAATGTGTCAATAGGGGTCATAAGTTAACCTATGACCCCTCTCAACGCATGAGAAACAATCAAATGCATCCCTAGGGGCCCTAGTACTCTTAGGGACATACATTGTCATGAATTGTGTCGATACGGGTCATACATTAACCTATGACCCCTCTCGATACATTTAAACCAACCAAATGCATCCCTATGGTCCTAGGGCCCCTAAGGATACACATTGTCATGAAATGAATCAATAGGGGTCATAGGTTAACCTATGACCCCTTTCAACGCATTGGAACCAACCAAATGCATCCCTAGGGGCCCTAAGACCCTTAGAGACATATGTTGTTAAGAAATGTGTCGAGAGGGGTCATAGGTTAACCTATGACCTATGACCCCTCTCGATGTATTAAAACCAACCAAATGCATCCCTAGGGGCCCTAGGGACATACATTGTCATGTAATGTGTCAATAGGACCTATGACCCCTCTTGATGAATTAGAACCAACCAAATGCATCCTTAGGGGCCCTAGGGCCCCTAGGAACATATGTTGTCATGAAATGCTTTGATAGGGATCATAGTTTAACCTATGACTCCTCTCGATGCATTAGAACTAATCAAATGCATCTCTGGGGGTCCTAGGGCCCCTAGGGACATATGTTGTCATGAAATGTGTCAATAAGGTTAACCTATGACCCCTCTAAATGCATTGGAACCAATCAAATGTGTCCCTAGGGGAACATACATTGTCATGAAATGCATCGATAGGGGTTATAAGTTAACCTATGACCCCTCTCATTGCATTAGAACCAACCAAATGTGTCCCTAGGGGTCCTAGGGCCCCTAGGGACATATGTTTTCATTAAATACATTGATAGGGGTCATAGGTTAAACTATGACCCCTCTTGACGTATTAGAACCAACCAAATGTGTCCATAGGAGACCTAGGACCCATAGGGACATACGTTGTCATGAAATTCGTCGAAAGGTGTCATAGGTTAACTTATGACCCCTCTCCATGCATCCAAACCAACCAAGTGCATCCTTAGAGGTCCTAGGGCCCCTAGCGACATATGTTGTCATGAAATGTGTCAATAGGGGTCATAGGTTAACCTATGACCACTATCGATGCATTGGAATGGACAAAATGTGTCCCTAGGGGCCCTAGGGCCCCTAGGAACAAACGTTGTCATGAAATGTGTCAATAGGGGTGACCCTTCTTGATGCATTTGAACCAACCAAATGCATCCCTAGGAGACCTAGGACCCCTAGGGGCATACATTGTAATTAAATATGTCGATAACCTATGACCCCTCTTGATATATTAGAACCAATAAAATGCGTCCTTAGGGGTCCTAGGGCCACTAAGGACATACATTGTCATGAAATATGTCAAGAGGTGTTATAGGTTAACCTATCACCCCTCTCAATGCATTAGAACCAACAAAATGTGTCCCTTCAGACCCTAGGACCCCTATGGACATACATTGTCATGAAATATGTTGATAGGGGTCATAGGTTAACCTATGACCCCTCTTGATGCATTGGAACCAACCAAATCCATCCTTAAGGGCCCTAGGCCCCCTAGGAATATATGTTGTCATAAAATGTGTCGATAGGGATCACAGGTTAACCTATGACCCCTCTCGATGCATTAGAACTAACCAAATAAATCCCCAGGGGTCCTAGGGGCCCTAGGAACATATGGTCATGAAATGCATTGATAAGTTTAATCTATAACCCCTCTTGACACATTGGAACCAACCAAATGTGTCTCTAGGGGCCCAAGGGCCCCTAAGAACATACATTGTCATGAAATGCATCGATAAGGGTCTTAGGTTAACCTATGACCCCTCTTGACATATTAGAACCAACCAAATACATCTCTATGGGTCCTACAGCCCCTAGGGTCATATTTTGTCATGAAATGCATTGATAGAGTTCATAGGTTAACCTATGACCCCTCTCGATGCATTGGAACCAACCAAATGCATCCATAGGGTCCCTAGGACCCCTAGGGACATACGTTGTCATGAAATGCATCAAAAGGCATCATAGGTTAACCTATACCCCTCCCAATGCATTCAAACCAACCAATTGTGTCCCTAGGGGTCCTACGGCCTCTAGTAAGATACATTGTCATGAAATTCATTGATAGGGGTCATAAGTACCAATTTTGACACATTGGGACAAACAAAATACATCCTCAAGGGCCCTAGAGCCCCTAGGAACATACATTGTCTTGAAATGTGTTGATAGGGGTTATAAGTTAACCTAAGACCCCTCTCGATGCATTTGAATGAACCAAATGATTCCCTAGGGGCCCTAGTGCCCCTAGGGACATACGTTGTCATGAAATGTGTCGATAGGGGTCATAGATTAACCTATGACCCCTCTTGATGCATTAGAACCAACCAAATGTGTCCCTAGGGGTCCTAGGACCCCTAAGGACATATGTTGTCATGAAAAACATTAACCTATGACCCCTCTCGATGCATTGGAACTAAAAAAATGCATCCCTAGGGACCATAGGACACCTAGGGACATACATATTAATGAAATGTGTTGATAGGGATCATAGGTTAACCTATGACTCCTCTTGATGACCTATGACCCCTCTCAACGTATTGGAACCAAACAAATGTGTCCTTAGGGACCATAGGACACCTAGGGACATACATATTAATGAAATGTGTTGATAGGGATCATAGGTTAATCTATGACTCCTCTCGATGCATTGGAACCAACCAAATGCATCCTTAGGGGCCCTAGGGCCCTAAGGAACATACCATGTCATAAAATGCATTGACGCATTAGAACTAACCAAATGCATCCCTAAGGGTCCTAGGGCCCCTAGGGACATTTTTTGTCATGAAATACATCAATAAGGTTAACTTATGACCTCTCTCGATGCATTAGAACTAACCAAATGCATCCCTAGGGGTCCTAGGTCACCTATGGACATATGTTGTCATGAAATATATTGATAGGGGTTATAGGTTAATCTATGACCTATCTTGAGGCATTGGAACCAACCAAATGCATCCCTAGGGTCCCTAGGGCCCCTAGGACCCCTAAGGACATATGTTGTCATGAAATGCATCAAGTCTCAATCATAGGTTAACCTATGACCCCTCTCAATATATTTGAACCAACCAAATGTGTCCCTAGGGGTCCTAGTGCCCCTAGCAACATACGTTGTCATGAAATACATCTATAGGGGTCATAGGTTAACCAATTACCCCTCTCGATGCATCAGAATGAACATAATGCATCCATGGGAGCCCTAAGGCCCCTACGAACATACGTTGTCATGAAATGCATCGATAGCCCCTCTCGACACATTGGAACCAACCAAATGCATCCCTAGGGGCCCTAGGACCTCTAAGGACATATGTTGTTATGAAATGCATCGATAGGGATCATCAGTTATGACCCCTCTCAACACATTAGAACCAACCAAATGCATGTTTAGGAGCCCTAGGGCCCTAAGGAACATATGGTTTCATGAAATGCATCAATGTATTGGAACCAACCAAATGCATCCCTAGGGGTCTTAGGGCCACTAGGGACATGCGTTGTCATGAAATGCATCAATAGGGGTCATTATAATAATAACAACAATAATAATATATGTTTTCTATAATATATTTAATAATTATAATAAAAATCATAATAATATAATATTATAATCATATATATATTAATATATTATATTTATAGGTTATAATAATAATAACATATATTATATTATTACATTTAATAATAATAGTAAAAATAATTATAATATAATATACTAATCATATATATATTATATTTATAGATTAAAATAATAATATATATTATTATATTTAATAATAATATAATTTAATAATCATAATTTAATATAATATAATAATCATGTATAATAATAATCGTAAATAAATCATATATATATTAATCATATATAATAATAATCCTATATATATATATTATCATACATTGCCCATAATTCCCTCCAAAATTTGGGCATCAATATCGGATATCTGATCTAAAATCAGATATCTGATTTATTATCAGGTATCCGATCTTAGATCAGATACCCGATTAAACTGGCATGATTTTTCTAACATATTCCATGTCACTGTAGACTTGAAAACATCACTTTTTCTCGGTCATTTTCACAGATTTTGGGAAAATTGAATTTTTGGGGCCCAAATGATCGAAAAAGTTTTGATAATATATCATTAGGTGTCTGATATTGTCATCTAAATGGGGAGCAGTAGTTGTCAAAAGGCTAAATGCAAAAGGAAGGTATCCAATGAAGACATTGAGGCATGTGGGGAAAGGGACAAGATAAATCACCGAAGGAAAAGAGAGGTATGTTAAATCTGAGTCAAGTTGACGATGTATTGGTCGAAGGTGAAATCATAGAGTTAGATAATGAATATGTGCAGTTGGGGTATGAATATATACCAATTGATAATAACAATGTTGGGATTGAAAATTTAGAGAATAAATATTTGGAGGATGAAATTCTACCAGGTCATAATGTAAATTGCATGATTGACCATGCCGAACATGACAATGCACAGGAACCTTACATATCTCCTAATTATAATTGACATGAAGGTTCTAGAACAACAAAATGGATGATTGAAATTGATGAAATGATTATTACCAATTTGGAAGGGAAAAAATTAGAAAGAACCATTTGGTTATGGACTTCAAGACTATATAAGATATTTTTTGGCAACTAGAGAGTGGTGGAGCAATGTCAGCCTTTTATGCACTTATTAAAGATGCAAAAGATGAGACCTATGCTTTCCAAATTGAGGATTTGTGTCAATAAAAAATTGAAAATAAATGCCATTAATGTGAAGAATCTTTTCAGTGCTCTCAATAGCATTGGAAAAAATAGTAGGGAGAAGGATAAGAGAGCTACTCAAAGGGTTATTATAACCTCTTTGGTATGTCATCATTTGAGAATGGGTAGACATATGAGACAAACTTGTATTGACTTGAACTTAAATTGTACTACTTTGAGAAGAGTACTTAGTAGATGAGAGAGAATTGATGATCCTTTTCAAAATGAAACATGGGCTTTTGGTGCGAGACTTTCACATTTTGATAAGAAGCTATCCAATGATGTGAAGGAAGAAATTACACAATTTTGGTACTCTAGCTCAAGAGTATCACCCAATGCTAAAGACATATTAAAGTTGAGAATTGGCATCAGAGACCGTACGCCACATCCTAAACATTATTGGGAGGTAAGTCAAACTATGTTATTCAAACAATTAGAGATAGTCATCCAAGTCTTCATATATCACAAAGGGCTTTTGAATCTTTGAAGCCATTTTATTGTGTGCCACTTAAAATTTGAAATACATGTTGTTGCAAATATCATTTCGAGTTTTCTATGCACCATGAACTATTACGCTTCATCCATTCTACTTTGCATAGTAAAGAAATGTTGGAGAATTGTGGTGCTATTGGGCTTCCAAAATCATCAAGAGACTTGCTAGATCAATTTTTATGTCATACAGTTGATGGTTATTTCTTTTATAGAAATGCTTACTTAAATGAGAAGCATTCAGAATGTTGTGGCTTATCAAAGTTTGACACATGTTTCCATGAGGGGTGGGAACAAGATCTTGGAAAGAAAATAGTAAAAAAGAGGTATATGAAATGGTGAAATATGCATTGAAGAGTGGGTGTGAGGGCTCTAGATGTGAATTGGTTGCAAAAGAAATCAATGTGGCTAGTTTTATTTCAGATTTCAAGAAAAATCTTTTCTACAACTATGCAAGACATAGTCATAGGTCTCAGTGGTTGGATCAACAATTTAGAATGTGTAAGGAGACTTTTCCCATTGGCACTATTATATCAGTTGTTGATTTTGTTGAGAACTACACATTGCAACCTCAAAATGAGACACAATCTCAGTATTACAACTCCATTTAGATTGCTATTTTCATCCACATAACATATAAACATGCCCTTGATAGTGGAAAAGATAATCAAAAGATTATTAGAGAGTACCATTTTTATATGATTGATGATAGATCTCACTCTCACAAATTTTTGCAACATTTTTTCATGAATTATTTTGATTTCTTACAAGAGCATGCAATCGCTATGGATAGACATATCAGTTGGTTAGATAACTGTACAGTTTAATTCAAGAAAGCTTGCATGTTTTATTGGTTGTGTAGGATGCACATAGAGAGGGGGGTGTCTCATATTTGGAATTTTTTTGAATTCGGCCATGGGAAAGGGGAACATGATGGAGCAGGCACATGTGTGAAGAGAGCTCTAGTTAAGGAGAAATTCAAAATTTTAGGAGCAGAGATTCTTGATGCTCCTAGCATTATTGATTGGTTTAGTTTAGTATTATTATAGGAGGGGACTCTTGATTCAGTAGTATGCAAGTTCTTTTGGTTGGTCAAGGAAGGTTCCATAGGTGATAGATCAGGTTGTGCTACAATGAGAGACTCATCAAAAAAACATTTACTCTAGAGCTCTGATTCTAGTACATGGACTGTTTGGACACAACAACTAGCCATCTTTTGTCCTAGTTGTTTTTAGTGTGATTGGGATCACTGTGAGTCAAGTGAGTGGGTGGACACATAGGCTCCACATTATCTTACTCAATTATCTATCATACCCTCTATCAAAAATAATGACATTAAAATTTCACTTGAGTGTAACCATCTATCAAATCTTCTTAAGCCAGGACATGTCTTTGCATTGGTTACACCACATGGGAATGATGAGAAATCAGGTTATTGGTTAGCACATTGTGTAAGAGGTAAACAAAAGCTTGGACAATCGATCACAGATGATGATGGATTCACATATCCTATTGGTTTAGTGGTTGTCACTGGAACATGGTTGTAGACATACATGCTTAGAAGGAATGGAATTCCTACATTCGAAGACTATCAAAAGCACAAAATAATTCTCATATATTCATATCTTATTATAACAAAAAATGTAAAGTTGTTGAAGCATCAAGGAAGACCAAAAGTAAAATAACTTTTTACTATTACTAATGATGATCATGAAGCCCTGTTGGAGACCCTAAAATAGAGAGAGGACCCTATTGAAACACTCGACTAGGTATATTTACTTCTTATGTTATTTTCTTTATAATGATTCAGTGAACTGATGATTATCTTGTTTAATACAATAAATTACTAATATTTTTTATGATATTAGAATGAAGGTACATCATGAAGAGTAACCATGCATGAAGAAAAAAAGCTAAATAAGGAGCAAAATGAAGAAAAATCTATTCTATTTTTGACACTACGATTTTTGACAATACTTTTATTGACACTACGATTTTTGACACTACAATATTTGGTAGTTTTGCATTGATGTAATAATGATGAAATACTTGATATATTATAAATTTAAACTTTTTGATTTAATGTAAGAAACAAAGATGATTTTACTTAATGCAATTTATGTGGTGGGACCTAAAAAATGATGATTTTACTACATACTAACACCAAACTTTCATTGTACCAAATGCCAAAAACTTGAGAGAGGTAAAAAAATATTGTTTTTGATTTTAATACTAACCCTAGTGACACCCTTGTTCCAACTACGGAGAGCCTCCATCGTCTGTGGCCACCCTATACTAAGGAGTCTCCAAGGTGCTTTAAGTGTGTATCGAGGTCAATCTTTTGAGGGTCATAACTCGAAGCTCATGAGGGCTATCGATGAAATGTTGAATGCTATAGGATGGTCATGTCGAGGCCTAAAATAAACTATCTCATTTTTGAGAGATCACGTTCCATTTGGATTCGACATAGCGATCTTGCTCGACGCCAAAAATTGTAATGTGCCTTAGTTCATAGGTGCACCATAGCATAACTTTGAAACTGCTGATCATGGCATCAAATCTTCAGTGCCATTGTCTCTAGATGGATGAGTGAACTATAGTGACACCCTTTTTCTAACCATGGAGAGCCTCCATCATCCGTGACCACCCCATACCAAGGAGTCTCCCAGGTGCTCTAAGTGCATTTCAAGGTCAATCTTCCAAGGGTCATAAATTGAAGCTCATGTAGGCTATCAATAACTCCTTACCAAGTTTGGTGAACTCATCTAATTAAGAATTTAAAGTTATAGCAAAAATTTCTCAAAATTGTAAAATTGCAAAATTGCAATTTTACAACTTTTGCAACTTTTTCTTACAAAGTGAAAATGAGTGCAAAGAGTTGGTAAGGGGTTTGAGCACGACTATACAAGGTTGGAAACGCCTATATAAAGTTTGAAATGATAAAATGCATTAATGAAACTAGTTTAAATAATGATAGAATGCATTACTCGATGGTTGGATTGAGGAAATGAAGCATGGTTCAAAAGTCATGAATGATTGTGTTTAGGTCTATACAAAGGACAACAAGAAGGTATGTTTTGGATGATTTGGTTCCTAACTTTTGTTAAGTAGATCAATATGGGTAATCTAATAAATGTGAGAAATGTATAGATTTTATTCATATGGATATGGTATTGGGGAACCAAGTTAAAAAGTTTTGATCCAATCAAGTCTCTTAAGTTGGGATATTTTGAGGTTATGTTGAAATTGAAAAGTTGTAGTACGAGGATAGTAACAAAGTGAAGGGCTAGTTATCAAAGATTATGAGTCTAAGAATGAGTTCATGGTTGGGAATAGAATTCATGGTTGAGGAGGGGAGTCCTTAAGTGTATTGGGATGAGATTTGAAACCAAGAGTTAGTTTCAAGGTTGAAGGTGGAGTTTAAAATTAGATTTTGGCTTATGTGAACCTTGTGTAGGAGGTTAACAAGTGTGTTTATGTCATGATAGCACTTCAAATTAAATATTGAATCCAAATTTGATAATAAAGGTTGTTAAAATGTTATTCACAAATTATTGCATTTGAATTGAATATAACAAACATTATTAAAATTAATGATATTCCATAAATATGAACAATACACATGATCCACGATAAATTGAACAATAATAGATACTAATTAATATGTATTGTGCACAAAAATGACAAAAGTATATATCAAAATACATGTAACCATAGAAAAATTACACAAATATATATCAAATTTCATGTATGCATAGAAAAATTACACAAATATATATCAAAATACATAGACCCATATACAAAATGTGGTTGAGCATGCCATTGGAATGTGTATAATATCAATGTTTCTATAAACAATGTGGCATATGCCATCTCAAAATGTCTCATGATGTATCCTATGACAACTATACTATCCTAGGTTGCTAGTGGATGATCAAAATGCAGCCTCTTCACTACACTAGGTGGATTGGATGCCTCCTACATAAACAAAAAAGGAAAACCCAAAGTTAGACTACTAAATTTATATGATTCTTTGTATCTAACATTGAATTACTCAAATTCATAATAACATTTTTCTTAATGAAGATTTATACTGTTAAAATTTCATCATAAATACCTCTCATCGACCTCCTATGCCAGTTAGGGGTCCTCTCGTATGCCCTCCTCAGTAATGCTTGTACCTCACTGATTGTGGCTTGTGTATGTTCAAATATGTTTGTCAGATGAATCTACAACTTAAAATATAACATAATAATTCATAGCATCCTAAATTTATAACATATAATCAAGAATTCAAACTACAACTTACTAGTGTAGGCTCCTCCTCGAGATATAGTGGTTACATCATCAAAGATACAAAACTCTCCTGTCCAACCTCGTGTGCACTAGGACTTTCTTATGAGATACAAAATACTAGTTGTTAATATCATAGAAATCAGTTTTGAATTTATTTATGAAAATAAGTAAAATAAAAAATAAATGATACTTATACATACAGTGGGGCTCTCAGTGTGAATGGAAATGCCTGAGCATCTACAACATGGAATCTGCATGGGCTCATCACCAATAACCATGCCCTATACAATAAAGAATGTAATTAAATTTCATTACCATAAATATTCTACAAGAGTGCATCAATATTTAATCAAATAGAAGGCATCTAATTACCTTTCCTTTGTCAATGGGTCCTCGCTCATCCCTCGCACTTTGTCCCCCAGGGACAAGTGGTACCTGCAAGATAAAAGAAATATTAGAAACAATATATGTTACAATATCAAATAGAAAAAACAATGAGAACACAACATAATTTACCATAGATGTCTCAAGGCCAAATGAAATAGCCGAAAGCGTGGCATCATCAACCTATCTCAGCTCCTCCTCAGTCATCAACTAAACATGAATGAAGATCACATACATGTATTAGTATGGCTTAAAATTTAAAATTACTCTATTATAAAGATTAACTTTAAATCACATATGTCGTAACAAAAAAATTTATACATGTACTGACACAAAAGGAGTCCATGCCTCTACATGCCATTTCTCTCTTGCATCAAGGTATGTAGCCTCTGTATGTACATCTTGTGTATCCTTGTCAAATATAAACTGATACTCAAAATGATCATCTATGGGACCTAGACGAATATTCATACATGTTATGCAAGTATGGGGCACATAAACATGTGATGAGCTCACCGATGATGAACTTGCCAGCATCATCAACACAGGGAGGCAGCACTGACCTAGCCTAGGATATCAATAGGCTACTCAATCTATGGATGGCCCTAATAGTCTAAGAGCTAGCCTTTGCAATGATATCAGGATGTTGCACTCAAGGAGGGGGGGAGATATTAGTAGGGGGGACAAAAGTACCATCTTTCTTCTACTAGGAAGAGGATCTATCCTAAGGAGCTCCTCTTCCTACACCCATGTTGGGCTTCATGCTCTAATAGTTCACCTTGCCACCCAACACAAATTCTGCATACAATTTTCTAAGGAAATAAAATGGCACCTCTAAATTTCTATGTGGAGGGATGTCAAAAACCATCCACCAATGATCCCAAAATTTTGCATGTATGGCATCATTTGTGCACCATTTAATCGATAGTTTGGCTTTTTACAGTTGACTGGTAAACTAGTTTTTGGGTTTGCAAAAAGGGCAACCAAATCATCTTTACTTATATTGAGGGTTGCAACCTCATCATATTCCAACCCATCATAAAACATCTCATGCATTTCATCACACCAACAAAGAGCAGCATTTTGTTCCTTGGTAAGTGTTTCAATTTTATCCACTGTGGTGTTTAAAGTGGATAACATAGGATCCAATGTGGGTATAACATTATATGTTGTTTGCAAAGCCCTCAGTTTGGTGAGATTTTCAAATATCAAATCCTTGATTCGAGGAGGGTTTTGAGGGGGTAAAGGATCATTAGGTGGATGATTTTGAGGGGACACTGGATAGTTTGGCGGGGGGTTATGAGGAACAGTATTCCTTGCCTCAGTATCATCATTTTGGTCAACCATACCTATTAATTTGCAAAACATAATTTATATTTAAAAAAACCTAAATTTTAACAAATTCAATTAAAACTCAAAATTGTAATAAAATTTAATAAATTTATAATGAAATTGATTGAAAACATAAAAGTCAAAGTGGATTTTGAAATGCTTTTAGACATTTTCAAACTCTATTTTTTTCACATCACCACTTTTTGGCACACCATGATCCTACACATACCCAAGAATTACAAACAACCCTACCTAATGATGAAATAACCCTCAACTTAAGTTACTTAAAAAATAACTTGAAAATAAAAAATAACCATGGCTTGGGAACAAGGAACATAGGGCTTCAACACTTCGACAATTTTTAAGGGTTTTCACTCCTCAAACAAACCCTAGGGAACACTTTTTTGTAGGAAACTTCATAGAAACCATGCCAAAAAAATTTAACTAGGAAAACTAAACCAATAATAGTTATAGAAAATATTAAATTTTAAATACTTTAGACAGAGGTGTGGTATACTCTTTGGTGAGTTTTGGTAGACCATTATCTTTGTTTGTAATTTTGGATAAATAAATAAAACTTAGGTTTGTGTATAATTTTGGATTGTTTTGGATTGATTAATTGGGATTAAATTTTCTCATCAAAAAGTAAAAGGAAATTATTTTATGGTGAACTTAGTCAGGAAACATGTTGACTAGATTATTATGATTAATTATTGGTCGGTATCATATCATCTGATAGTGTAATGTATTTTATATGTGTTATAGATGATACTTATGCAATAGTGTTGGTTGATGTGATTTAATTTCTAATTAAGTCTCATGTGACCTGACCTAATAAGTATTAGATACTTGTATAAATAAGTATATTTATTTTTGAATTGGTATGTGTGTGTGTGTGTGTGTTTGTGTGCGCGCACACATTGATGAAGAGGATCATGTGCTATGAAGATGATTATCTAAATTTTTATTAGTGTAATAGATCAAAGTTGGTTGAGTAGAAGTACAATTAGAATCTAATAATGTCATTCAAAGGAACTACATTATCATAGTTTATGCTTTCATTTAGTGCATCATAGTAGTGTTTTTCATAGTGGATTTTATTCCACTTGTTATTTAGTGCCCATCTGAGGGCCATCATCCTTGTAATTAGATTTTAGTCTAATTTGGGTGTTTCTATTGTTGTAATTTATTAGTGAGCTCCAAGAAAGTACTTGAATGCATGTGCATTCCTTGTCAACCTTTAATAGGGTTTTGCTAGAAATAAAGTTCTTATTGGCGATTGGATGTATTTTTTATGTGTTGTATTGATGATAGGTTTTCTCATTGATGATAACATTTATTTATGTGGCCATGTTAGACAGAAATTTTGTGTATCACAGGATGATTTATGGCACTATGAAGTTAGAATATAATAGCTTAAGCTATGAAAGCTTATGTTTATATAGAAGAATGAGTATTGATGCCATATCTATGTTTGTTGGATCTTATGTTGACTTCTAGATAAGTTACACTAAGTTTGGTGAAGACAATAGTAGGCCAATGTACAAGAAATAATTTTAGATATGGTAGAATATTTTTTGTATCTTATTGGTGAGGTGTAATTAGCATTGGTGAGCTTTGATAATAGTAGAATACTTGCTCATTCACCTATGATCATGATAGAAAGTTGTTGACATTATTTTGGAAAGGTCATTGTTGTGTAACTTGCTATATATTCTATTGGTAGCTGATTGTGTTAAGGAAACATGTTGTATATGTCATGCCCATGATTTTTAAGACATAAATAAACTTTTTTTAAAAATTTACTATTTTAAAAATACTTACTAATTTCCTTCATTATTCATCTTTTTTCTTTCTTATTTTTTAAATAGTGACAAAAAATGTGAAAAATAGCTATTAACATTAATTAAGTAACAAAATTTCTCAAGGATTTTACAATTATATTTATAAATTGAAAATCTATAGTTATTATTTCTCCTATTACATACTAGCAACAAATTTTCTTACTTTCTTTTTATTTTCTTCTACATAAAACAAGACTTTAAAATCTAGCAATTAGGTTTTAATAAATGCTAACAACAATTTCTTCATTTGGAACAAAATAATACATCATAGGGAATATAGTTACACTTTTATAATTTTTTAAAAAAATCATTTCTTTTATTTAATAACATAATGTTAAAGCTCTCTCTCTCACACACAAAGAGGAAGAGAGAGATGTATAATTCTACAAGCACATAACAAAAAAAACACTTTTCTTTTCTTTTTCCTTTTTTGCTATAACTTTTACAAATATGTTTTCCTTAAAATGAATGACATCAATAGAAAATATAACTAGAGAGTAAGGATTTAATTAGACAAGGGGAACAATAACAACATCATTTCTTCCACTCTCAAGCTTTAGGAGCCACTTTTGTACCTACAATAAAATATACTAGCCATGAAAATATCACCTCCCAGCCATAGGCCTTTACAAGGTTTCCCCCGTGCTAGGCTAACTAGATCCGAAATGGGTTACACAATTTTCACAAAATATAAAATAAAATAAAAAATCTACATTTTATATATACACAAAACACTATTTTTTCCAAGCTTCACAAAAGACCTATAATGGTTGAAATATGGAGTGAAGCTGGACAACTAATTGAGGAGAATGCAAACAAAATTATAATAAATAGAACATACCTTCACAAGGAAACAATATCTCCATTTCCATCACATACCAATCACAATCCCTTATATCTCCACTCCCTTTATTCCCTCAATTTGCATAGTGGCACAAGGAGCCCATAGCATCTATGTTTTATCCCTCTCCTTCTTGAGGAGAGATTATACACTCTAATTGTGTCCCTATCCCTTCACCCCCAATGCTATACCAACCTCCCAAGGAAGGGATTGTTAGAAAGTAAAGTCCATTAATACAACTAGATAGGGGAAGGGTGAATCATTTGTCCATTTTAAACAACTTAAAATTAGTTTATCAAATCTGAAATATATAACAAATAAATGCAACAACCACAAGACATAATCATGCACAATGATACATGATTTTGTTAATTGGGGAAACCCTTAATCAGTGGGAAAACCTTGGTGAGAATGATGCCCACAAGATGATGTACTAATATAAGAGTTCCTTGTAAAAGGATAAGACTCAATTAGGATCTAATTAAATATAACATGTACATGTAGTCCCTTTTAGGATACTTTTAATCCTCACTTGAAGATTCAAACCCTATTAGAAGATTCTTCAACCCTAATAGGAGATGAGAGGAAGTCAACTAAACCCACTATCCAAATTGCTTCAAAACTATCTTCACTAAAAAATTCTTAGGATAACATATCCAAGGGTGAACTGATAAATACAATAACTTATCTTACCATCAATACATTTTCAACATCTTCATCTTCTCTGATCTCATCAATTTTCCATCTAAAGCTTGCATATATTCATAATTATATAATGATATAATTACAACCAAGAAAAATGTATTTCCTATATACCAAGTCTTCAAAAAAATAATTAAGTCATCCCTGAAGGTTCCCTAATGTACAATAAATAGTATAATAGCATCAAAAAATATTATAATTAAGCTCCACATAGTATAACACATAATACATCAATTACATAAAAAGAGTCAGTCTGATAGTGAACACATGACTTATTAAACTTTAGACCCTACTAAATAATGATCTTATAATTATTCTACCTCAAACATATCATCTTCAACAAGTCTTCAACTAAAATCCAAGCCCTTTGAACAAGCTTCAACCTCTCTGAATAGATACAACTCAATTACTAGCACTTTATTTCTTGTATGCTAGTCTGCAACCACTATTCTTAATTAACTCAAACCTTCATATCTCTTTATGTGAACATAGATACATTATAGATACATATCCAAAAACACTATTATAACCCCAAAAAACATAATACTACAACTCTTAATTGTGTTGACCAAAACTCTTTCTGTAACTCTGATTGTTCTATCCAGAAAGCCAATATGTTGACATTAATGAAAAACTAAGTCATGAATACAACATAGTAGCACACAATAATCTCTCCACACATAAAAGAAGACTCCCCCAAAGGAATAGTCTCAGCTTTCATGCTTACAATCTCCCCCTTTGGTATTGATGGCAACATGTGATGAAAAACATGTTCCAAAAATACCAAACTAAAAAAAACCCCTATTAACATTAATAAGTGTTTACTGATATCAAAAAACACTAAATACTCATCAACTTCAAGTAATGTCCCTCATACATCAACATACATTATTTTTCACCATAGGTATATAAGGTTCTTCATTTATTATTCTCCCTCATTCATGTATTTCTCTCTCCTATTGACATCAATGAAAAAGGTTCCATTATACCAATTTATGAAGTTTAATCATCTCCAAAATAATATTAAAAAGCTAATCAAGTTCCAAAAGACACTGTTAAACAATACTTTACTAAAGAGTTCTCAATAACTATGTCCAAAATGTGACTATTCCCCTAAGGAAGCATCACCAAACATGCAGTCCAAATATAAGAACAAGATATGAATATACTAGACTAATGTAGTCCTATGTCAATTAATCTAAAGAAGGTTGGGCATAACCTCAAGTATGCCTCTCAAATACTCAAATGTATTCTTAGCTAGAGACTTAGTAAATATGTCTTCTATATATTCCTTTCTACTAGCATACTCCAATCTAATTTCCTTCTCTACTAATTTCTCTCTAAAAAAATGATATTTTGTTGCAATGTGCTTAGTCTTTGAATGTAACATTGTATTCTTTGACCTTCTAATTGTACTTGTGTTGTCACCGTGAATTATAATAGGTTCTAAAAAATGTATACATATGTTTTGTAACATCTTCTTCATCCAAATAATTTGATTATAGTTATTTTCTACTAAAATATACTCTACTTCTACTATAGATTTTGATATTCATTTTGTTTTCTCTTACTTAGCCATGAAACCAATTTTCTTCCCAAGAAGAATGCTCCACCACTTGTACTCTTTCTATTATCTATATTTTTTTTCCAATCTTCATTAGTGTATTCACATAAGGTACATTCATGCGATATGTCATGTGATAACCCATAACCTTACGTTCCCTTCAAGTATCTGAATATCTACTTCATTGTTGCTAAATGTGTCTCTTTAGGATATGCTTAGAATCTTGCGACAATTTCAACTACATTAGCTATATCTGGCCTTGTGTGTTTCAAATATTGTAATCCTCCTATCATATATTTCTATCTCATTTTTCTTGCACGTTTAGACTCATCTTGTAACCATAACTGTTCCAACTGGTTTACAGTTCTCCAATCCAAATTTTGTTAAGAAATTCTTAATATATTTAGTTTGTGATATGAAAGTTTCATCCTTATTATAAGTTATTTGCAATCTAAAGAAATATTTCATCTCACCAATCAAACTCATTTCAAATGCATTCTTCATTTCTTCTAAAAAATTCTAAGTAGCTTCATCATTTCCTCTAAAGATAATGTCATCAAAAAATACTACAATTATCACTAATCCTTCTACATTTATTTTTCAATCACCTACTACTATCTACATTACCTTTCTTAAATCCCAGATTTTGAAAATTCTTATCAAATATTATATTCCAAGCACTACATTCTTGCTTCAACGCATGCAATACTTTCCTTAGTCTACAAACCATATCTTTATCTTCACTCAGTGGGAAACCATCAGGTTGTTCAATGTAAAATCCTTCCTCAAGTTCTTTATTTAGAAAATATGACTTAACATCCATCTAATATACGTCGATATTCTTCTTATACGCAGAAGCCAAAAACATTACCTTGATATTCTTCTTAGATGCATAAGCCGAAAACATTCTTACTACTTCAAATCTAGAAACATGGGCAAAATTTTCCTCAAAATTAATTCCTTCTTGTTATGAATAACCTTTGTATACTAACCTTGGTGTATTTCATACCACTTCTCCTTGTTCATTAATCTAATTTTTTTGTAAACCCCTTTTTTGACAATAATTTTACTGACTTCAAGTATGGGGACCAATTCTCATGTCTTATTCTTTTCAATCTTATCAAGTTCCTCTTTCATAGTCTTTATCCAAAATTCATTCTTACAAGCTTGATCTGTAGTCTTAGGTTCAACTTGTGATATCAAACATAACTCTTCACTTACCTTATTTCTTTTTATCACTCCCATGTTTACACTTATAATGATTTGATTCATATGGTGGTTCCTTGCAACATATTTTGGTGTTTCTTACTCTATTCTAACTTCTTCTCTAGGTTTTCATCTTGGTTCTTCTCTTGGTTCTTTTGCCTACAAGTCATTGTTAGTTTCATAAAATATATCTTGCTCAACATTCTAATTTTTAGTCATATGATTAGTATTATTATCTAAAACATAATCGGATATCATTTCTTGAATTCTAAACTTCTCATCAACTTTCATGTAGCACCTCTCCATCTCTAACTTGAGGAGAAATATTCGTAAGCAACTCAATGGGTAGTAATGTGGGTAAGTAAACACTCCATATCTTCTAATACTTGTGATGCATAACTATGTAGATTTTATGATAGTTAAATATTTTATACATGTCACTACTTTTGAGAACCATGAAAGTTTTTTAATTATAAACAAGATAAACATATATCTATTTTATATATTTTGCCAAAAGTATTAATCCAATTGCAAATAAATAAGAATAACACATGATGTCTTACAATATCAATAATACTTAAGGTAATATTGTACTTTATATTAAAATTACATATTTTTACTAAATTTAAATAGTTTATAATAAAGTAATTTCTCTTAATATATCTTCCTTATTTTTAATACGTAAAAACAAAAGATATGGAATCATCCCATTTTCTAAATTAAAAAAATATTATGTTATAGTTAAGTACATTTTACTTTTTGGAAATAAAATCTCTGAAAATAGGAATATATGAAATAAGTTTTAAAACTTTAGAAACTAAATAATAAAAATATTGACAATTTTCTTGTGAGAGGCTAAACTTCATGCAATAATTTATTAACAATTGGAAAGTGCCATGCCCAATATTTGAACAAGACACACACACACACAAAATACATACTATCCAATTTCTTAAAATTTAAACAATTCATTCACACACATTTTTCAATTATCATTTGAATACAAAGAGATAAACTTTTAATACTTTTTAGGCTTTTTCAAGAAATCATTTAGAGGAATATACATATACAAGATTGAATTTTATTTCTAATATTACAATTTATTTTGCAAATATTTCTTTAAATCACAATTACAACAATTAGGATCAATCGTATGATCTTTTACAATACAATAGCTTTACAAGAAATCATTCTATTTCATCTAGAAAATCACCATAGTATGCAATCTTCAAAGAAAATTCTTTGACACAAATCCATCCTGAAACCTATAGAAACAACAAAGAACCATGGAGAGCTCACCTCCCAACCTAGTTCTCTATGAGACTACTCACTGAGCTTGGAGAACCAAGACCAACTAGGTAAAAATCAAGCACAAACACTCAATACAACAATTATAGGATATAACATTTAACTCCCATTTTGAGCTTACACAACAGGCTACCATAGCAACCAATAAAAAGGGTGAAAGTGTACCTAAACCAAAAGGAGAAGACAAATACAAAAAAATCATTTTTCCCTCCAAAATACATATTAAAAAAAAAAATATCTCTCACAGATATTCTCCCCTTATCACCCCCAAAGTGTAAAACAATGTATTGGCACATGAAGCTTATACTTCATGTTTGTCCCTCTTCCTTCTAGGGAAGAGACTCTAAACTCAAGAGAAGGCCCAACTAACCCCTTCACCTAAAGGCTATTTCTTCCCTCACAAGGGTGAGTGATGTCCTTAAACACCCGTAAACATCACTCTCAAAATCAAAGTAAAAATAAAGCAACAGAAATTCATCTACATCTAGCAACATAACATGGACAATAAACAATACACATATGCATCTGTAACAAAATTTACACAAAATTTATATAGGAAAAATAGTACAATACATAATTCCTCAAACATGGAAAAAGTTCCAACCTTTTCCCAAAATATGGAAAATGAATGAGTTGAGAAGAGCCCTCTATCCTTCCTTGCTTCAATCTCCAAACCATAAAATGTCTAAAACTAGAGAGTTGGTAAAAAACAACTCTATTTTCAAATTCCCCTCTAATAGGAAATTAAACTCCTACTTTTTCTCCATCATGAAAGAGAACAACCACTTTAACTCCACCTAAGTTTCCCTATTTTCTTGGAACTCCATTTCACTGAAGATAAGGTGGGAAGTTGGGTAAGACTTCTTCCATTTTTTCAATTCTTAGAAAATGGGATTTTAAAAGGGTTAGAAAAGTGATTTAAGCTTAGGTGAAGTAAAAATTAAAGTCCTAACATATATTGCTAACATGTAGGTAACTTAATTTCACTAAAAGAAACACTCTAGGACACTTATAAGGCCCTCAAAAGTCACCCTAAACTTGAAGTCTTAATTTAATCTAACTAAGCCTTCATATGACAATATTATGCAATAGAATATAACTTAAACATTTCTCATTGGTTAAAATTAAGGTTGGGTGTGTTTTGCTGATATCTTTATTTGACTTGCCACTATACACATAACATCACAAGTGTCAAGTGACACTATAAAATATACTTTACATTACAAATGATAAATCAATTTTCACGAAAATAAATCTAGTTTAAAACACTCATTCAAATTTAATTCACAAAAATAAACTGCAAAACAATGAGGGTAAGATCTCTTCATTAGATCTAGCCTTGGCATTCTCAATTGATATAAAGGTATAGTCTTGGTTCTTTGTTTTACCATGGTTATTTCCTGTACACTCAAACCACATATCAGATGTCCAAGATAAATAAATCATATGCATATATACATCCTAAATAAATTCTATATTCATAACGAACTCAAAACATAAAGCATTTCTCAATTGAATTTCAAATAACATTTTTCCATTTCTAAGCCATGGTGCATATATAATACGAGCATAATCGAACCGAACTTGATATAACCATTTGCAACATTTCATGATTTTCAAATATATAATCCATCTAACCTTCGCATTCAAAAATAATTGCATACTCCTCAATAAAATAACCAACCAAGTATATGAATATAACTAATCATCAAGCATCATCAATAAGTTCAAACATCATAAAAATAAAGCATCCCATAGTATCAAATAGTTTGAATAATAGTCCAAAATATAACAAGGTCTCAAAATATAAAGTATCTAAAATTTAAATAAACTAATATGATATACTATGATGGCCTTGGGTGAGGCCTGACATCCTCCCCTCCTAGGCATGAATATCCTCCAAGAGTTCATTAAAGAGGTATGGGTAGTATGATTTCATAGGTGTTGCATCCTCCCATGAAGCCTTGACCTCATCATAATAGTCCCACTAGACTTTAACCTAGTCCATCTCTCTGCCTCAAAGTGCTAGGATTCATCAACCCAAAAATAAAATGGGCTCCAGTGTTAGCTTCATGTCTAACTCCACTAGTGGCCTTAACTACTATAGCCTAGTTTTTTGCCTGATGATTATCAACTATTGTAAAAACCCTATGAGATCTACATGTTCCACCTACCATGGGTTCTGAAGTAGCCCCTCTCTAAAATCCTAATGCTAGACGCTATGGGAAATCTCTAGCAATGTGACCCATACCACCACAATTGCAGCATGATCCTCTAGCCCAAATCTAAACACCATGTGACCTAGTCTATTGAGTACCTCCAATCCTACTAGGTCCATTGAAACCACCCCTATTAGACTATTGATTCCTTCCTAGCTATGAATAAGTAGTCTATGTCTTTTGATCCCATCTAGGACAATAGAATATAAGGCATTATACAAATCGACAATAGAGTAGAAACATAATTATGAGTTTAGAATAGAATACAAGGCATTATACAAATCGACAATACACCTAATCTCTTAAAGTCATTAGATAAAACATGATCAAGTGTCAAATACAAAGTAACATAATAAGAAAGTAAGGATGTATATGATAAGGTATGGAGATGTTTCTAAATATATTATAACATAAGAACCTAGTTGATTTACTAGTTTTTGAGTCTAAAGGTACAATTATTTTATGCTAAGAATATTAGATTTATTTTTATAGTTTTACCTATGCATGAATTTTTCATATTGTGAAATTAAGGATTCCTAGAAGTAACCTTATCTCCCAACCTAGTCCAAGTATACTTATACTTTTTTGAAAAGCCTACTTATACTTGTTAAGAAAAGAGGGGTATTATATATGGAGTCATTCACATAGGTTCCATGTAATGACCTGCCTAGAGATCCTTGGAACAAGGATTCAATACAAGCCAAGATTTACAAAAAAAAATTACAAGTATGAATGCACATGACAACATCATATAGGAATCATGAAGATCACAATGGTAGACTTCACTAACAATCCCAACAACCAATGGATCTCCAAATGTCACTAGCAACCAAAATGACATCTACGCAAAATACAAAGAAAATTCAAATTTGAAACATCCCAAATTAAAAACTAATTCCAAGGGATTCAAAAACACCAAAGAGGATATCCAAAACACTTCCCAAAAACTTTTAGTCAAACTGAAAAGTGCCCATTGTCCACCCATATAGGTTTTTCCAGGAACTTAGGCAATACTTTAATGCAGCATTGTGTTGAGAATAGATTGAAAACAATAAAAGAGGGAGATTGTTTGAAGAAGATTATTGAATAAATATGATCAAAATGTTTCAATAATTTTTTTTCCCTAATGTCAAACTTGTTATTTGTTGGTAAGACAAATACTTATATGATTTAAGTACTACCACTTATTTGATTGATGAAGAGGATTTGATCAAAAGATGTAACAATAGTACCTGGAGGAAAGGTTGAGTAATGTTTATGTAAAGAAGTACAAGAATCAATTAAGATAGTGATAACATGATGTATTGATAATCTACTTAGGGTTACAAAGGCTAGTTACACTAAGAAATTTTAGAAGAACAAATTAGACAAAGTCTATTTGTCAAGTTTGACCGAGTGAATAGTAGGTTCTAAGAAAAGCCAGTGCAAGCCGAGCAAAAAATTAGTTGGACCCAAGTAAAATTATAGTCTAGTGTGTGCCAAGTAGAACAGTGGATGCTGAGTAAAGTTTAGTTGATGTTGAGCACCAATAAACTTTAGTTCATGCCAAGTGATTTTATAGAGGATGTTGAGAAATATAGTGTACCTCAAGCATTAGAAGCTAGATAATGTTGAGCGGCTATATTATTTAAAAGATCATGAATTCAATGGATCTGAGCTAACATGTTTGTTTTTTTGGATTATGTGAACTTATGATTGATGAGCTAGAGGCAAAAAATTTAAGGTAAACCATTTTTCAATGAATTCAAAGAGGATTAAAGGAGAAGTATCTAGAAGAGATATGGAATATGGGGTAGATTCATTGTATCCTACCTGATCTATCCTAACCCTAAATTGGACGATGGAGAATGAGTGGAAAAATATCTTAATTTCTTATTTATAGGAATGACTAGTCAGAAGCAAAGGTTTTCATGTGCGAGAACCTAAGGAAGACAAGGAGACAAGGGTTTTACTTCATCAAGTGACCTAAAAGAAGAGTTTGCATTGACATGTTAAGCAAGAAGTCTTAAAAGCATGAATGCTTGAAGGGTGAACAAGCTATCAGATTTGCAATGAGTGAAAGCCAAGCAAAATGAAGGACTAAAACATAGATCTATAATCTAAAAATGGAGTTGCAAGTTCTTATCAAATCAAGCCTTATTGTTACTCTCTAATAATTGTATCAGCCTAGGGTAAATCCTTTGGATTAAGGTTGACCTAACAATCATTTGTAAATCCTTGAATTGGGTGATATTCTGATTGAATGGTCTAATGTCCTCTAACAAGGCTCACTCCTAATAGGGTGATTAAAATCCTTTAATAGAGTCGCATTTAATAGTGTGTATTGTAACCTTTAACAGGGTTGTTCTTTCATAGGGCATCACTTCAGAAGAGTGAAAAGGAGTAGCATGTTACTAATGATTTTTCAAAAATTAGGTTTCCACATAAATCATTGTGTCAAGTGTGTTAATGAATATATTATGTTTCATGTTTACATTTCTACAAGTTGATTTAATAGTAACCTATAAATTTTAAGTGATTGCATAATCTTATGGATGCATGCATGAAGATAAATGTTTTATGGGTTCACTAAGCTATGAAAAGTTTTATTTATACATCTATACCTTGAATAACTATTTCACACCCCCCCAATTATTCTAAACTATTCAAATAATTTGTATCGAAGACATCTGCTTAAGAGGATTAATTTGTGGGTACTAGAAGCACAAAGATCAAGATGTCAAAAAGAGAAGTACCCAAGCTTAATAGAGATAACTTTCCTGCATGGAAAAGTTTGATGAAGCTACACCTTGGAGGAATTGAAGATCATGCACAATATACCATTACCATTGAGCATGTTGACCCTGCTAGAGCCCCAGCTACTAAGGATATGAAAAAGAAGAAAGAACATAACCAAGCAATGTTGGAGATTGCCTTTTCCCTAAGCTATGTAGAATTTGATGATATCAAAGGTCTTAATAGTACAAATAAAATGTGGAATACCTTAACCACCATCTATTAAGGAGACACCAATGTTCTAAGAGCCAAAGTTGAAAGTCTCAGAGGTAAGTTTGATGATATGAGAATGGAAGAAGGTGAAAACATTGCTCAATATGTTGCAAGGATAAAAGAAGTTGTCAATGAAATAAGAGGAACTAATGGTAAAATAGATGATGATACTATACTAAGAAAAATTTTAAGGACACTATTGCCTGTTTGAGCTATTAGAGTTTTTGCAATTCAAGAACTGAGATGTATACCAAGGAATAATCTATCACTTGAAGGTCTAATAGGTAGAATCACTACTTTTGAGCTATCTAGCTTTGATGATTACAAACCCAAAAATATTGAATCTACTTTCAAAGCTAAGGTATCATTAAGGGAACTTGATGAGAAGAAAAAGATAAAGTATGTGTCTAGTAATAGTGATATAGATGAGGAGGATGTAGAATAGCTTGAAGAACTATTGGCAAGAAGATTCCACAAAGGTAAAGGCAAGTTTGAAGGTAAATTACCTATCATTTGTTTCAATTTAAATGAGGTTGGTAATATTGCTACTAGATGTCTAAAGGAGAAGAACTATAGAGGTGGTGACAAGTACAAAAGTAGGAGAGATGAAGATAGCAAGGACTACAAAGACAAAGGCAAAAAGTCATGCTATATTGTTGAAGAGGAAACAAAAGATGAATCTGATGAACATGATGATGAAGTGGTGTATGTTGCAATAAAGGATGAATCTTATGAAGATGAGGCAGCTACACTTGTGACTTCTGTGAACAAGAATGATAGATGGATCATTGATAGTGGGTTTTCACATCACATGACTGGAGACAAAAGTAAGTTCATTACCCTAAATTTTTATGATGGAAATAGTGTAAGATTTTGTAGTAATGTACCATGTTTGATAAAAGGAAAAGGTTCTATCAAACTCACAAATAAGATTTAATGTGACAATGCTTACTCTGTTGAAGGACTTAACTATAATCTCTTGAGTGTGTCACAACTGAACAATTTGGGATGTAAGGTTGAGTTTGAAAACAAGGTTACTAAGATATATGACACAAATGGCAAACTAATTAGAAAGGGTGATCAAACTAGGAGTAATCTATTCTATCTTGATATGGAGGATGCTAATTGTCTAGTTGTAAAATTTGATGATGTGTGGATGTGGCACAAAAGGTTATGTCATATCAATTTTGATAACCTAGTCAGTATCAGTAATATGAGAAAAGTTAGAGGTTTGCCTAAGTTGAAGAAGCTTGATAATGTAATGTGTAAACAATGTCAATTAGGAAAAAAGACAAAGTCAAGTCTTAAGAGTAAAACTCATACCTCTAAAGGAATACTAGAGATTGTTCATATTGACTTGTGCGGACCAATTGAAGTGCAAAGCTACAAAGGAGATAAGTATATTATGTTGTTTGTTGATGACTATTTTAGAATGATACAGTTATATTTTTGAAACAAAAATTTGATGCTTTCCAAATGTTTAAGTGGTACTTAGCAAGAGTTGAGAAGGAAAAATGTAAAAACTTGAAGTATTTGAGATCTAACAGAGAAGGAGAATTTACATCACATGAGTTTGAGGTGTCTTGTAATGATAGAGGAATCAAAAGATAGACATCTGCACCTAGAACCCCTCCACAAAATGGAATAGATGAAAGAAGGAATAGGTCTATAATGGATTTTTCTAGAAAACTCGTGATGGAGAAAAATGTTGCTTTGAAATATTGGAGCAAAGCTATAAGTACAGCTATCTATACTTTGAACCATGTACAAGTCAAGAAAGGTACTCATTCAATGCCTTTTGAACTATGGTATGGATACTCATCCAATGTAAAATACTTTAAGGTATTTGAAAGCAATTTTTACATTCTTAAAGACTTTAGGAATGGTAAACTAGGTGCAAAAAGTGAAGAAGGTATATTCCTAAGATATTCTACAAGAAGTAAAGCTTACAAGTGTTTAAATACTAACACTAACAAAGTTGTGGAAAGTGCAAATGTAAATTTTGATGAATATAGAAAAGCCCATGAAGCTAAACCTATGAAAGAATTAGAAGAATAAAAATCATTTCTATACTCTTATGAAGGTATGCTTTCTGAAGAAGATGTTGCAAATCTAGCTACAAACTAATAGCAAGTTTCAGTGACTGTCGAGTCACATAATATGAATGTTGAGTTTCATTTAGGAACCAAGCTACATTAGATGTCGAGTTCTAGAATGAAAATGATGCATATTTTGATTTTGAAATTAGTGTACATAAAAAAGATATTGAACCACCTAATAGAGGTGTACAAAGTGACTCTAAAGCTGAAAGACAAATTCAAGAAACTAGAGCTGAACCAAGATTGTCTAAATATGTCAAAAGACATCATCTTGCTATACAAATTATTGGAGATAAAGATGCTAGACCAATGATAAAAAATAGATTGAGAAATGACACATGTTTATTGAGCATGAAAGAATGAAAATCAATGAGAGATGCTTTAGAAGTGTGGACTAGAGTAAAGCCATGGAAGAAGAGATTGAATAAATTGAGAAAAACAAAGCATGGACTCTAGTTCCTAAACCAGAAGACAAAAATGTGATTGGCACCAAATGGGTATTTAGAAACAAGCTAGATGAAAATGGTGAAGTCACAAGGAACAAGGCAAGATTAGTTTGTAAAGGATATGCACAAGAGGAAGGAATTGACTATGGATTGACATTTTCTCCTATTGCCAGATTGGAAGGAGTAAGAACTTTACTTGCTTATTCTACATACAAAGGTTTCAAAGTTTATCAAATGGATGTCAAATCTTTATTTCTGAATGGCATATTAGAGAAAGAAGTTTACATGGAGTAGCTAGAAGGATTTGTTGATGTGAACAATAAGAACATGGTATTTAGATTACACAATGCTCTATATGGTTTGAAACATGCACCAAGAGCATGGTTTGAGAGACTTCATAAGTATCTTGTAAAGATTAGATTTGAAAGGACTAATGATAACAACAATTTGTACATGAAGACAAAGAAAGGAAAAGTTATTTTATTACCTAAAATTTTTGTTGATGATATCATATTTGGAGGTCAAGATGCTTTATGTAAGGCTTTTGCAAATGAAATAAAACAAGAATTTAAAATGTCTATGTTTGGAGAGATCAAATTCTTTGTGGGTTTGCAAGTATTTGAGATGAAATACAGTATATACATCACTCAATCAAATTATGTCAAGGAAATCCTAAAAACTTTTGGATTGGTGGAATCCAAACCAATAAGTACACCTATGGTGATAGGACACAAGTTGTCAAAGAATGATGGTTCAGGTGAAGTAAATCAAACATTGTACAGATCTATGATTGGAAAATTACAATATGTAGTATATAGCAAACCTAACATTGCATTATCTATAGGAATAGTTGCAAGATTCTCTGCTAATCCTAGGGAGAATCACTTGATGGCTATAAAGGGAATAAAGAGATATCTAGAAGGAATAGAGGAGTATTATCTACACTACAAGAAAAATAAGAAATTTGAATTAAGAGCCTATACTAATGCTGATTGGGCTAGAAACATTGATGATAGAAAAAGCACCAATGGAGGAACATTTTTCTTAGGCAAGAGACTAGTCACATAGACTAGCAAGGAACAAAACTACAACTCACAATCTACTACTAAAGTTGAATATGTTTTTGTTGCTATAAATTGTACAAACATTGTATGGATCAAACAGTTACTCAAAGGTATGAAGGAAGAGATCATAGAATCATTGACACTTTATTGTGATAATACAAGTGACATAAACATATCAAACAATCTTGTGATGCACACAAAAACTAAGCACATTGCAATCGAGTATCATTACTTCAGAGAATTAATTCAAGATAAAGAGGTGAAGATGGAATATGTTAACACTAAAGAGAAAATTGATGATATCTTCACAAAAGCATTACCTAAGGATGCTCATGAGTATCTAAGAGGAAAAATAGGGGTGATACACCTATCAAAGGCTATCTAAGCAACGAGAAGAGTGCCCTACATCAAACAAGCTGATGTTCATATGTTACACATTGATGTAGAGGATCTTACTTAAGGAGTTGCCTAAAGTAATCAAAGAGCTAAAACTAAAAATCAGTCACAAGTAAGGTGGTAGAAGGAGAAAATTTCTTATCAGAGGGAGAAATACAAGAATGAATTAATACTAATCTCAGAGGGAGATAATTGTTGATCAAGGTAAATGCAAGAAAAATCCTAATAGTCTGAAATCCTAACATCTGCCTAGTAAGAGGGAGATATAAGAAGAAATTCTAAGGGAGTTATAAGGAAGAGTTTTGTAACCTATTTAGAAGATGGAAGTTGCTGATAGAGGGAGAGATTTCAATACAAGGAATCTTTTTTTTTTAGCATTGTCTTACTATTTTAACCTAGTCAATTTGGTTGATCAGTTTAGTTTGCCATTAATGCCAAAGAGGGAGATTGTTTGAAGAAGACTATTGAAGAAGTATGATCAAAATATTTCAATCATTATTTTGTCACTAATATTGAATCTATTATTTTTTGGAAAGACAATTGCTTATATGATTTTCGTACAACAACTTATTTGATTGATGAAGAGGATTTGATCAAAAGATGCAATAATAGTACCTAGAGGAAAGGTTGAGTTATGCTTATGTAAAGAAGTACACGAATTAGTTAAGATAGTGATAGAATGATGTATTGATAATCTACTTAAGGTTACAAAGGTTGGGTACACTAAGAAAGTTTAGAAGAACAAGTTAAACAAAGTTTGTCTGCCAAGCTTGACTGAGTGGATAGTAGGTGTTGAGCAAAGTCAATGCAAGCTGAGAAAAGTTTAGTTGATGTTGAGCACTAGTAAACTTTATTTCATGCTGAGTGATTTTGCAAATGATGTCGAGTAACATAGTATGTGTCAAGCATCAAAAGCCAAATAATGTCGAGTGGCTACATTATTTAAAAGATCATGAATTCGATCGATTTGAGCTGACAAGTTTGTTTTCTTAGATTATGTGAACCTAAGATTGATGAGCTGAAGGCACAAAATTCAAGGTAAACCATTTTTAGGTGAATTCAAAGAGGATTGAAGGAGAAGTGTCTAGAAGAGATATGAAATATGGGGTAGATTCATTGTATCCTACCTAATATATGCTAACCCAAAATTGGACAATGGAGAATGAGCAGCAAAAGATCTGAATTTCCTATTTATAGGAATGACTAGTTAGAGGCAAAGGTTGTCATGTGCTAGAACCTAAGGAAGACAAGGAGACATAGGTTTTTCTTCATCAAGTGACCTAAAAGAAGAGGTTGCATTGGCATCTTAAGAAAGAAGGCTTAAGAGTATGAATGCTTGAGGGGTGAATAAGCTATCAGAGTTGCAATGAGTGAAGGCCAAGTAGAATTAAGGACTAAAATAGAGATCTATAATCTAAAAATGGAGTTATAAGTTATTATCAAATCAAGTCTTATGTTTACTCTCTAATAATTATATCAGTCTAGGGTAAATCCTCTAGATTAAGGTTGACCTAACAATCATTTGTAAATTCTTTAACTAGGTGGAATTCCAAGTGAATGGTCTAAAGTCCTCTAACAAGGCTCACTCCTAATAAGGTGATTGAAATCCTTTAATAGGGTCACATTTAACAGTGTGTATTGTAACCTTTAATAGGGTTGGCCTTTCATAGGGCATCACTTCAGAAGAGTGAAAAAGAGTAGCATGTTACTAGTGTTTTTTTCCAAATTGGGTTTCCACATTAATCACTATGTCAAGTGTGTTGATGAATCTGTTATGTTTCATTTTACATTTTTGCAAGTTGATTTAATAGTAACCTACAAGTTTTAAGTGATTGTGTAATCTTATGGATGCGTGCATGAAGATAAATGTTTTATGGGTTCACTAAGCTATGAAAAGTTTTATCTATACATCTATACCTTGGATAATTTATTCATCCCCCCCCCCCAAGTTATTCTAAAGTATTCCAACACATTGTACAATACTTTCAAGTATCCTATAATACTTCAAAAGAAGTCATGCAATACTTTCTAGGCTTGGACAACACTCCTTCTGAAGCCATGCAATACTTTACCAGTATCGTACGATAAACATTTCTATGGTCATGTGATACTTTCTATTATCATATGATAGAAATTCCTTGGAGTGTGATACTTTCTAGTATCACGCGATAATTCTACTTTGGGCATGTGATAGTTTAAAGTATCACCATTGTTGACCCATAGTCACCCCAGAAAAGCAAGAAAATGCTCAAGGACAAAAGAGGGAATAAAATAGAAAGTCAGAACCTCCACACCAGGGAGTACCAGATCCACAAATCGAGGCAAGGATACTTGATACCATAACTATTAGAAGGAACTACATCCTACCATCTAAAACAAAGTAGTAAAAGAATGTATTATGTAGTATACAGAAATAATATCATTATATACATAAACAACATCACAATGTACAAGAATAACCAAACTCATGCATGGTTCCTCTCAACCATAATAGCATCATGAGACCTCAAAGGTCCTAGCCATCCCCATGCGTAACAGCCCAAACTACTGACTAGATTGTTGAAGTTGTCTTATGAGGACATTACTACCAAAATGTACTGCATCATAAGAATAAGGAAATCTAGCATCCTAAAAGTAAAGCATTAGATATTCTAATAATTCAACCACATCATCTATCATATGCTAAACATCATACGAATAGGAAATCTAACATACTAAACCAATAAGCAATAAATACTCCAACTAAGCAATTTAGTCATCTAATCATATGCTAAACATCATAATATAGGAATGCATCATATAAACTAACATCATCTAAATATGATATCCAAGCATTCCAATGAAAACATAAATCACAAGAAAGCATACTCAGGAACCCAAAGTACTAAGTGAAAACACCCATCAATGGTCACACTAGGACAATAGATCATCTTTGTACATCAGTCTACAGTAGTGGTATGGGTAGCTATGCCTCCCAACTATGTGAAACCCATAGGTCAACTCCCACCCTACTGATGAAGATAATGATCCAACCACAAACACACATAAAACACATCTCCATGGCCATCACTCATGCTAGATAGTAAAGAGGACTAAAACCACGAACCTAAGATAATGCATGTAGTACAAGTCCTCGTCAAACACTCAATAGGCTACTAAGTAGGGGTTGACATCATGGAGAGTTGCTTGCCATCAACAAACCCAAGCTCAAACTGTGCAAATTCAACTCCTCGACAGAAGGCTCTAGCACACCTAATTTTTATTATTTTAAGTTTTATTACTACTCACACATTTTATTTAGTTATCACTTGATTAAAGCTCCCTCTGCCAACCTATGGCACCATGATCTCCAAGTTGTGAGATAGAAGCCCCTTCCATATGCTACCCTACCCTACCCAAGATCATCCTACAATAAGTGTCGGTAGGCATGCATATTCCCAGCCTAACCCCAAATGATCACAACTTCTAGCAAGTCCACAAAATATCAAACCTCACAAGTCACCCAAAAAATGCATGTGTACATCCTCTTGTGTGGTGCACCACCATCACAAAGATCATAACACAAGGATTGGATGAGAACATTAGCATAAATAAAACACTCAACCAAAAAATATACTTTGGAGAACAGATTCTACATGAATCCTAAAGAACAATAAAACCATACATCATGAACTCACTCAACTAGCCTCAATTTGATAGTATAGATTTTACACAAATTCCAATGATGCAGCAAGACCAAACATCATGAACTCACTCAACAGGCCTCAATCTGGGAGGATGGATTCTACATAAATCCTAATGTCCATGAAACAATAACAAGGGTCCAAAAGAAACCATAACACCAAGTATAAAATCACTCAACCAAACACAAGATTGAGAGTATGGATGCGACATGCATCCCAATGCAAACATTAAAGTGCAAAAAGGCTCTAACTAACATCCTATGGATAATCCAAATCCATGATCAACATCATTCCAAGAAAACTTGAGAAAACTAGGTGGCACGCATATCGAGGTGAAAAACCTCACAACTCATAAAATTCAAAATGAAAACCCATTTGGTCTTAGGCCACAACAATGAAAAATATCAAATAAAATATGGGTTTGGAGTCTATATGCAAAAATAACTAGCATAACAATGCAAAACCCCAAACCCTCATCCTAGAAAATAGGGAAATGCTCGTACTCGCCCAACCAGGTAGAACTAGCATATAAAAATGAAGGGGAACACTAATTCTTAGCCTCATAACAAATGGCTACCAAAAACAAAAGCTAAAATAGAGCTAAAACAATAAAATGAGAGAGCCCTACCTTATAGCCAAAAAAGAAAGAAGGGAATTTGAAACATAAAATAAAAATTCCACAGAAGTAACTAAAAATTGTGGCAATCCAAGGTCTCCCCAAGCTAGATCCAACAAGACTGATCTCATGACGATCCCACACCCATAGCTCCCACAATGAACAAAACAATAAATCCTCATGAAGAGGATTTAGGGTTTTACTCTCAAACTTTCTAATTCAAAAGTGAGAAGTGAGGAATTAAATTTATCTTCATATACTTACTCACTTTTTGAGTGAATAATCGATTAGGGTAAGTAACCAGCCAACCTAGTTAAATATTGACTTGACACATATGAAAATAGGATATTCCTAGTAACTAGAATTCATCAATGGCAAAGCTACCATAAATTAAAATTAAATTAAATTAAGCTTGAAAACCCCAAAAATCACAGAATTTCCTTAACAACCTTCACAAAAATGTGAACCTTTAAATGCACAGACACATTCACAGGTCTAGTCACATAACACAAATGAGTCTAGATTTATCAAATCACTAGAAGGTTTAATTTAAACATTTAAATAGGATACATCGACCATATAGGGATGACATTGGTAAAATATGAATAGTTGAATCACTAATTCCATGTGCCACTGCCAGGGATATAAATTTTGCACACTAAAACACATGATCAAGTACAATTACATATAATAACATAGCCAAAGCAATAAATGCATTAAATAATCCAATTTAATCATTTATTTAGTTATACTGAAATAATTTATTTGCATCACTCACTTTCACATAAAGCATAACAAAGAGGGGATGAAGTAAATAATCATATCATTAAATCCATATCTAACATAATCGGAGATATGTCCAAATACCAGATAACTAGATATCATCATAAAACATATTGTCATCTCAAAAGAAAGCATCATCATGCAGATATGATCAACTGAACAACATAGTAATCTAACATAGATAATTCATTTCTAATTATAAAAGAATTTAATAATGGTTTTTTAAACCACATAAAAAGGCACTTAAAATACATAAGCAAACATGGTCATAAACATGACTAACCACTACTACAAGAACCTAGTCCAATGTAGTAGGGTAATAGTACATAGTGCAAACTCTACACCCATCTCGAGGTAATCATAGAACAACATAATGATACCACATCAATCCTTGTAACCACTAGCGCAAACCTCAATGAAACCATCTAACACATCATAATCTCATATATCAGCCATAAGCATAATCAAAGCAACTAATACGAAAACATTAATCAAATCACCTCAAGGGTGTAGAGCTCTCATGGTCTCAATCATGATCACTCATGAAGAAAGATCATCAAGGTTTCATCCATCAGGATGACTTATAGAAATCAAATGGGAGAGGCACTAGATTTTGAACTAGTACAATGAATTTCAATACTTTAAGCATTAAATCCTAACATATCAAACTTATATATATATATATATATAATGATAATGATCTCTAACCATGAAAATAAATAAAAAGCTATATCAACCCTAATTAGGTCACTAAATACATCAATTGATGTTATCATCCAATCATGCAATGTATCTACTTAAAATTACTAGCTAAAGAAAAAATGGGGAATTCAAATCCAATTTCTCATGAAAGGTCATATTTAACCCTCCTAAACCTCTATCAAGGGGCTAATTCACAAAATTATGGTTTTAATAAATGGATAGGAGGAGGGCTCTTATAGTCTACCATTCTAAAATATAATAATTATATTGTAAAATGTGGGAACCATAATGCAATATTTATAATGGTGCTTATGAAGTCATACATGCCTTTGCATAGTTCTATATAATTAATTGTGTATTGGTGAAGCCTTAACAAGCTAACCTAAAATTAATTAATTGTAAGGGTATAAAGGAAGGATGTTTTCCTTAGTTTGAAATCATTATGGTATCATGTTAATAATTACTTTAGGATGTAAATTATAATATTAGATGATCAAAAATTAGAATAGATAGAGATTGATGTTTGAGTTGAGCTTCAAATGACCTATTTTGGTAAGTAAGTTATAGTTTAGTCAATTCACTTGATTTGGATATGTTATCCTAAAGACCAGTTCTTCATTCTTGTTGGAGCAGTTAAGAAGTGTGTGTATGTGTTTACTTATCAACCTTTAACAAGGTTAAAACTTTATAATAAGGGATCAAGGTCTTGTAATAGGTATTTGTCCTCTAATAAGAATTGTTATACTAAATGCATTATAATTGACTTCTAATTATGTCACACCCTTTCACAAGGAACTTATATATTATTAGATAATCTTGTGGGTTCCATCCCACCATGGTTTTACCTCTTATCAAGGTTCCTACTAAATAAATGATGATGATAGAAAAAGTACATGTGGTGGAGCTTTCTTTCTAGGAAAGAGACTAGTTTCTTGGGCAAGAAATAATTAGAATTGCATTTCACAATCAACAATAGAAGTTGAATATGTAGCAGCTTTCAAAAATTGTGTGGATCAAGAAATTTTTGAAAGGAATGAAGGAAGATATCATTAATCCTATTGTTATCTATTGTGATAATGTGACTACTATAAATATATCAAAGAACCATATAATGCACACAAAGACCAAGCATATTTCTATCAAGAATAATTACTTAAGGGAGCTGATTCAAGATAAAGAAGTGAGATTAGAATATGTGAACACTAAGGAGAAAATAGCTGATATTTTCACTAAGTCTTTACCTATGGATGCACATGAGTATCTAAGAGGTAAATTAGGAGTGATTCCCCTAGCTAAGGATACTTAAGTTTAAATGCAGCTCTACATCAAATATGTTGATCATAATATCTTACAAGATGATGCAAAAAGTCATAATTTAGGAATTTCCTAATGAGAAGAATAGAACTTTGTATCAATCATAAGATATCGTGAATAAGAATTAGAAGTAATGACAAAGATATCTACATGGTAAAGACATATGAGAAAGATGAAGTGTCTTTAGCATTGTTGTCAAAGAGGGAGATAATATACAATTACCATATGAAGAGGGAGTTATTCATATCAAGAGTGAGAATATATGAAAGGCATTGCTAGCTGTTAGTGTAATAAAGTATTTTATTATTAATTTAATCATATTAATTTGATTATTAAATCACTTATTATCTCTAGTTTACTTAATATAAACTTTGGACATATAATAATTAATTCTTTTATTACTTATTATCATGTAAGCTAGGTTAGTTACCTTATAGGGTTTTGATCTCCTTTTATAAGAATTGATCTCTCTTTGTAACATTCATTCATTCAATATAATTCACAATTCTTTTTTGCACATCAAGAATCTCTCATCTGTTGTGGATCTCTAAATTTGAGCCTCCATAGATTTTTCTTCTCTCTTTCTATAATATTTGGTTGCATGCATTGATTCTTGGGAGTTGTGGAGTTGATCTTGCATCAACCCCAACATGATATCAAAGCTTTAGAGTTTCATGCCCCTATTCTTTTCATGAGAGGTTTGGTTTTAGGTTTCACATCTTGTTTTTCAAAAAAAAATTGTATTGGATTTGGGGGATCATTTTTTTGGTGCATTTTGAGCCTAAATGGACCTTGTTGTTGGATTTATAATGCCCCAAATACCCCTATTTTCATATAAAATTTGTCCAATTTGGACATAGTTAAAATATGAGGCAAAAAAAATCTCAAGATTTGACAAGCAAAGTAAGGCGGCATTATTTTAATATTCTTTATTTTTTTCTTTTTTAAAAGGAGGTTTGTTTTTTTGTAGAAAAATTTACTTATGTGCCTTTTTGGTAAATATAAGTTTCTTTTGATAAAGAAAAAGGACTTTTTGAAAAGTGCATGAAAATTTCAAAAAGTTTCTTTCCACATGTGCACTCCATTTAAGGTGCTAGTCAAAGTACATCACATGCAGCAAGTACAACACATGTAGAAGGTACATTAGCAAGCCCCATGCCAAGACATGTTTGTTGGAAATATGGTCAGATAGATGTTTTGATATTTTCATTTATGGCAACATACATTCAGCATTTCATTTATGCATTTAGAGATAGAAAATAGTCTAAGTGTTAGACAGTTTGCAGCAGCATAGACTACAAATGTTAAGAGTACAGAAGACTCATTGAGAGTCAGCACATGTGCAGTTGAGGTTAGCTTCATGATAGCATTATGATGACATGTACAAGTGCACAAATGTGTATGAACAATATGATGCAAGTTATGATTAAAATACCAGTGTGGGTATTTAACAGTGCAAAACAGAGCATGGTAGAGAATTGGATTTTATGGCCTTAGGAATTATTTTGGTTATGAAATAATTACTAAGTTGTAATGATCCAAATGTGTGGATATTATTCCATAATTTATTTTATATTATGTTAAGCATGTGAAGACATGAAGATCAACAGTGCAAACTATTGTGAATGTGCAAGGTATAAGTAAAGATCTTATCTTGGGCAATTATTGGAAAGTCATGTGGATTACATGTGACATTTGAATTACTATCTATGAGGCTTATGTGATGAAAATTTTGATGTATGATTAGAAATGGTACAATTTACAATAGTGAGAAATTATTGTATGTATATATATTCCTGTGAAGAACTAAATTGTATGAATTGCATGTTAGGGCAGTGGGCTCTTCTTGCATACATTGTAATTGTTCTACCAACTCCTAACAGGATTGAAGAAACTCCTAATAGGGTTGAGGCTTCTAACAAGGCATATTCCTCTAACAAGGACTCAAGACACTATATGTACTTAATAGACTCCTAATAGGGTCAATATCCTTAGCAAGATCCTATTGTTTAGTGAATCATCTAGTGCATATCATCCCCACCGGGGTTTTCCCTTGGCCAGGGTTTCCTTAGTTAATAAATAATGGTGTTATGATTTCTATATTTGCTTGGTTATATTTATTGTTCAACATTTTTGGTTTACTTTCATATGCAATTTTTAAAGTAATTAACAATATTCAGTTGTAGGCAAAAGTTTGTAGAATAATGATTCACCCACACAGTATTATCTATTTCTAACAATTGGTATTAGAGAATAGGTACTTTGAAGAGGCTTAATAGCTTAAGTAAGATCCCAGTGAATATGTAATAGTTGAAGAAGAATCTTGAACAAGCTCTTGAACATATTGATCTTCTTACAGAAGAAAGAGTTAACCTAAAACATAGATATAAAGATGCAATAGTTTACATTGGCAAACTAAAAAATGAGATTTACAATATTAAATCTAGAAAAGAACTATTTGTATAGAGTTGTGACAATGATGATACAAAAAACCTCAAGAAAGAGAATGAGATCTTGTGATATGAGTTTAAAAAAAATTGAACTAAAGTTGAGTCTTAAGACTGGTGGTAGTAAGAGTGAACTTGATCTAAAATCTAAAAATATAGACCTTATATCCCAGTTGAGTCAATGACATCTAAATTAGATTCTATTAAAATAGAACATGTTGAGTTGCAAAAATAGAACATTATTGTGAAAGGAGAGTTGACATAAGCAAAATAAAAATTAGAGAAACTTTACTCAAGCTCTAAGAAAATTGATGAATAGATATTTCATCAGAGACCTTCTTATGACAAGACAAGCCTTGGATATCTTCTTGGAGAGAAGTCAGAAGAGAAAGATGAGATTAGGAAAGAATTATATCCTAGTGTATAAATCCCTAAAGAAAAGATCAAGTGGTCTGATGAGGGTGAGAAAATTGATTTGTCAGAGAAAAATGATAAACCTAGAACAACAAAGCAAGTTGATGAACCATAAAAAGATCATATATCCAAAGAAGTTAGATATGAATTTAGAGGTAGATGTTTCATATGCAACGAAGTTGGACATATGAAGAGATATTGCACAGGTAAGTCTAACCTATTAATAATTTATATTGTCACAATTGTCATGGTTCCAGACATAAAGCAGTAGATTATAAGAAACCTAAATTTGATGATAATAATGGGAATAGTAGAATTTTTAGGAATATTAACCCTGTAGGTAACAGAAGAGCTAGATCCCAAAGTATATCTAATGATAGAGATACCTAATGGTGAGAGAAAGTAGTTTGTTTGTTACAAGTGTAACAACACTAGACACATTGCAAGGAATTGTAGAGCTCCTAAAAGTTAGAATAGAACCAATCAAAGGAGAAATGCACCTGTATGTTAGTTATGCAATAACTTTGGACACACAACAAGATTTTGTAGAATGGAAAGAAGGAACTTTAACAGGAATCCTATTCATAAAAGGAAAAATAATAGAAATGATAGAAGGGGTGAAAATGAAAGTGATAATAGTCAGAAGGAAGTAGTTAAGGAATATGTTGACGAATTCAAGGAAGAATTTATGAAATCTTGTAATCCAGAAAGCTCTTGTACAGTATTAGAGGAACATTTATTTGATGTACCTAATGGAAAGTTGACGTTACAAATTGTTAGTGGCTCAACCTATCTAAATTAAGCTATTTCAGTAGTAGTAGAGCATGAATTGGTCAAACTAATGTTGGAGAGTGAGTTAGAGGTTGCACAATTAATAAAAGATAGTAGGCATAGAGAGGAAGCTATGGTCAAGTGTGCAAGTCTAGATGAGATCGCAGTAAGCGGGAATTGTGAAAACAGGGTCATTGGTAAATAAAGACTGTATTTTGAATATGTGGTAGATACGCATTTAATGTGCAGTATGATTCAAAATGATTTAAGGATTGTAAGAAATATATAGTGTACCATTTGGTTATATGAAGTGTCTTGAGTGAATTGAAGAGTGATTTGAAAGAAAATTCAAATGCAAAGTGAAGTTTGAGAAGCTTAAATTTGTAGAAGCCCTAAATTTTGGTTTCAAGGTATTTTGCAAAGAATTAAATCCAATTTATTCCAATATTTTTAGCTATAGAACAATGGAAAGTTAGAAAGTGTATGATGTTGGTGATAGACCAAGGTATGATTTCAAGAAACATCCATTTGTTTCTTTATTAGATGATCAAGTAGGCGCATTTTTGAAAGTTCCAAAAAATGTGTTACATGTTGAGGATATAAGAAGTTACATGCAATGTAAGATTGAAAGCATATGTGATATAGAGATTCATTAGGATTTAGAATAGATGTGCAACAATGACTTATCCCTAAAGTCTAAGTTTACACACCTAGAGAGTTTGAATTTGGTGAAGTATATGTTTTATACAAATTTGATGATAATGATTGGACCCAAATTATTTTGAGCATAGTACATGATGATATGTTCTTCTTAGGAGATGAAAAGATTGTTATTGACAATGACCTAATTCAAAAGGTCATAGGATTGAGAAATGAGGGTTGTAATCCTATTAATGAGAATAATGTCAAGAAAATGGTTGAGACAAACTTGAAGACAAAGTTTGACGAAAGGAACATGAAAGTCGATCCCATTCAAGATAAAGGAGTGAAATTGTTAACCAAGATATTGCGGTACAAGTTGAACCATGGATCAAGGGTTAACTTTGTACCAGTTGGATTTCTTCATACATCATATGTGATGGTAGTTGAAGGAAAAAAGGTTCATTTATGTGAAATTATCATATTGCAATTGTTGGACAACATTGCAAAGATCAATAAAACTAAGAGCGTAGTTTTTTTATTTGAGTCCCTATTGACTCACTTATTCTTTTATGTTACAAGGAAGTTTCCTAGATTGATAAATTGGGATAGCACTGAGGGTACAATGAAATATGTGACTTAATGCTATAGATCCAAGCCCAAGAATGTCAAAGATGATAAAATTGACAAAATGATGAAGAATTTTCAATCTAAGATAAAACAGAGGTATAGAATGCCTCCTTCTATGGTAGAGAAGTACAAGAATGATTTATACTTCATGGTGGAGACAAAAAGAACCTGCATGGAAGTAGTGATTCCTAGAGTCAAATTCATTGAGCTTATGGGTAATGAGATGAGTGTAGAGCTCATAGAGAGTTATGCATAGAACATACTTGAATCTGAGCTGGACACTGAATGTCCTAGATTGGGAACCTATGAGGAAAGATCAAGGATAGTTCAATCTAACTATATAGTAAAGAAAGCAAGAAAAAGGTTAAGAAAGAGATATATTCTATTTGTAAGGAATCTAGAATGACTAGACAAGAGTTTAATGAGATCAAAGGAATTGTGTTGGAGATGAAGGCTAGTGGTCAAATTGAAGTGTTGGCAGAAACTCCCATTGTTGTGGTAGGACCTTCAAAATGAATAATAGTGGCACAACCTTATGTGCAAGATCCTATTGCACCTTATGCAGCAATTGTACAAGTGCAACCAATGAGAGCAAGATATGAAAAGACTAGGAGGCAGCCAAAGGTAGTGCCAAGAAATGGGTCAAGCAGACTACCAGCAGACTAGGAAAGAAGAGGAAAATAATGAAAATAAGTAGTTTAGAAAGTTTTGAGGATGAAGCTAGAGATAAACCTATTGAACAAGATGTGCAGAAAGCAAGAAAATCAATAGGAAAGAAAGTTTGGAAACCTAAGGTAGAGAATCTGAATATGCAAATAATAAATGATGATAATTTTGTACAGTTGAGTAAATATTACAATATGTATAGTAGTATGGATAGAAGAAAATTAGGGAATATTGTTATAAGAAACATGATTTTGAAGAACAAAAGGTTTGAGAATATACAGAATAAGATTTCAAAGGATTTGTATAATAGACTCGTAAATAGGAAAAGGAGAATATTAGAGAAAGATGTGAATATGAGGATCTACACAATAAATAAACTATGTGATGTTGGATCTAAAGAGGAATCAGATAGATTTTTGAAGGGTATTAAGCCCTTGCTAAGGAACAAAAGAAGATAAATTCTTCCAATGGGAGGAAATTATGAGGCAGTTAGATAAGAAATAGAGGAGGCAATAGTGAAATATATGTCCTCAGTATCTAAGGTGAGTGCACAAACCAAAGCTGATAGTCTAGTGTATGTGAAAGTTCATAAACCTTTTAGGGAAGAGGAAGAAGTGGAGGAGAAATAGCAAGCACTTTCACCACTTCACATTGTTATGGGTATTAAATCCATGCAAGTGGATATTACGCACATAACTATGGATGCAAATGAAAATCTTTGTGTAGGCTATGGAGAAAATATTGTTGGCAATATCATCAATATTACTGCATATTCTACTTCAAATGATAATGAGGAAGAAGAAAAGAAGAAACAAGAAGAAGAAGAGAAAAGAAAAGAGGTAGAAGAAAACAAAAGAAGAGAAGAAGAAGAAAAGAAAAGAAAGGAAGAGCAAGAGAAAAAGAAGAAAGAAGAAGAGAAAAAGAAAAGAAAAGAAGAGGAGAAGAAAAAGAAGAAAGAAGAAGAGGAGAAGAAGAAGAAAGAAGAAGAGGAGAAGAAGAAGAAAGAAGAAGAGGAGAAGAAGAAAAGACAAGAAGACAATAAGAAGAAAGAAGAGGATGAAAAGGGGAAGAAAGTTGAAGAGTATCCAAAGAAGGGTGCTGAGGAAAAGAAGTAAGCAGATGAAAAGAAGAAAAAAAAGTTACACTTATTCCTACTATAGTTTTAGTAATAATGATAGCTGGAACATCAATAGTAGTATATATTCTATCAAATGATGAAGATCAAAAAGGACTAATGAGCACCTTAACTAAATTGTTTGAAAAGAAAAACATATAAACTCTTTGGAGAAGACATTAACTAAAGTCTTAGATAGAATGCGAAAGATAGTTGCTACAACTATAGCTATTCCATACTTATAGTCGAAGGCCATGGAGTTGGTGAAAACCTTTGACATGGAATTCACAACTTTAGCAAAAGTAGCTTCAGCACAAGCTCAAGTTACTCATGATGCAGCACTATTTAACATAGTGTGTACAAATGTGTGCAATAATTTGAAAACACTTGATGCAAATGCCAAAGGACTTAGAAAGTATATTGATGAAGGGGAAAAAATATATGGACAATGTGTGCAGTCATACAAGTATCTTGTATACTTTGAGATTCAGATAAAAGGTAAGATGAGTGAACTTGAAATACTCATTGTCAAGTTAAAACTTCTAGAATCTAGTATTGAAGACTATGGAGCAGAAGTGGAGAAAATACATGGCATGATCAAACATATAGAATTTGATAAAGAGAAAGTACCAAGAAGATTCTCTAGTCTTAGAGAAATTTTGTCATCAAAAGTCAGCATTTTGCAAAGGCAACTTGAGGAATGTCTTATAGCTAAGGCTTCCTCTGACAAGTTCACCTATACTGACCTAAGTGTAGTTGAAGTGGCATCCTATGCACTTTGTGCACTAATTAGCATCTTAGAGGTAGTAAAGGAACATTGGAAGAAAAAGATAGAATGAGTAAAGGTTATTTACACAAATTGTTTTTCCAGTTCAATGAGTTGATCAATAGCAGAACACCTAAAATTTGTGTATATAGTTTATGGCACCTTTCCCATTGATGTCAAAGTGGGAGAGTAATATCTAAGGAAAATTGTAGTAAGGAAAATATGTAAGGAAATTGTATGTTTGTAAGCACTAAGAAAGAGTATATAAAAAGGGGGAGCAATATTGTATATATAAGGGGGAGTATACTTATGTATCAATGTAAAGGAGTGATAAGGGATGTAATGATCCATCAAAACATGAACAAAATTGTTATATTTTGAAGGAAATTTTTGTAGTTATTTTTATTTATTTTTTTCATGTATGACATCATTTTGGGACTTATCCAATTTTTCCAAATGTTTCCATCAATTCCAAAGGGGGAGATTGTTGGCAATATGATCAGATAAATGTCCTGATAGTTATCATTTATGGAAACATACTTTTAGCATTTCATTTTTACATTTAGAGATAAAACATAGTCTAAGTGTTAGATAGTTTGTAGTAGCACAGAGTACAAATATTAAGAGTATAGAAGACTCATTGAGAGTCAACTCATTGTATGCGTGAATTGTGACCTATACTAACACACACACTTTGACATGGTCATTATGTGCAGATTCATCCCAGAATGAACATGACATTGTTCATCCAAGAGAAATCTTGCAAGATGACCTGTTGCCTTCTATCTAGAAGGATTTTTTTTGTTAATATCCTCAGAATCGAGGTGCAGGCAACCAGACCCTCTAAGAACGAAGGATTTGATGAATGCAGCTAGTCTAGATGAATGTGAAAATTATTTTAAATGAGATATGCAATGTAATCCAAGAACAAAATAATGCAAACTAGATTAACATATGCATAGTTAAGCTAAATGAAATTAAACTAAGGATGCAAGTGTATGCAAAATGTGAGCAAATGTGAGTAAATGTGAGTATGAATTTCAACAGCACTTCGATAGCAATTCAATTCATTCTCTAAAATGAAGAAATGAGGGTCTCTTAAATAAATTTTCCTAAAATACTCCAACGGTTGAGATCAATTTCAATCAACGGTCAGGATTGAAGATGAGGTTCAGTTAAGGTGGAAGATTCCCAAATTAGAGGGAGTTAACTGGCTCAGATCTAAGTGTAAGAGTCAGTCAACTCAGATAAACTTTAGTGTAAGAGTAAGTGATCTGGGTCACTTCTAATTTGATCAGCAGTGAACTAGGAATTTCCATTTTTGAACTCAAGAGAAAATTAGGAGAGATATTTAATTTAATAAAATGAGATATGCTCTCATAAATATATTTTCTATTTAAATCATTTGATTTAATTAATTAGATACACCTTTCTGTTTAATCAAATAACTTTATTTAATTAATTAGGAATAACTTTATTTAATTAATTAGGAATAACTTCCTATTTAATTAAATAAATTTGCTTAATTAATTAGAAGTAGCTTCTCCATTTAATTAAATAATTTTATTTAATTAATTAGAAATACCCTCCCCATTTAATTAAATAATTCCTTTTAATTAATCGAGATAGGCATATTTATTAAATTAAATAAATTTAATTCCTTAGCACATTAGCCTTAGGAGATAATTTAATTTAATAAAGTATAAATACCTTAAATTAAATTATAATTAAATCAAATAGGTTTAATGCTACTAATATGAGTAAGTACTATAGGAATTAAATAAGAAGTATGATGAATGCAGACTAGGGTTTTCTACATCTGACAATTGAGTCAAGTAGCAAATATGAGAACAAGAATTTGCCTAACAAAATAGGGCTTTAAAATTGAGTAGGATAGACTTGAATTGGTATCATGGAAATGAGCCAATTTTGGGGTATTACATTTTTTCCCTCTTTGAATGAATGTTTGAGCAACACGTTCAATTCAAAGAAAAATTAGAAAGCATGATGCAAAGATGAGATTGGTTCCAAAGTTGATGATATGGAGACCAACTGATAAGCTTTTAAGAACCATCTAGATACCTAAATTGATAAGCATTTAAAAGATTATCTCCAGAACAAAGTTTAACCTTTAAGGATCCAAACAGAATGTCTAGATACCCAAGATTGATAGTATTTAAAATATCATCTCCAGAACAGAGCTTAACCTTTAAGGATCTAGACAGAATGTCTAGATACTTGAGATCAATAGCATTTAAAAGATCATCTCCAGAATGGAGCTTAACCTTTAAGGATCCAGATAGAACACCTAGATACCTGAGATTTGATAGCATTTAAAAGATTACCTCCAGAACGGAGCTTAATCTTTAACAATCCAGACAGACCATCTAGATACCTAAAATTGATAGCATTTAAAAAATTATCTCCAGAACTGAACTTAATTTTATAAGGATCCAAATAGAACGTCTAGATAACTAAGATTTGATAATAGATAACAAGATCAAATTATGAGTCATAGAATCATCCCTAGCATGAGACTTGATCCTTAGGAATCAAGGTTTAGATTGTCCTGATACCTATAATCAAATGATAACAAAATGAAATAGATGACAAAGATGCCAGATAATGGGAAACAAGATGCCCCTAGTGGTGAGATACCCCAAATGATGAGGACATATGATGGGAACAAGATGCCCCAAGTGATGAAGATTCAAATTGATTTGAAAATCAAGTTCACTACCCCCTCAGGAGCGAAATTGAAAGATGACACACTAGAAATATGATGTAAACCAAGATGTTGAGAGATACTAAAGAAATTCAAGATTCAGCAGAATGTAGTGAAGATCAAAATGATCAAAAGAAAATTTAGAGTTGATTTGCAATGATTTCGAGGTCTCGAAGACCAAGTTTGACCAAAATTTGACCAAATTTGACCATAGTTGACTTGAGTTGACTTTTTCAAACATGAATTTGAAAACATGGAGGATTTTGAGTTGAAAAGATTCCAAGAATCATGAAGTATCAGAAAGATTTTGGCTGCACAAGCGTTCAATCGCATCAGTCCCCAAAATTTTAAAATATGTTTTTGAGGCTCTTAGGTGTGTCAAATTTTGAATTTGATCAAGAAAATAGATTCAGAACAATCAAATTAGCCAAGAGGTATTTTTGCGCAAATCAGAGCACTTTGAAAAATTAGGTCAACAGCTATATAAGGGCCCAAAGGGTCATTTTCAAATCATTTGTGCATTTTGTCTTTTAGTGAATTGAGCTCAAAGAGAGATATGGCAGTGAATGTGAGATATCATCATTTTGAGCACTCCAGATGACATAGTCAACTAGCAGGCTACAGACCACTGGTGAGTCATCAATTTTCCACCTTTCAACTTTCACTTTTACATAGTTTGAGGTCATTTATTGCATGTTTTAGCACATTTTAGGGTTGTCCAATTGGTCTTTGCGTGAGACTATCCTTTCTCACACAAAGATGTTTTGTCCTCACATGAAGAAATAGGGTGCAATGTTTCTTTGCGCATGTCGGTGAGGTTTCTCGCATAGGAGATACCCACCTCTAGCAAGAAGAACAAGATTCTTCACACATGAGAACTTTGTTTCTCACGCGACGAAGAGATTCTTCACGCGAAGGAGAGAAACTTTGCACAAGATCTGAAGATCTTTGTGTGAGAACCTGTGATAGTGGAGTTTAAAATTTTCAATTTTGTACATAAAATTTGCATTTTATTAGCTTTTTTCCACCATTTCATTCCAATACTGATCATTTGTTTGTCGTTGTTGGTTATATGTGTAGGAGGTCTTCAGTGACGTGTCATTTAGGTCACACTACCTACCTTATGACCCTTTACTTTGAATTCTTGATGCCACTAACCTGGCACACATCGAGCGATTGGGCCTATCCTCTTTATACCAGATCCCAACCATGATGTTGAATCATGACCTACTCACAGCTTTGGTGGAGCATTTCCATTCGGAGACAAACACCTTCCATCTACCAGTGGGGGAGATGATGATCAGCCTACAGGACATCTAGAGGATATTGTGGATCCCTTTTTATGACGCATGAGTTGTTTATGATACGGTACCTCGAGAAGGTACAGAGACACTTTCTGTTGTGTTTGGAAGGGAGTTGCAGAGAGGTTGAGCCATCACTTAGGATGAGCTAATGCACACATATGGACATCTGTGCTAGCGATCTTTCTGAGCTATTTTTTGATGCCTGATAGAGGATAGCATTAGCTAGAGTGTGGGTGGGGATTTATACTTTTTCAAATGGTAGAGGCACATGATATTTTTGGGTGGGGTCAGTGTATGTTAGCCCACCTATTCCATGAGATGTATGAGATAGTCTTTCATGAGAAGAAGACTATGGCTGCCAGCGATCTGGGCATGGGAGCATCTTCCCGTATGTAGGCCCATTCACGAGGATGCCCAAGAGTCGATGGAGCCATATATATGTAGATAACGGGGGCATATTACCTAGGTCTTCCTAGGTAAGACAGAGCATTGGAGGATAGATTTTGATGACTTGGTCTCTGTCGTATGGCAGCCCTGGCGAGAGACGAAGGATTGGGAAGATGCCCAAAGAGAGTTGCCCTAGATGTTTTGCTTGTGGCCATTATTGGGTAGGACCATGCAGATCATAGAGCAGTTTATGATTTCACAGGTGTGGTGACAGTATGGCTGACCATAGGATATCTCATAGGAGTACTGCACCTACACTCGACTGCAAAGGGATGTAGAGTAGGGGTGGCCTCCACATATGGATCTAGGTCGATCCATGATAGACATGCATAGTCTAGCTACAATTCAGTGGGACTACCTTCCAGAGGTAGTAGATGTAGGGATGACACCTACCTATTAGGCTCATTTGATTAGCCATCCATTCCCACAATTTATTGATCCACTAGGGATGGCAGGTCAGGCACAAAGATTTGTGCCTCAGCAGTAGTAGGCAGAGCCACAGCCACAAGTGCAGCCACAGAAGTAGCCACAGATGTAGTCACAGGTCTGGCACTAAGTATAGTAGGTGCAGATTCCTCCATAGTAGATGGGATCATATCCAGGGGCCGGAGGTAGTAGAGCAAAGCACAACCGGTGACTAAGGCTAAGGATCGAGGAGTAGACACCATCGTAGCAAGTACCACCACAGTAGCAGGCACCGTCATAATAGCAGGCACCACCACAGTAGCAGGCACTTGAGATGCTAGATGAGGATATGCCTAATCAGCCTATTGTGGGACATAGGACATAGTGTGACACTACCAAGAGTGGATTCGTTAAGCCTCTCGTCAGTTGGGAGATCTACAAATACAGGTAGCTATCTGTGATGCACAACTGGTGGAGTGGTAGTGGGAGATTGATCGATGGAGAGAGCATGTCGAGGCTACTGAGCTGAGAGTTGAGATGCTGCAGGATGAGTTCTGCTTACAGTTAGCCTAGGTAGTGTATTATTTTGTTGCATATTCGACAGTGGTGCCTGATGAGGCTCTATAGGTGCAGCGATTTTCTCAGTATGCACGAGAGTTTGGAGGTGCATGACCTCCTACAAGGCTAGACATGCCACCACCCCCTCCTCCACCTATTGTTGTTGCTCCTGCTCCTCCTAGAGACAAGAGTAAAGGGAAGAGTTAGATGTTGTGTCTGGCTCTTGATTTTGATCTCTAGCTATGTATTGATTGGTGTGCCAACACCATTTTGTATCATTTTGATCAATAGCACTCGAGTAGTGCCCATTTTTGTATTGACCTATTTTTTGGATAGATATATATACAAGATTTTGAGCCGAGTGTCAGTGTGCACATGTCATTGTTTTTGTCTACTTCACTTTGATGTACATGAGATGTTAATATGATGACTATGAGATGTATGTTGTACTTTGATATGATGTGATTATGAGCATGTAGCGTAGATATTATGAGTATATGGATGCAATGCATATGAAAATGGACTGACATCTCATGTAGTGTTGTATGTTTTGCTTGACAATGATAGGTATTCCATTGAGGAGCATGAATCAATGAGGCAAATTCTTGTGTGCCCATGGAGAAACCTGATATGTTTGAAGATGGCCCCAATCCTTCATCACACAGGGGAGAAATAGAATCATAGTCAAATTGCGTGCTTATGCAAGTGAAGCGTGTAATGCAAGACTTACATTAAATGCAACCCTAGGTCTGGTTAGTTAGCCTCGATGATTTATCATCACTGGATATAGAACAAAGCTCATATTATATATAATTCCCACTAAAATTGCAATCATGGGAATATGTATAGACCATATATTATAGGTTTTTCTGGATTAAATGTAAGCATTTGAGGCACAAGAAGCCAAAATGACCAGAACATTTGTCCCTTTTAATATAGCAAGTGAACATAAGCATCAAACCATAAATGCTAGGATGACCAGAATGTTGCTTGCATGATAGACACACCAAACACACGAGAGATTCATCTCATGCCCAGTATTAAGTAAGTATTCTATTTGCAATGACCCTTACATTCGTAACCTAAGACAGAAGTGTGCTAGGTATACTTGCAGTGACCCATACATTCACTTAATAGGATGCGTATCAGTATATACTATAGCATGAAAAGTTCATCTCATGCCCAGTGTTGACAGGTTCCTTTAGCACTTCTCCCTCAGTTGTGGAAAGCTGATAGGCACTGGATCCATATATTGCAGTAATAATGTAGGGACTGAGCTAGTTTGGTTCAAAATTCCCTTTTTGGACTCATTGTTGTTGGTTCTTAGGGTTCTCTCTCAGGAAGATCACCCAGCTAGAAGTCACGTGGCTTGACCCTCTAATTGTAGCTTCTTGCCATTCGTTGTTGATATGCTTACAGATGATCACATGCCACTTGTCAAAATTCATCTAGTAACACAAGCTCTTGAAGCTTACCTATCCTGTAGTCATCATCAATAATAAGGCCCTTCATAAATATTCTCAAAGTAGGAATCTCAACCTCTATTGGAAGCACAGCATTCACTCCATACACCAAAGCAAAGGGAGTCATTCCCATTGGAGTTATGATGCTTGTCCTATACACCCACAGGGCTGGATTGATCTAGAGATGCCAATCTCTCCCTGATTTTTTGACTGTGCAATGAAGAATTTTGAGGATCACCTTATTGGATGCCTCAGCCTAGCCATTACCCTAGGGATCATAAATGGAAGACCAATGTTGTGTGATTTTGAATTTCTTGTATAGTTCCTTGAAGTCGTTGTTCTTGAATTGTCCTCCATTGTCAGTAATGATTGAGGATGGTACACCATATCTGCAAATAATGTAGTTTGTGATAAAAAGTGCTATAGTTTTCCCATCGGCAACTGTGAGAGGTACTGCCTCCACCCACTTCATGAAGTAATTTGTAGCTGTGATAATGAACTTATGTCCATTAGAGGAGGTTGGGTGGATCTTTCAGACAAAGTTGAAGGCCCATTGTTGAAATGGCCATATTGTAGTAAAGGGAATCAACTCTCTAGTTAAAGCATGGATTAGATTCCCATGTAACTATCACTTCTTGTAAGATCTAGCATACTTGATAGCTTCTTGCTCTAGTTTAGGCCAATAGTAACCAGCTCAAAGGAGTTTGCGAGCTAGTTTCAGGCTATTAGAGTGAGATCCACAAATGCCCTCATGAAAGTCAATTAGTGCGCATTTGGACTCTTTAGGTTCTAAACACCTAAGGAGTGTTCCGTCGAGACCTCTCCTATATAGATCATCAGCAATAATGACATAATGGGAAGCATTACAGATTAGGTAACATTTCTAATTCTAAAATAGACCTTTCAAAATGGTTTGATTGCGGAGATAGGAATAAATGTGATGGTAGCAGGATGATTCTTGTCCAACAATAGAACAGATCATCCTAGAATTAGGGGTGTCATAGGATGGGTAGTGTAACACTTCCACCAAGAATTCATGTTAGAGGTCATTTTCAAGCCTCTATAGCATGGAGGCCAAAGTAGCCATTGCATCAGCCACTTTATTATCTACTCATGGAACTTGTTGGAAGGTTAAATGTGCAAAGTACTTCTTTAAGTCATCAACCATGTACTTGTAAGGAATTAGTTTCTCATCCTTTTTTTGGTACACATCATTAACCTGGTTGATGACAAGCTGAGAGTCACCAAAGATGTCTAACTGATCCACTCTCCATTCGGCCACAATCTTCATGCCATTGATCAAAGCCTTTTATTCAACAATGTTGTTTGTACAAGGAAATAGAATCTTGTATGCTTTGGGCAATAAGTATCTCTATGGTGGAATAAAGAGTAATCCAGCACATGATCCTTGTTATGTAAAGGACCCATCAAAGAACATAACCCATGTGTGGTGCATGAGTGTCAAAATTGACTCATCTAGGAAATCAATGTTCATTCGTAGAAGACTTTGCATGGGTGCATCGGCTAGCCGATCTACAATTTCCTATCCCTTAATAGCCTTGTGTTCAACATATTAGATGTTAAACTTATTGAGTATCATAACCCATTTAGCCAATCTTCTTGTGAGAGCTGCCTTAGTGAGCAAGTACTTTAGTGGGTCTATTTTAGCCATGAGCCTCATAGTGTGGGCGAGCATGTAGTGTCTCAACTTCTAGGAAGCAAAGACAATTGCCAAGCAAGCTTTCTCAATAATGCTATACTTCTTCTCATAAGAAACCAGTGTCTGGCTCAAGTAATAAATAGCTCTTTCTTTATTGTCATTATCTTCCTAAGCCAATAGGATTCCCAAAGATGTTTCAGTTGCTGAAATGTATAAGAGAAAAGGCTTCCCATGGATAGGAGGCATCAGGATTAGCGGATTGACAAGATATTGCTTGATCTGTGTTAAGCTTTTCTCACAATCTTGGCTCCAATTGAATTTCACACCCTTATGTAAGGTCTGTGAAGGGTTGTGATCTATTCACCAATTGTGAAATAAACCTGTGAATAGATTGGATCCTTCCCTATAGTTGTCTCATTTGACTGATGTTCCAAGGTGGTGGCATGCCCATTATTGCTTATACTTTCTCTGAATCTACCTCAATTCCTTTCATAGAAATAATGTATCCCAATAACTTTCTTGATGTGATACCAAATGCACATTTCCTAGGATTGAGTCGAAGACTAAATTTTTCCATACGATCTAGGATGGGCCACAAATCTTGCAAATGAGTATTGCATTTAGTGATTTTGAAAAAGGTATCATCAACATAGTCCTCCATGGTTTTATGCATCATGTCATGGAAAATTGTAGTAACAGCCCGCTGATATTTAGCACCAACATTTTTCAAGCCAAATAGCATTACATTCAAAAAAAGGTCCCCCATGCACATGTGAAAGCCATTTTCTCCTGGTCTTTTGGCATAATTTTTATCTGATTGTATCCAAAAAAAACCATCCATAAGTGAGTACATCTCATAACCAGCCATCATGTCCATGATCATATCAATATTAGGGAGCGGAAAGTTGTCTTTAGGACATGCCAAATTAAGATCACAGAAGTCTGTACAAACCCTGACAGATTTATTGTGCTTGGAAACTGGAACAATATTGGATATCCATTCAGCATAATCAATGGCATGGATGAAACCAACTCTTAGAAGTTTCTCTAGTTGTACTTTGATGAGCAATGAAACATGAGGATGCATTTTTCAAAGCTTCTATTTAACTGGTTTGATGCCTGGTGCTATGGACAAGTGATGCATGATAAGATCAGGATCCAGTCTTGGCATGTTAGAGTATGTCCAAGAAAAATTTATTTTCTTTTCTATAAAAAAGGCAATGAATTCTTCCTTCTCTTAAGGTGACAGTGACTGTGCCAGATATATCATATGAGGATGTTCTTATGTGCCCAGGTTGATTGGTTGTGTTGTCTCTATCAACACTGATGATCTCTCCTAAAAGTGACTAGGAAGTGCATCAAATATCTCATCCATGGTCACCTCAAAGAGGTTTTCACCCTTGGATACATCTTTTGTTTTGTACTTTTTTGGGTTTTGACACTACCACAATGTGGTTTTCACCATTGAACCTTTTGCATTTTTTCTTTTTAATTGTATGACTGAGATATTTGATGTTAGCCTTGGTCATGTTGACACCCTATTCATTGGTGAAATATGTTACAAGTTCGATAGTGTTTAGGTAATAGGCGAGAGCATAGTTATTCTGGAACATGGGGACTTCACTAGATGCATTAGGGTTCCAGTCTATAAGCTTGAGATGTGTGAGTGAGAGAGTAGTGGCTAGTTCAATTGCATTCATAGTATAGTCATTAAGTTCTTAGACCAGCAATTTGAGACCTATGATGACCTCATCCACAGGTATGTTCAAATGCCTCTAAGTATGAATGTTAGTAATTGATGACTCTAGGACACTAGTTGGATTAGACTCATGTGACAAAACCCTAGACATTTCACCTACTTTGATTTGGTTTTCATACACATGCACTTGATCAATGTCTTTACCAGTAGTTGCTTTTGAAAGACAATCAAACTCATATTCCTTAGAATCAATGCTACATGGCAAGAGACTATAGAACTCCCCAATAGTGATAGGGACATACTCACCTTCATCTTTGGGTTCTTACACAAATACTCAATACAGAATGACTGACTAGATTCTCCCTTTTCTAAATGATATTTGAGTTGCTCGGTATTGTTTTCAGAAGAGTCACTAGTATCATCCACAATGCTAACATGTGGCACAAAGTCATATGGTTCAACAAAGAATTTAGCAAGTTCATAAGGAATAGGATGAGAATAGGAATGCTCATCATCAGATTATTCCTCTTGAGTATCTGACTTAGCTTGTGACTCATTTTCAAACGAACTCTCAGGTGTTGGTATGAATTTATTTGGTCCCAAATGGAAAGGGGCCTTCTTAAATCCTAGGCCAATTGTATCAATGTTGCTTTAAGTTGTTGTTTTGATAGGATCAATTAGGCCATTGTTATTGCACCCAATAGGGCCAGTTCCCTTGTAACCAAAATGCTTCATAAGCCTAAGACCAGGCCCATATTTCTCAGGAGTGATCTCTCGAGCTTGCTCTATTAGGTTCATTGGAGCCTCTTCCTTATAAATCCATGCTACAATGGCTCTATTTTCTCTTTCATCCTCTAAGGGCACTATAGCCTTGATAAAAGTGCCATGATACTTAGTCTGAGGTGTCAGTATGAATGGCTTCTTGGCCTTTGAGGGTCTCCCATAATGACGAGGAGATTCTGGAAGAGATGTCAATGATAGCATTGGTTCAATGTGATACTCTCCCATGCCAGTTTCTTTCAATTTAAATGATTGCTCAATTTGTTTTAGCTTATTGTCATGATAATCAGTGAATTCACGGTTAGCAGGGATGAAAGTTTCAACAGCCTTGAGCATATTGCAAGTGTAGCTAGTAGTGGTAGGAATAGTAACTTCAGAACCATGAAATGGGAACTTGATGCATTGGTGGTATATGGATGGCACAACATGCATCTCATGTATCCATGGTCATCCTAATAAAATGTTGTAAGCCAAGGGAATGTCAAGCACCCGACAGGTGACGTCCCTTTCCACCAGACCGATGCAAATGGGTAAAACCACAAGACCTAGAGATTTTCATTCCACTTCATCATATGCTTCGATCATGATCTTATGTCGAGGATCAATAGAGTCCTCAAAATAATTCAATTGTCTAAGGAGAGCAGTAGAGACAATATTTAGGCCAATGGCATTATTGATGAGTGCCCAATGAACACGTGTCTAATGGATCATAACCTCGATGTGTAGCAGTTGATTGTGTGGATGACTCAGCGAGTTATCATCCTCCTCAGAGAAGGTCATAAGATAAGGCAAGGTCAGGTGACCTGCCATGGATTGAAATTGCTCAAGATCAATATCTTGAGGAAACTTTGCCTTAGTGAGGGCTTTGTCCAGAATCTGCCTATGAGCAGGTGAGATTTTAAGTAGCTTAAAGATGGAAATATGAGTATAGTTCATTTCAATTGATCGAGAACACTATAACTAGTTGTTGTCAAGTTTGTTGTAGGTTTTTCACCTTTGCCAAATGGACCAGCAAGGGCTTTTTCTTTGTGTTGTTTAAGATCAGAAGTAGGAGGTGCAAGGCCTTTGAGCACCAACTTGGCATGAGAACGAGTGACAGCATTAGCACAGTGTTGCGAGGGTGTATTATCCATTGCGTTGAGAGTAGGGCCCCTCAAGACAAATGGTTTCTTGGGTTTGTCATTATCTTGTTTTCCCTTAATGGTAATAATGTCACAATATTTAGAATCCATAGGTTCAACCATGTGAATGACATTGTCATCATTGGAATATGCATAGTTGACCTTGTTGTAGGGTTGTGGTTTTAAAGTCTCTCCTTTTTCATAAGCTGGGAAAGGTTCTTTGAATGCCTCGTGATCTAAGTTTTTGTTGTGTCCATCTACCACAAGATCACCAGCATCAATCATATCCTAGACTTTATAGCACAAGTTTATGCAGTTGCTAGTTTTGTGTCCCTTATTTTGGTGATACTCATAGAATGAGGTTTCCTTCCACCATGGTGTACATGGTTGTGGATCATAGGGATGAGGATTATCCATTCGTAAAATAAGCTTATGTTGTAGAAATGTTTTTTAAACCACGTCCAAAGGTTCTCCCAAGGGTGTATACACTCGTTTGGGACATGTTGCCCATGAGTTTCTTGGTTTGTTCCCGGATGGCTTGTTGTCAGGAGGAGGTTTTCAAAAAAATTGGCCACTTTGAGGTCGTTTGTGAGATTAAATGCCACTTTAGTAGGTTTGGGGGTGACATTGTCAACAACTCCATCATGTACAATTTCTCAGTTCTTGTTGACATGCTTGGTTTTATCCTTGTTGGAAGTGGAACCTTGTTCTATGTCCCTCTGAAGAGTGAGTTCACCTTTCTTGAGCATAAATTCCTCGATACAAATAGCCTATGTGATCATGTCTTCAAAGGTACATGGACCTTGAAGTTGGACTCTATATCCAAAATCAGGTAGAAGGTTATCAGTGAAAATGTCAAGCTTCTCCGTTTCTAGAATTTTGTGGGAATACTTAGTGTACAGTTGTCTCCACCATTGGAGGAATGTGAGAAAAGGTTCTCTAACTTTTTGTTTAAGGTTGCATAAATATCAAATGTTGATAGGGTGTTGAATGTTATGAGAATAGTACTGAACAAACAAGCTAGCAATTTCATCAAACATCTTAATACCAGTAGGTAAATGTGAAAACCACTCTAATGCCTAACCACCTTGGCTTCTAGGGAATAAACACATGAGGTATGTTTGATCGTGTATAAACTCCATAGACAAAGCACCAAATTCTCGCAAGTGATCTTGGGGATCAATGGTACCAAAGTACTTGTCATACTTGGGTAGCTCTACGCCTCATGGGAAAGGTAGCATGTTAATGCTTTTGTCAAATGGGAATGGGCAAAGAGCATCCAATGTGTATATTTTTGTGGGTTTCTCTTTCTCATGCATCATCTAATCCAATTGGTATTGCATAATTTTCAATTGCTTTTGGAGTTTAGAAGTCTCAGTTTCTTCTTCAGGTGTTATAATAGTTTCCACATTGAAATGAGAGGGAAACTTTGCTCATTCTTGGGCAAGTTTGAAAAAATACTTTTCTCTCTCTTCGTTGAGTAGAATTCCCATGACCTTTTGAAATTTTTTGTCTCTTCAACATTTTTCTATGTGTTCAAGGAGTATTTCCACTTCTTCCTATTCCTCATCAGTGCCATGGTCTTTCTCTTTCTCTTTGTCATTCCTAGGTGGTTCTTGATGTCTACTATGACTACCATGTTGAGGTTCACAATTAGTCATTATAAGAACGTGTTTGGTTTCAGTGTGTTATGTTTTGAAAGGTATTTTGAAAAAGGAGTTAGACATCATGTTTGGTGATACAGGACCTCTACCTATCTCAGTATCTTCTTGGTACAAAGGATTCCTAATTTGTTGCAAAATTATGGAAAATGTTTGTTGAATTCTAGGTGACCTGGCAGGTGAGGGAGATCGTGAAGATGCCTCACTAGCCAAACTAGATATAGATTGTGTAACAAAAGGTAAGTGACCTCTACTATGATTACAACCCCTAACATGACCTTGCCTAAGTCTAAGAGGATAAAACACGTTGCTGCTCCTGGTTGCGACAGTCATAGACAAGGACAGGAAGCAAGAACCTGGACAAGGACCACACTAGAACTGAGTTTTAATAGGGTAAGATAGGAATGTTGTATACTAACACATGAGTAGTCTGATTTGAAGGCTATAATAGCCAAAGGTTATGACTATCATAACATAGAGTATGACAAGCATTAAGAAACAAGAATCCAGAGAAGTAAAGGATAAGACTAGTCAAAATATGGATCACAAATCTTTGGTTCAGTTAAATGCCACTATTCAGGACTGTGTATAGATAGAAAAGAACAACTCAATGTAGGAAGCTGACTGGAAAAAGATCACAAATTGGTCAAACTGACTAATTTGATAGTTTTAGAATAGGATTTTGCACAAAAATTATTTCTAAGTCGTGCGAGGAAATTCACCAAGCTACGCAAAGACTCATGATAGCAATTTAATTTCACACGAGGACTTTTTTGTCTCGCACAAAGAAATGAGAGGACAGCTAAGATAGATGCAAGATCGCATGCAAGTATACACAAGATCTCACATGAAGACCTGAATGGGATTGCGTGAGAAAGTGCAAATCTGCACAAAATCAGGACCAGATTAACAACAGCTTTGATTTTGAAGAGATTTTCAGACTGTTTGGATATATTGGACAAATTTATCATACAAATTTGATTGGATAGATAGTGAGTTTAACTTAGTAAGAAATTTGGACAATGTTTCAAGATTCAATCAAGGAAATGTGTTTAAACAAGATAGTGGGAAGCAAGCAGTAGTCGAAAATAGTCCTGCCGAGGGCAAAGCAACTCGACAAGATAGGGGAGTCTTGATCTTTGTTTGTTGTAGATAGTTTTGAACTTTTTTATGACTTGAAAAAAAACATGGTTTTATCCCTAAAAACAAAAATTGGTAGAAAGTGAAAAACATTTGTCCCACATCTTATGCGAATGCGTGTACCTCACATAGTCGTGTCACCCCCTAGAGGGCGCCCGTGGTTTTGGTATATTCAAAGGACTCAATAGTATACGTTGAAAAAGCACCCTTGTGGTAGGGGATGAGTGTGTATACCACCTTCAAATGTCTAGTAGCATGCCTATGGTGAGTTCTACAGGAGATATTCTTCCCCCCCCTTGCATAAAGATTATGCCTCCTTTTGGAGGTGAACCGAGTGGCTTCTAACTACAAGGTCTTTACTTGGCTTTCATTCGTATTAATTCTTGGTGGCTCCATAAGCAGAGTTGAAACCAGCAGCCCACACCAGCATCTGAAAGTGCACACTACTTGCTTAGCAAGCCAGGGGCTGGCACTGACCAGTGCACAGACAGAGCTTCCCCTTGATATGTGATATCAAGAATTAAGGGGAAGAAATTAACCTAACTTTGGAGTCTTTCACTCTAAAAATCATCTTGATTATAGTGAGTTAGAATCTGTAGTGAAATGAGTGTGCTCACTTGGGTCATTCTCAGAGGTTGGATCACTCTGGCAGGCCCTTTAAAGGATTGACTCGGACTAGTCGTTTGATCGCAAGGGTCAAAGTTTCTAATTTCCCTCGAGGGGAAAGAGCATACTACTCTACCTTACTTTCTCACCCAAACACACAAAATAGGTTAATTATCGAGTTAGCTTAATCAATCCAAACTTGCCCTTTCTCAAGATTCTAATTCTCTAAAAGGAAATCATCATCTCTTCATAGAAAAGGACCCGTACTAGAGAACCACTAAGTTTCTTGCCTTCTTCAGAATGTTGTCTTTCAAAAGTGTCTAGGTTTCTGATTCACCCTTGGTCATGACCTCCAAGTGGTGAAGAGCATAATCTCCTATTCTTCTGTCTTGCACCCTAGGAAGTTCACAAGCCCCTAATTAATCTATGTTTTGAAAGTAATAAATAAGACACGTTGTTTTGTGGGTTTTAAAATTAATCTTCGTCAAACGTATCTTTGGCAATCATCCTCCAAGAAAACTGTTAGTCCATGTTTGAGTGGGTTGTATAAGGAATCTTCGACAAATTGTCTTGCAGACAACAGTTAAGCTATAGAAAATTAGAGAAATAGAGCAAAACAAATTCCAAGAAAAGTATGTTAAAGAAATTGAGTAAATTACAAAGTAAAAATGCTTGAAATAGAGGTTATTGTCAAAAGATCTCGCGTAAGATCTCTGGCAGAGCTGTGCAAAATCTTTTTACGGCTTGCATAAAGAAATAAGGTGCCACGTGAAGATTTGTGTGCTTGGACACTTTCTCGTATGAACCGGAAAGAATCTTCACGCAAAGATTCAGAATCCTCACACGAAAATGAATTATCTCATGCAAAGATTCCTAAATTTGTATAGAACCATACAGACAGAAAGCTTGAAAACTAATAAAAAAGTGCAGAGAAGGATTGAGAAATTGATTTTCTTAGCCCTATGATGGGTGCCAAAAATGTATGCATGAATTGTGGCCTATACTAACACACACACTTCAACATGGTCATTATGTGCGGATACATCCTGAAATGAACATGAGATTGTTCATCCGAGAGAAATCCAACAAGATGACCTGTTACCTTCTATCTAGAAGGATTTTTCCTGTTAATATCCTCAAAATTGAGGTTTAGGCAACCAGACCCTCTAAGAATGAAGAATTTGATGTATGCAACTAGTCTAGATGAATGTGCAAATTATTTTAAATGAGATATGCAATGTAATCCAAGAACAGAATAAAGCAAACCAAATTAACATATGCATAGTTAAGCTAAATGAAATTAAACTAAGGATGTAAGTGTATGAAAAATGTGAGCAAATGTGAGAAAATGTGAGTAAATGTGAGTATGAATTTCAATAGCACTTCAATAGCAATTCAATTCATTCTCTAAAATGAAGAAATAAGGGTCTCTTAAATAGATTTTCCTAAAATACTCCAATGGTTGAGATCAATTTCAATCAATGGTCAGGATTGAAGATGATGTTCAGTTAAGGTGGAAGATTCCCAAATTAGAGGGAGTTAACTGGCTTAGATCTAAGTGTAAGAGTCAATCAACTCAAATAAACTTTAGTGTGAAAGTAAGTGATCTGGGTCACTTCTAATTTGATCAGCAGTGAACTAGGAATTTCCATTTTTGAACTCAAGAGAAAATTAGGAGAGATATTTAATTTAATAAAATGAGATATGCTCTCATAAATATATTTTCTATTTAATTAAATAATTTGATTTAATTAATTAGAGACACTTTTATGTTTAATCAAATAACTTTATTTAATTAATTAGGAATAACTTCCTATTTAATTAAATAACTTCGCTTAATTAATTAGAAGTAGCTTCTCTATTTAATTAAATAATTTTATTTAATTAATTAGAAATACCTTCAGTTTTGTAAGCCCTTTTTTGGCCCTTTCAACTAACCTTTAGTTTTATAGCCATGACTTGCTCATACGAACTCTATTTTTTGCAAATAAAATATCGTCAAAGAGATAGTTCTAAGCCCATTGTGTTGGTGCGGGTATTTTTTAGTTTTGATTCCTTTTTTATGACTTTTTATTGCTATCAAAGTTAGAAGCTTTTTTTTACACTCCACATTTCTTGAGCATCTAATCTCCAATTTGGGAATTCTTTATATCATTGGAAAGGTCTTTCAAAGCTCTTTCTAGTGATGCTGGTTGTTTTTCTTAATTCTACTCCAAGAAAATTTCAATCTTCTATATTTTTGCATTCTAGTGGATATCTTGGTTGTTTTAGATCTTGGGATCAATTTTTTTTTTTTAAATGATTCATCATGGGTTGTACTATATGTTGTATCAGTCTTATCTCTCTTTTGGTCTTTGTAGACATCTATTGTATACCTTCTTGTAAATGCACTAACATAAAGTGTCATATTACATGTGTATTATCATTTCAATTATTTTTCCTTTTGATCTAGGTAGTGTCATCTAAACACTTGTGAAAATTATTGTATTTGTAGGACTCACCATATCTTGTGCCTTATTGTACAGGTTCTACTCTGATTAAAGTGCCATGGGGGTGTGATGTTTTGTCTTTGTTTTGCATCTTCTTGTGTCTAGTGATTGTCCCTTCTATGACATTAGCCTCATGAAATGTCTAAGATTGATCAACTTAGTATACACATATGTATTCTTTTGTTCAACTTGATCATGGTTCCTTGACATATAGTTCTTTTGGACCACTTTTCTAGTTGGTTATCACCTTACCCTTATCTCCATTAGCAAGGGTTATTTTGTTGGTTCTTATTCTTCCTTGGTTTGATGGAGTGAGCTATGTATTCAATTTTTGTTACTATGTGATAGGTGGATGCAGTGGCTAGATACCTATGCATTTTTGTGAGATGGGTCATTTACCATATAGACACTCTTTTTGCCAGTCCTACTTTTTGCAACCTTCCATGTTTGATTGATTAGCTCTTCAAACTTTGCTTCAAGTTTAGTTGTTTTCCTTTGTGTGCCTCTTGATTTGAATTGCCTCTTCTTAGATCACTCATGAAGATTATAGTCTTCTCTACCTAGTCAGGTTCTATTTCAGTGGAGGTTCTTCATATCAGTAGTTAATTTTGATAGACTTTGTAGCTTCTACATGCTTCAGTGGTGTTTTTCATGATCATATTTCTTTCCTATCTTCTAGGACATTCCCTAGTTAGAGGCTACTTCATTCCTTCACTAGGTCCTTTTAGTATTATTTCAATCTCTTTTTGGAGTAGGCTTTTTCCCATGTGGTTTTCTCTATTCTTCTCTTTTTAGAGGTTTGGTTGTGCTTGGGTACCTCATCCAACCTTGTTGATGGGACCCAATTTTACTTTTAATTCTCGATTTTTAGCTACTCCCTAATTTTTTATTTAGGGGGGGTGTTAGATTAATAAAGTATTTTCTTATTAATTAGATGATATTGATTTAATTATTACGTCACTTATTATCTCTAGTTTACTTAAGCTAAACTTTGGGCATATAACCATTAATTCTTTTATTAATTCTTATCATGCAACCTAGGTTAGTTACCTTTTTATGGTTTTGATCTCCTTTTATAAGGATTGATGTCTCTTAGTAACATTGATTTATTCAATAAAATTTGTAATTCTTTTTTGCACATCAAGGATATCTTATCTTCTATGCATCTCTAAATTTGGGCCTCCATAGCATTTACTTTGCACTTTGTATATTAGGTGTTTTCATGTGGTGATTATTGGGAGATGTTCGGTTTGAAATAAAGAAGTGAGATTGGAATATATGAACACTAAGGAGGAAATAGCTGATGTTTTCACTAAGGATGCACATGAGTATCTTAGAGGTAAATTAGTAGTGATTCCCCTAGCTGAGGCTACTTAAGCATAGATGGATCTTTGCATCAAATATGTTGATTAGAATATCTTACAAGTTGATAAAAAAAAAATCATACTTTAGGATTTTCCTAAAGTAGTAAAATGAGAAGAACAAAACTTTGTATTAGTTATAAGAATAGATGATAGATGGTGAATAAGATTCAAAAGTACTAGCATGAAGATATCTACATGGTAAAGATGTATGAGAAAGATGAAGTGTCTTTGGCATTATCGTCAAGGAGGGAGATAAGTTACCATATGAAGAGGGGTTATTCATATGACAAGGGAGAATATATGCAAGGTGTTGCCAACAATACAAAGGAAGTTGATTAATTTCATGATCTAGTATGATAGGGGGAGCTTATCTATTGCATATGAGAGTTTCATAGATGAGAATCACAATGAAAGTTAAATAAGGAGATTGTTGAAAACTGAGGTGAAAAACATAATGAAACTAAAGATATTAATGATTTTTGTATACTAAACATAGAGTGAGAAGCTCAAATCAATTACATATTTTGGATTGTATGGTATTTAGAGATGTTTTCATCAATGCCATAGAGGGAGATTTTTGGAAACTACAATTGGAACAATTATTATGTTTTCATTGATATCAAACCTTATTGGCAAGACAATTTTTTATCTGAATAAACTATCATATCAAGATGATTGATGAAGAGGATTTGAGAAGGACATAAAGAAGGATTGATCAATTGGATTTTGACAAGATAAAGTGATTTTTCAATCATAATACAAGTGAAGAAACTGTTAATTGAAGCCTAGAAGAAGTGATCAAATAAAGACCAAATGTGTAGATGAGTGAACAAAAGATAAGAAGATTAAGGAGCTTGAAGTGTTAATCTCATATTGATTTTGACATATGATTGATAATACACTTAATTCATTTAGAAGAAAGAATGTAGTTCATGCCAAACAAGAAATGTATGTTGAGCATAAGTTGTCAGATAGTGTATGTCGAGCGAGATATAAAGTATGTGCCAAGTAAGTAATTAGTGTTGAGTCACTCAAGTGTTGAGCAAAAAATTGATGTGGATGTCAAGTGATCAATGGATATTGAGTCATTTAGAGGCTGAGTTACAGCGTTGAAGATACAGTGGATGTTAAGCATCAAAGACTTCAAGTGTTGCCCTATACAATTTTGGACACAGTTGTTTGTAATGGCACAAACTTCTATGTAAACCATTTTTTGAGTTAACTTAAGGGTTGTTTTGTGATCCTAGATGATAAAAATGAATCTATATTAAGGATCCCTTTGCAATACGTGAAAAAAATCAACTAAAGGGATAAATTGAGTGGCTATATGGATGAATCACATTCATTGATTCATACCTCACCCTAAGTCACCTAGATCTTCTTAAGGAAGATAAACCCTAAAACATTGTAAGAGTGAAAAGAGAAGTTTTTAGGTGCAAATAGAGCATTCATGGTGACTAAGGAGTTGTGATCATAGATTATGAATTGCAGAATTAGTTAGAGGAGAATAGAGAAGAGTTAGATGATAGAAGTAATACATCTTATCAGAAAGGATCAATGATACATGCAAAGAGGTGATTTTTTATCTAGAAAAAAAGTGTTAACCACAAGATCATTTTTGAGATATTCCAATAGGTGAATTAGTTAAATCTCATAATAAATTAGTCCTAACATGTTGTTGTAAATCCTTTAATAGGGTGCTTACTTTATTCAAAGTTTAAGTCCTTTAAAAAGACACACTTCTAACAAGGTGTTGAAATTTTTTAATAGGGTAGGATCTAACAATCTTGTAAGCCTTTAACAAGTAGACCTTTCACAGGGTAGATCATGGTTCATGATCAAACATTGTAACATTCATTGGATACATTTTACAACTACAGTAGTGAATATTTCTGAGTGTCATCGTCACCCTAGTTTTACCTTCTCATTGGAGGGTTTCTAGGTAATCATATCTTGTGTCAAATGTGTGAATGTATATTTTTTTTCATGTTGTGGATGAATATGCTTAATTTGGTATTTTAGTTTACATGAAAATTTTGAGATGGATGTGTGATGAATGATTTTATGGTTAAATTTTTGAAGTGTTGATTCACCCCCCGCCCCGCCCCCAAAGTTTACTTTTCCTATTGTATTTCCAACAATTGGTATTAGAGCTTTGTTCTTCTAAAAGGAAAGCTTTGTAGATTTGAATATAGATCTTGAAGATGGAAGTCTACAAGTTATGAAAGGTTATTAATAACCAAGTGATTGAAATATAGCTTACCCTACATCAGCTGAATGGAGCAAGAGATGATCTAAAGAACTCACTAAAGAGAAGGAAAGAGATGGCTATTGAAGAGAATAACACACATTACAAAGAGATTGACACTACTAGACTGTTTGTGTTTACATGTTATGGATGTATATCTTAATTCGGTATTTCAATTTACATGCTAGAGATGGATGTGTGGTGAATGATTTTGTTGAAGTTTTATAAGTGATGATTCACAACCCCCCCTCTTAGAGTTTACTTTTCCTCTCAAAAGAAAAAAAATGTTTTGTCATTGTTATAATTCATCAATGATCTTCAAACAAGTACCTAAACTCATACTTTTTAAATGATTCTCATAAAGAAATCATATTTCTGTTGTTTGGAGTGTTTTGGAGTAGATTCTTGATATGACCACACTATACAAACTTGTTGCAAGAAAACTAAACATACCCAGTGGCTAGAGAAAATTAATGATTAGAGAATGCTGAAGGAATCGCCATAGGAAGAGGTTGAGCCCACAATAGCTACATACTAGAGATGAAGACAATGAGAAAAGATGGCAGCAAAAATTAAAGCCTACGTAATGGTGTTTGTTGAAAGTTGGGTACTATAAGGAGAAGTATGTTGGTAAGAGATCTTAGTATGTGTGAACTTAAGAAGCTAAACATGTTATTAATATTTTGTGTTAAGTGTTAAAATTTTAGTTAAAAATTAATGGTTGTTTAAATCAATATTTCTACAAAAAGGAATATGTGTGACAATTTTTTTTTGATAAGGAAAATAGGTTTTATAGGGATCCTGAGACCCAAATGTTAAAAAAAAAACCAAGGCTGATAATACACATATAAAGCCCAACCAAACAAAGACAAGTCACATAGCTAATAATAAGCATGAAAGCCTAGCCAGCACAAAGGCAAAGGAAAGTACAAAGGTAAGATTCCTCTAATCTATTTTTCATATGAAGAAGTTGGTCAAATTGTTGTAAGGTGTCTAAATAAATAAGGAAAAGATGAAAAGAAAAGAAGTAAGTTCAAAGGAAAGAAAGAATTCAATAGCTATAAGGACTACAAGGACAAAGGTAAGAAATTTTTTTTTATGGATAAAGATTATGATAGCAGTGATAATGATGAAATGGTCTATATAGCTATAAAAGATGAATTAGATGACGAGTCAGATAAGATTACACTTATCTCTCATGTTAGTAAGAATTATACATGGATTATTGATAGTGGTTGTTTTCATCATATGACTGGTGAGAAATCTAAGTTTGAACATATGGAACACTATGATGGTGGAAGTGTTAGATTTGGAAATAATGAACCTTTTTGCATAAAAGGAAAAGGTTGTATTTCACTAACCAATGAACTTGGGTTTGGCAATGCCTATTAGTTTGAAGGACTAAAGAATAATATATTGAGTGTGGCACAATTGAATAACATTGGATTCAAGGTAGAATTCATGAATGGAAAGGCCAAGCTGCTAGATGGACAAGGAAATCTAGTTGGGTTTGGTAATAAGACAAATGGTAACTTATTCTACCTAGATCTCAATGAAAGTTTGTTGGTAAATAGATTTGACACTTGAAAATGGCCCAAAAGAATGTATATGACAAACTGTTCACAACAATTGGATAGGCCCTTGATATGTGGCCTTCCTCTATATTTAGAGGGGTAGCTCCCTCGTATGATATAAATTTTGAAGTTTTTCAAAAAGAGATGAAATCAAACTTAAAAGGATAAATAGAAAGCCATTGATGATGAATGCACCACACAACTCCAAAGCTTTCTTGGACTAACTTATAATCACTAATAACAACAATCAAGATCTATGTTGTAGAACTATTACTAGCACAATGTTGATCCAAAGATTCAAAACCATCTGCACAATACCATGAGAATGTTCACTGCAAAGAGAATCAACATTTCTAACAATTTAGATTCGAAAGAAGAGAACTGAAATTGCACGTTGCTTTATTTTCTTGCAACAAGAACCTAAGATGAATTTTTGATTACAAAGACAAAATTTGTACAAACTTTCCAAATATTATCTTCTGATCAAAATTTTAGTTTAGTGTTCCCTTTTTCTAAAGTCCAAAAAGTCCCATACAAAGCCAAAAATGACTCCTTATATAGATATGGAGGCTAAGAACTACCCTTTTGTGGTTAATAACTACCTCCCAATTATGTGTTTTGGTAGGGGTTAATTAACCTCTAAAAAATTAACCCCAGAATGACACAAGTCACTAATTACAGAGATAGAGAATTAACACCATTACATTGCATAAAGGATAAGGTATTGGTGTTATCAAAATTGCATGTACAAGAGTATCCCTCTTCTTTAGTAAGATGAATCCCCACTATGTAAGATCACAAACTTTCCAATTCAATTGGGATTATGTCTTCAAATCTGCAAAATAGAAAACATTAAGAAATAGTTTTCATTTTCCCAACACTTGAAACCCAAGAAAGTCTATCACTATCTTCTTTTAATGAGCATTAATTACTATCGTCCATCATTAGAAACTCTCGAGAGGAATTCTTGATAAAAGTTATGAACCTTGGAGTCATTCTCTCAAACTATGACATGTTTTCATTAGGCATTCACATAGCTTATAGTTCATAGAAGTTTTTCCATCAAACACCAAGGGATGTCTCATTTTTACAATATTATGTCAAGCATTAAGAACAATGATATTATATTGAAATCCACATATAATGGTTTTTCCATCGATCTATATACAATCTTTCAAAGATGTCGTGTTGGCACAGACAGGAATAATGGTGGACAAGGTGAAGTGAATAGGTTGGATATCTATTCATTGCATTTGGTGAAACAGAGTGAATGCCTCTTGAAAAAGTCCATGGTTTTTTTGTAAGTTGCAATTGTCACATTCCATGAGAAGATGTCTAGCTTAGGCATTTTGTCAAATACTTTGTGAATATCCAGCAAAGTTCCACACTTGAGGCATCAATAATGCAAAACATCTATCACCCATCTTAATTAAAATTTGAGGGTGATTTTTAGAATAGTAGTCTGAAAGATGCATTCTTCATTTGCCACAATTGGTGTACAATATAATAAAGGATATATGATGATGAAATTTTGTCATATAATTAGCATGCAATCTAGATGGACTTCCTTTCTCATGGCTCAAACATAGACTCTCCATTGTTGAAAAGTTCACATTTTAGCATCGGTCCCTCATCAACTATAGAGTGTGTTTAATGAGATAGCTTCTCCATGATACATTCAATCAAATACTTTCCACGTTCTCCCTTTATTCTTCCTTATATCATTTCAATTGGATTGAGAATCATATAAAGAAACACTACACCCAAATTCGTGTAAATATTATGTTTCCCTGAACTTCTACTTTGAAGGATATTGGAGGATGATAGTAAAAGTTATTGGATTAAAAAAACTTGCCAGTATTGTGGATATCTTGTAGTCATCATGATTCATAAGGTTGGGTTGTGTTCCAGAATTTCTAGGCAATTCACAAACAATGCTAAGCCAATGTTCTTGAACATATTCAATTTGTTTGTTTAGGCATGTGCTTTGGTTGGATTGACCAATAAAGTATTCTATCAACCTATCATAGTGTGCTTTCTCTTCAACATAGGTAGATACCTATAAATTTCATTATTTCATTGCTTCCATACTTTGGTATGCATGAGAAATGAGATGCTCAATTCTGTAGAAATATCTCCTTGCTAGCATGTACATGAGTTTTCATTATGACTAATCATGAGCCATTCACATATGCAATCCTTCACTAGGTTAATAACTATCTCCAAAATATGTGTTTCGAGCCTCTAATCTTAACCTTTTTGGATGAGAGTTTAAGGTTAATGGTTTAGAATACATGTTTTGAAAATTTATCCTAACCTCTTTTTTTGATGGAGAGGTTAAGATTTCAAAGTGAACACATGTTTTGGACCCTTAACCTTAACCTTTTTAAAGGTTAAGAAGTTAAGGTTAATGGTTTGAAATACATTTTTTGGAATTTTATCTTAACGTCTTTAAAGGTTAATGGTTAATATTTTGATTGAAAATAAGTATTTTGGTTCCTTCCATTAACCTGCGACAACTTTTGACTCGGGAGCTAGATTTTGAAAATTCAAAGTGTTGGACAGAGCTAGGAACAAGCCAGAGATATTTGAAGGGAAATTTTTCTCAAAAAATTTCAAAGTAAGTGACCATTTTAGTGCTTAAAATGAGGCATATTCTAAGAATAACCATAGTTCAAAAAGGTAGGAATTGAGGCAATTTTGACATTTAGGCAACAAAGTTCATGTTTCACTGCTCAAGTAGAAGAAAGTTGGTTTTGGCATAAAAGGCCATGTCATGTGAATTTTGATAATCTAGTCAAAATAAGAAAAAAATGAGAGAGTAAGAGGTATTCCTAGTTTGAGGAAACCTGATATGTGTCTATGCAAAATTTGTCAAATTAGAAAGATGGTAAAGACTAGTTTTGAAAGAAAGAACTATCATTCAATAGAAGTCTTGGAGCTAGTTCATACAAACCTTTGTGGACCTATTGGAATAGAGAGCTACAACAGATATAAGTATTTCATTTTATTTTTTGATGACTATTCTAGAATTATGACTGTAATGTATTTAAAAGAAAAATATAAAGCTTTTCAAAAGTTTAAATGGTATTTGGCTAGAGTTGAGAAAGAGACGGGAAAGAAATTAAAATGTCTAAGGTTAGATAGAGGAGGTGAATTCATCTCTAATGAATTCAATGATATCTTCATTAAGAAAGATATCAAAAGACAAGTATTAGCCCTTCATACACCTCAATGGAATGGTATAGTAGAAAGAAGAAACAAATCTATCATGGATTGTGCAAGAACCCTGATGATAGAAAAGAATGTTGCAATCAAATACTAGAAGGAAGAAATTAGTACAACAATTCATACCTTAAATAGTGTATAGCTAAAGAAAGACTCAATTTAAAAACCTTATGAACTACGGTATCAGTATAATCCCAATGTAAGTTACTTCAAAGTATTTGGTAGTAAATGTTATATCTTGAAGGACTCTAGGAAAGGAAAACTTGATGTCAAAAGTGATGAAGGCATACTCCTAGGATACTCCTACAGAAGTAAGGCATATAAGTGTTTGAATATATTTTCTCATAAGATCATAGAAAACACACATGTGAAAATTGATAAGTTTGCAAAAAAGAGTGAAGAAGAAAGCTAGAAAGAACCTAAGGATTATAGAAGATTTGTGTACTATGAACCTCATACATTGCCTAACCTAATTGGAAGTCAGGAAGATTCACCTCCTAATTCCACAAAATCTCTAGAAGTACCTGATTTGCAACTAGTGCAACTTGAGTCATAGTCTAAAGGACTCAAGTCGTAGTCACAAACTACTAATTTTTAGCTAGTGCAACTCGAGTCATCTAAAGGGCCCAAGTCACAAAAAGTGGGACCTAAGCTTGAAGATCATATTGAGCTATGTGAAAAAAGTTATAAATCCAAAGTACCTATATTAGCAAGATATTTCAAAAGGCACCATGCACCTAAGCAGATTATTGAAGATGAATTAGATGTTACAATGATAAGAAACAAATTGAAAGGTACATGTTTTATTCTTGAATTTGAACCTAGAATTGTTAAAGATGATTTGGACAATGAAATTTGGATTGAAACAATGAATGAAGAGATAGAATAGATAGAAAGGAATAATACTTGGACTCTTATTTCTAGACCAAAGGATAACAATGTGATTGACACAAAATGGGTTTTTAGAAATAAGTTGAATGAAGATGTAGAAGTTTCAAGAAACAAAGCAAGGTTAGTTTGTAAAGGTTATTCTAAAGAGGAAGGTATTTACTATGGTGAAATTTTTGCTCATGTTGCAAGATTAGAAGGTGTTAGAACTTTACTACCATATGTAGCACATAGAGGATTTAAACTTTATCAAATGGATGTGAAATCTACAGTCTTGAATGGAATTCTTGAAGAGGAAGTTTACATTGAACAACCTAAAGGTTTTGTAGATCCTAGCAAAAGGGATATGGTTTTTAAATAGCACAAAGCATTGTATGGACTCAAGAAAGCTCCCAAATCTTGGTATGAAAGACTTCACAAGTACTTGATGAAGACTAGTTTTCAAAGAACAAATGATAATAGTAGCCTGTATATCAAAGAAGGACCAGACAAGAAGATTGTATTGATAGAAATCTTTGTAGATGACACATTATTTACTAGAAATGATGACTTGTGCAAAGGATTTTTAAAAGAGATGAGTAAATAATTTTAATATGTCCATGTTTGGAGAGATAAAATTCTTTGTTGGATTGCAAATTCAACAAAAGAAAGATGGTATCTACATTACTTAGTTTAAGTATATCAAGGAGATACCAAAGAAATTTGGAATGGAGGATCCAAAGCTAGTTGGAACATCTATGTCTACTAGACATAAGCTTTCCAAAAATGATGATTCCAAGGAGTTAGATTAGACCACATATAGATCAATGATTGGTAAACTATAGTATGTTGTGCTTACTAGGCCTAACATTACTCTTGCAATTGGTATGGTGGCAAGATTTTCAGCTAATCCTAAAGAAAATCATATGATGGAATAAAGAGAATCATGAGGTATCTGAAGGGCACTAAAGACTATAGAGTATGGTACAAGACAGGATGAAAGCCTTCACTAATGTTGATTGGGTAGGAAGCATTGATGATAGGAAGAGCACCAATGGTGGGGCATTCTTTCTTGGTAAAAAACTAGTGTCTTGTACAAGTAAAAAGAAGAATCGCATCTCTCAGTCAACAGAAAAGGCAAAATATATTGTAGCAGTAGTCAATTGTTCAAATATAGTTTGGTTCAAGCAATTGTTGGCAGGTATGAAGATACAGATCAAGGATCCAGTGGTTATCTTTTGTGATAACACTAGTGCATTCAACATATCAAAGAATCCAGTGATGCATACCAAGACCAAACACATTGCAATAAAATATCATTTCTTGAGAGAATTAGTGCAAGACAAGGAAGTAAGGTTGGAATATGTGAATACTAAAGAATAGATTGTAGACATATTCACCAAGCCATTACCTAAGGATGTATTTTTGTATCTAAGAGGTAAGTTAGGGGTCATTCCCCTAACTGAAGCTTACTAAGTAGCATTTAGTGATGCATCAACTAGTACATAAGTCAAATTGATGCAAAAATGAAAGGGTAGATTACATATAAATCAATACTTGAAGTACATTGGAAACTACATTGTTCACGATCTTTGGCATAGGATATCAAAGAGGGAGAATTATGATGTCATAATTCTATGAAAAGGGAGAGAAAAGTTGAAGTTACATGATAAATAGTTTCAAAATATTTTCTCACTAAGTGTGAGTGGTGACTCTAGTCCAAATCTCTATGCTAGTGCATGGTTTATTTTGATATTAGAGGCTTTCAGTTTGTGGGCAGATCTAGTTTGTTTGAAAAGATGAAGTATAGTTTCTTGATTAATGGTTTATGTGGTTGCTTGTATCTACTAAAGTAGTTGATGTCAAAGGTTGAATCACAATTGTGATTTCATTTTTCTCTTCAAGGAGGTGGCAGCTCTACAAGGATTCTATCTATAGTATGAAGGTTTTCATGTTTACACAGTGCCAATCAGCAAATCAGATGTTTCAAATAGCAACACATAAAAGGTATTTCAATTTTCATATATTTGTCTCTAATGAAAATTGAATGAACAAAATGGTTGCCTCCATCTAGTCATTTTAGTAGTAAGAAAATAGAGGTAGGTGTCTGATAGTTTATAAGATGGAATCATAATTTAGGTATGAAAGTGATGTGCCAACCCTTGAAGGTGTTTGTGCAAATATTGCTAGTTTGAAAAGAAAGATTCATGATAAGACCATCATAATGATAAGAAATACAATTGGTGATATTAAGGGTCTTAGTGGATTTCAAATTTACATGAAGTTCAAATCAGTAGTTATGAATCTTGATGAGTTTTTCAGACCTGAGGAGTCTTCATGGCCAATGATACTATTAGAAGTTTTTATGTCGCATTCAATTGATTGGTCAGCAAAGTCAAGATTAGATCAGATTTGTGAAATCCAAGATTTTATCATAGAGACTGAAAATGCTTTGAATACTAATGAATATGATGTTAACAAATGCAATGAATCTGTTGAAAATGATGTTGAAAATGAAGAGTCTCAGTCTTATGAATCAAAGGATAGTAATCAGCAATTTGATGATATGCATAATGTGGATTCACCTTGTTATGATGATGATTGTAAGGAGGAGCAGTAAGAGTTTTTCTTCTAGTGATGAATGTGAATATGTCAAAATACCATTTGTTGAGGTGTTGTCTAAAGAAGAAGGTGTATGTGATGATAAGAGTTTTGATTTTTTAGAATATATTACTAATGAGCCTGTTGTTACAAATGTGTCAAGCTATCTAGATAATGATCACAACCAAGAAAAAGAAACTACTAGTGAAGTCTTGTTAAGTGTTAGTGAGATTTCAAATTTTTTGGCTCATGATTTTGAAAGGAATGCTAATCTATCCAAGGATGCTTGTGCTTATCCACGTTTTGCAATTTCATATAGTGAATTCAATTTTCCTAAATTTTATGTTGAAGAAGATATAGTTTTAGAATATGCTCTATCAAATTTGGGAGGTGTATGTGATGGTAATCCATATGTCAATGCACATGATGACTTCTATATTGAGAATAACAATGAAAATGTAGAGATAAGGTTTGTTGTTGGTTCATTGTCTTCTTGTTTTCATAAGGTTGAGATACAATCAAATTACTCATATGCTAAGGAAATTAATACTAATGAAGTGTTTTATTCTAGTGAGTTATTTGAGGGAAACATTGATACGGATCAGCATTTTGTGAACATGCAATTTTATGATGATTCTTGTGATTTAGTATCTAATCATTTGTTTGAGTGTGAAGAGGTTGCAGTGAATGTTTAGTCTGATTTACGAATTATTGATGTTGCAAATGAAGAGAAATCAGATTCTACACACTCTTCACATCCAGAGGTACAAGGTGAGTTACCATCCAATTCATGTAACTTGTTGAATGGAGTAGAGTACCAAGCTTTTGTGTTTCTAGTTAAAGGAACCCATGATTCAGTTAGTGGTGATCAGTTTCAGTTTGTTGTTAGTTGTTATGATCATGCTGATTCATTTTTTTCATAGTGAGCAAGATGAAGAAAGTATGTCTGATTTTTATATGCACTATGGAAGTGATGATAATAGTTTTGTTTTGCCTAATGAAGTGATTGAAAGTGCTGATGTGTTGGGTAAAACAAAGGAGAATGAGATTTTTAGTTTACCTTGAGAGAATGTCAATGACAATTAGGTATATGATAGAGGTAAGGAGTTTTGAAAACTTTTTAGTGGCCCAGGGCCATCATGTGTACATAGTAGGAGAAGTTTTCTTGCTTTCAATAAAGTTGTTCGAGAGAGGAGTTTTTGAAGTCAGGTGTGTGGTCTGCTTCTTCCAAAGATCTAAATCCTTTCCATGCCTACAAGGGACATGCATCCCCAGATAGATCCACTGTTGGTGCTCAAAATTGCACTCCCATTTTGAGCGTCTATTTCAAATTTTGAATCACTTCAAGCCCTTTAAATGCATTTTGATGCCGACGTACTCAGCTACCCATTTTAAGCATAAGAGGTGTTTAATTTTTCTAACACCTTCTATTTAGTGAATCTATGTGTTCTATAAAGTTAAACTATTGTTTAGACCCATTTCATGAAGTCTCGTTTTGAGCATTTGCCAAATCTACATTTTCACCGAAGTGTCAAACAACAACAGGAGGCCTTGTTTGCAAGTGAATATCTCACACTAGTACTATTTTAGGACTTGCCACTTTGGGAATATTTAGTGTCCATATCAGAGATCCTATGTTTTAGATTTCAAGTCATTTCAAGTCCATTTGTCTAGGTTTTGAATCCCTCAAAGTTGGTTGTTTACTATTGTCATGCTGATCCAATTTATTCAAAATTATGGGAAGCACTGTTTGATGTGTTATAAATTTGACCTAGTTGACCAAAATGCTTAAATTCCTTTTGCATTGCATTTTAGAGGTTAGGTACTTTCTATGTTTTAAGTTTGAGCTCATGACAAATCCATTTGATCAGTTTTCAAACACGATTCCAAATGCAATTTTTAACTTTTTATTGGTCTCAGCACATGCAAATTTTGATGTGAATATCAGGATTTAACTGTGTGATTTTGAGTCAAACTCGATGACCCATGTTTCATGAGTAGTGATTCAACATGAATCCATCTCTCATGAGAATAAATGGAACACTTAGCACTCATTGGATCTAGGTGATGCTCACAGGGGTGAAGCACCGGGACTTCCCGGGAGGTCACCCATCCCAGTACTACTCCAGCCTGAGCGCGCTTAACTACAGAGTTTCCTCCACAGTTAAACCCAAAGCTTGCAACCCCATTTGCAAAACCTTCACCAAGTGTTGTGCCTTATGAACCATTCATTAGAAAGCCCCTTAAGCTGATATTCACATCACAATTTGACTAGCTGTGGAAATCATGTCCTACTTATCACATGCAAATTTGTTAGTACCCCTATTCATTATGTCTTATCTCAAAATTCATGATAGGTGTGGTCAAATGGATTGTACCACTATTTTTTACTCTAAAAATACTCCAAGTGTGCCAGTTTGCAAGTTTTGATGAATCCATCTGCACACTTTTCCAGGTCCATTCCATTTGTAAAAAATGTTTTATGTTAGTGTTTCCAGTTTGCAAAATCTGAATAGCCCACTTTGACCACTTTCCATTTGCATCCTATCATTTTTCATAAGCCCAAATCCTAGATGTATACTCTCCTCATGATAGTAAACCAACACCCCAATTTTTGTTATCCCAAGTGTTCGTTTACCCAATTTTCAAAGCCAAATCCAAACATGATTTATTGTTTTCAGACATGTTTATGTGCAAGCAGTTTTGAGAGGTCAACTTTGATGGTCAATATCTTTTGACATCGAATTTTTCATGAGACGTGATTTGAGGGTGTACAAGTGTGAAAAATAAAGAATCAGTGGGTCAAATGCTAGGGCCCGATCAAGTGTTTGGGTTAGTTTTTACAACCATTCAAAAGACCTTCTGGCATTAAAATGACAGTTGGCAGTAAAGGGTAAAAATGAGTTTTAAATTGGTGGTTCAGTGATCGAACTTGATTCTAATCAGTTCAAGATGATCATTGAATTATTTTGCAAGTCAGTTGTTTGGAAAAAAAAAATTAGTCGGACCCACTTTGGGGTCTGACTAATTATACCGAATTAATAAGATTGATAAGATGTGAAATTGAAGATATTCAAAGATTAAAATGATATTGATCATTAGGAAGTTCTAGGGTTTGGAATGCTCTACATAGTCAGTTGGGAGTTAGGGGAAGAATTTGGTAATGTTTTTAATCACTGAGAAGATTGGATATTTTTGGGACATCAAGAAAGAAAATTGAACATGAAGAAGAGAAAGAACAAAGGATTCTAGTGGAAATAATTGTAAGTCCTTTACCAACAGAGAAAAATTCTATTTCTATGAGCTTTCTATGTTGGCTTCTTCGAATTGCTATATATTTGGAGACAATAGTTGCATGCATTCTAGAGTTAGAACAAAGGATTTTTTTGCAGCTTGATCAAGTAACTTTGGATGATATCTTCATTCCTTCCTTTTCTTACAATGGTGATACAGTCTATACTGTCAATTCTATGTAGAGAATCTATTTCAATTCTCTTGAATAAAACAAAAATTGTGATTTAGAGATGCTTATTGTCTATGGTCCCAATGAGAGTTTCTCTTATTTTATAGATTTGATGAAGGTATCCAATCTTCTTGAGAATTATCTTGTAGAAATAGCCCTTGACAAAAATCTGAGCATCACCAAAATCACTGCATTTGTTGAATTGATTCCTAAAAGAGCTCGTATAGTTGATGATGAATATATAGAGCAATTGATATCTTTTAAAGGCTCATCCCTCCTTAAATGATTCAAAGCACAAAATGTTTCTAGAAATTTACTGGGGAGGGAAACTAGTTACTAATCTCAAAAATAAATCATAGTGTTGGGACAAGTTCTATCCATTCTCCTCATAATGAAATTATAGAGTTACAATAGGAGAATCAAGATTTGAAGCTAGAAGTAGCAAGGTTGAGAATGTAACTCAGTGATTTGGAGGAGGACCGGGCTAAGATGGAGCTGCCAAGAAGGATGAAACTGCTATAAAGAGCCAACGCCTTATAATAGGGGAAGATCACACTCTTAAAAAGGGAAACCAGCGTGAGTAAAGAATGTTCATAGCTAATGAAATCCACATCCCACACGTGCATGCAGAAGGCCATCCATGTGTATGAAAGGAGGAGCCATTGCTCACAGATGCTTGGGGTCAGAACCTGCAGTAATGGCATCAAATCTAAGCATGTTTTTAAGGAACCAGGTCAATCAAAATGAAATATAACCTATGCATTAAAAAGAAGACTTGCATGTTTGAAATCTAGAGAAGATGTGTGATAAGTAGCAGTAGAATTTTTCCACCAGTTGTAGCAAGAAAAGGGATCATCCCACGCATAAGCAAATAAAAACTCCACAGTGACAAGCACACAGTAGCATTTCTACTTGTTGTTGCTTAAGACCCATGCATTGAGGCCTATTGGAAGGTGGCAAGATACAATGGAAAATGTCCATAGCCAATAAAATCCATAGGGAGTCTCACATCTGAGAAAAGGTGTCCATGTTGGAAAGAAGCTCCACACACATAAAGATGAAAGCCGTTGAAAGATAGAGCCCCACATTTTGAAGAAGGGGACACCATCAGCAAAGAGCCCACATCAATACAAAAAATGTAGAGGAGTGTCAACGCATAGAGAAATTGCTAAAAAAAGGCACTACCTGCAGAAAGAAGCAACAAACAGAATGCTAAGGCCACAACATGGAAAAAAGGAACAGAGTCCACACTGAAACAGGGTCTCTATGCAAGCTAGGAATAGAGCCCACGTAGGCAAAGAAGTCATGAGCAGGAAGAAAAGGTAGTGAGCTCATGCAATGAAGAAGCCACACACAGCGCAAGAAATAGGAGATCATGCCAATGGAGAACATGCAATCAGAAGGAAAAGAGCAAAGCAAGAAAGACAACAAGAATATTATCCCACATGTAGCAGATGGGTAGTGCTTAAGAGGTTTAAATATAACAATACTCAACTTGTGTAATGTCTAAAAGAAATGCGGCTTTGGAAGCCATGGGCTCATGTGGTAGGGTCGACTAATGCATGAAGTCAAACCTATTTTGACTCATTGAAAACTCATGATCCAAGCAGATGAGCGAAAGTTGATTGTGAAGCTTCTACGAGGTTACGCACAAGCGTAAGAGTGGAAATGGAAATATAAAGTTGTTACACTTAAGCGTATGAGCATAAAAAAATTTTGAAGACCTCCTGATATTATGTGCAGCTCATATGAGCGTAAGGATAGAATGGAGAGCTTTATGATCCTATGGTGAGCATATGGTTGTAAAGGAAAATTTGAAGGGGCTCGGTCATATGCTAAGGTCGTAAAGATGTAAAGCAAAGTCCAGATGTAGGAGCCTAAAGCACATTTCAATGGGCTTCGGTGTTACAAGAAATTGGATGTGAAATTAAAAAAGGGATTAATTAATATATTAATATATTAATTAAAAATATTCAAATGTGATGACCAATAAAAAAATGGACAAGTGGTGAATTGGCAAGGAAATATTGAATATAAAAATGAAGACTCAAAGAAGGTTTCAAATGCATGATTTGCAAGTTGAAAAGAATTAAATGAATTTTTTTTAAAAATTATAGTTCAAACTATAGGAATCTTTAAATTTTTTCATGACTATTCATGGCTCAAGACCCTAAATTTCAAATGGACATAACAAGGGCTTTTTTGTCCAAAATAGGCACTATAATATACTGTCAAAACCACAAGAAGCTAAATTTTTTGAATATGAGGTCAGATTTTGTACAGCAATCCATCAATTCAGTCTATAAGCAATTTTGTGATTTTTAGGGCCTTCTTAGTGGAACGGGAAGAATTCATCACGGGATGTTAGAATCAATTTAGAGGTAGATATAAAGGCTTATTGAAGCTTGAATGTGGTAAAAAAAAGGTTGAAAATATTATTTTGCATTTTGAAGTCATTTAACTGATTTTTGCTTTGGATTTTAGTTCCAGATCAGGCATCAAAATCAGTTATCTTTTCAACCAAAATATCTGAGATATTTTTACATTGGGGAGGCCAAATGATGAAGATTTGATTCACTAGTTGAGGGGAGAGATTAGAGAGATGTTTTTAACCTATTGAGAAGGTTTTCCAAGTGGACAAATGTTATGTTTTGATCAGATTTGGGACTTAACTCTTCTCCTATATCTTTCTTTCTCTTATCTTTTGTAAGGCGAGTTCTAGTCTTTGGAGAAAAACCAGTCACAGCTGTGATACCATGTTTTGGATCCAGTTTTGAGGTGTTCCCATACTGTGATACCACATTTATTTCAACAAATTCCTCTTACATAAACAATAGTAGGAAGATAAATACAGCTAGTTTTGATATGTTAGGTGTTTTCATGTTTTGATTTCATGCATTTGATTGTATTATTTCAAGGAAATGAATACAAATGAGCAAGAATTTCATTAGTTTCATTCTGATTCTTGTCTCCCATCTTAGCAAATTTTCAATTTTTTATGATCTTTGAAAAAAGAGCCTAGGTCATAGTTGCAGTCCCTTAAGGTTGTATGTTTTTTCATTGTTGCCTATAACTCAAGGGGTTATATAAATGCTTCAAAGAAATTAGTAGGGTTGCAAGTTTATTGAGGGGGATATCATGTAAGAATGAGATTTAGATTGAACATGGATGTCTATTTACAAGGTGAATTGATAGATCATATATCTGAATATATGAATAAGTATCAAGTATCTATATGTATGTGATTAATTCATGGAATTTCCTAATAGATAAGGCACTGATCAGTTATAGGATCACTTGTTCATGCTACTGCATATTAGGGGTTTTGTTGAATTCAACATTATTAATCAAAATCAATTCAGTATTTCACGTTTTGTAGTGGGCTGAAAAGAATTGACCCTCAGTTAGCTTATGGTTTCATAGGTTATGATCTGTAGCTATTTCATTCCTATGTTATTGCATAAGTACTAGAAGATAAAAGGGGTTGCATCTGCTATTATTAGGTTTAGATTTATGTTTAATTGCACTGCTACCATATCTCAAAACCTCAAGGTTAACCCACCTAGGTCTGGCAGAGCCTAAAGTGAAGAAGGAGTTATGCCTTATAGTTGGTCCAAGATTATAGTCAAGTACATCCATCATAGGAAGTTGCTAGCATTATATGCATTTGTCTAGTTTCTTGGTCATTTTCAAACTATTAAATTAGGAGCCAACAGGCTCCTAATAGGGCTCACTTTAAAAGAGTGAAAATCAGTAACTAGTTGCAATTGGTGGTTTTTCCCAAATTGGGTTTCCACATTAAATCTTAGTCTCACTTGTGTTCATGTTATTTGCTTTATGTGTATGCAACTAAGTTAAATTAAGGTTAATCATAATTAACATCTTAAAGATCAATGTATTCAGTTATTGCCAAGTTACAGTTGATTTTTAGTGCTTAGTTACAGTATTTTCTAGTGTAAACAAGTGCCTATGTGTTTGTTGAGTTACAGCACAATACACTTTATCAAAGTTTATGTTTTGATTTGTGTTGACATCTAAGGGATCTAGGATTGATTTTTTCATAACCAATTCACCCTTCCTCTCTTAGTTACTCATCTTATTTTTCCAACAACATGTGTAAGTTGCTACAATGAGTAAAGATTTTTTTATCACTAAAGTCAAAACCATTTGTATGTGATGTAACAAGCTTCTGAACATGGTAATTATTTAATTAGATGATTTGTTGGTATATAATGGAAAATAGTATATGTGTTAATCATTTAGTTTTTATAAAATCATTAACCATTGTAAGATTATGTTACATTTCATAATGACAATGATGTATTATTTTCATGTCATCATTAGCTTAATACATAGTTGATGTTATGTAAGAATCTTTACATTTGAACAATAATCCTCAAAATTTCATCCTTCATTTTAATCTGCACCTTTTACTAGTTGATTATGCTCTTTTATTAATCCTTACATCACACCTTGTTAAATACTTGTTATCATCCTTACATCAGCCATTGATCATATCTTGATTATGTCAGCATTTACATATTACCCATAACCCAAAACTCCAAGCTTGACAACTTCGCACTTTCCTATTAGCATTTAGGATAACCCAACTATCTATTAACCTTATGATATAGTATCTTCCTTACCCCTACCATGAAAGAAACATTTAGACATATCCAAGTCTTTCCCATAACCATACCCAACTTGGATTCATTATGCATCAAGATCCAAATGAAAAAAGTTGGTTTTATACCTTATTGTCATGTCATGACAATCTACTTCAAATCAACAACTTTCTTTGATCCAAGACAAAAATCTTGGCTTAAGAATTCATAGAGGCCTTACACACATCAAATTATTCTCAATATACTCCTCTCATAACTTTCAAACCAAATTTTAATCACCAACTTCAAAAGACACTATAACATGAATGTTTTGATTTTTATTAAGACATGTTTGGATCTTTGCCTTGTGCTAGATTATATCTTTGTGAATGATATGTTAATGTAATAACCCCATAGTGACATTTGATATCTATTAATTTTGATAGATACATATATTGACTCATTAAAAAATGACATTGTTGTAACAATAATAAGATTACATGTCTTTATACTATTCTAATGATAATAACTAACAAAAGTAATAAAAATAAATCTAATATATCTAACAATTATAAGAGAATACTATAATTGAGAAAGTGGATTAACCACTAAATATAATAATAAATTAATAGAGTATAATAAATAACAAAACAAAAAAAAATAGGGCGACCATTAGAAGAGTCACGAGGTGGCAGAGTCACCATATATTATTAAGCATGAAATACGAAAGGGAGGCAACACACAAGATACTAACAGAGCACAAAGGACTACATGGGATCCAAGTACAAAAGCACAATTTCACAAGTTATCATGGGTCAAACCATATATAGAGTATTTCCACCTGTCAACTTAGCCAAGCATACGTGGACACCACTGAATCTGAAATAGCATAGTGACGAAGGAAAAGAAGGAAGTAGACATGTCAAAAGGCAAACAATAGGACTATGAAGGAAACCATCATTGAATTGACGTGGAAGGAACTAGTTGAAATCACCACTAGGTATGAACATTGTATGATAACAGCATACAAAAGGTCAATCAAGATCAGGTCCCACAAGCAAGGTAATTAGAAATAAGACAATTTAATTGTAGAATATTAATTTAGTTAAATGATTTATGTTAGTAGATTAAAGGTAAATTTATTTGAAAACAATAACTTATCACAAATTTAGTTTATATGATTCATAATTTATATTGTTAGATTAAATAATTAATTATTTATTAATTATTTATTCTATTACTTAAGCTTACTTAGGTTAATGCATTTATTTAATATTTAGTAGTTAATAGTTGTAGTGATGAGTTGTTGACAACATGGGAGTTTGTTCCCTTCTAGCATGTTCCACCTTTTTGTGGAAGTGTGCTTAGTTTTCAACCTTATCTTCTACCTACTTCCAGCTTGTTCTACAAGCTTCCATGAGGCCTTTATATTTGGTGTCTCTCTTATTGTAAATTCATCCATTCACATAGCAATTTCATTTACCTATTGTGAAATATTTTCTCTTGCTTTGTTTCCTTCAAGCTCTTGCTCCTTAGGTTTCTCTTAGGCAAGCTATTTGCACTGTAGGTGATCTTGGTGACTGTGAAGTTGGATTTCATCAACTCTTACATAGTATCAGAGCCTCCCTGTTGCTTCTTGGTTGAAAGATTTTTGAAGCCGCAATTCGAAGACACAAACCTTAGTTTGTTTGTGATTTTTTCTTCAATCGAGAGGAAGAGCATTTTTTTCAGTATTTAGAGAAAAATGAGAAAGAGGGTTTGACATAATAGATCTATTATTTTTTGGGCTTTTTTCTTTAGTTTTTGGAGGTGCAACAGCAAAAATTCAAAAAAAATAACTACATAGGTGATTTTCAAACAGCGATATCTCCCGCATACAGACTCATTTTTTTGAGCAATTCTTTTTGTTTTGGGGTAGAATTTCGTGATCTACACATTGGTGCCAGTGGTTTGACATCTCTATTCTTGAATTTTTTTACAACTCACAAATCCCAACTTTTTCCACTTTAAATGCTTTGTACGGGCTCATCTGAACACACAATCAGGTTCCATTTTTTTTTTAAAGTGCATTTTTTTTTGTCTACTTTCTAGATTTGCAATTAGATTATAGGTTTTGTGGACATAAATATTACTTTTAGAAATAGGCCCTAAATTGGCTATTATAGTTGCACTAAGTATAGAGTGCCCAAATCATACATTAGGGGGGGTTAATTGATCTCTTTTTGCATTTTGGGGGAGCATTTTCTTTTCTATAACTTGCTTCAGATAAGACCCTTCTACTTCCATCTTTTTCTTTCTCTTAATGGAAAATCCATTTGTGACTCGTCTCACACCACACAACTACCACACCTGGAAGGCACAAATGGCTAGGCTTCTCATGTCAAGAGACTTATGCTCTTGTCTAGATGAGCACCAACCTACTCTTACGTGCCCTTTTGAGGTTCTACAGCATAGGAACAAAATGGATGAAGCCATGGGATTGATTGCACTCAACATTTTAGACAGTTTGCTATTTCACCTAGATGGTTTGACTACTCCACTAGCTTATTAGCAAAAATGTGGACATTATGTCAATGTCCTAAGGTCAGATAAAGGGGGCCGGGGTATATCTCCAATTCTTTTGTAAATTTGTGCATGAAAAATGACATCAAGAAGGAGCTTACAATCAACTATACTCCATGGAAAAATGAAGTAGCTAAGAGGAAGAATAGAATCATTGTTGAGATGGCAAGAAACATGATGAAAGTAAAGGGACTCCCAACTAAATATTGGGGAGAGGTTGTAGAAATAGTTGTATATTTGATAAATAGGTGTCCAACAAAGGTAGTTCATGACATGATTCCTTTTGAGGTGTGGGTGAGACATAGATGGATGGTTGAACACTTGAGAGTGTTTGGGTGTATAGCATATGCACATGTGCTAAAGGAACGAAGGAAAAAGTTGGATGGCAAAGATCATGTGAAGTTCATCTTCATTGGTTATAGTTTATAATCAAAGGCATATAGATTTTATAGCCCAACCACTAAGAAGATCATCATTTCAAGAGTTGTGATAGTTCATTTCTAGTTTAATATAAAGAAAGCAAGCAAGCATACTTGCATATCTCCAGTCTATTGTGTTTGTGTTGTCTCAATTTCTTATTCTGTAATGCATTTGGTTGTTTGGAAAAAAACAAAAGCTATCTATGTTCTTGCTTTTTGCATTTTATGGAACGTTATTTTTTTATTTTTCACAGTGGGTTAACATGCCACTTTATTGAATTTTAACATTGCTCAGTTTTGTCTCGGTGTTTTCTTTTGCCAAGTTGCTCCTACTTAACCAAATTTTTAAAAAAAAAATTATTGTCATAGAAATTTTGACACCAACTACTCATTTTTTGATGAAATCTTTGATGAGGATGGCACCGATGCTATAGAATCCTCGTCAAAAATTGGTTAAAATTTTGACACTCCCATCTATTGTTGAACATTCGGCAATAAAATTATGGACGAAGGAATTGGTTGAAAAATTTACCAATTCACGTTGAAAAATGTGTAGAATTTTACTAGTGTATTGATGTGATTACTAAGTCACTTATTATCTCTAGTTTACTTAAGCTAAACTTTCGGCATATAATAATTAATTCTTTTATTAATTATTATCATGCAACCTAGGTAAGTTACCTCTTAGGGTTTTGATCTCCTTTTATAAAGATTGATCTCTCTTTGTAACATTCATTCATTCAATAAAATTTATAATTCTTTTTTGCACATTAAGAATGTCTCATCTTTTGTGGATCTATGAATTTGAGCCTCTATAGCTTTTGCTTGTCTCTTTCTATAATAGGTGTTTCCATGCAGTGATTCCTAGGAGTTGTGGGGTTCAAGATAAAGAAGTGAGATTGGAATATGTGAACACTAAGGAGCAAATAGCTGATGTTTTCACTAAGGCTTTATGTAAGGATGCAAATGAGTATCTAAGAGATAAATTAGGGGTGATTCCCCTAGCTAAGCTACTTAATCTTAGATGGAGCTCTGTATCTAATATGTTGATCAAAATATCTTACAAGTTGATGTAGAAAATTATACTTTAGAATTTTCATAAAATAGTGAAATGAGAAGAACAAAACCTTGTCTTAGTCATAAGAATAGATGAAAAATGGTGAATAAGATTCAAAAGTACTGACATGAAAATGTCTACATGGTAAATATTTATGAGAAAGATGAAATGTCTTTGGCATTGTTGTCAAGGAGGGAGATAATATACAATTACCATATGAAGAGGGAAAAAATATGCAAGGTGTTTCCAGCAAGAAAGGTGTTGCCAAAAATATTAAGGAAGTTTATTTATTTCATGAAATGATATGATAGAGGGAGTCTATGTGTTTCATATTAGAGCTGCATGGATGAGAATCAAAATGAAATTGAAACAAGGAGATTATTGGACACTGAGGTGAGAAATAGAATGAAACTAAGGATATTAATCATTATCTGCTAGTGAACACAAAGTGAGAAGTTCAAAGCAATTACATGTTTTGGATTGTATGACAACTAGAGATGTTTCCATCAATTCCACAGAGGGAGATTGTTTTAAATTATAATTGGAACAATTTTTATATTGTCATTGATGTCAAACCTTATTGGTAAGATAGTTTTTTATCTAAATAAAGTACCATATCAAGATGATTGATGAAGAGTAATTGACAAGAAGGAAATAACAAAAGGACCTAGAGGGAAGGTTGAGTTATGAGAAACTACAAAAGGCACTTGATCAATTGGAATTAGATAAGATAAAGTGATTGTTCAATCATAATACAAGTAAAGAAGATAGTTGGATTGAAGCATAGAAGAAGTGATCAAAAAAAGACCAAATGTGTAGGCTTGACCGAGAAAAAGAGCAGAAGATTAAGGAACTTGAAGTTTATGTTGAGTGATGCTAGAGTTGAACAAGTCGTAGGATATGCGAAGAAAAATATTGTGTCAACTAAGAATCAGTATTGACCAAATATCAGTAAATGTGTCAAACATAACAGTTAGTAGAGACCAAGTAATTTAGTGATAACTGAGTGTCAAAACACAGTTTTGGTCAAGGGATAAGATTTGATAGATTATGAGGAAATCATGATTTCTAATCAACATAGTTGATTTCTTGGAATATGGAAAGTGTATTGAACATAAGGATTGATGAGCTAGATTATTTAATGCAAGGAAAGGGTTAGGTGAGTGATCAACGGCTTAATTTCAAGAGAAGTTTCTAGTAAAGAAGATGATCAATCAAAAGGTGGACAGATTCATTATATGTGTTGAATTTGATTGAAACCCTAAGATCTATGGTGATGTTTAAGCATCAAATAATAGAATTACCTATTTAAGGAGGTACAAGGGCTAAACTTGGAGGGAATAGCAAACCTAGTGAAGACCTTAACAAGGTTCAAGCAATTGTCGATTTTGTTGATTAGAAAAGACAAGTAGAAGTCTTAAGAGTGAAGTGAGAGGTGAAGAGTGATTTCTTGAAGGGATACAAAATGAATCAGTGATAGAGATGTTAATAGAGGCTAGTCAATGATTCAACTACTGGACTAAATTGTGATCTTTATTTGCAAAAGTGAGTTGTATTTGTCAGATCAACCTACTACAACTTTCTAACTAACTTATCAGTATTGAAATCCTTTAATCAAGGTTGAATTAATAGTCATATGTTATTCATTTAATCAAGGTGGCATTCTAATAGAATGTTTAAAAGTCCTCTAAAAAGGCCACTCTTTTAGGGTGATTAAATCCTTTAACAAGGTCACATTTAAAAATGTGTTTTGTAACCTTTAACAAGGTTTGGTTCCTAACAGAGCTCACTTCATAAGAGTGAAAATTTGGTGACATGTTACTAGTGGTTTTTCCCAAATTGTGTTTCTACTTTAAATCCTAGTCTCATACTTGTGTGGATGTTATCTAAGATGTTTTTCTATTAATGTTTTACATTTTGCAAGTTTGTTACTATTAAGAAAGGGGATTGCAAGTTTATGTTACTAATTATTTGCTCTAGAGACTAAGCTATTGAATATTTAGATCTAAGATATTTTAAGTGATTAAAAGTTCAATTGGTATATCTAGACCCAAGCATAACTGATTCTACCACACCCCCCCCCACCCGACCCTCTCAATTGTTCTAAATCATTCTAATAGTTTTTCCTAAAGTTGAGACTACTTTTAGATTTAGTACATGTAAAGATAAGAGAGTGCTAATAAAGAGTGGAAAGACTAGTGGAAGATTTGAAGTAAGGGTATTTTCAAGAGAAAAGCTCTTTTTATTTGTTTGCATTGCTAGAAGATTGGTAGAAAAAATTAAGTGTCCTAAAAGAGAATCTAAGGTGAAACCTAGACCTTAAAAATTAAATATACCTAAGGAATGTTTGTATGTGGGTGATGATGTAATTGAAATTAAGGAAACAAACTTTCAAGATAGTGATGATGAAGATGAAATTGGATTTGTTGCTTTTAAGAAAGAAAGTCTTGTTAAAGAAGAGAAATAACTTATTTCAAATATATAGAAAAAGAAATTAGTTTGGATTATAGATAATGGATGTTCACATCACATGAAAGGTGATAAAGACAAATATTTTGAACTTAAAAGCTATGATAGAGGAGTTGTTATAGTTGGAAGCAATCATCCTTTTCCTATCAAGTCAAAATGTTTTATTACTCTTGATGGTAATAATAACACTAAAGATGTTTATTTTATTGATGAATTGAAACATAACTTGTTAAGTGTTGGAAAACTTGTATACAGGGGATATCATCTGCAATTCACTAATAAGAAATGTACAATCAAGGAGGAATAAATTATTTTTCTAATAAAGCAAATACAAAAAATACATTTCCTCATACATGGACAAGAGGACAAACATGAGACATGTCCTCATACTTGGACTATAGGACACAAAGCACATAAGGGACACCTTGGTCTATCCCATTTAATAAATAAATACAACCAAGGAAAGATTAATAATTAACCACACTTCCCCCCCCCCCCCCATTCTCGACTTGGGGGTATTACAATAAGGGGTTTCTAAGGTAGTTTTTTTTTTAAAGTGTAACTTAATCCTAAAACATCTCCAAGTGAGAAAGAGGTCTTCTATATATTCATATTTATAGAGCCAAGAGAAGGGGATAGGTCCTTTGAATGTGTTACATTTTCAAGTGGATTTGTAGTGCATAGCATATGTGCAAGAAATAGTAATGTATTGTTTGTGCCTTGATGAATCACCAGAAAAATAGAAACAAGAAATAAGGAAACTATTGTCAAGGAGAATTACATCTTCTAGTCAAGTTAGAATGCCTATTTGAAATATTAAATTTATAAGAAAATACTCATAGAGTAAATTAGATAGAGTGATAAAGATATAGGTAAGCTGTCACCACAAATCAATGGAATTAACCTAATATCAAGATAAATCATATGCTAAAATATTTTTTAAATGTCAAATATGAAAGTGTTTATCAATGCTCCCATGAACCCATGAAGGTAATATACTAATACACAAATGATCATGGACAAGGCCAGCTAATGCCACCAACATCAACATTGCATCAATCACATGGATATAGATAGTCCATTAATGAATCATTAGACTACAAGTAAATAGATCTTGACTCCATAACCTGCATGACTCATGATCTAAGAAATTAAGTATGAAAAACACTATCACATTTGTATATTTACTAAAGAAATATGATGAGAGACAAAGATAACTTAGAAAAAATATGCGACTCAAGCACCATATCAACTCAAGATCCAGATTTTCCAATATGTTAATGAGAATAATTAATAACATATTACCTTCAAGATGGGTCAAATTAACTAAAAATGGAGGAAAACTCCATATAAATATCATCTTTTAAAAGTAGAACAATAGATCAAAATGAAGAGAAACTCCATTTAATATCATATTTCAAAGTGGAACAAATTGAACCAAATGGAGGGAAACTCCATATAAATATCATCTTTTTAAAGTGGAACAAATAGAATGAAAAGGATGAAAATTCCATAGAAAGTAAGTACATGTTGGAAACTTACAATTGCAACAATTGTTGTTTTTTCATTGATGTCAAATCTACTTATAAAACATATTGTTACCTGATCTAAATGGCATATTTGTTTGATTTATGAAGAGGATTTGAGAGATTACTCATAACAAAAGAACCTAGAGGAAAGGATGAGTTATGGAAAGGAGGCTACAATGAACATTTGATTAGTTAGACCTTAATAGGACAAAGTGATTTTTTTTAGAATGTAAAGCTAAGCCAAGCAATAGAGTAAAAGATTAAGGAATGTTGAGTGGTGCTAGTGTCAACTGAGCCACAATAAGTGCTAAGAAAATTTAGTGTTGATCAAGCATCAGTATCAACTGAGCAAGTTAGTTGATGCCAAGCCAAAGAGTTGTACAATGGCTGATTGCTTAAGTGATGATCGAGTGTCAATTCTTAATGTTTGTCAAGTGATAGTATTTTGAATATATTTTGAGGAATCATGATTTCCAGTTGACTCGATTAATTTCTTGGGATTGAAAACCATATTAAAGATAAGATTGATGAGTTGGAACATTTAATTCAAAGAGAGGATTAGGTATAATACCTACGATCAAATTTAATGGATGAAAAATTTCTAGAAAAGAAGATAGATGAATAGATACAATGAATCTGATGAACCAAATTGTAAACCCTAAGATCTACGGTTATCATGGAAAATGAAAAAGCAAGAATTACCTATTTAAGGAGGTATAGGGTCAAACTCTGGAGAGAGAGAGAGAGAGAGAGAGAGAGAGAGAGAGAGAGAGAGAGAGAGAGAGAGAGAGAGAGAGAGAGAGAGAGAGAGAGGATGCACATAGAGAAAGGTGGAACAAAAATGCACAAGGGTGAATACAAGTATGAATGTGAGAACAAAGAAAAAAGTAATTTCTTGTGCATATACTACTAATATTGATAAGTGAATATGAGTAGAAGGCTTAAGTTTTAATGTGAAGGGGGATGACCGCTTGAAGAGCTATCGAGCAAGTTAAGGAATAGAGATGATAATGGGGAGCTTATCAGTGAATCAACACATGAACTGAACAGTGATCTAAACTTGCAAAACCAAGTTGTAATCATACAGATCAAAACCCTACTATTTTCTTTCTAATCATTGTAAATAGTTTGTATTGAAATCCTTTTAATAGAGGTTGACCTAATAGTCTATGTAAATCATTTAGCAAGGTGACATTCTAAATGGAATGATCAAAGTCCTCTGACAAGGCCACTCCTAATAGGGTGATTAAATCCTCTAACCAAGTCACATTTAATAGTGTGTATTGTAATATTTAATGGGGTTGGCTCCTAACACAGCTCACTTCAAGAACTATCTACTCTTATTACAAATCTTCTTGTTAAAAATGGTGAGTGGGAGTGAGGAGAGAGGTGTGAAGTTTTCAAGTAGGAATCTGAATTTGAAATCCTCTATACCTAGCGAGCATTCTAGAGATTCCCCTATCGATTCTAGGGATGTTGAATCTGGGGATGCTAATGATTGTAGGTTTTTTGTGGGCTCAAGAGGGGGGCCCAAGAAGATTAAAAAATGCTCTAATTTATTTGGGGTATGAACTACTAGAAAGTTTATTTTCCCATTGGTTAGAGATACTTCAATGAAGGATAAAGGTAAGTTCTCAATCAAAATCCCTAATCAGATTATTGATAGAAATATTTCCTGTATGGACACTACTTTAGTTGGGCGTTTCATTGGAGCTAGACCCAATAATGAAGATGTGTGAGCTTTTGTTTGAGAAAATTGGTGTTTGAAGGGCCAAGATGACATTTTAGTGATGGCTAAAGGATGTCTTTCCTTTTGTTTTTCTTGTGAGGAGGATAAGTGAGATATCCTCTACAGTAGTCCTTGGGTGATGGGAAGGCACACCCTGCTATTACAGAAGTGGACCCCAACCTCTACTCTCTGGATGATTCTACTATTCAAGCCCCTATCTGGGTGAGACTACATGGCCTCCCTCTTGAGTTTTGGGTGGAAGATGTGTTCAAGGGCATTGCTAATACTTTTGGGGAACTCCTCTCTTTAGATCCGATGATTGTTTCTAAGAGGAGACTTAACTTTGCCAGATTCTATGTTGGAGTTTCATGTGGTGTGGATCTTCCTGAATCTATCTCTTTGAAATCCAAACTTTGTACTTGGGACTAAAAGATTGAGTATGAATCTATCCCTTTTGCATGCTTCCACTGTAAGAAAGTTGGTCATTGGACTAAGAAATGTCCTTCTCTGAAAGGAAAGGCTAAGAAGATTAAGAGAGTATGGGTGAAGAAAGATCTCTTTAAGAGTGTGGGGGTAGTTTTAGATGAGTTTGTTTCCCCAAAATACCAATCAAAGTGCTCTGATGGTGGTGTGGTGGGAAGTGTGACTGAGGGTGTGGAGAGTCCTATTGAAGAGACTATTTCCCCAAAAGACCAATCTAATTTCTCTGATGGTGGTGTGGTGAGCAGTGTGACTGAGGGTATGGAGAGTCCTATTGAACCTTGTGAGATTGGTTCTCCTCCTCAAGAACTTGGCTTAGTATCACCTCTGGTGCAAGAGACTGGTTTTCCTACTTTTACCCAGATCCTTTCGGAGATCCTTAATAGTCATAGTTTTCAAAGGAATCAAGAAGGTGTAGTGATCATGACTAAGGAGGTTAGGGTTTCTATTATAGAAGGGAACCAAAAGGAAATAGGTGTGTTGTTTCTTGTTTCTCATAAAGTCAAGGATCTCATGATGAAGGATGGTAACTTTGTTAGTGGTGAAGTCGAGGGTATTCTAGCTATATCTCATGTTGAGGAAGCAGTGTGGGAAGAGGATAGTTTTGATGCCAACTGGACTATGGTTGGTAAATAGTCTAAAGGAAGGAAGAAAGGAAGTAAAAAAGATGAGGAGTTTACTCCAACAAAAAATAATAAGAAAGGATCCAAAATTGGGGAATCAAAACCTTTTAAGGGTAAACATGGAAGTTCTTCATCTAAGAATGGTGATGTTGGGTCTTCTCCATCATCAGTTGGAAGACCATCTAATTTGCAGAGAAGAATAGTTGAGGCTAATAGGAGCATTACTGATGGTAATTAGAGAACCATCCTTGAATCAAAAAAAAATTCTCAGAATATCGAGGGCTAAATAACCCTCATAAACATGACATTTTGAAAAATATGATTAGGGATAACAGGTTGGACATTTTTGTTATTCAAGAAACTAAGATGCTCAAAGATAAGGTGTAATGCCTTTCTATTTTTAAGCGAGGAAAGATTATTGGTAATGATTCTAAAGGAGCGTTAGGTGGTATGGAAATTTTTTTTTATTAATAAATGGATTAAGGGGGAACTCATTTGTCAAAGCAGAAATTTGATGAATGTTCAATTTTTTAATTCAAAAGACAATTTTCATTGCTGCCAATTCCAAATGGGGGGGGGAAAGAATTGTGGGAAGAAATTGCTAATTAGAGAAAGCTTTTTGCTAAGGATAATTGGTTGGTTATAGGGGACTTCAATACCCCTTAAAGGACTCTGAAAAATGGGGAGGTAGTTAGACCAATTTGGATAATAGATTAGATCTAATGAACTTCATTGATCTTCATCTTCTCCATGATCTTGATTTACATGGGATTGAGTACACATGGATGAATAGAAGAGCTAGAAAGGACCTTATTCAAATCAGGTTGGATCGTGCTCTTATTAGTAATGACTGGTTTCTGAATTATAAATGTGCACTTAATGCTCAAGTTTGGGTGGGATCTGATCACTACACTATTTTATTTGTTGCTAATAAAATTAATTTTCATACGAATTTTCACTTCAGATTTGAAAAAATGTGGAATGTTCATCTGAATTTGGAGAGCCTCATTAAGGAGTGGTGGGATATTAAAGTGGAAGGTACAGCAATGTTTAGAATGGCTACCAAATTGAAAAATGTTAAGAAGAATATTAAAATATGGAATAAACATACCTTTGGCAACATTTTTTAATACAAAAAAAAGATTGTGGAGGAGATTAAAGACATTCAAGATAGGATTCAGACGGATGGTTATGAGGTGGTCCCTAGGGAAGAGGAAAGCAATAAACTGGTTGAACTTCATGATCTTATTTCTAAGGAGGAGATGTTTTGGAGACAGCGCTCTAGAAAGGTCTTTTTGAAGGAAGGAGATCACAACACCAAGTTCTTTCATATGACAACCTTAAAGCATAGGATGGCTAATATAATTTCTAGACTTAATACAGATGAAGGTTTGACTGATAATGAAGAGATTATCAAAAGCGAGGTGGTGGAATTCTTTGGTAGATTGCTTCAATGCGACCCTGATTTGAATTTGGATAAGCAGAATATGTTCCAAGAGTGCATTTCTTCTTATATCTCTGAGGCCCAGAATTTGTTCCTTACTTCCATTCCTTCTTTGGATGAGATTGCTAAGGCTATTTTCTCTTTTGAGGGTGACAAAACCCCTGGTCCTAATGGGTTTCCTCTTTTGTTCTTTCATAAATATTGGCATATCATTGGTGCTAATGTTTGTAATGGTGTGAAGGAATTTTTTGGCACTAGAAACATCCTTAGAGAGTTAAATGGGACCTTTATTGCCCTTATTCCAAAGCAGCCAAGTGTTGATAGAATGGATCAGTTTAGGCCTATCAACTTGTATAATTCTATTTATTAGATCATCTCTAAAGTTCTTACTCTTAGAATTCTTTCCCTTCTTTCGGCTATCATCTCAAGGCAGTAAAATGGGTTTGTTCAGGGTAGATAGATCTTAGATTCCATTATCTCAGTTCATGAAAATATGCATTCTCTTGTGGTGTCAAAGAAGGAAGGGTTTCTTCTTAAGCTTGATCTATCAAAAGCCTATGATAGAGTTGACTAGAATTTCCTCCTCAGGGGCTTGGAAGCATTTGGTTTTAATAAGAGATTCTAGGATATTATCTTTATGTCAATTTTGTCGACTTCTTTCTCGATGCTTGTTAATGGATCCCCTACTTCCTTATTTAAGGCTTCTAGGGGTCTTAGGCAAGGGGACCAGATCTCTCCTATTCTTTTTGTTATACTGGCTAAATGCTTGGGGAGATTTGTAAATAATATGGTGGTGAAAGGGGACTTTGTGGGCCTCAACCCTTCTTCTTCTACTCTTATGTTTTCTCATCAACAATTTTTTGATGATTCTATTGTCATGGAGAAGACTTCAGTGAGGAATGCTAGGAACACTGAGAAGGCACTGACTAACTATGGAATGGCCACTGGTCAAATCATTAACTAGAGTAAAAATATGATTTACTTTATCAATGTTAGTGAAGCAAGACAAATAAAGATTAAAAAGATTATTGGTTGTGAGAGTGGCTCCCTACCAAGAACCTATCTAGGTTTACCTTTGGGATTGACCCCTTTTGACAGCTTTTGGAACTCGTTGATTGATAAAATCCACTTAAAACTTGTTGGTTGGAAAGGCTCTCTCCTCAAGCAAGCTAGTAAGGTTATTATTTTGAAGTCTATCCTTCAAAGTGTCTCACTTTATGCCTTGAGTGTTTTCAAAATTTTGAGAAAGTTTGCCCTTGCTATTGAGAAAATTCAAAAGACTTTCTTGTGGACTGGAACGAAGACTAAAAAAAGACTCCTTGTTATTTCTTGGGAGAATGTTCGTATTCCCTGGGGGAAGGGAGGGCTCGACTTGTGAAGGATTTCAATATTGAATGAACTCTTACTAGCTAAATTACTTTGGAGATGCCACAAGGAAGAGGGGGAATGGAGGAATATTTGGGCTGACAAATATTATAGGGACTACTTTGATTTTTAGCATTTCCTTTCTTCTGATGTTGATCAAGGGAGTTCTCTGATATGGAAGAATGCTCAGAAATTTAAACATATTTTAAGGAAAGGGGTCAAATGGAAGGTGGGAAATGGTAGGAAAGTTCTTTTTTGGGAAGACATTTGGATCTTGGATCACCCTCTTGGTGTTGATCCAAGGTGGAACAGGTATATGGAGTAGTGCAAGAATCAGTATGGTACTTTTGTGGGTGATTATTGGAAGGATGATTTGTGGGTGAATCTTCATAGGGTGGATCAAAATTTGGTTGAGCTTGGTAAGTGTTTGAATGTGTGCTTTCTTAACCATGAAGAGGATGTTCTGATTTGGAAATCTAATCCTAGTGGTATGTACTCTATTGCTTCAACCTTTGCTAAATCTTTCAATAATCATGATGAACCTTGTTGGGCTATGTCTTGGGTGAAAGGTTTGACTCCCAAAGTTAATATCTTCTTTTGGATTCTTCTGCAAAATAAAATATTAAGTCTTGACAATCTTAAGAAGAGAGCTTTCATCATTGTTAATTGACGTGTTCTTTGTAAGAATGATGGGGAATCAGTGGATCATATTATGCTACATTGTCCCTTTACTAAGAAGGTTTGGGATAAAATTTGGAGCTTAATGAATGTGGATTGGGTTTTCCATGCTATCATCCAGCTATTTTTTTCTAGTTGGAAGGCTCCTTCCAAGAATGCTTTGATTATTAACTTTTGGGACTTTATACTTCCATACCTATGTTGGTGCATTTGGAAGGAGTGTAATAATAGGATCTTTAGAGGGGAGGATTCCAGTCCTGCTCAGGTTTTCTATAAAGTCAAGGTCCTTATGACTGAAAACATTAAAATTTGTGGTTCTGGACAGCAACCTTGTAATGAGTGGTAGGATGGGGTGATTAATAATTGGAATATAAGGAGTCTTGGTATGAATGTTAAGGATCCTAACCAAAGGGGGAATGCTAGATGGGATTGTCCTTAGGTGAATTGGTTTAAGATAAACTTTGACGGGGCCTCGAAAGGGAACCTGGGTAAAGCAAGTTGTGGAGTCATTATTAGAAATTCTAATGGTGATTTTGTGGGAGGCATGGCTATACCATTATGGAGTCAAACTAATCGTGTTCTTGAAGGTTTTGCTACTCTTCATGGTCTTATCTACACCAAAAGTATGAATTTGAAGAATATATGGGTTGAAGGTGACTCCCTCAATATCATTAATTATTTAAATAATATAAATCCACCTTCATGGACTATTAATAATATTATTTCCAAGGCTATTAACATTATTAATTCTTTCCAAAATTTCATTATATATCATAACTTTAGAGAAGCCAATTGTTTAGCTGACTAGGCTTCGAATGTGGCTTGTGTAAATGATCATAAAATCATTTGGGAGTCATATGATACCTTACCTCTAGATGGACACCATCATATCAAATATTATAAATGGAGATCTCAACAAAAATACTTTAATTATGACGGTGTCAGTGAATTGTAGTTATGAGTTTAACTCCTTTGAAGTGAGGTGGGTTATGATTTTTAGAAAGGTGGGCTTTTCGCACAGATTTTGGGCAGTTTTTTCCTTTCCTCTTTTCAGCAGTGGTGTGGTTTTTAGTTTCAGAGCATTTGGGGGTTTTCAAAGAACAAAAACCAGTGAATTCAGTGCAGAGATTATGGGGGGAAAGATGAAAAGGGTGGAGTTTCCTAGCTACTCTGAGTGGAAGAATAAGCCAGAGGTGTGGGACATTCTAAGGCGTGGCAATTTCAAAGGGTACATGGAAAGGCTTAGAGGCAATAATCTAGCAATTATGCACTAGTTCATTAAATCATGGAAGGATGGCTCTGTGATGGTTGGGAACTAGCATATGGATGTCGCTAAAGAAGTCATTGCAGAGCCTACAGGGTTGGACATGGATGGGATTAATTTTTATTGAGAAAGGAAGCTTTCGAACAAGGTTGTCGATGACTTTGTGGAGATAGAACAGGAGAGAAATCGCTTGGTCAAAATAGGTAACTTGTATTATAACCCAGCCTCTATTTCTCATCCATGGTATTTTGTGCTCTTTATGATTATGGAATATCTAACTTTGGATGGGAGATTCATTAAGCTATATGGGTATTAGTTTCTGTTGGTAAATCATTTTCAACATGATGTTAGGATCAATTTTCTTTTTTATCTTCTACAGTCTCTTAGTATTTCCACCCAGGCCATTTAGAAAGACCTAAATGGAGAGCATGTTTTCCATGAGGGTCTCATGGTCTTGATTATGAATTTGTTAAAGTCCAAAAAAAATTTGAAACCCAAGAGTTTGAAAGGGGTTGATCAAGATACGAAAGGGAGTATCCCGGATAAGGGCTATGATTCTAAGCCTCAAGATGAAGCTAAAGGGGGTTTGAGAAGCTCGAAAAAGGGCTCATGTGGAAGTTCAAAAAAGAAGAAAAAGACTATTGAGGATGATGACTTTGGCTGGGACCGGGAAAGTGACTTCGTGGAGGAAATTGTGAGGGACCATTATAATAAGAGGAGTGGAGGAAAAGGAAAGAGTAAAGGCTATCATGACGATCGAGTCTCTCCTCCTTATGATGATGAGCCTTTGGCTCAATGGTTGGAGAGGAAAATAAAATCCTTAAGGTGGTAGGAGGACATGTATAAAACTAAGAAGGATGGGGAATTGGACAATGAGGATGATGGCGAATAGGGGCATATGTCAGATTTGGGTGATAAAGCCAAAGGTAGGCTTGGGTCTTCGAGGGGTTTATTTGGCAACCCAAGTTCAATTTTGAAGGATATTGGTATCCTTGAGCATCAAATGTAGCTGTTGGGCAAGAAAATGGAGCAACTTAGCAAAAATTCCAAAGGGGAGCAGACATTGGGCCAACATATTGGCAAACTTTTGGAGGTTATCGGGAATGCAAAAGAAGTGAAAAATCTCATGCATAAGATATTAGCAGCATTCAAGGGAAGGTATCATGGATAAAGATATTAGCAGCATTCAGGGGAAGGTGTGAAAACTATAAACCAAGCTAGGTAATTTGGATAAACTGTTCAAATAGTTCACAGACAATGTGAGTAACCTCTTGAAGAGGAATGAGTATGACAAGGACCAGGACTCCCCACCGATAGCAGATACTCAAGGACCAAGAAAATTTGCCCATGCTCACTCTAAAAAGAATGAGGAAGTTAGTAAGAAGGACAAGGTGACGGCTTCTATTGAAAATATGCAAACTCTGGTGGATCAAGCTATTGACCTGATAAAGACTTCTTAGCTGGTTGGTTGTTGTACTTTTGTTGTTTTTTTCTAGCTCTGTCTTGTGTGACCTCATGAATGTTTTTGTTTGAGGTATATTTCATGTTGTTCTGTGCTTCCTTTATCTGATGTTCTTTCTCTTAGACTTTTGTTGTTGTAAAGGTTCCAGGTCCTTTAAAACATGTTTTTACTTAATCAAATAGAGCTCACTTGAAAAGAGTAAAAAAGTGGTGACATGTTGCTAGTGGTTTTTCCCAAATTGGGTTTCAGTGTAAAATCCTAAAGTCAAATTTGTGTTGAATGTTTTATATGTTATACATTTGATCAAGTTTACATTCAGAAAAGTATGTTATGATTAGGACAGTAATTTTGTTTATTAGTAAAATAGAGACCGAGCAACAACAAGATAAGCCAAATAGTGAATGTTTTGATGTTTAATTGTTCAAATGGTACTTATGGACCTTAAGTAACTGATTCACACCCCCCCCCCCCCCCCCCCCCACCTCTCAATTATTCTAAACATTTCTAATAATTGGTATCAAAATTAAGTGCCTATAGAGAAAATTTTGAAGGTACTTGAAGCAAAAAATCATGACTCACAAAAGAGAGGTACCAAAGCTGAACAAGGAGAACTTCCCCACATGGAAATCCTTAATGAGTTTGCATATATCTAATATGATTAATGCTTCTATCAACTTTGTGGACAATGATTATGTGAAGATAATAATTACTCCTCTAGTAGCTAAACAGTTGAAGAAAAAGAAAGAACACAATCAAGCAATGTTGGAGATTGTCTCGACCCTAATCTATGTCAATTTTGATGATATAAAAGAATGTGACAGTGCAAAGACAATGTGGGAAAAAATGAAGACCATAAATGGAGGTGATGACAATGTCTTGAGAGCCAAATTAGAGAGCCTGAGAGGTAAATTTGATGGCATGAGAATGATGGAAGGTGAGAATATAGTGCAATATTGTACAAGAGACAAATAAATTATTAATTTTATTCATGGTGCAAATGGAGAAATCAAAGTTAAACAGTGATAAGCAAGGTATTGAGGAATTTACTCCCTATATATGTTATTAGAGTACCTAGAATTCAAGAACTGATATGCACACCAAGTAACACTTTGACCTCAGAAGTTGTAATTGGTAGAATTACTACTTTTGAGATGTCTAACTTTGACAACTATACACCTGCTACTATTGAATATGATTTAAGTCACAATTGGTTCTTAGCAAAAAGAAAGGAAAACATGTGAAGACTGACAGTGATAGTCTTGATGATGAACTTGATGAACTTGATGAACTTTAAACCCTTATTGCAAAAAGATTTGAAAGAGGTAGAGGTAAATACAAAGATAAATTACCTATTATTTGTTTTTCATGCAACAAAGTTGGTCATATTGCTACTAGGTGTCCTGATAGGGAGGATAAGGATAAAAGAAAGGAAAATAACTACAAAGGAAGAAAAGATGACCAAGACTACAAGATAAACAAGGATGAAAAATGTAAGAAATCTTGTTATATTGTTAAAGAAGAAATTGAAATGAATATAAAAGTAATGATGATGAAGTTGTCTATGTTGTTATGAAAGAAGATTATGATGAAGATGAGTTGCATTAATCTCATATGTGAACAAAAGTGATAGATAGATAATTGATAGTGGATTCTCCAATCATATGACTAGTGATAGAGATAAATTTGAGGATATTGGTCCATACAAAAGTGGATGTGTTAAATTTGGTAATGATATTTCATGTGTTGTAAAAGGTAAAGGGACTATTCAACTAATTGGCAAAATCAAATGTGACATTTTTTACTAGGTTGAAGGACTTAACTATAATCTATTGAGTGTTTCACAGCTAAATAAACTAGGTTATAGAGTTGAATTCCATCTTAGGAAGGCCAAGATATATGACACTAATGGTAAGCTAATTGGAAGTGGTGATCAAATAAGAGGTCACTTTTCCTATCAAGATTTATCTAATGAGACATGGTTGTTTGCACAACAAGAAGATGTTTGTTTATGGAACAAAAGGTTATGTCATGTGAATTTTGAAAATCTAATAAACATTAGTAAAATGAAGAAAGTAAGAGGGTTGCCTAAACTAAAGAAGCCTATCAATGCTATGTGTAAATAATGTCAATTGGGAAAAAGGACCAAGTCTAGTTTCAAGAGAAAAACATACATTTCTCATGATATTTTGGAATTGGTTCATACTAACCTATGTGGACCTATTGATGTTCAAAGATATTATGTACATAAGTATTTCATTATTTTTTTGATGACTATTCTAGGATGATGACTGTGATGTTTCTTAAAGCTAAATCTGATGCTTTTTAATTATTAAAGTGGTATTTAACCAAAGTTGAAAAAGAAACAAGGAAGGGTCTGAAGTGTTTGAGATCTAACAGAGCTAATGAATTCATTTCCAATGAATTCAATACATTTTGCAATGACAAAGGAATCAAAAGATAAATTTGAGCAGCAAGGACCCCTCCTCAGAATGGGATAGCTAAAAGGAGAAACAGATCAATAATGGAATGTACAAGAACATTGATGATGGAGAAGAGTGTATCAAAGAAGTACTGGAGAGAAGTTGTTAGTACTATTTTCTATACCTTGAATAGAGTACAAGTCAAGAAAGGTACAAATGCTATATCTTTTGAACTATGGTATGGGTATGCTCCTAATGTGAAATATTTGAAAATCTTTGGAAGTTAATGCTATATAATCAAAGATAATAGGAATGGAACACTTGATGCAAAGAGTGATGAAGGTACATTCCTAGGATATTCCACCAAGAGTAAAGCTTACAAGTGTTTAAATTCTAACACTAACAAAGTTGTGGAAAGTGCAAATGTGAAAGTTGACAAGTTTACAGAAAGAAATGGAATTTCATGCAAAGAAGAACCTGAAGATTATAGTACATTCACCTATGTGAATAATAATGCTCCCAGCTATCCAAATGGTCAAGTAAACCAAGCCACAATTTCCCAACAGATAGGATATGATGAAGTGCAACAAAAAATTGTTAAGCAAAAGATAGTGGGTGCCAAGCAATAGACTGAAGATGTTGAATTGTAGATAGGAAATGCTAACCATCAGATAGAAAATGTCGAGCATGCATAAATTGGACCAAAATCTAAACAAGAAAAAGAAAATGAGCTTGAAATTATTTTACTCGTTAAAGAACAGAGAAGGAAACCACCTATGCAAGCTAAATTTGTAAGAAGACATCACAAATCTGAACAAATCATCAGTGGTATTGAATCAAGTGTTATGATAAGAAAAAGACCCAAAGATGATACATGTATACTTTCTAAATTTGAGCCTAAATTGGTAAAAGATGCTCTAGACAATGAATATTGGATTTTGGCAATGAATGAGGAAATTGAATAGATTGAGAAGACCAATACTTGGACCTCAATACCAAGACCTAAAGACAAAAATGTTATTGGAACAATGTGGGTTTTCAGGAACAAAATCAATCAAAATGGTGAAGTTACAAGGAATGAGGCAAGACTGGTATACAACGTATACTCAAGAAGGAGTTGACTATGGAGAAACTTTTGCTCCTATGGCAAGACATGAAGGAGTCTGAACACTACTTATATATTCAACATACAAGAATTTCAAGGTATATCAAATTGATGTCAAATTTGCATTTTTGAATGGTATACTTAAGGAAGAAGTGTACATTGAACAACCTAGAGGATTTTTAGATTTAGACAAGCAAAATATGGTATGTAAACTGAACAAGGCTCTTTATAGATTGAAACAAGCCCCAAGAGCATGGTATGAAAGACTGCATATTTATTTAGTGAAGATTGGTTTTGAAAGGAAAAATGACGACAACAATCAATATTTGAAGATTGGCAAGAACAATGAAGTACTGCTATCTGAAATATTTGTTGATTACATTATATTTGGAGTAAAAGAAGAACTTTGCAAATCATTTGTTGATGAAATGAAGAAGGAATTTGAAATGTCTATGTTTGGTTAAATCAATTTTTTTGTTGGATTGCAAGTATATCAAATAAAGTTTGGCATTTTCATTACTCAATTCAAATACATAAAGGAGATAAGAATTTTGGAATGGAAGATTCAAGAATAGTGAGTACACCTATGTCTACAGGACATAAGTTATCTAAGAATGATGAATCTATTGATGTGAAGCAAACATTATACATATCCATGATTGGAAAATTATAATATGTTGTTCATAGTAGACTTGATATTGCATTAATAGTTGGGATAGTTGCTAGATTTTCAGAAAATCCTAAAGAAAATTACATGATGGCAGTAAAAGGATATTGAGATATTTGAAAGGTACAGAAGACTATGGATTGTATTACAAGAGAAGTGATAGATTTGAATTGAAGGTATTCACTGACTCTAATTGGGAAGGAAATATTGATGACAGGGAAAGAAGTAGTGGAGGTGCATTCTTTCTAGGAAAGAGATTGGTGTTATGGACAAGCAAGAAACAAAATTGTATTTCCCAATCAATAGTTGAACTCGAGTATGTGGCAACTGCAGTGAACTATTCAAACAGTATGTGGATCAAGCAGTTACAAAAAGGAATGAAAGAAGAGATTACATATCTAGTGGTTATCTATTGTGATAACACAAGTACTATTAACATTTTGAAGAATCCAATGATGCACACAAAAACAAAACACATTGCTATTAAGTATCACTACTTGAGGGAACTAGTTCAAGAAAGAGAAGTGAAGTTAGAATATGTACACACCAAAGAAAAAATTGCTGACATATTCACTAAAGCATCACCTAAAGATCCTCATGAATATCTTAGAGGTAAATTAGGAGTGATTCCCCTAAGTAAAGCTACTTAAGGTGAAGAGGTGCACTGCATCAAATGTGCTAATCATAATATCCTACACATTAAAACAGACAACTCTACATTGAGAGATGCCTAAGGTAGACAATCAAGGATAACATAACAGATTAGTCATAGACAGATGATAGAGAATTCAACCAGACATGCAAATATCTATGTAATTAAGATGAATGAATTGATTGAAGGAAGGAAGGATAAGTGTATTTGGAATTTTTTTCAAAGAGGGAGAGCTATATAAGACTACAAAAGAGGGAGAGATGTTTACTGAAGGAGAGATGTACCAAAGATAGAGATGTGATAGAGGAAGTTTCTGAACTTGCAGAGATGAGAATCAGAATGAAACTAAGGATATTTCTTTTGGATTGTATGGTAACAAATAGGGAGATTATTGTAAAGAAATGAATTTTAAGATACATTCAGATGTTTCAATATTAAGGTGTTTCCATGAATTCCAAAGAGGGAGATTGTTGAAAACTTACAATTGGAATAATTGTTGTTTTGTCATTGATGTCAAATACACTGATAAGACATATTGCTACCTAATCTAAAAGTCATATCTATTTGATTGATGAAGAGGATTTGAGAGATTACTCATAACAATAAAACCTAGAGGAAAGGTTGAGTTATAGAAAGGAAGTTACACTAGATATTTGATTAGTTATACCTTGACAGGACAAAGTGATTGCTTTTATCAAGAATGTAAAGCTAAGTCAAGCAATAAAGTAAAAGATTAAGGAATGTTGAGTAATTCTAGTGTCAACTAAAACACATTAAGTATCAAGAAAATTTAGTGTTGACCAAGCATCAATATCAACCAAGAAAGTTAGTTGATGTCAAGCCAAAGAGTTCTACAGTGATCGAGTGATTAAGTGATGATTGAGTGTCAGAACATAGTGATTGCTAAGTGATAGTATTTTGAATATGTTTTGAGGAATCTTGATTTTCAGTCAACTCAGTTGATTTCTTAGGATATGTAAACCATATTGAAGATAATATTGATGAGTTGGATCATTAAATTCAAGGAGAGGATTAGGTATAATACCTATGATCAAATTCAATGGATGAGAAGTTTTTAGAAAAGAAGGAAGACAAATAGATATAATGAATTTGATGAACCATATTGTAAACCCTAAGATCTACGATGATTATGAAAAATGGAAAAGCAAGAATTACATATTTAAGGAGGTGTACAGCTGAACTTTAGAGAGAGGGAGAGGGAGAGAGGATGTACACAAAGAAAGGTGGAACAGAAACACAAAAGTGTGAGTGTGAGGATGAAGCAAAAAGGAATTTCTTGTGCATATGTTGTTGATATTGATAAGTGAATCTGAGCAAAAGGCTTAAGTTTTAATGTGAAGTGGAATGACCACTTGAAGATTTTTTGAGCAAGTTAAGGAACAGAGATGACAATGGGGAGCTTATTAGTGAATCAACACATGAACTGAACATTAATCTGAACATGCAAAAGTGAGTTGTAATCATATATATCAAAACCCTACTATTTTCTTTCTAATCATTATAAATAGTTTGTATTGAAATCATTTTAACAGAAGTTGACCTAACAATCATTTGAAGGACTTAATAGTCTATGTAAATCCTTTAGCCAAGTGACATCCTAAATGGAATGATCAAAGTCCTTTGACAAGGCCAGTCCTAATAGGGTGATTAAATCCTCTAACCATGTCACATTTAATAGTGTGTATTGTAACCTTTAACAAGGTTGGATACTAACAGAGCTCACTTTGAGAGAGTGGAAAAGTGGTGACATGTTGCTAGTGGTTTTTCCCAAATTGGGTTTCCACATAAAATCCTAGTGTCAAATTTGTGTTGAATTTTTTATATGTTTTACATTTGATAAAGTTTACATTCAACAAAATATGTTATGATTAGGAAAGTGATTTTTTTATCAGTATAGTAGAGATCAAGGAATAGTAGGATAAGAAGAAGAATGAATGTTTTGATGTTTAATTGTTCAAATGGTACTTATGGCCCTTGAGTAACTGATTCACCACCTCCCCCCTCCCCACCCTCTCAGTTATTCTAAACATTTCTAACAGTGTACACCATTATAGGACGGAGGGATACTCCACATGTTGAATAAGGCAACCATGTATCAGTTATTTTGCATACAATATAATGATGACAAAGTAAGAATATCAAATATTGATATATGAAAAGATAGGATATTTTAATACATACACATCAACCTATCACAAAATGAATGCATTTCATCAAACCAATTTCTTAGGATGAAAAGACTATATAATTCCACCACTAAAAAATAGAATGAAAACTCCACATGCTAGAAGTGTACAATAATTATTGATGGACACATTCAAGACATATGACTAAATTCTTTTGAAATTATACAAGTTCAAAAGCATTTTTGTACATGGTGTAGATCTAAAAGAAATTATCCATAGTTTCCCCTTTGTCAAAAAATTCCTCCCCCTCCTTTTTACATTACAAAGGACCTTTTATATATAGGATGAAGGAATCACCAACCCATAAATACTTAGCATAATTGCATAAACTCTTCTTGCAACTACTTAGGACAACTACCTAGATAACCACTTAGAAAAATGGCATAACCACTTCCCTAACTACATAGGGTGATTACCTTGAGTAACCACTTAGGATAACTACCCAAGAATTCATTAGAGTAACTACCCATTTAAAAAAAAGTTATGATTTTCCCAACGTTTACAATGATAAGACCCAAATTCTAGATTTTAATGCAATAAGTCACATGATTCACTTTTACAACTTGAGAATTCGAGATTTACAAAATATAGACAAAGACAATAGTCACCAATTTTGGTGTTGTTAAAGTGAGCTATGTGTCCTCTTGTCAATCCATATGTCATATGTTCACCAAGAACATGTTCATCATTTGTATTTGATAAGCATCCTTGGTGTTTGGTTGGAATAAATCTTCACAAAGAACTCCTTGCCATATTCAATACATGCATTGAGAAATGTTGTAGTTATTCATAGAGCATTTTACTAACCATCATCTCATAAAGATATCATCATGATTTTAGAATCACATAGGTCATTTTATGATAAATAGAGGGTTAATGTTGAAGTGTACTAATACTTGTCACCAATTTAAAACTAATCCTATCTATGCTTCCAATTTTTCATAACCTCGCTGCTTTGTGCATCCTCATCAAATGGTTCATGTGTTTTCTCATTGGCTCTTCATTTCATATGAAATTTCTTTAGACTTCCATTTTTGACAAGAGCATTTGACTCAACTCATATCTTCCACCCATGTTCCTCCGATCTACTTCATTGTATTTTCTCAAGAACTTTGTATCATTATTATACTATCCCAAATTTCTATTATCATGTAAATGCTCTTATTAGACAAGTAAAATCATACTATTATTCCCAACTAGAAATATACATTACTATCCCAAAAGAAATTACTTCATGGGTGCCATTTTTACACAATCTATTATCTCTATTCTATTTATAGAAAATATCAACCAATATAGCATGTATTAAGATCAATGCACCATTAATATCCTTAGTTAAATTTTTAATTAATTTTCTTCTTAGGACATCATCCTTTTTTGTCATCCTCAAAATTTAGAAGAATCCAATGGTTTAATCAAAAGATATGACCTCTATGTCGAACCCTAATTTGATTGTCATAAAACCAAGGAAAGAATGCAAGTGCAATTTGGTTGGGGCATCATTAATCTCACAAAATATGAAACCTTATTTAATTTAAAATTTATGTTAAATACTCTCCCCAAAAAAATATGGTATATAAACAGGTGCAAGGAGATAGATTATCAAATCCTTCCACAGTCTTCTAATATGGAAGGCTTGTAGCACTTTCTACACAAACTTGTATATCTTTTCCATTTCTTAATAGAATTTCATAAGAAAATAACTAGATTAAGGCTGATTTAAACCTTCAAATAGGCCAATAATATTGGAAAAATAGAACAACAAATTTAAGATAGAAAAAGAAGAACGAACTTCCAACTTGATTTTATTGAGTAATAGATCAAAAATTATATAATATCTTGACTCAACAACATTCATAAATGACTGCTAATTAGATTGACAATAAACTACTTCATGATTGACAACACACACACATAAACTTGACAACTAACTGAAACTTATGGACACCTAACTCGACACATCTACAATAAGAACTTGATTCAAATTAAAACTCTTTGACTTGCACCTAAACTAAACTTGTGTCGCCAACAACTCAACAAGGTTTGCCACATATTCAACAATTATTATTGACTACTATTGGAACATTAACTCCAACACCTCCACTTAATGTAACAACTAAAGGAAACATTATGTAGGAATTATACTTTGAAAATATGTCATAGAGGAGTAAGACTTTCTCATATTTATGTAGTTATCATCCAGCTTCGAAACACCATTGGACACACCATCTCCACATGAAATGTCTCATAACCCTTTCTAAGGTATGATGCCAAGCTCCAAGACTTTTAGATCTCCCCGAACTATTGGACACACCATCTCCACATGGAATGCCTCATTACCCTCATAGAGTTATAGCTTTTCTGATCCTATAGCACCTCAAACTATTTGAGCATACATCTAGCCTCTACCACATCTTTTCCTATTTTTCAAAACATTGATCTCTTCAAAATCAAACAAATTTTTCAATGAAAACATAATCATCTGGCGGTTCTTCTTCTGGCCTCATCTTCTTAACAACTTCTTCTCTAATAGATAGAACTTAATAGGAAAATAACTCTGATACTATATTAGAAAAATAGAACAGCAAATTTAAAACAGAGAAAGAGGGAGGAACTTCCAACTTGATTTTATTGAATAATAAATGCAAATTTATACAATAGCTTGACTCAACAACATTCCTAAATGACTGCTAATTAGATTGACAAAAAACTACTTCATGATTGACAACACACACATAAATTTGATAGATAACATAAACTTATGGACACCTAACTCAACACATCTACAATAAGAACTTAATTCAAAGTAAAACTCTTTGACTCACACCTAAACTAAACTTGTGTTGCCAAAAATTCAACAAGGTTTGCCACATGTGCAACAATTATTATTGACTATTGTTGGAACATTGACTCCAACGAATAAGACACAAGATAAAATTTAGAGATTCTCATAGTGAAAAATGAGAGTTATCAGACTTGAAAACTAATGAACCATCAAGGAAATGTTGCTGATGTTGCTGAATCAACCTTGGACCCATCTGTAAAGAAGAGGAGTTATGGAAACAATTATTATAATTGTTTGGAAATATTTTGACAAGTTTGATTTAATTGATACTTTGAATTTTCATAGGGGATTCCAATAACTTACACAACTTTCAAAAGTCACTGATAATAAGTAGCATTCTTTTGTCTAATTTTGAAGAGGTGGTCACTTGTCCTTTTACCACATTATCAGGTATTAGAAAAGTTTCTTAAAATTTTAAATTTTCTGATGATAGTATTTTTGGCTTGCAAATTTGGAATGTGCTACCAATTTCATTACTATGAAAATTAGTCATTATTAAACTCTCGATGTCACTGATGAATTAATTGGTTTGTCATGAAAATCTCAATTTTTCTTGAAGAGCTCGATCATAAAAATACAACACTATCAAATTATAGAAGAAATTTCTAGTTATCGAGTTTATAAACAACTTTGCCAACTTTTGTAATCCACTAAGAATGGTATTTGTGTTGGTATTTTAATAATTTTGGCTGACTTTGGAAAACATTAATAGATTAGATTAATTCATATGAGCCCTAATGTATTAAATGACTTTGGGCCTAACTATCAACTTTAAAATGTGATTAATTCTCCATTTGTACTGCATATTAAACAGATTTGAGCAACGCCAATATTTGAAAAATAGTTCTTTCTTTCATCTTTTGAGAGATGCTCATACACTGTACTAAATATTTTGATCATATCATAGGATAATGCTAGCACTATATTTATAAGCATTATGGACTAAGGATTCACATTCACTAACTGCATTTTTTGAAAACTTTTATGAACTAGTTCAACAATGTGTTTTCATTTAATCTTGTCATCATTATGTTACATTCCTTGGGATGACATCCCTCTAAAAAAATCTCTCAAAGGTGATACATGCATTATTTTTTATTCACATTGTCCCAATACTAGTTCTAAAGTTAGTTATTTGTTATCCCTATTTCTAAGTCACCATTTTCTTAATCTCCTTTTTCGTCCTTCGCTCCAAAATTTGCATCAGCAATCCTTTCATCTTTTATGTTGCTCTGATGTCATCTTATCTAGCCTTTGAAAGCTAAACCTTGTGATGCCCCTTTGTAAGGTTTCCTTTGAACCTCAGTTCGAAGTAGTTCAAAGTAGTTCAAATATTTTTTTAGGACTGATGTTTGATCCTACAGGTGGGGCCCATCACACACGGCAAAGGTGTTCTTCTGAACCACTTCAAACCTCTTTGAACCTTGGTTCAAAGTAGTTCAAATTAGTTATACTACTAAAGGATTTATACCCGGGACAATTATTAATTTTTGAAAAGATGGTAGTATCCAATGTGTCAAATACAGTGTCAGAATATTAATTAAGTTGTTTATATTAATTCATCATCACACGATGTGGGTGATGATTGGCATCATGAATGATTAAAATACAGATCTTATTGTTTGAAGCTAGATCAGTTGTCAGGATTCATAATTATTGCAAATGCATTCCTTAAAGTGATCATTTAGTAAGAAGATATCATCTCCATTAAAAAAGTGTGTGCTAAGCCACAATGATCGCACTATAATTACCTCATTATGAGGCAATACTTTTGCCAGTATGTTAACTTGCCTTTAAAAGTTTCAAGTTCATAGCTCATTTATTTTATCCTGTACTAAAGTGAATTGAAGTCAGAACAATATTTGAAGAAGGGAATTTTTCTAGTTTTCTTTCAATAATTTGTAGGTGAGAATGTGAAAAAATATCTTACCCATCCTTCTATGTTGTTATTTTATAAGGTAGAGAAGTATTGGGGTTGTTGTTTCCTTTTTGTTAAAATGAATTTTGTTGTGCACTTTTTCAGGAATGTATCCAATCTTGAATGTAGAAGGCTTGTAATTTCAAATACTAAATTAAGGGGATTCAAGGTTGACAAGTTACAAGAGAATTTCCTTGACCAAGCAAAGGAGGTTAAAGGGTGTTTAGATGTCTTCACGAGTGTCTTACTCGAAGCTATTGCTTTCCCCCCACCCTTTTAAGCCCATAAATACTTTAGGTATGCATTGATCATTATGATGCCAGAACCAGAAGTATTTTGAATAAGAATGGAGAACCCATGTTATCCATTACCAGGGAGACAATTTCGTCAGTCTTACGGTTACCAGAATGCACTTTTATTGCCTTTAGCCCTACTCAATCCCTAGTTCAATACCAAGAAAACCCTGATAAATACTGCAACCTCATGTCCTGGAAATGGACTGAAATAAATCATAAGAGATTTTTGAGGTTGCCCAAAATAGTTACTAAGGATCATACGAAACCCCATATTCATGACTTGATGGTTCTTTTTCATCGAGATAAGGGGTTTGTTGACATATTACTTTTTGAAGATTGGATGTATTGTTACATAGATATTATCTTAACTAGGAAGCAATTTCTAGATTGGGCAGAGTTGATAGCTAGTTCACTAAGAAATCAGCTCAAACACTTAAAGATTTCAAGGAAAGAATTATATATGTCCTCTTACTTGACTTATTTCAATACATGTGTTGGTAATATTACTTCTATCCCTCATGAGCCATGGAGTGAACAGATAACTGTCTATCAATATTGTCCCATGTTGTACAAGGATAAAGTTTTAGAGGAGTTTAGGAAAGTACATGATGTTTTAATAAACAATGTACATCTAAGTCTCAGAAAAAACCCTATGCTAAGGATATCCCTAGAAGCCTAAAAATTGATTCAAGCCTACAAGAGATTTTATATTCAATTTCCAAGGTTCACATACTTGAGAGTGGGGGGATTTGAAGAGGAACTTCTTAAGTTACCTCGGTATGCCCTAGATTATTTTGTCATCATAGAGATATGCAAACAACTATTTTTTGTAATTAAAGATAACCTTCCTTACGAAAAATGGGAGTCTATTTTCCCCATAAAACTTGGATCTCTAACCTGTAGCACCATGATTAATGCTTCCATGATTGGAAGTAACCTGTTTAGTTTCAACCTTGGGTTTTATGAAGGAAAGAGGGATTTTGATAACAAAGGTTTTGTAACATCTATAATCAAAATAAAGAATCAATATCAGTCAGATCCCCACCTGGAAGATTTGTGGGAGAATTGTGGTGATGAGCATGAGGTTATTAAGAGATATCATTCAAGGTTGAAACTTCCTTAGATTAAGTCGTTAAAACTAAAGTTCAAGGTAGATGGAATGATTGAAGATGATTCAGAAATTGGTGAATCAGGTTGGGAGCAGATGAACAATTCCAAATTGAAGTAGATTGGAGTAGAGCTAAGGAAGATGATATAAATCTCAGAGTGAGGTCCATTTTGGCATGCACTAACAATTGGTTGAGAAAGAAAATCATGAGATCAGTCAATGAGAAATAGATTGTGAAATCTCCTAAACAGTTTCTTTCTATAAACCTTTGACCTCTGACATCCCATTTTCATCCTATATTGTAGGTAACACTTCAACAGCTAAAAAACATAAGGAACCAACATCTCCAAAAAGGTTCATGGCTCCGAGAACCAGGTCTAAAACTAGATCTGTAGTGCTCACTTAGGAAACAATTATAGGGGAGACTAACATGGATCAAGGGTCAAATAAAGAAGAAGAGCTTGCTCTGTTAGATAACCAAGATGGTGTGGTGAAATTAATAGAGGCACCAAATCTAGTCCAGTCTGGTTTTGAGACTCCTAAAAATAATCAAGGAGTAGCAAACATCTCTACCATCCCTCCTTGTCTATCATATTCAATGAGCAAAAAGCATAATCTCTAGCCTGTGTCTATGCATGTCAAAGACATACTCATGAAATATGTTGCTTGCATCCCAAAGAGTAAGAAGATGAAGAATGACATGCGATTGATGAAAGACCCTATAACGGGTAAGGTTATAGTAGAGGTAGCTACTTACAAGTAGAAACAGGGCTCATGAGAAATTGATGCTAAAGTCTTGAAGGTTACTTCTGTGGACTTGGGAGTCATTTCTAGAGACACCAGGAATCATTTCTTTAGGATTTTTGCAGATCATATACTGACTCAATTTGAAAAGGGTAGTAAAGAAAAGAGGGAACTAAAGCAACTAGTAGTCACCATGGCAGCATACATAGACTCTCTAATGAATGTTGGTGCCCTCCCATTGATTCAAACATTGCAATCTTTTGATCCCAACTCATTAGATAGTCTAGTTAGGCAAATGCAAAGAAGAAGACTACTTTTGGATGCAATGAATGCATGGGTGGAAGCTATTGTTAAAGAAGGAAGTAAACTCATTTTGGACTTCACCACCTCTTATGTAGAAGGAGAGTTGTTGCTAGGGGAAGTTCAAACTCTTATTCCAGTATGGGAGGTAGACCAAAATTGATGCCAGGTTATGGTGTTTCAAGTACATGAAGTAGAAAAATATGGTGTATTGAAATTCTCGAGCGAAAATCCCATGAAAGCTGTGGATTCTTGTATGTTATTTATTTTAAAAAGCAACATGAACTAGATATATTCCATCTATAGGCTTTCCATAGAAGAAATTCAGGCTGTGGAACTTGAAGTTGTTGGGATGCATGAGGAGATATTGAAGGATATGCAGATCATAAATCCCACTAGTATCTTACAATTTGTTGATGGTAGCATGGATTCTAATAGCCTAACTAAGAGTTTTAGTGACACCATGATAAGATCAAAGATAATGGCAATCCTTCTTCTTCGAACCTTACTACAATAGCCAACATCAAATCAATGTTGTACTTGAACAAAGAGCTCATGACCAGTTAGAGTCGAAGGATTGGAGGACTAAGGTGGCAAAAGAATGCATGTAGATCAAAGCTACCAAGTCTGAAAAATCCCCATTCTCACATAGTTTAGGAGTTTACTAACACCTTTAGAAGCTGGAAGTTGATCAAACAAGTCGTGTCAAATGGAGAGGAGCTCAACGAAGGAGTTTAGTAAGAGGCAGTTATTCCACATTATCTAGTTTTTGAAAATTGTTTTAAAACTATATGCATCTATAACTATTTTTAACCTAAAGGCTGGGTTTTGATGGAGACCTTTTCAAGTTTGTTAAACACTATAAATGTTGGGACATTAAACTAGGAAAGGGTTAGATTTTAGCAAGCTAGAAAAAACTTTCGTAGTATAATATCTTTTTGAATATTTTGTTAAGATAGTAATAGAAAGAAGGTGGTGATATATGAAATTGTTATTTCTTTTAAGACTGGGTGCTTGAAAGATTTACTCTAATATATAGATCTATCAATATTTTTTCATGGTTTTAAACTTGGAGTTTAAGTTAAATCATTTGCAGTTACTTTGAAGAACTCTATTGATTAATTTTGGGTGACATCTATTATTGTCTTGTAGTTGTTGTGCATTTCCATTCTTTAGTTTGAATGTTTATGATGTTGTAGAATTGTAGTTTTCTCAAAACTATATTTCAATCATGAAAGGACTGTGTGCTTTTCATTCTTTCCTTAAATCTTTAAGTTTGTGAATGTTACCTTTGCACCTAAGAGTATGTGAGTGATCCTTAGGCACTTTTGAGAAAAAGTGCACCTTTATTTTATTCTTTATTTTTTTTAAATTCATTGATAATCAATTGAAAAGGGAGTTGTACCTATAAAAATTCAGAGGGAAATGATTAATGTAACATTTACCCAACTATTATGAACACCAATAAATTTAATTGTGGAAATTCGTAAGGAAAGACAATCTATTCACTAACATTATTATAACTAAATCTTGTTGATGAGAAATGGATTATCAAGTATATCAACTTTTCCTAATACTAATTTGAGGAGTTGGGTGAGTTGTTGATGATGTTACTTGTTGGACATATCCATATTTATATAAACTCAAAAAACTTCTTCAAAATAAAAAGTAACAGTCCTCTAGTTTCTCAAATTTGAAATCTTCATTGAATTTACTACCGCAACTAACTATTCTTTTGATCATTTTGTATACTTTCAAAAGTTTATAAGCTTGTTTAAATGGTCAATGGAGATATCAAATGTGATACAACATAACTCACAAATTTGTATTAATTTGAAGCTTTTTCAGTCATTTTTCTCATCGACATTCTTAAGAACTTCTTTTCAACCTTTATAATTGCCTAGAATACTTTTGGTATTTTACAATTCTTTTGGTCAGGTGCTACTTTCACTTATTCAATAATGTGTGAAGCTTTTTAAGGTTCTTGATGGCATGTTTAGACGATCTTCTATGTTTGTCATAGTTTCAAGAAACTTTGGAAACTTGTCCAATATGATGTTTACTGGCCTTTTAAAAAGCTTCAAGAGCTTGAATCGGTTGACAAAATTCAATTTGTATGTCTACCTCTAATATCTTATCAATTAGATGACTTAAACATCACACACTAGGGCTTTATTCCTAGATTAAAAGTATTAAATAGTCAACGTTGACTCTTTTTTTGGCTTAAACATCACACTTTAAAATGCATTTGACAAGGTGTATCACTCTAGAGAAAACTTTTCCAAGAAGTAAAATAGGGTTGATATGACTATATTTGACATGCTTCAAGAGCATTCATTCATCTGATTATCACATGTATGATTCATTCAATGACATCAAGGTGACAAGCCGAGTGGACTTTGACTTCACATGTGCTACTCATCTCATGGGATAGTGTCTTCCTCTATAAATATTACCAAATTGATATTCAATTCAACATCCTTAGGATGTACATACAAATCATAAGTTTAGGTATCCATATTGAATTTGATAGACTACAAATGATGAGAGAGAGGTCAATCTATCTATCCAAAATAATCATGATGAAGGTCTTTGATTTGAATCACATGACGACCCATCTTGATATATTATCCCAAAAGACACATTTCAACTAGCCAAATAATTAATGTTATACAAAAGTTCAAATTTTGGCTAGTTAAAAACAGGGCAGCTAAGAGAATGAAAATGAAATTACTTACATTATAGCTTGGGTGTTAAGTGTTAATGTTTCATGGATGTTGAGTTTTCATCGAATGTGTATAGTTAGAAAAATAATTAATTCCTAATATTACAATATATCTTATTACTGTACTTGTCCTAGACAATATACTATTGCATTCACTTTGTTGATTAGTGAATTAATTTCCACCAATCACAAGTAACTATTTTTGGACACTTTGAATATTTTTAGAGCTTTGTTATTTATTGATGAATTTTACATATTATGCAAATTACATACCTCAAGTATGATTGGATGAATTGATTTTGTGTTATAGAAGCCCTTTTTTAGAGGTTCTCCATATTACATTTTTTCAACCAATTTTTTTTGTACATGTTATTATTAATTATTAACAATAATCTATTTTTACTATGAATCATAAATATATAATTATATTTAATAAAACTATATAATAATATAAATATCTATATTAATACTTTTCATATCACAACAAATTCTATAATATATAAATGAATACAAATTTATTATATATATGTATATATTTATTTTATATTATTGTTATATTTTGAACAAGATTGTAATATATCACTTTTATATATTCTATTATATTTATTACATCAAACTTATAATATATATGCTATAAATAATTATAACAATTTCAAATATTTTAAAGATTTTATTATATAAATTATCATATAATAGTATTGATGTAATTTAATATTCTTAGATAGAATTAAATATATATTGTAATGTATCTTATTATTTCTAATACAATCGTATTATTGACAATATATATGAAATTTTTCCATAATATAATTCAAAACTACTGACCACTATGTGACATTTATTTCTAATAAATCTATGTTTTAAATTTTAAATTTTAAATTAATTACATTACATATAATTTTAATGTATCCCATGTAATTGTGTTGAAGACATTTCGTATATGAAATGAGCAAGCTAAAATTTTAAATCAATGGTCGAGTGCTCATAATAACTATTGCAGGGCATTTGGAACACTTTTGTCTATTGATTGTTTTAAAATTTGTTGAATACAAAAATGCACCATCACCATCCAATCAGATGACTTTATAGATGCTTAAATTTGTCTCAAACGCTATATTAATTTATTTAATTCATTTTTTATAACATTAATTTATTATATTTGCTACATTCTTATACCTATTTAATTAAATTTATTTAATTAATTATGTGCACTTCCCTAAAGTATTTGAATTAAATTTAAATACATCCCCCTAATGTATTAAATTTATTTAATACATAGTGCTCCATAAATCCCCCTTTTAAATAAATCTTATTTATTTAAATCCCTCCACATGATTAAAATTATCTAAACTCTCTATTAAAAATTAAATCCTATTTAATTTAATCCTAAATTTTGCCTAAAGCCTAGTCTACCTCCCATCACTCTCATCCTCCTGAGCTTTCCAACTAGTTAGTCCCACATATTAAGCCTAAATCCCCTTTTTAATCCCCTTTTATCCCCTAAGTGGTTGCTCACACATGTATGAGCAACTCAATCCCAGGGAGCCTCTATTTCATTAGCTTCTCCAAAATGTACTCTTACACCTTTGCCCCCCACTCCTTTCCCCACATTTACTCACATGTGTGAGCACACCTTAAGCCACTCAAGCCTTAAAGGCTTTTTTGTGGATTTTTGTGTGGCTTGTTCTTTATCCCATGTGTCTCCCTTATGGTACCTATGTGAATGCCACATAGATTCCACCTCCTCAAGGTCTCTCTTAAGCCTATAAATAAGACCCTTGTCTCAAGTATTTATCATATCCCTTATATGCATTGTTATCATGCTAGTTTATTGTTAGAGATTTTAGATTTTTTTATGCCTAGAGCTAACCTTTGGTATTTGTTTGCATTTTAGTCTTAGATCTTGCATTTTCATGGTAGCTCCAATTGTTAATTTTCTTATCTTGCATCCACATTCACCTCCTTTTCAAGTGCTCTCAAGAATGGTTTTTTGGATAGCCATTTCTTGAAGTATTCTTAATCATTTTTAGCATAGGTTATCATATCATTTCATCTTAAGGTTGTGGGATTCAAATAGCTGTGTTTGGGAGAGCACATCCACATACCATAACTTTTAGAAAACCAATAAGCCATTGGGGTCCACTTGTTGAGTTTCTCTTGAGGTTATGTGGGGACTTAATCTTTTGGTTGTGTTGCATTGTAAAACTCAAGCTAGTTAGTTGCTATTTTATTTTTTGAATCTTGGTATACATGTGCAACTAACGTTTTCTTATTTATGCATACTCCCAACAAATTAGATTTTCGCATATACATTTTGGCATGCCCAATGGGACCCGCATCCCTTTTTTACACCTAAAAATTGTTAAAATGTGCAACTTTCTCAAAAAACTCATGCACTGTCATTTATGTTTACATGCAATGTCATCTGTGTAGATGAATTGTCGCCTCTGCATTTTGCATCTGCACTTTTTAAACTATCGTCTATACATATATATTTTTGGATTAGTAAAAGGTTGAATATATATATATATATATATATATATATATATATATATATATATATATATATATATATATATATATATATATATAAAGAGGAAAAACCACAGTGATACCTTCATTCAAATGGGCACTGGTAGGAAAGAATGGAGAAGAAAACCTCTAGTCTTGCCAAGGACTTTCATCCTATACACTTTTACAAATTTAAAAGGGGCATACCCTTGTTTACATGAGTCTTTATTCTTAAATAAATTGATCAAATATTAACTTTTTGAGAATTTTCCTACTAGTTTGTAACAATAGCGAAGAAACAAAGGATAGGTCGCATTTCAAGGGAAGTGAAGATGAATGGGATCAAAAGACCTCAAGGCCTTCATAACGAGCAAAATAGTATTAGCTATCTTCTTCCTTCCTGTTGTCAATAACTCCAAACTCATTTAAGCATGTTAGCAATGTTAGAAATCCAAAAGATGCTATCTTACTAGTTTACATGTTTTGCATTTTAGTTTTATTTGTTTATTATCATTTATGATCCTTTTGCTATGTTTGTTGATATTATATTGTTAATATTCCTTTAAATTTATCTGAAAGTAATCTTCTAATGCTAGACCTTTAAATTTCCAATTGTTAATAGGATGATGCTAAAAGTTAATTTTGTTTGCATATATTTTTGAAATGCCAGGGTAATATTACTAGTTTTAAAATTGGAAATTCTAGTGGCAGATCTAAAGCAATCGAATAGTGTTGGCAAGTAAAGGAAAACATAGCCGACCTGGTACCATAGGAAAAATAAACCAAGGTGAACCATGGTACAAAGCAATGAAATTGAAAAACTTCATGTAGAGTAGTTAAATAGTAAGCAAACTATACAATAGCCAAAGCAATCAAAATACAAAGAGCAAGGTTGAAACCAACATGAAACTAACAACATTGGAATGTTGTTGAAAGTAAAGAAGGGATACCACAAATAGATGCAAGAGTCAAATTTAGGAAATTATAACTATTAATATTCATAATATTTACTATATTTGACAAAGGCTCGACCATGATAGGGAGCCAATAAAGCAAACCAAAAACTACATAGATTTAGTGACTATGGAGAGTAGAGCCCGCCTACCAAAATAAGGCTAGACAAAAGATCAAAATGAAAAGGAAGATAAACACAAAAAAAAAAAAAAAAACCAAAAAACTACTAAAAATCCCACCCTAGGTGAGAACCCTAGTCAAATCCCCCCTCTAATTTCCAGGTTACCATGATGATTTCAGCAGCTTTTGATTGGATCTTTTGTTAGAAACAATAGTCCACCAAGATAACCGAGGGGGTGAATCAGTTATCAAACAATTAAAACACTTATCAACCTTAAACAATCTTATCCATTCAACCAAAGTAAACCTTAACCATAACAAGATGCACATAGACAATTACACCAGCTATGTTAACTACGGAAACCCTTGATCAAAGGGAAAATCTTAAGTTTGTAGTTACAATCAGATTGATATGATCACGAGTTTCCTTATTAATGGTAAATCATCATTAGATAAATATTCTTTTATATACATAAATTATTATATATATAATATATAAAATATATATCACATATTATATATATATATATATATATATATTTACTTATTTATTTTTAAATTTATTTATTTATTTATATAATGTATATATTATACATAAGTTTATTTATATTATTAATATGCTAACTAATGATGTTTAAACCTTGGAGACATGTCTCTTCAAGAGAAATGACTCCTCCTCTCATACTTATATGAGATCCAAATTTGTATTTGGAACATATCTATAACAATGGCAATACAATTACATTTGCAGAGATCCTAGAAATTAACATGGTATCGGAGCAAACTACAAATGTAACTAAGAAAAAGGGAACAAAAAAGGAATGATGTCGATTAGCAATTGGAGAAGGACCACAAGAAATGTCCAAGTTCATTGTAGGTGCAATCATTAATGTAATTGCATCACCTCAATGTTCTAACATCAATGAGAGTGGTTGGTTGAATTGATGCAGATATAAAATACTCAATATATTGCGAGGAATGAAATTCTATATACATAAATTTACTTGTTGAATAATATTATTAGACTACTATTTACAGGTAATCAAGCATCATGAGTTCTCTGAATAGTATGGCTAAGATCAAAAGTGATCTTATGATAATAAGGAATTATATGAATTGATTCAAGGTCAAGATTTTGCACCTACTTATAACACATAATTATAAAATGGTCTTTTCAAACTATCTTCATAGTTGTGGACCCTACAAGGTGATAAGATATACACATGAATCACATTTAAATTATCAAAGGTCTCCCATCCTTCCTTGTCATCCATGGTTTCTAATTGGTTAATGATGTTTGCACATCATAATAAGTGCGGTAGCTCATAAGTATGAAAAGATTACCAAGATATATTGTAATATAGAGCCGAAGAGACTAAATAAATTGACCAAGTTTTCCACAGTGATAGAGTTAAAAAGAGTTATGTCTCAAATTTAGAGACTTCAGATGAATTAGATCTTATATGGCGATAGGATCTCTATAGGAAGTGAGGATTTGAATATTGATGAGCATTAGTTTGAAAATAAAATATGCAAGTGATTTGACATTAACATAACAATGAATAAACGATGTGGAAAAAGAAGGAGAATGCAAGATGTGTAGACTAAATAGAACATAAATATGCTAGAATACACTAACAATAAGAAGTGTTATCAATGGTTATTAATTTCCTAAACTGAAATTATTGAAAGCTTATTATCAATGGTGAGGTGTTTATTGCATGAGGCATGAACAATTTGTGTATATATGGATATGTCTACCTGTAGCAGACAATGCCACTACCACTCGATTGACCAGCATAGTTGAGGTCGACAATGGACATGTGCATCTTCTTCTCTACTTCCCCTCCCCCACCGAATCGAGAAACTTTGAGTCAATGCTGAACACATTGTTGCTCAAATAGTTAGCTTCAGGTCTCATTATTGGCATTGGCAACCCCACATTGATTGGGCTTCTATTGTCTTTTGTGTATGTATGTCCAAGAACTTCGACCACGTGGGGGGCTAAGTGAGTAGAACTTGAAGCTTAGCTCGAGATGTGCAAAGTAGTTGTCAGAGATAATTCCATATTTGTGCAAAAGAGATTCCTATGGAGTGATGGGAACAACCTGGGCAGTGATCTTAAACATGCCCTCCACTTCAACACTTACCTTGTTGTTAGGGTTTTGGTGAGAGATATTCAATTTCAAGGGGGAAAAAGATATAGAACCTCCCTCCTCTTGGGAAAGCATAATAGATTTGTCATCCATAGTGATAGCCAGTTGGTCGATGGAATCTTCCCATGTGGCAACCTTCCTGGCTCCAAGGAAGAGGTGGTGAGTTCCATGGAAAATAACTCCAATGGACTTGACCCACGTGAAGTCTCTTCCCATTCCCTCTTAACGATATCTATGTCACTTACAAAACTATAAGCTTAGATATTTCTCCAGCGAAGTTTTCTTCAACCATGTGGTAGATATTGAACTTTATGTAGAGGGAATATAGATGTCATCATACATGCCAAAGTTATATAGGAGGGAGATCATTAGAGATGTGAGTCGTAGATCCCAACAAGGTAAGTTGGTGGTATTTTCTCCTAGGTTCCTTTATATTATTACATCAATGAATGTATAATATGTTTCATATTGAAAAATACATTCAACAAGAATAATGACAAAATATATTAAAGGGTATTCAAATCTCCTTTCCGTGATGAGAATATTAAATTGGGAACACTAATAAAGTAATATAAGAACATCAAGTCATTCTTGTGCATGACTACCACAAGGACTAGAGGGCCCCACCATGAAAGATAAGGTAAGTACGATAAAGTTCATTTTTACATTGTAAATTAATATTAAATGTTTATTTCTTATTGATTGTGAAAATTTGTCACTCTAGATTATTATATGTAGCATTAATAAGAAAATAATATGTTGAAAATATCAATTAAAGTATATCTATAGAAAATGAAACATATGCATATATGTTCAATGTGTATACTTAAATTAGATATATATTTTTAATTTATAGATATTGAAATAATGAGGATCATTCTCAGAGTAATATCCAATTGAATGATAGATCAAATAAAAGGTTATTGATGTACAAATGAGTATTTATTATCCTTGAGTATTTTATTTATCTAATCATTGTATTCTCTCCCTTACTTTTTTTATGAGCATTTGCCTTGATCTTTTCCTCTGAGAATGCTATTGCAAGAAGAAAGAAATTGAGATTCAGAGGGAGCCTAGCATGTTATTAAAGGAAATCTTGAAAGAGAGGGAGAAGACTAAGGATGTTGTTTAGTTAACCTTAATTGATATCATTCTTATTGATTAAGAGGAAGTAAACCATGTTGAAATGAATTTTCTAGTGATCAATAAATTGAGATGAATAAGAATGTACATTTTTTGTCAAAATAAGATATTCATATTAACTACCACCTTAAACAAATTGAGAGAGAGAAATTACTAAGGAGAGGAATCATCACAGTAGTAGTTGAGATAGGAAATATGTGATTCAGTTGAACAATGTTTTGTCAATAGGGTGCATATACATTGTGATCACAAATAGATTACAAGTTTACTCCTAAAGCAAATTGGTAGAAATTTTCTAACTCCATAATATAGAATGAGTGGAAATTTTACATTATTGGGGGAATAATAGTCAGTGATCCATTCCCACTTAAACATTCTTTAGAGATGTTGCATTCTCAAATAATCTAAGAAGACAATATATGAATATTCATGTGCAAATAAGTATTCTTATTTTTTCACATTTGTTTCTCTCTTATTTGTAATTTATAAACATACTATAAAGATTATTTGCATTGATCTTTTCCTTTATAGTTGAGGATGTTCTTACAGGAAAATAAAGCTGGTACTTTACACATGCTACCAGATATTGTGCAGAATCAACCTAATTATAGTAGCTCCAAAGAACTTGATGATCAAGTTGGATAAAATGAGGCTCTCATATTTGATGATTGAGATTATGAGATTCTTCTACATTAAGAGGGAGTATGAAACTTCTTTGAAGGCAACGCAAGAGCTTAGAAGATTGATACTCAAAGGGATTCTAGAAATACATGTGGGTGACTAGATGATGTTGATGGGGCTACTACTATGTATATCATGAGGAAGTGATGAATTATCACTAGATAATTGATATCAGATTTAGAGTGAGTTCGACAAGCACCCTTGGGTGAAGAGAGTTTCTGAGGAAGTAACTAGAGGACCTAACTTCGCAGGATCGATGTTCAGAGGGAGAAATTTTGAGATGAAATCCCTTGTGGATAATATTTTCTCTATGAAAAGAAGTTTTAAGAGAAATTATTTGTAATGAACTCTCCTCAATGAGAGAGAAGTATGAGGTGAAAACCCTTTATTCCACCCTCTAGTAGCAAATATGGTGGATCTACCCTCTGACTTGGTTCATGCTGGATATCATGTGAGTTACTACATGATACTATTGTGATTATGTCATCAAAGGTGATGATCTTTCATTGATGTATATATTTAGAGGGGAGCTATTCAAAGGTGACAATCTTATCAATAGTTGGACCTGTTATCATAATAGATTACATTAAGTTGTTGTCCTGATGTGCTCGAAGTTATGATAATGAATAGAAGGTAACTATCTTAAGGTGACAATCTCATTAATAGTAGACCTATCTCCTAACACCAAAATGTTTTGGAGAAAATGTTATCTTGGTTCTTTGGGCCAAATTTTTCCAGACACAATGATAACCAACTTATCATGGTTCTTTGGGCCGAATTTTGCTGGACACCATGAAAATTGTTATGGTTCTTCGGGCCGGATCTTACTGGACACCATAACTTAAATTTATTATAGACCTCACTTAAGGTGGTGTTTGAGCTTATATTAATGCTATATATTTTTTCTTAATTTCCCTCTTTGCTAAAGAAAAAGTGTTGAGAAATTTATCATTAGTGTGAATCGAAGCCAATGCCATATGTAATATATGTTATTACATGTGTGTGTTGATAGATCTATGTTGATATCCTTAAATATTCCATTTTAGGAATATCATACTGAGATGATATCTCTTCATATACTCAAGAACATAATATGTTCTACATCAATCCTTCTTAACTAAGAGGGAGTGTTATTTTTGTAGTTACAATTAGATTGATATGATCATGAGTTTCCTTATTAATGGTAAATCATCGTTAGATAAATATTCTTTTATATATATATATATATATATATATATATATATATATATATATATATATATATATATATATATATATATATATATATATATATATATATATATATATATATATATATATATATATATATATATATATATATATATATATATATATATATATATATATATATATATTAGTATATATATAATATATAAAATATATATCACATATATTATATTATGTATATATAATAATGTATATATTTTACATATGGTTATTTATATTATTAATATGCTAACTAATGATGTTTAAATCTTGGAGACATGTCTCTTCAAGAGACATGTCTCCTCCTCTCATAATTATATGAGATCCAAATCCACATTTGGAACATATTTATAATGATGGCAATATAATTACATTTGCAAAGATCCTAGAAATTAATAGAAAACCCTGATGGGAATGATGCCTGCAAGATGATGTACCAATATAAATATTCCTTGTTAGAGGATGGACCCTATTAGGAGTCTATTACAAAATTGAGTACATATAAGTCCCTGTTAGGAGATTTTGAATCCCTATTAGGAGATTCCAACCCTATTAGGAGTTGTGCCAACCCTGCTAGGAGTTGTAGTACAATGTATTCAAGAAGAGCCCACTACCCAAACATGCAATTTCAATTACAAGAAGAGCTCACTGCCCAAACAAATAATTTTTTGTTAAGTTCCTCTTTCCTCTATTTTTTCAACCAAACTAATCAATGTCAGACCTTGTAGACTAGGCCACAAACCTCGGTTCCAAATATCAAACCTTAGATCACACAATAAAACCTTTGCAATGAAGTTTCCTTCACTTCATCTCTACTCTGCTCAACTTCACATTCCACTCTCTCTGTTGCCTACAATCACTTCTGATCAATACAATTCCATACCATATGATAAAGGAAAATGTCCTTCCTTTATACTAAGTCCATAAAACAATCCCTTGAGACATTTTTTAGACCTTCTCAATTAAAATTTATAGGACCACATTAAGAACACATAACACTTAGAGATAACATTAATCTTCCACCTTGCAACTTGAATATCTTTCCTTACACATAATATTATGACAAGTGAACTTAGCCACATCATCACCAACATGTCTTCTTCACATCCTCAGCCTTGATTATCAGAATAATGATTCTACTAAGAGATATAACAAGTTTACCAGAACATGCCTCTGTAAACTCTATCTCAGAATAGACATCACCAAAACTTGCATAACTTCTTCCACACTTAATATTTCTTCATCCAACATTAACTGCATATACTAGATACTTAGAAGTATCTACCATATAAAAAGTTTGAATAGTGAGAATAATCAACTAGTCATCCATATCAACTTGATCTTTCCATTGTTCTTTTGTCAGATACCATAGAAAATTTCCATGTTGACATCAGTGACAAACTCAATCATGAATGTAACATATCATCATAGTAACATATCTACAATACTCCCCCGTAGGAATATCATCAGCATTCATGCTTCCAACATCTTTACCCCTAGAACTAGGTGGAAAGATGAATGTTGTCTTCTCCTTGTTGGATTTGTACAAATTAGGCAAGTTGAAGTCCAATTTTTTGAGATCATTAAAAACTTACCCCAACTAGATGTAGTCATCAAATGTTCGAATATATTGGAGGTTTCAATTCTTGTTGGGGTCATCCTTGATTCCTCTCCAATGAAGTAGGAAATTTATATTGGCTTCCATCTTGGGCCACTCTTGGAAGAAGTGGATGTTATCTTAAATGACCAATGAGGGGAGCCTAGGCATGATAGCTAAAAATAAACTACTAGGTGGAAGGAACATGTAGACTTCGAGCAACAGAACCCTCAATAATTCATCGATGTTGAGGACTGCATGTTTTAAACCCTCTAGCCATACTGGGTTGAAGATATTTTGGCAAAGTCATATAATCTCCTCTTTCCCAATCTTGGCCCTCGCTAAATAGTTGATAAAGGAACCTAAGACATTACTATTGGTTCTCCAGGTGTAATCATAGTTGAAGAACCCTTCACTTAGCTCTCTACTTATGGCCACCCTTGACATGTCATCTACTAGATTCAGAATGCTATTCCATTTCTCAGGCTTGACATTACCCCTAAAATCCATTGTGTAGACCTCTAGAGTGTGATACAGATAGATGGTCAATTCTATATTAAACCTAAATAGCTCACACCCTAGCAAATTTATGACAAGAGTGACAGAAAGTGACCCTGAGCTAAGTACTAAATACTCTTTTCAAGATACAGGAATGATTTAGAAAGGGAGGAGGAGAAACAATATCTATTTATTATGAATGAACATGAGCAATTGTCAACCAACTTTTATTCTTTAAAAGTGCTACTAGTCTAGAAGATATGATAAAATTAGAGAAGTTCTAATTTTATCTAGAAATATAGGAAAAAATACCAGTATGATTTAAAGGTTGGGGGGGGATAGGTATCCCTTTAATCTATGATTCTTCCATGTGAGTAGGATCAATTATTACTAGGAGAAAATCCTCTCCATCTGCTCCTCTATTAGCTAATTGGTTTGCTTCAGACTTTCCTTCTTTGTAAATGTGTTTGATTCATACTTCTTCGAACTTATCCATAATGTTAAGGATACTCTCAAGTTTAGTATTTATGATCTAGTTGGGGGTTTTTTATTTTCTTAGCACATTTAAAATGATTTGAGAATCCCCTTCGATAATTATTTTTAAGATTTTCAATCTAAGACTCTGTAATAACCCTTCTTGAAGAGTTTCTAGTTCCACTATATTGTTTATTTCTATTCCCAAGCGCTTGGCTCTTTTGATGATCCAATCTCAAGCATCTAAGAGGATTATACACCCAATAACCACTTTACCTAGATTTCCTCTTGAGCTTCCATCAAAATTTAGTTTCATCCATCCTTTTGGTGGTGGTTCCCATCTAAATTCATTTCTAGCATTTTGATTTTTCTTGTTGTATGTTAATGGTGGATTAATTAAGTGTTGTCAATTCTTCTTCATTTCTGTATCCCATTATGTGAAGGTCCCTTCTTCTTTGATTGTTTTTCATAGTTCATTATTCATTACTTCTATGATGCTAACTTCTACTTTATTAATAAGAGAGTATACACTAATTTCTATGTCTATAAATATTCCTTAGTTCCTTTCTTTCAAAATATCCCACATAAGAATGGCCAGAGAAATGTTCCAAAGTTTTTCATAAGTTTTGTCTTTACAACCATTGGGTCAACTAGATAGGTGATTGATCAATACCTTAGGAAAAGGGGCACTCCAATTCAATTTTTTTCGAAGCCATACCCAACATTCCTTGGCATAGGTGCATTGGTAAACTGAGTGCTCTACTATTTCAGAGTTTTCTTTGCAAAAATTACATCTTGAAGGGCCTTTAAACCCTATTTTCCTAAATCTATCGACTGTAAGGATTCTATTTTGAATTGCTACCCATAAGAAGATACCTACCTTTGGTAATCCCATTGGATCCCATCATAGATTTAAAGGCATATTTATATTTTCCTATCTTTGAGAATTGATTATTAGATTGTATCCTTGCTTTACCTTGTATAATCCATCTTTTGAAGTTGTCGAGATCAAGTTATCTTGCCTATCTTTGTGATTGATTGGGTGATTACTTAGAATTTCCTCAAGTTTCTTCTTTTCTTCTGGTGGGAGTCCTAGATTTTCTAGGGATTTACACTTCCACATTTCTTCTCTATTGATTTTTATACTTTGGATGTAATCAACTACTTTTGTCCCCATGTGTATGTATATTAATAGTCTCATCTTCTTTTTAATTTTATTTTGCTTCTAGATTGTCATCTACACTAAACTATCATCTCTGTATTTTGGCATCTCCGCATTTTGGCATCTGCACATTTTGTTTTCTATGCATTTTTTCATATGCGGCATGTTAAAGATATAATCTAATCTTTGGTCTTTCTTATAACATTTCATATCCTGACATGCCAATTTCAGCATAAGTACTATACATAAAATGTAACATTTAAGTATAAGAATTATACTTTAAGCTACATTTTCTGTATATACTTCTAGGATGTTTGAGAGTGGTTTCAACTCTATATGAGTTAAAATAAAGATTCTAGTTTTTGAGAGTTTTTAGAAGATTTCATACTTGGTTAAATTTTAGAAAACCAATTCATGTTGCCTCAAACATCGTTCTAGTGGTCTATTGCTTGTAATTTCTCTCGATCATAGTGAAACTTATTTTGAAAATTTTGGTGATACTAATCAAGTTGTTTTTTTGGCAGCATAGATTAGAGTATTCTAGAAACAACTAACAATGTGTCTGATAAGTAGGAGATATTTCCACAGCAAGTCATGAAATTGTGATATTACTATCAGGATTTAACTATGTATTTTTTGAGTAAAACTCATTGACCCATGTTTCATGAATCAAATAAATCCTGAAAAATTCATATTTGATTCTAATCCATCTCACATGTCATATCCTTCTTCTACCTTTGATAAGGGGAATCCACCTCATTATCCTTCATCCACATATGATTTCATTCATAGCCCATATAATTCCTCAAACATTAACACCATTGCCCAAGAATTTGAGGAGATTAAAAATTATATCCTTAGCCTACCAAATGGGGGTCAAAAGAAAGGATACACCTTTAAAAACCTATGTCCCCCCCCCTCATTTCCCAAGTCCATAATCTTTGTGTTCAATACAACCTAAATCCTCCATGTGATCTCCCATACTTTTAGCCTAATATCCAAAACCATCATCCCAATCCCTTACCTAATCCTCAGACTAACACACTCCTAATCCTCCAAAATCCACATCATCCTCACATTGTAATAAGTATAACTTTAAATGGGACAAAGTGATAGAAAGGTTGTCTAAATTCAAAACTCAAAATAAAGTTATCCAATCACCCAAAGTCATGGACCCACTACCATGTTAAGACCATGTTCCAATGCATGTCACTATGGATTCCTCTTCTCTTATAGATCCAAGTATTCCTCCATCCCATAATTCCCTTATCCCTCAAGAATTATTTATCCCTCTTAATTCATCTCATGACTTCCTTCCTAATCAAGATCAAGACATTCCCTCTACCACATCCATTGTTTATTTCATTCCATCTCAAGAGTCCACATCCACTGATCCTCCACTTCATGAAGATGTTACTTCCACTCCATACCCTAACACTCCTCCATGTCAAGATCAAATCACTCCATCTTATGGTTCCACTACCTCCACTCCATCATATGTTCCAATTATTCCTTATACTCCAGCACATTATCCTCTTATGATTCAAGATCAAAGTACCCCTTCATTTTCATTTTATTATCCCAATTCATCTCAAGATTCTATCATCCTTCATAATTCCACTCATTTTCCTAATCTTCCACAAGATCCCATTACATGGACTCACATCTTGTGTTGAAAATAATAAGTATCCCATTGAAGAAACAATGTCTCAAGATGTTGGTATACCTTCCACTCCTTCCAAATCTATAATTCCTCCATCCAAATGTAACTATTCCCATCACCCACATTCAAAATCCATTTGGAACCCTTATATACATATTCCCATTCCTTTCTCACCTTCATCCATTTTGGGGCCTTATGTCCCAAATCCAAACCCTTCACGCCTTCCATCCATTTTGGGTCCTTACATACAATCATCCACCATAACCATATTTCCCACTTTATCCCCTCATATACCTAATAAAGATCAACAAAGGCACACACCCTTGGATTCATTCCAATGTTCACTATCCATCATTTCATCCATAAGCTCTCCATGATACTCATGCACCCATGCCATGGCCACTAGAAGCATATTGGATGCCAAAGGTAAATTGAATAAAGCCAAAAATCCACACAAATCTAAGGATCAACATGTCACCTCTAAAAGACATGTTCAAGAAAAGAAAAATATGATCCAAAAGAAGAAAATTAAAAGGCCACAAAGGCTCAAAATAAAAAAATTCAAAAATCATGTGGATTCCAAAGCTACTTAACGAAGCAATGATTCTCAAAGAAAAATTTGAAATGACATCCAACTTTTCTAATCTAAAATTTGCCTTCACTATTAATCCTGAAAGCTTCCATCTTCCAACTCCATTTTGGGGTTCTTATATTCTCAGATCCACCATCCTAAATTGATCATCCTCTTCATCCATTTTGGGTCCTTATATTGCAAAATTCAAACTTTCTCCTCCATACCCTCCAAAATTTCCTCCTTTCCATCACCCTTCAAGGTGTATGTCAATCATGATCTTTCCACCTCCCTTGTTCATTCATTCACAAGTCTTCCAACCTAGTATCCATCAACCATGTTTCATTTCCAACCATTCCACCCCCCCTTAATCCAAACTTCTTCATAAGTCCTTGTCCTCCATTTCCCAATCCATTTCATCCCCCTTATTCCAAACTTCTTCATAAGTCCTTGTCCTCCATTTCCCAATCCATTTCATCCTTCTTTCCACCATCCTACAAAAATCTATGAGAAAATATCAAAAAATACTTGATTAAAAAATAAAATCTAGGGATACCATCCATATAAATGGATGCTTGAGTCCTCCCTCTATTTCTCTATCATGTGTCTATCATCTTCTAAATTCATATATCCATCCATTAACTAGTCCTCTTCCACTTGCACATTAGACTTGGGGTCAAGGTCCATCCATCCTATGCCACATTACATATCTTCCATATCCCATATTCCATTCCACTATCCATCATCCTATCTAAGTTTATCGTCATTTCTCATCTTTGATCTTGACTATCCTTTTCCTTCCATCCATCCATATGCTCATGTACCATATCCCTTGCTCATTATTCACACATTATCCTACATACTTCCATCATCCTTTCACATATTTTATCTTGACGTCCTATCCATATATTGCATCCCATAGTTCTTTTCTTGTTCACTTCCTCCATCCTCCATCCTATAGAATTCCATCCTCCTTTCATATGTCCTTGGTCTTGATTATACCATGCATTTCCTCCATTTCATGTTCCACATTTCATCCATATTCTCCATGTTATTATTCCTACCACATTCATTTCCTCCATATCATATCCTTTGTCCATCCATCTTCCACTTCCATATCTATGCTTTTGATCAAAACTAGAGGCACGAAAAATAACAAAAAAGAAGAAGATAAAATAATAATAATGTCCATACATTCTTTGGAAATACAAAAGCATACACATCCTCCATACAATATCTTTCACATCATCTTTCCATTCTCATGCATATTTTCTCATCATCTTTCCGTTAATTTTTCCTATCCTTAATATGAGGCATTTTAAATCCTTTGAAACATGGTCCTTGGCTCCCCATTTTCCTGTACAACATCCTTTGGTCCCCCATATTATTTCACCATTAGTTTCATTCCTCTATCATCAATCCATAAAAATATCTCCCCACCCTTCTCACCCATTTACCATTCCTTGGTTCTCCCTTGTCAATGGCCCTAATCTATTCCACCTTTTATCAATTTAATCAACTTGTTTATCCTCTCATCTCATCAAATTCCCTTCTTCCAATTGTTTATTACAAATCAATTTCCATCTTATCTAAATCTTTTTTTCTTCTAACCCAACCTTATCAAAATAATTCTTCCAATCTAATCAAGTTATTCCTTCATCCATCATCTTATCATATCTTATCCAAATTCTTCTATTCGTCATCTAATCTGAGCAATCTGAACTTAATACTTGATGCACCATATCACTTGTATTGTATCAAATCTATTTCACTATCCCCTCATCCTAATCTTTTCCAAATAGTGACTACAACAAAATTTACACAAATTTACACTAAGACCAAATGATTCACAAATTCACACTGAGACTAGACGATTCAAGAACCTTCTTCCTTTCAATGCAATTGCTAGCAAACAATCACATATGAGATTGATGTTCTAACAAAATTCAACTAGAGGATCAATATTTTCCCTTCAAGATTATTCCTTCCTAAGTCATCATATCAAATTTCACCATCAGAATAAGGTTCATGGAAAGAACTACGAAAAAAATGACTACTTAGTTAGAAGGTCTTTTTGTTGATTTCATCTTTGTGTGTTAGTTACGACCTCTTTGATGTTGCCTTGATCTTCAATATCTTGATTTCTCTCGAATGGTTGAATACTTAACCATACATGTTGCTAAAAGTATGATCTATTTTCTTGATTCTTTAGTGCATCTATGTTATTTTTTGAGTTATGGTTATGTGTTGCTCACTAGGGGCAATAAGTTAGCATACTTTCCACCAATATCCCTAAAAAGAACTTGGGTGTGCTTGAACCTCTCTAGTGCATACACATCATTTGTTCCATCATGGCTATAAAATCAACATCTATGTTCCTAAAGTCTCTATTGTGTTTGAGAGTCTAGTCCATGTAAAGGAGCCTTGTCATTTGTGCTCCTATAGCACTTGGCGTATAACTCCTCTTGCAATACCAAACTAGGGTGTGCTCTCCTATATGAACACAACTAAATTCTATAGTATCATGTGGCTATGATGCATTTAGATTCATTATCCATATTTTTAAGGACACGTGGTCATTATCCCATTCATTCTTGTCTAACCCACAAGTCATGCAAATGTTACAATCTTGTTTTTCTCCTCTTTTTTCCTCTTGGTGCTTTTTTAAAGAAAATTGTGCGAAATATGTCTTTTTTGCCCTATTTTCTTGAGGGGGCATCCTCCTTCCCTATTGTCGCTACGACATGACTTCTACAATTTCTCTCTACTTTGGGGTAACCTATATTTTCTTTTCTTTGACGCAATGTCATTCCAACACTGCATCAAAGAGGGGCAAAATGTAGACGTTTAAAATCATCCCAAGCACTCTATTAATTTATTTAATATATCTTGTAGCTCTTTAATTAATTAATTATATTTGTTACATTATTCTACCTATTTGAATTAAATTCAAATACACCTCCCTAGTGTATTAAATTTATTTAATACATAGTGCTCCATAAATCCTCCTTTTAAATTAATATTATTTATTTAAATCCCTCCATATGATTATAATTTTCTAAACCCACTATTAAGTTTAATTATATTTAATTTTATTCTAAATCCTATTCTACCACTCATCATTCTCATCCTCCTAAGCCTACCCAATAGTTAATCCCATTTATTAAGCCTAAATCCCCTTTGTAGCCCCTAAGTGGTTGCCCACACATGTGTGAGCAACCCAATCCCAAGGAGCCCTCTTTCATTAACTTCTTCAAAAGGTACTCTTACACCTTTGTCCCTCACTCGTTTCCTTAAGGTTGCTCACACATGTGTGAGCACACCTTGAGCCATTCAAACCTTAAAAGCTTTTTGTTGACTTTTTAATGGCTTGCCCTTTACCCCATTTATCTCCCTTGTGGCAGCTATGTGGATTCTATGTAGAAGCCACCTCCTCAAGATCTCCTTCAAGCCTATAAATAAGACCCTTGTCACAAGCATTTCCCATGTCCCTCAGCATTGCTATCATGCTAGTTTATTGTTAGAGTTTTTAAATATTTTTATGCTTAGAGCTAATCTTTAGGTAGTTTCTTATAATTTAGTCCTAGATCTTGCATTTTCATGATAGCTTGCATTGTTAGTTTTCTTATCTTACATTTGTATTCACCTCCTTTGAGTGCTCTGAAGAATGGTTTCTTCCATAACCATTTCTTGAAATATTCCTGATCATTTTAAGCATAGGTTATCATATCATTACATCTTCAAGTTGTGGGATTCAAATAGTTGTGTTTGGAGAGTGCATCCACATACCATAACTTTGAGCACACCAACAAGCCCTTTGGGTGCAGTTATTGACCTACTCTTGAGGTTTTGCGAGGACATAATCTTTTGGTTGTTTTGCATTGTAAAACTCAACTAGCTAGTTGTTGTTTTATTTTTTGATTCTTGATATACATGTGCAACTAAAATTTTCTTGTTTATGCGTGCTTCCAACAGATTAGAATTTCACATATACAAACTTTCTTTATCACATCAATGGCTGAGTGTACATACAAAAGACTGAATATATAGAGTTGTAGCATGTCAACTTTACTCCACTCTCCAATATTACATTTGGCTTTGCCCTAACTATATTCTCGAATATATCATTATCACTCTTCTTTATGTATGTTTTAAAGTTAGGGTACTCCACTTTCCATTTTCAAATATGAAATTTATATTTCTATATTGCATCTTTTGAGAATGTACAACTACTACTTGACTTGATAGATGTTGCAATTGAACTTACTATGTGGTAGTACATGTATAGAGAGAGAGAGAGAGATTGAGCAAACTTAGGTTATATCACGCATTAATAAATTGAATTGTGCCCATGTCATAGGTATAAGGATAAAACTGCTTAGAATTGTGTATACTCCAACTTCCCATCAATGATTAAGAGCATTGCATCTTTCTCTCTCATTGGTTATTTATGCCACTAATTTTTTAATCCCTCTACATTGCCTGCAATTTGTACTCCACGATTTTGATAGCCAAAAGGCATTTGAGTAGTTTTGAGATGGAGATAAGTTTTTATGATAATGAAGAAGAACATATTTGTTGACAAGAAACTTTGTTGAGATTAAGAAAAACTAGCTAAAAGCTATAAATAATTATTTTTCTACATGAAATTCCTATAAATCTTTGTATCCTTTACAAGTTTAAATTATTCTAAATCTAATATAATATAAACTATATCATTATCATCATATTTTATATAATGCGATAATACAAATTTTAAATTTTTCAATAATATTATATTTTAAAATAGTGCCACATAGTGACTAAGTACTTGTTGTTAAAATTATAATAAATATATTGTGGCCTAAAATAATAAAACATTAAAAGGTGATATATTAATTTCCCCTAAAGTCTTCATCCTTGTCCTAAAGAAATAAATATATTGTGGCCTCAAATCCAAATTCAAAACAATTTGAATTTATTAACTCTCATCTCTCCAATCTAAGGTATTCTTTGTGTATATTGTAAACAAACCATTTGACAATATGTCTCAATAATTTTAAGATTGAAATTTAAATCTTAATATTGGAAGTTTGAAATTGTGCAAATTGGAAATGTTAAAAAACAACCTTCTCTCATAAGAATTTAATGCTCGTAAGTGACATAAAAGAAGTGAATATTTGGTAATTTTGTTGAACATTCTCTAGAAAATTAGGGCTTAAAAGGCTAAATTTATGCAATACAACTAAAAAAATGGGATTAAAACTACTATTATTTATATTCTGAAACCCGCATATAAGACTCAATTGAATTTAACCAATCATATGATTAATTAATAATTTTTTACAATATATTCACTTAAAAGGTGTGCATGTCCATGTCAACTATAGAAAATATAAAAATTATGAGATAGTGAGAAAAATACTTTGTGAAGATTGATCCAAAAAATATCATTTAATCACTAATTAAGACTACCAGTCCAAACTTTAACGCAATAGTACTTAGCCTACTAATAATATCATATTTCAATATATATTTCATTAAATTTAAATGATATATCTTATATTTTATACCATAAAATAAATACAATTCTGAAATTATATTAATAAAAATACATTAATATATACTTTGTGATTAATTCTTATTTATAAAATAAATGTATAATGATTAAATTTTACTAAAATAATTTTACAATTATATTCAATTTGTATATTAATGACATGTAATATATTGCATACTTAGAAAAATAACAAGGGGAATGAACCTTTAATTACAACGTCCAAAAGCAAACAAACTCAAGAAAGAATTTCATCCCTCAATGGGAGAGAACCAACACATGTTATATAATATAATAATATCTGTGATATTTGATATAGCCGAAATGCTGCCCAATGTAAAAAATAATTAAGATTGAAAAGAAATGTGCTCCGATGACTGAGAAAATGTATGGTGTATACAAGTCTTTGCATCAGCAATAAAATAATTTTGGCAAGTTTATAAATGATAATAATAGGTACTCAATATTCAAATTACTGATAATTTTTATTTTTCATTGTTAGTTCTTTACTATTGGCTTTAGATACAAATAGTGTGTTATTATTTTCCAAATTTATTTAGAGGACTTCATAAGGTCCCATGATGTGAGTAGGGTTTTGATAGATGAAGCAAAAATGAAACAAACCACTAGCAAAAATATGACAAACCAATTAGAAAAAGAAAAAGTCTGTAAACAATAAAAACAAAAATAAGATAAATATCGAATATTACAAATGTAGGTAGTAGTTTTCCACAATCCATTGAAATTGTTTGTTGTATTTTTTGAGTAGATTGTGTTCCAATTTTTGTATCAACATTTCGGATCACACTCTGTGATCCATCATCAATTTTTTTTTTCCTTTACCTCTCTAATCTTGATGATGGATCATAGAGTGTGATTTGAAACGTTGATGAAAAAATTGGAACACAATCTACCCATAAAATACAACAAACAATTACAAATGTAATTTAATATTGTTAAAATGCAAGCAAACTAATGGTAGAAAATGAGGAGAAAAGATAAGTCTTTGTATATATAGGCAGGACTAAAAAATAGAGAATAAGGACTACTTGTTAGCAATAAAAATTTTCCTAGCTAACACACACCAACACATTACCATACCCCATTGACATATAACAACTAAACTTTTACTAACAACATTCCTCATACAAGCTCTAAAGGATCCAGATAACAAAGTATACAATACTTGTCCACCAAATAAAATAAGGATCATCTTAATTTTAATTTTACTTTACTTATTACATTATAATTTTAAATCATATGAATATGTTTTTTAGTATTTTTTTACAATGTATTAAGATAATTTTAAAAAAATTATTTTATTCTCAAATTTTGATATGATAATATAGATTATGAGAAAAAATAGTTTCTTTAATTTAAGTACTAAATTATAATATAAATAAATAAATATTTTTATTTACTATTTAATTTTTTAACCATAATATATAGTTCATACTTCTTACACATCAACTATATACATCAACTATATAGAAAACAATATTACCATTTAAAAATTAGAGTTTATTGTCTTTAACTTAAATTATACTTATAATCAAATTGCATTTACTATTTCTATTTTTAAATTCTGTAATTAACAAGAGTTCTAAGGAGCTAAAGTTCATGCCTTTTGTTTGAAATAGAAGATCGAATTGTGCCTGAAACAGAAGATCGAAATGTGCAAACATTTTGTGCCATGTTTAGTCATAGTAGGATTATAGGTAACTGAATGGTTAAAAAATCAATATTAGTTTCTTGAACAACAACTATTTATGTAGCTTGAAGATTGGTAGATGCCCTTATTGTAAACATATTTTACGTTATAAAAATGTATACTGAAAAAATAATAAAACAAATTTATATTTATGCTCTTCATATTAATATTTTATTTTAATATAGTTAAATATAAAATTAGTTTGAAAATTATAGATAAAATTTGATATATTAATTAATGACAAAAGTTTTGAATGTGAACTAAAATATTTAATATTTTAAAAGTAGATAGATTTTGATAAGGGAATTTCAATGTCCTGGAAGGCGCTAGAATCTGGAATGAGCAGGATTGAGTGAACGCCTCACTTGATTCACACGTGAGAACTAGAAAACCAAGGCAGAGAAAGGGGCATAAGTAGAGCCATCGGCAAGGCTAGCAATTCGAACACCAATAGCAGAGTAGTTGGTTCAACCATCAATTGTCTGTTGTTGTTATGGATGCTTTGTAGCTGTGATTGATATATTCTTACATCAATCGTTAGTAGGCTTCCAGACCAAGTTTCGTATGTTGTCTTGAGGTCTTATAATGACGGCATGAATTGGCAAAGAGATTGACAAAATTAAAATATCGATTGGTGGCAGCCGCAGCGGGAGCAGCAAGTCTCTTGGAAACTTTCAATGTTGTCGTCTACAGGGTAGAGAGGGTTTTAATCTTTGCACATCCGTATTTGCCTTTGGTGATCTCGTCCAATTCGGCCATGCCGATGTCCATTACATCTTTTATTTGTTTAAAGGCTGCGATTATCTGCTCGTCCTTAGTGGCTCTCATGGCGGCAAATGGGGCCTCTGCTTCCACCTCCATTTTCTTCATCATTTCTTCAATGGTCGTAGGGTCGAAACCCTCCTCCTCGAATGCCCTTCTCACTACCAAAGAGAATTCGGTGATGAGGCCATCCAGTGAAGCCAGATCGCCAGGGGATTGCGTTTATGCTGCAACTTAGTACTGTCAATAAGTCATTCTGAAAAGATTGTTGCCACAAATTGTGCTTCTCAAATGTTGCAAGGGTTACAGTGTTCTTAGAATGGGATTGATGGCGTTTTTGCACAGATTCTTTGTGGTTACAAGAGCTACGCGTACTATTTCTGAACAGATTTTGTTTCAAGCTTGGATAAGATGAGCCATTCTAATCACTACGTTGAAGAACCATGGCCGGAAGTGAATTTAATTTTTTAAAATTTCTTGTCAGAATTAATCAATTTCACCCTTAGGAAAATGGGGATTGGCTAATCAAAAATAAGAAATTAAAGTTGAACATAAATGATTTTAGAACTTTAGTTAATAAAACTAATGATGCATCACCATTGGAAACATTCCTTCCCTGTCTTATAGATAAGGTAGGGGTCTTATAGATAAGGTAGGGATTAATAATCAACTAATTTTCTAATGAACAATCAACTAATTTCTTATTTTGAAGTAGGCTAAGTATTATTGTATCAATTTTTGACTCATTTTAAAAATATTTTCTATGGTTGATATGCACATCTTTTAAGTTAATAAATTAAAAACAATTTATTGACGACATGATTGGTAAAAATCAATTGAGTCTTATACAAGAATATAATTTTTATTTATTTTTTAAATGCCATTTTAAAAGTTGTATTGCATAAATTTAGTCTTTTAACCCTAGTTTTTTTGCAAAATGTTCAACAAATTACCGACAATTCACTTTCTTTTATATAACTTACCAACATTCAATTTTTGTGAGAAAAGGGAGTTACTAGATTTGCAATAGTTTTGAATTTGGATGGAGATCATAATATATTTATTTCTTTATGACAAGTATGAAGACTCATAAGTCAATGAGTTATAGCAAGGGTATCAATATCAATATCACAAGGATGAAGTCATCACTTTTCAATAATTTGTGAAAGCTTGAAAGCTATCACTGTATATCAAATCTTCAAGAAAATATTTACTTGTATTTACTCTTTCCACATGTGCTCTCCTTAGATATTTTGGACCTTAATATGAAGCATTTATTTGATACCAAATTTAATTATTAAATTACCCTCTCTCAACCAAGTACCAATGGTAGTGTAATTATTATAATTAATGTATTATATTTTTCTAATATAGATCATTTAATATATCATCATATAACTTCTATTACAATATTCTTTAAAAATATATATTTATAACTTTTATAATAATATTAACAAAAGTTATGCTATAATTTATTATTATTTTATTATTATTTTTATTTCTTCTTTTGAAAGTGATATTTTTGTATAAATTCAAACTTCAACCATTATATTTTGAAACATAAAAGGCCTTAAGCCTAGATAGACGCTTCAACCCCTACATCTTCCACCTAAACAGACCCAAAGACACATCAACCGCATAAACATTCCACACATTGACACATAGACATGGAAATAGCCCTACTAGGCAAAATGGGCACATAGGCCAAGCAAGTAAAAACACCATTGACCCATCTGAACTACTTAGATTGCAACCTCACCAACATTTCCTCACATGATTAAGTGATCATTATCCGACCCATGGTCTCCATCTTGCCTATCTTTCTGCCCAACATTGGTGGCGGCACCTCCCGTGGTAACTCACCCCACATCTCATTCTTTGACCTTGTTGGGGGTGTGTTTCTGTTTGGGCTTCCTTTCTTTAGCCAACTGACACATTTCCTCCTCCCTTTGGTTCATATATCCAACTCGTTTCCTCCATACAACACACGCCTCTCCAACCCACTACTCAATTAGTGTCGATGTTCCAAATACCATAAAGGGTTGGAAACCCTCTCTAACATCTTCCACACGTCACCAATGACCCTTTGTAGTGTGGAATCCAACACCAAGTCTGCAATTAGTGACCATCTGCCCACCCCGAGTCTCCATTCTAGTTCAATACACAAGTCTACCATTTGTAGGGCCTCCTCCATGCTTTGAGCCAACATGAAGGTTCAAGCACAAAACATTGAGGAGTTATCCACATTGATTAGTCTCAAAAATCTCCCTTGATGAAATCCCTACCAAACAATACAAACATGATTTCATAAACTCATCCTTAGCCACTCTAAACACTTTTGCCAGCCTACGCAGTGTGATCACCATTCGATAACCCAAAGTCTGCTTCCTTTTGGGCATCTCCAAGAAAAAAATCACTTCTATTTTTTGCAACCCAACTTCGCCAAATAGTGACTAATTTTTGCAAATGAACAATGACCAACCATACATTATAAAACCTTTACTTTCTCCAAAAAGTTCTAGGGACGCCACCTGGGGACATCATATTTGGGTACTCCATGTTTAGTCCATCACACTTGAAATGAAGCCTTACATGCCTCACTACACCCACCACCATTATAACGGTAAGCTGATGTACCATGTCATAATTAACACTCACCCATATGAAAGAGCAGGTGATCGAGGGGATGACAGGAGGTCATCCACCATTTCAGTGTTAGGTGTCATTGTGACACCCACATTAGCTAACTTGTTCGCAATTCAATTTCCCTTTTGAAGTGTGTGGGATACTTCAAAGTCTTCAAAGCTTTTCAAATTCTTGTTTATGTGCCTGATGTGTTTGTCTAACTGCCATGACACCATACTTCCTCTTGCAACTTGCAATGCAAAGGTGACAACTTTGCATTCGACAACATTATTTGTACCCTCTAGGAGAGGCTTGGCTCCAATAGTTAGGATGTTATTCTTAGCATCAAGAATGACACACCCCGCCCCACTCCTTCCTGAGTTGCCTTTCGAAGTGCCATTGAACTGCACCTTGACCCAACCATCTTTTATCTTACCATCCTCACAAGGATCAACCCTTGGGAGCGCCTAAAAGTGTCTTTATTATTATATAATTAATGACAAGTCCTTTATGCCTACATGACACATATTCTTTTTTTTGTCACAATATTAGAACAACCACTTGGTAACCCTTTTTTCACGAGTCCAATACACAATAAACAACTTCCCTTGCTTTTTTGATGCACTTTGATTTCATGGTTTCAAATCCTAATGTTGATCACTTGGATATGAAGAGAAATATAAATTGGAAGGAATGATACTTGCGAGCCTTGGGGATTAAAAAAGCATGAGCTTTTTGGATCTCTCCATGAATGAGTTCAGTGGTTCTCTTCCTCAACAATTGGGGCAACTTTCAACTCTAAAGTTGTTGAATCTTGGGAGCAATAGATTGAGTGCTGCAATGAAATGTCCAATAATTTAAGTGGCAACATTCCTTGTGCACTTGGTGGTATGTCATAGCTTGTTCAAGAAAACATCTCGCATAACTAGCCAACAAAATTGGTTTTGTATTCTCACTTATAACATGAAACATCTACACTACACATCTCGCTAATATTTGAGTCAACTTCTATTAAACGAGTTTATGCACTACTAAAAAATATTCTTGAGAAGAAATAAAAAATTAATTGGAAAAAAAAGTGAGTTTAAACTTGGATTACAAATATACAAAAGAAAATAAAATTAGAGCATTTAAAAGGTGCAGGTTAGAGAAAATGCACTAAAGACAAAACAAAGTCAATTTTTTAATTTTTTTCCAAATTCACGAAAATATAATGATTTTTTTACAATTTTTTGTTGTTTTTGACTACAAATTACGCAGATCATGAAGATCAAATGCTAACATGCTTTCGATGTTTTGAAAATTGATCAAATGTACAGTTTGTCTCGAGCGTCCATTCAAAAGTCCAATAAACAATAAAAAACTTCCCTTGCTTTTTCCATGCATTCAATCTGGTGAGCGTCGTTAATTTCAATCCTCTGGTTAGGGGATCAAACACTCGCTTGAATATAATCGGCGGTAGGAAAATAAAAATGATTCGAGTCGAGGGAAAAAAAACCGACCAGGACCTGGGCGTTTCTTAGGCAAAGGCGCGATCTTCTCTCACCAATTTCTGTGATTTGAGCGCATTGAATAACTTGTAGCCAAGTCAGAAGAAAACCCAGCTTTTCTCTTTGACATGGCGATGGGCATGGTCGCGAAGGGAAGCTCAGGTGGCCTAGCAGTTGGAAACACGTTGAAATTCTCCCCAGTTCAAAATCCTGTTAAAAAGTGTGCGCAGATATCTGTATTTCTCTCTGGACGAAATCCTTTTTCAAAGTCTTTTAATACCATTACGAGGAGACCATTGATTCCCATCGCCAGTGTGAAGAATTTCGACGTCTTCGGAGCCAAGAGGTATGCTTGTTTCATTTTCAAGCTAAGTTTACACTTTAGGTGTCTTGTGGACAGTCTCCCCGAATTTTTCTGCAGTAAGTCGTACAGATTGAATTGTCTGCATTCTTTGATGTTTTGCGATGTTAAAATCGAAATTTTGAATACAAGTCCTTTTGCTTGGGAGATTGTCCCCTGAACCTTTGTATTCAGGAAAGACAACAAAGTACTCCCTTCAATAGTATCGACAATAATGAAAGAAAAATGATATTTTTCTAACCAAGTCAAAATTTGAGAACTAGTTGGACATTTTTCACTAAAAACGTGATTTTCCGGCACCATACAAATGGATGTGAAAATGGGATATCAACATCCATACTTGCTCGGATAGCATTAAAGAAATAAAGAAGTTTGTCATGGAGAAATTTCGCAATATTTTATGGACAAGACACAAAGGGCGGAAAAAATCTTATTATATTAAAGAATTTAACCCCACTTTAGTCATTATGAAAAAGCCTATATAAGAGCACCTATTAATTGGAAAGCAAAAATGCTGATGGCACAACTCAAAACTAGTTCACACTAGCTGCGATGTGAAACTGGTAGATGACAAGTTCTTAAGGAAGAGTGGGCGGATATAACGTGTTTATTCTGTAATATGGGAGCAGTAGAGACGGAGCAACACTTTGTCAAGGATTGCCTGGCATATAGTGACATTAGATCTGGCTATACAGAGATATTGCAAAACAAGAACTTCAACTACTTATTCGAGGAAGATCAAGTGAAGAGAACAACGGCTCTGATTATCAAACTTCAGAGAAGGAGAGACAAGTTAACCAAAACAACTAGATTAGTTCCGCTCCTGCCTTGGGGGGGTGATCGTGTAGGTCCCATAGGCTACTTTAGCCTTGTGGATGTCATTAAAATCTATCATATCATATCATTTCGCCTCAAAAGAAATTCTAGCCTGTCACTTTACCATGACAATGTGCATTGCCTCCCTTCACCAATTTATCAACCATTTCTGTATTGGTAGATTGTTAGTAGATTCACCATTTGTGATCATCTTGCACACTGTGTCCTTACATTTGCGTTTTATTTGGAAGACGCTCTTCCTCTTCCAATCAGCTTCAAGGGTTTCTTTTTCTTTGAGTCAGCCTTCACATTCTTGCCTTCGTCTGGTTCTTCACTCAGGATAGGTTGTAAAAGGACTTCTTTTCCCTTATTTTGATTTGTATCATCCCTTTTACTCCCTATTTTGTTTTTCCAATTTAGTTTTTCTTCAGCCTTTGGGGCATATCCATATGACTCATCTACAGTAGGAACTTTCATCAGTGCAAGTTTATCTTGAAGTTGAAATTTGAACCCGTTCGCATATCAAGCTACTGATTGCTTTTCATTTTCTTGTATGTTAATGTGAATTTGAAGCCTCAAAATATGTTTTCTATAAGTCTGTATTGACTGATCTCTTTTTCCTGAAATTCTGTTTGTTGGTGATCTGAGAGCAAGAATTGAGCTCGCAGTTTTTTCATCATTTTAGGCCAAAGTCGCAATTTTCCCGTGTCTCTTTTGTGAAATCTGCACATTTTCCCACCATAGTGCTGTATATGTCTTCATCTTATAATCGGCCATCTTTACTCTTTTTGGATCATCTTCATCCATGTCTTCCATGTCAAAGTACTTCTCTAACTCTCAGATCCGACGTAAAATATATCATGGTCAAGCTCACCTTAAAAATTAGAAATATTCACCTGTACTTTGGAGCTTTGTTTGGTCACTGCCTCACGAAACACCTCCGTAGGATCTGAGATTCTTGTAGCATTCTCTAATTTATCTCTTTCCTCTTCAGACTCTTCCAATTCTAATCTTGCCTCAAGGGTCTCTAATCTTCGAAGCAATTCACAAGTGTTTCTTCTAGGGCCTAAATTCCTCCTGTTCCTTCTCCTCCATATGATGTCTATGGGCCATCAGGGATTTGCTCTGATAAAAACAGGTGCAAAGAAAGGCCTTTGCTTTGCAAGTCAGCTCTAACAGATTTCCAAAAAACAAAAAGGAAAACAAGATAATAGTTCATCAGAATAATACAGAGGCAAAAATTGTGTAAAAAACGTTTTGAAATCCTTTCCTAAATTTTGCATGATATATACTCAAAGAGCATTATACCAAATCTTGCAGAATTGCTTCTTTATTCACACAAAAAACAAAAAGAATAAAATTTCATATTGGTCGGTTAATTTCAGCCGTAAGGAAGGTTTTGATAAGTTCACTAAAGATAGGAATGGTATCCTTATTTAATCCCCTTCAAAATTCCTTATAATGCAGTAAGGATACGTAAAGCAATTCTTGGATTAGCATCCCAACACTTTTTCTCGAGCTCTATATTTTTGAGTTCCTTTTTCCCATTGCCTCTTTGCTTCATTTGTGTCTTGTTTTATTGTTAGTTTGGGAGTTGCCTCTCCTCCTTGCTTGTAATATCTTACTCGATATTTTTCCCTTATTTTTTCACAAATATTTTTCAAACATATAACAGAAGATTTATGCAATAATAACCAGCAAAAAGCTAATATAAATACTTCAGAATATGTTATTGTATTATACATCAGCAATACAGTAACAAACACCAAATATCCAATCTCAATACAGTAACAACTGTTAGATTGGAAAACTATGAAATGCACCTGAACTTCAAATGTGAACTTTGATGTGGGTTCACCATGGTTGATGTTGAACCAAATTTTCGTCTGATTCACCATGAGAAGCCTGCAGGGGTTGCATCCTCAAGTTCTGAAAATTGAAAGCCAAAGCTTCCACTTTCTCATAGAGAAAACTGAAAACAAGAATCATCCAAAACATGCTGAAAATGAACTGCCTTCCTTCTTTTAACCCCCAAAGATGTGTTCCTTCAACTTGTTTTTCCCCCGCCGTTTTGTCCTATTCCTCCTTTGTCACTTTTTAGCCCACTTTATAATATTAAATTGACCTATTTATAAATTTACATTATGGTCTCATTAGCCAATTTTAACATTACATGAATATGTCCTCAAATTTCCTAATGTCCCCTAAAGGTGATTCCGTAGTCCTACCTCCTTGACATTGCTTGCCCTCAAGCAATCATGAGTCCATAAACGAATACTAGGATCCCACATCCATCTGCTACCAACTCTGTGGTCCATACTGGTAACTCTAAAGTCAAGACATGCCATGCTGTGGTACCAAAGTAAGAGCAACCCATCTATCACTATGATCCTTGGATCCCATGTCATCTTGAGAGATGCTGCTACTTCTGCCTACTGCGCTACTCTGATCTCAATTGCTCCCTGCCTCAAACGGTTAAGTAACCCAACACAATCCACAAAATGCAAGGCACCCATCCTGTCAACTCCTGGATCCCATAACATATTGTCAACACGATCTTGGGAGTCAAAATGGTGGTCCACCCATCCACTATCGTTTTGTATCATCCAATTGCACAAGTATAACACTATGCCTATGTCAACAATACCTCCAATATCCATAAGCTGCCATAACCCAGATCAAGAACAACAATATCAACAATGTTGTCATGGTGCCACTGAATTGGAAGGGTAAACATCTCATATGAAATATATTGCAACATTTGTTGTCCCCACTCATCTGTTTGCAACTCGCCAACTCGTTTAGGCCAAGTCAAATCTGAAAATGTACTAATAGTCCAAGTGCAGAAGCCACTGATAACTGTAGCATGGATCAAGAAAAAACACCAACCAATAGACTAACAGCTGGGAAAAATCTATTAGTGAGTTGTGGGAACCTCATTCCATGAAGGCATCTCTGAAGTTTCTGATTCACTACTAACGTTAATAGCTAAGTTATCATCTTCACTATTCAGAGGTGCACCATCAAGTGAGTTTTTAGAATTTGTATCACTTGGTTTTATTACAATAATAGATAAGACGTCTATTATTAGTTAATGGTTATCTCGTAAATATCTTTAGCTTTAGTTTGCTTTCGTTTTTTGCTTTCTCTGGAATAGAATGTTTCTATTCTTTACGATCGTTTCCTAAAGAAACATCGTCTCTTCTTTTTGTATAAATTGACCTTTCGGTCTCTGTTATTAATAAGCAAGTATTTACCAATTACCTTGTAATATGGTATCAGAGCTAAATACTTAAATTTTTTCGAAAAAATTTATAATTTTTTCTTGAAATTATTTGTTTAAATTTTTCCAAAATTATTTCAGCTAATTTCTCCAAAACCCACCTAGGGTTTTTCTGCTTGGAGAAATTCCCGAATTACGGGTCTGCAAATCGCATGGAAATCGTGGCCATTTTTTGAAGACTCGCGTTTTTGGGGTGAAAATCTGGATGTTTCTGTATCAAATCTTCATGCTCTTAGCCGTCTCAGTTTGTCATCGTGCTCTGGGAAGCAGATTCGACCATTTTTCATCAAGAAATTTGAAGTTTTTTCAAGCTTTTTTCAGCTAGGGCCGTTTTTTTTCGAAACCCTAATTTTTGGGGTCGAAATTTTTTTTTGTTTGCAGATTCTTGGTGGGTTTTTCGAGAGCTCAACTGGGTTGTCCGTTTTTTCTAGGTGCCTTAATTTTTGTGCCTCGATTTTCGAGCCAGCGGATTCAGAAAACGACAGCAGATTCTTTCTGGGTTTTTCGAGCTCTCTTTTGGGTCATTCTCTGATTCTTTTGGGTCTTCCGTATTTTTGCCTCGAAGAATGTGCCTTCATAGATTTTCACAGATTTTCATTGAAAAAAGTGCCATGGCATCTTTGACAAATATTCTGCTCGAGCATAATTCCAAATTCAATGGTCGCAATTAAGGAACCCGGAAGCAGCGCATCATCGCAATCTTCGAATATCGAAACACCGATCAACTTGTTCTGGGTGTTAAGCAGCGTCCGACTTCTCCGGGTCCTGATCAAGATACATGGGATCTGAACAATCGAGAGGCAGTAATGCTTCTCAAACTCTCCGTAGCTGATGACCAGCTTTCTCAGATTCCATCCGGCAAGACAGCGGCCGAAATCTGGACACATCTAAAAGGTCTTCATGAGACTTCCGACAAGAGCAGAGCCTTCTTTCTGAAAAACACTCTCTTTTCTATTGTCATGGATGAACGCACCTCGCTCCAAGCACACCTGAATCGAATTCAGGAAATCCGTGATCAGTTACTTGCCATCGGTCGCAAGATGGAGGAAGAGGATATTGTGGTAATCACTCTTCGGAGTTTACCAAATTCCTATGAGCATTTTATCGAGACTCTCAACATCACATCTACTGGTGTTGATCTAAAGTTCACTGATCTCTGCACCCTGCTACTTCAACAAGATCGGTGGAAACAACAGTTCGGTAGCAGCTCCAGTTCCACCTGCACTGAGCAAGCCTTTGCTGCGAAATCCTTTCAGAAGGATAAGGGCAAGTTTCAGCAACCATCTCAGCAGAAGTCTTCTGCTCCAGCATCCGATGGTACCAAAAAGAAGAACATTCAATGCAACTATTGCCACAAGTGTGGTCACATGAAGGTTGCATGTCGGAAACGCTTAGCTGCCCAGTCTAAGCAATCAGGTTCGCAACCCAAAGCGAACAGTGCAGAGCACACTGAGCAGGTGGAATCTGCCTTTTACGCCTTCATGGCTAAAAGACCTGCAGATCATGTACAGTCATCTGCCTGGTACATTGATTCAGGTGCCTCTCGACATTTCACTCACCGTAGAGACTGGTTTACTGACTACCAGCCTTATTCAGATTCTGTTATCTTTGGTGGTGGAGAAGAGTACACGGTTGTTGGTAAAGGCAACTTTCAAATTCAGTCTGTTGGGAGGAAGCTCATATTCTTTGATGTGTACTACGTTCCAGGGATGGAACTAAATCTACTCTCGGTTAGTCAGTTGCTGCAACATTCTCCACACTTGACAGTCACCTTCAGTTCACATCAGTGCACCATCACTGATCGGGCGACTAAGTCTACTATTGCAGTTGGTCTTGAGGATCATGGTCTTTTCAGACTTACTGATTCTGGTGATTCTCAGGACTTAGCTATGGCTGCTCGGCGATCTTCCATCAGCACACTTTGGCATCAGCGATATGGGCACTTAAATGTGCATTATCTCTCACAACTTGCTCGGGATGAGCTTGTTCTTGGTTTGCCAGAGATTCAAACCCAACACCTTGGAGTTTGTGACACATGTCAGGCTGGGAAGCAACATCGCACACCTTTCCCCAGTGGCGATTCTTGGCGAGCTTCTCAAGTACTTCAGCTTGTTCATGCTGATATCTGCGGCCCTATGGCCACTCCTTCTGTTCTTGGGTACAAGTATTTTCTGTTGTTTGTAGATGATTTCAGTAGAAAAATGTGGGTGTATTTCCTTAAAAGGAAATCCGATGCATTTATTGTATTTCAGAAGTTTAAACCCTTAGTTGAAAAAGAGTCTGGGAAATCTATTATTACTCTTAGATCAGACAATGGGGGGGAATTTTGTTCTAATGTTTTCTCCAGCTTCTTGGATACACATGGCATCCAACGCCAGTTCACCACACCCCACACGCCACAACAGAACAGTGTAGTTGAACGTCGGAACAGGACAATCACCGAGATGGCTCGTTCCATGCTCGAACACAGACATGTTCCAAAGTGTTTTTGGGCAGAAGCAGTTAACACTGCAGTTTATCTGTTGAACCGGTCACCCACAGTGGCGGTCAAAGGTAAAACTCCGGAAGAGGCCTGGTCAGGTCACAAGCCCAGAATCAGTCACCTGAAGGTTTTTGGCTCTCTTGCTTTTGTTTGGATCCCTGATGCTTCATGCACCAAGTTGGATGCCAAGAGTCAGAAACTGATGCTTGCTGGATATAGCAGTCTTCACAAAGCCTACCGCCTTATTGATGTTGAGACATCTCATCTCATATACAACCGCGATGTAGTCTTTGATGAGCAGCGAGGACCATTCATGACTGTTTCTCCTGTTCCTGATCCAGCAGACCAGCCTATGCAGGTTCATGATTTGGGAGTTCGGCTTCCATTAGGTCCACCTGATGGGAGGGCTCCAGTAGCTCCTACAGCTCCAGTCCTGCCAGTGATACCTGTACAGCCACCTCCGGCTTCTCCTGCAAGATCACCTCGTTTTGAAGATGCTTCACCTGAGTTTGATCCAGATTCTTCTGATCAGGATCCTGCTGATCAAGCATCTCCTAGTACTACTGTTGGTCATTCTCCTCTCCGGCCTAAGTGGTGGGCTAAGACACTTGCTGATCTTCATGATGATGAGCTCATTGATGGGAGAACTACTCGGAAAAAGAGCAAAACTATAGATTCTGTTAACTTTGCTCTTATGACCAACATTCACAGTGTGTTTGAACCTCAAACATATTCCGAGGCTAAAGGAATTCCAGAGTGGGAACAAGCCATGCAATCTGAACACCAGAGCCTGCTGAAGAACAACACTTGGGTCCTTTTTGATCTTCCCCCAGGGAAGAAACCCCTTAGCTGCAAATGGGTCTACAAAATCAAATACAAATCAGATGGTACTTTGGATAAGTACAAAGCTCGTTTAGTGGCAAAGGGCTTTTCTCAGCGTCAGGGCATTGATTATGAGGAGACCTTTGCTCCTACTGCAAAGATGAGCACCATCAGATTAGTCTTAGCCATGACAGCACAGTTTGGCTAGAAGGTCCATCAAATGGACGTAAAGAGTGCTTTCCTGAATGGTGATCTCCATGAAGAGGTCTACATGACGCAGCCTCCTGGTTTCAAGGTTGCTGGTAAAGACCATCAGGTTCTCAGATTGGTAAAAGCTCTCTATGGTTTGAAGCAGGCCCCTCGGGCATGGTACATCAAGATTGATACGTACCTTAGTGATCAAGGCTTCAAGAGGAGTTCTTCAGACTCAAATCTGTACATCAAGACTACTGATAGTGACATCATCCTTCTGGTTATCTATGTGGATGATCTGATCATCATTGGCAGTTCGGCATCTTTGATTCAGGGAATCAAACAACCCTTATGCCAGTCTTTTGATATGACTGACCTTGGGCTCATGCATTATTGCTTAGGTGTTGAAGTTTGGCAACAGTCTTCTGGTATATTCATCTCTCAGTCCAAATATGCCAGAGCCTTGTTAGACAAATTCCGAATGCAGGATTGCAAACCTGCATCTACACCTATGGAGAAAGGTCTCAAGTTATCAGCTAAGTCTGATTCTCCTTCCGTTGATGATACTACGTATAGGCAACTAGTAGGCAGCCTCATCTACCTATCTGCTACTAGGCCTGATATCAGCTTCGCAGTCAGCTATATTTCACGCTTTATGACAGCTCCTAAGGCTGATCATTGGATGGCAGCAAAGCGTGTGCTTCGTTATGTGAAGGGCACTTCTGATTATGGACTTCTGTATTCTCGGAGTTCTAATCCTAAACTCAGTGGGTTCACAGATTCAGATTGGGCAGGCTCTGTTGATGATAAAAAGTCAACATCTAGATATGTGTTCAGTTTGGGATCCGGTGCAGTCACATGGACCAGCAAGAAGCAGCAGGCAGTTTCTCTCTCTTCTACAGAGGCTGAATATAGAGGGACTGTTAAGGCAGGATGTGAAGCTGTCTGGCTTCGTCGGATGCTTGGGGATATGCAGATGTCACCAGCAGGACCGACTACTTTGTTTGTTGATAACGAAGGCGTTATCAAGTTAGCACGGAATCCAGTCTTCCATGAACGAACCAAGCATGTGGATGTTCATTGTCATTACATACGACAGCTGGTTGAAGACGGGACTATAGATCTGCAGTATGTTCCTACCTCAGATCAGACTGCAGACATTCTCACCAAGCCTCTTGGTCCTTATAAGTTTGTCAAATTCAGAGGACAGCTTGGTGTGTTAGATAGATTAACCATTAAGAGAGGGTATTACAATAATAGATAAGACGTCTATTATTAGTTAATGGTTATCTTGTAAATATCTTTAGCTTTAGTTTGCTTTCGTTTTTTGCTTTCTTTGGAATAGAATGTTTCTATTCTTTACGATCGTTTCCTAAGGAAACATCGTCTCTTCCTTTTGTATAAATTGACCTTTCGGTCTCTGTTATTAATAAGCAAGTATTTACCAATTACCTTGTAATAGGTTTGTCCTCTACCTCATAATATTGTGAAAACATTCAACTGCTATAGAAAAAATCAGAACTTATGTGTTTGACTTCGTGCTGGTCCTTATGGTCTTCATTAGCATAGTGTGCCTCATTAGGATGGAGAATGGTGGAAACATTGTGTTTACTTTCATGCTCACAAATGATATTGATTCCTTTGTAACATCTCCCATAGTTCTATATTTCACTTCATCTTCTTTGTGGATGACTGCAATAGAAGTCTGATTTTCAACCTGGTATAAAGAATAATGCGTCATACTTAGCTGAAGACAAAGTTTATCTTCCTTCCTTGTCTTCTCCAAATTTGATAGCAAGTTCCCTATCCACTAAGAGATGCAAGTAATCTGATTCACCGCTTCAAATGCTTCTTTGATTGTTTGTAGTTGCATACTAGTGACTCCACATGAAAAACCCATTTGCCTTTCATCAATTTGAGTTTTCCACATAAGATCTTCAATGTATTTGTGAGACTCATTTGCTTTTGTAAATACTTGTACAATCCTCTCCTTTGAGATTGATAATTTGTCCATTAAATCTTGCAATGCTAAAGCTCTTTGTTCAAATTCGTCTAGAGTACATGGGCTGTCATACCTTAAGTTTACTGATTAGTTCTCAACTGTGGGAGCATTATCACCATTGCTCTAAATTGCTTCTATAAAGGATTTCATGCACTCTTCATGATATACTAATGGAATATCATCATGATCATCTATGGATCTGACAAAGGAGTTCTCTTCACTAGATTTGCCAGTAGTAATCTGCAAATTAGTAATTACCAATTAAAATTTTAGTACATCTTTCACTTATAGCAATTGATTCTTCCTCAATGTTATTCTCCTTAGCTGATGGGAAACCATTAACCATTGTGCTTTCAGTGCCCAGTAAGAGATATATTCAAAGTTGTATCTTTGACCTGCTCCTCATAAGTCATGACACTAATTTCATCAGCAACCTTTTGTTGATCACCACTTAGCTGCAACATATCCTCTTCCTGAATAATAACACAATTATTTCCGAGTGTTCAAGCCTCTAGACATGAGAAGCAAATTCAGTCTTTCCTCATCTAGTTTTTACTCTTTGTTGGAGATCTTGAAACCTGTGATCCTATTGCATTTAATTCTTCTTTAGCCTGTTGTTTTTTTTACTTAGCAATTTTTGGCTCACATTGTTTGTGCACCTTGTTGACCAATTTATTAGCAATTTTTGAATCCTTTTGTTCTCTATTTGCAATTACTAACAACATTTGTAGAAGTGGCTGGAAATGAGCGTCACTCTCATTTTTGTTATAATTGATGTCGGGCATAGTTGTATTGTCTTCATAAATATGTTATTTGTTAAGTAGGTTGTTGGTTATTAGCATGCTCAAGGGGTAGGCAGTTAGGAGTGACAACGGTTCACTTCTCACCCCTTGGGGGTTTATATGTACACCCTCAGAGGAAATATTTGGCATCATCGTTATGCTTATCACTATGTATGGAGTCATAATTGGATGCAAAATTGTTTGGACTAATGAAAGAAGTGGCAGTTGTCTAATATTACATTCCTCTTTATTGTATCTGTTACATTTCTTCTATTTGTAGTATGCATTATTAATTCACTTTACCCGTAGTGGTAAACAAAAACCATAATGTTTTCCATGGCTGGAATAACATCTACTGTAACAAACGGTTTTTCATAGCCAAAACAAAGACGGTTTATAAAAAGACTTTCCAAACAATCATTGAACAGATAACTTAATTCCTTATCATACGACATTAACTGTTTTAACCATTAACGATTAGCTGAAATAACCATGTTCAATTGACATAACTATATCAATGATCAACTGAAATAACTGGATTAATGATTAACTGAAAATAACTGTATCAATGATCAACTGAAATAACTAGTTTAACGATTAACTGAAACTAACTGTATCAATGATCAACTGAAATAACTAGATTAATGATTAACTGAAAATAACTGTATTAATGATTAACTGAAGTAACTAGATTAACAATTAACTGAAAATAATTGTGTTTAACAATAACTATAATAACGATTAATTATATTTTCTACATACAAGTAAAGTAAATGCTTATCATAGAAAGAAGATAAAAGAAAACATAAAAGTATCATCCAGTGAGTCTTTAGTTGGTTGTACAAGCCCCGACTTTCGGTAAGAGGAGAAGCATTGACTTAGGCTTAACCTCCCAACCTTGGACCATGCTTATCCCCACACAATCTATTGAATTAGAAAGGTCCTCCCTACCCCAGGATCGGGCTTAGGATACTCTTAGTCCAACCATATGAGCATTCTGGTGTTTAGAATGTCTGCACAGTTATGTACGAACATGTCTGCATAACTGACACCACTGACATCAAGTGATCAATAGATGGCAAACATGCCTTTAAACTACCTTGGCCAAGGTTTTCTGATGGGTTCAATGACCCGGTCACCACCGCTCGACTTGACAACAGGGAAACAACAATATGGACATGCATGAGCTATCAAGTAAAATTATTTGGATTTAATTGTATAATATCAGATTTCACTTCCATGTCATTGCAGATTTCATCTCACCTCTTCACCTTTCCATGGCTATACAGTCGGTGAGTCTTAGGTGTTCGGAATCTCAGAGCAATCGGCTTTGTTCCATTAATTCATGACATTTAGATGCTTCCAGCATTTCACAATCTATGATTTGAGAGATTATATTCTTTAAGACTTGCAGAAAAAAGCCATTCAATTATGATTTCCAATGGCAAAAATAATTCATGATTCCATATCTTAGTTACTTTGCTATGATTTATAGTAACAACTTCCTAAGGTTATTTAAGTATGAATGAGTATAATCTACAGTTTATTGCTATGGAAATTGAAATGCATTAATAGTTGTTAAAGGAATTATAGCAATATTTGGAAAATGATCAACCACATGACCTGGTATAAATTTTGGAAATGTTTGAGTCTTGCTAGATGCTTGTGTATCAACTCTTCTTCAAATTGATCACTAGGCGTAACCACAGTATGTATATGCAACCTCAACTTCAGCATGGAAGATCAATATACGACAGTCTGTAACAAAAATGACAATGCTATAATCTGCAGAGATTTCGATTGGAGTTTGCAGAGATTCAAATGGTAAGTGGAAGCCAGAAATATGAGCAAAGAAACGACGAAAATAATGAAAGGAGTCGAAAATGATAAAGGGAGTCGATCTTGAGAAAGGTAGTCGGGTGCTTGAATAGATATATCCGCCTCTCACTCCTGACTTCTATTAAAAAGAAATAACGTGACTCCTTGGCTTCCATAACATAAAGAATATCTTGGCTCTTTGAACGCCAATTAAAAGACCAAGTTTTAAATCAATTTTTAAAAGAAAAAGAAAGAATAAAGGTTGGAAGAAGATTTGAAGATTAAAAATCGAAAATATTATATTTTATATCTATCTATGTACACGTAGATATATTTGTGAGGCGCCATCATTATATAATAAGAAAATAATATTATGGTGTCACTTTATATTTATATCTATGTGTACGTACATAGGTATATATTAAAATAATATTGTGAAAGATCATTCCAAATCATATGAGGTACGTATTATATTTTAATTAATTTATTTTATGTTTCTTAAATTATTTATTTAATAGCTCATGCGGGTCCTACAGATGTATCCTAAAGTTCAAGTCACTAGGTCCTTACCAAAGAAGTTTAAGGTTATACCTGTCAATCTTATTGATTGGACTAAGCTAGTATCCCATTCCGTTGATCCCGTTTAGCAATGCTTCCCCTCTTCATGTTCTCTTGCAATCACCCGTGAAACACTTCCACCATAATAACAAGTTCTATAATAATTTTCATTTAAATATTTTAAAAGAATTTAATTATTACCCATAATTTCAAAATCAAGCACCTACTAAACATTATATAACAAATAATGGTTAATGACCATCTTCATTAATAGTTAACACAACGGATATAAATAACTATCTACTTTACATGATTATGAAAGAAAAATCCGTTAAATCCAACGGCTATGAGCAAGTTTAAAATTAGGTCAAAATTTGGGATGTAACATACCCTCCCCCTTAAATTTTTCATCGTCTTCGATGAATATCACAACAAAACTTTAAACAATATCTATTCAGATTATTTCAAGGATGCAAAGGTTCAGGTTCTAGCCCTAGAGAAAAGATGAGGGTATTTTTGAAAGATTTTGTGATATCTTCCCAGGTGGCATTATCTTTTGCATATTGATCCCACTGGACCTTGCATTGAGTCACCTCTCAATTCCGTAAGTGTAGCTTATGCACCTCGAGTATTCTGAGTGGTTCTATTTTCACCGCCCTTGGTTCACACACCTGTAATAGGTTCCAATCAATTATATAATCATGATGAGTAATGTATTTCTTAAAGTATGACACATGGAAGATGTCATGCATCCTTGCAAGGGCTGGTGGTAAGGCAATTTTGTAGGCTACTGGGTTCACAACTTCCAATATTTCCAAGGGTCCCACATACCTTGAGGCTAATTTGGCATTTTTACCAAACTTGCTAGTACTTTTCTAAGGTTTTACTCTTAATAGCACCTTTTCTCCCACTGAGAATTCCTTAGGTGTTCTTTTTACATCAGCATAACTTTTCTGTTTGTCATTGGCTTCCTTCAATCTCTGACGAATTTGGATTATCTGTTCTTCCATTTCTTTAAACATTTCAGACCCAACAATAATTCTATCTTCCAATCGATTCTAGCTCACAGGAGTTCTACATTTGTGACCATATAGAGCCTCAAAGGGGCCCATTTTAATGGTGGATTGGTAGGAATTGTTATAAGCAAATTCTACCAATGGAAAATACGTTTTTCACTGATATTGCCGATCCATACAGTAAACTCTCAAAAGATCTAATACTTGGTTTACTCCTTTTGTTTGACCATCTGTCTTAGGATGATAAGCTGAACTGATGTTTAGTTTAGTATCTAATGCTGAAAATAATGTTTGCCAAAATCTAGAAGTTATCTTAGCATCCCTATCTCAAATAATTTTCTCTGAAACTCCATGCAATATAAAAATTTCTTTTATGAATTTATGAGCAATTTCTGGTGCTCCATCGGTTAGATTTCTTGGTATAAAATGAGCAACTTTTGTCAATCTATCTACTACTACCAGAATGGTGTTGTGTTTATTCTGTGTCATAGGTAATACTTGTACAAAATCCATGGAAGTTATCTGCCATTTTCATTTTGGTACCTCATTTGAGTGCAAAAGATCGACTAGGTATCGATGTTCTGCTTTTACTCTTTGACATTCCAAGCTTCCTGCCACAACTTCTGTTATCTCCCTTTTCATTCCTTTCCAAAAATATAGAGGTTTTATATCTGACAACATTTTAGTTACTCTAGGGTGTCCTGCATATGGAGCTGAATGAGATTCTTCCAGAATCATTCTCCAAGTTTAGTTTTGTTGGGTACATAAATCCTGTCATGATATCTTAATAGTCCATCCTCTTCTATCTTAAATTCTGAATACTTGGGATCTTGTGGGTCTCTGATGAGAGCTAAGCTAATCTCTGCATAAAATTCATCATGCTCTAAATGTTGTAAATTCTAGTCCCTTAATCTGACATTTATAGTAGCCATTGTAGAAATGTGTCTCGTCCTACTTAAAGCATCTGCCACTTTGTTTTCCTTGCCCTTGATGTAACTTATGTCAAATTCATAGTCTACTAAAAATTCCAGCCATCTTCTTTCTTTAGCATTAAGATTTGGTTGGGTAAAAATATATTTTAGGCCATGATGGTCGGATCATAGATCAAAAGGTTTTTCAATCAAGTAATGTCTCCACATTTGAAGACCATGAACAATAGCTGCTAATTCCAGATCATGAGGGGTGTGATTCTACTCGTAATTCTTCAATTTCCTAGATTTGTATGCAATTACTTACTCATCTTGCATTAGCACACCTCCTACTCCTCCTGATGCATCAGTTATAACAATGAATTTCATTTGTGGATTAGGTACTCTTAATATGGGTCTTGTGGTTAACTTTTCTTTCAAGCATTCAAAAGCTGATTGACATTTTTCCGTCCATACAAACTTCCTTCCCTTTCTTAGAAGTGATGTAATCGGGTAAGCTATCTTGGAGAAATTCCTGACAAACTTCCTATAGAACCCTGCCAATCCCATGAAACTCCTAACTTTTGTCAAATTTTTAGGTATAGGCCATTCCTTAATTGCTTTGATTTTTGACAAATCTACAACTATTCCTTGAGCTGATATAATGTGTCCTAAATACTAAATTTCTTTTTGATAGAAAGCACACTTAGACAATTTTTCATATAATTTATGTTCTCTTAACCTTTGTAAGACTTTTTCTAGATGTTTTTGATGTTCTTTTTCATTCTTTGAATAGATTAGAATATCATCTATAAAGACCAGTACAAACTTGTTTATGCAATTTTGGAATATGCTATTCATTAAGTTCATAAAAGCTGCTGGAGCATTGGTTAACCCAAAAGGTAACACTGTGAATTCATAATGCCCATACCTGGTTTTGAATGTAGTTTTGTGAATATCTTTGTCCTTAATATGAAACTAGTGATATCTTGACCTCAAATCAAATTTTGATAATATTATTACGCCTTTCATTTGATCAAAGAGGTTGTCAATTCTAGGAAGTGGATACCGGTTTTTCATAGTAACCTTGTTGAGCATTCTGTAATCTATATGGTTCCGTCCTTTCTAACAAACAATACTGGGGCTCCCCATGGTGATACATTGGGCCGAATCAGTTTCTTGTTTAACATATCTTGTAATTGTATTTGCAACTCCATTAATTTGGTGGCGGTCATTTGATATGGTGCTCGAGAAATGGTTTTGACTGTAACAAATCTATGGTAAAATCAAAAACTCGGGATGGAGGTAGACCAGGGAGTTCTACGGGAAACACATCCTGATAATTCTATAAGTAGGGATATTTTTCTTTGAAAGATTCCTTTAATTTTTCTCTGATTTCCCCATCTTCAAAAATATAGCCATCTCCATAAGTGGTGTTTATAGGATCTCTCATATCTTCAACTCTTATTGCAAAAATCTCACAGCCCTTTCTATATTTTAAAGTTTCATGGCAGATATCTGTTTTGATTTAATTTCATGTTTAATCCCTATAATGCTTGTAGGTTTGCCTTGATCATCCAAACAATCTACAGTTTTAGCAAGACAATCCACCTTGACCTTATGCTCACTGAGCCAATTAATGCCTATAATAATGTCGTAAGACCCAAAAGGTACTACATACAAATTCAATTCAGTGGAAAAATTTGGAAAATCAACCCGAGCCTCAAACTAGACACTGCTCTACTTTAGCCCTTGACTGGTTTGCATACTCGACTGTCCATGGTTTTGCCATAAAACTAGATCTCTTTGAAAATCTACTTAATAGTTTAGGCGATATAAAACATTCAGAAGCTCTAGTATCAATTAAAATAGAGACAGGGTTCCCGTAAATTTTACTCGGAGTTTCAATCGGGCCTATTTGTTGTTCTACTTGTCTATTGTCAAGGGTTGCATGGATTCTTTGTTGATAAACATGTTGTTGTTGTTGAAGAGGTGGTCGGTGCGGTTGATTGGTGTTGGGTTTGACGGGGCATTTACTAGCATAATGATCTCCCCCACAATTGTAACATCCTGAAGGTGGCCCTTTATTTTCATTGCTCTTATTATTTTTACTTGTACTGAAATTACTTTTAAAATCCTTGATTCCATTTCCTTTTGATTCTGGCTTGCTAAACTTGTAATCCTTAAACTGTTTATTCTGAGATCCAGTATTCTAGTTTGTTTTTCTTTTATTATCCCGAATGGAGTCATCTCTCTTGATTTTATATTCCTGTTCGACAACCTTCTCTAAAGCTTCTTCCATGGTTCGAGGAGTGAGAACATCAATTGTTCCTCCTATCCTATTATTCAGACCCATAATGAATTTTCTCATTTTCAGATTTCCATCTTGTTGATATGGTGGTACATACTTCAGTAGTCGGGTAAATTTTTCCCAGTACTTGTGTACAGTCATGTCTCCTTGCTTCAGGTTTTGGAAATCCAGTCATTTTTGGTTATAAAAGGTTTGGGGTAACAACCGATTCCTAAAAATGGTAACATTTTTCCCAGGTAATTTTAGTAATTTTAATGTTTTGTTCAACTTTGGTGTTTCCCCACCATGTAGCAGCTTTTCTAGTAAAGTGGTATATTCCCCAAACCGCTTTTGAGGTTTCTGAAAAGTTCCTAATTTCAAAGTACTGTACCATTTCGGTTAACCAAGCCTCTACATCCTCTCCGGATTCAAAACCAGCAAATTTGGGTGGTTTGATTTTCTTAATATCTGTAGACAGATCACTCACTATTTCTTGTTTCTTTTGTTTTTTAGTTTGAGCGGGTGAAGAGGTTTTCTTGTTGTCTCTAGAGACTTCTGTCTCTATTCTGGGAGGAGTTGAGGATTGCATTTCCTCTTGGTTCTGCCCCATCTGGGCTGTCATCTCATTCATTCATTTTTCCATATTATCCAACTTCAGTTGCGTTTCTTGCAAAATCTGAAGTAATAAATCAGTGGATGATTTTGTGTTTTCACTATTCATTTTGTTTTACTGGTTTAACCTGAAAATTTACAAAATTTTGTGTCAATTTATTGTATACATATTTTTAAGTGTGCCTACAACAAATTAAAAGAGTCTTGCGAGTGCATATAACACATGAATAAACCAAATTATTTAATTAACTTTAATACTTTTGCTGCTGCATTCATGACAGCGTTATTTACAAAAATTTCCTCTACTGAGGATGTTTACATTATGGAATCTAAATTTTTCTTCTCAGTGTTTAGTTTTGATTTAGATTTGTACATATCCAACACCATCTAGGATCTGTGGAAATGCAGAATAGAGTTGCCTTGACGAGCGTTTCAGTTTTGAATTAGTTTGTTCCTATATACTGCTTTACTAGTAGGAGTCCACCTGACTCTTTCCTTCTTCATTCGTTGCAAGGCTTGGTTCAGAGTTTCATTGTCTTGGGGCATAGAGCAGCAAGTGTAATCAAAGTTTGGAATGTTTTTAATTAAGTACAAGAAGATGGGATGTCGAGCCTTGTTGCAGGGTGTTTTACGTACTTGCATCCTGTACATTTATTCTAAGAACTTTCAGGTTTACTAGTAAGTAGTGTGCCCTAGGTTCAGTGTCGAACCCAATGCTCTGATACCATATGTAACAAATGGTTTTTCATATAAAAAACAAAGACGGTTTATAAAGAGATTTTCCAAACAATCATTGAACAAATAACTGAATTCCTTATCATATGACATTAGCTATTTTAACCATCAACGATTAACTGAAATAACCATATTCAACTGAGATAACTATATCAATGATCAATTGAAATAACTGGATTAATGATTAATTGAAAATAACTATATCAATGATCAACTGAAATAACTAGTTTAACGATTAACTGAAAATAACTATATCAATGATCAACTGAAATAACTAGATTAATGATTAACTGAAAATAACTGTATTAATGATCAACTGAAATAACTAGATTAATGATTAACTGAAAATAACTGTGTTTAACAATAACTATAATAATGATTAACTATCTTTTCTACATACAAGTAAAGTAAATGCTTATCATAGAAAGAAGATAAAAGATAACATACAAGTATCATCCGGTGAGTCTTTAGTTGGTTGTACAAGCCTCGACTTTCGGTAAGAGGAGAACCATTGACTTAGTTTTAACCTCCCAACTTCGGACTATACTTATCCCTCACAATCTATTGAATTAGAAAGACCCTCCCTACTCCAGAATAGGGCTTGGGATACTCTTAGTCCAACCACTTGAGCATTTTGGTGTTTAGAATGTCCGCACAGTTATGGACGGACATGTCTGCATAACTGGCACCATTGACATCAAGTGATCAATATATGGCAAACATGCCTTTAAACTACCTTGGCCAAGGTTTTCTGATGGGTTCAATGACCTGATCACCACTGCTTGACTTGACAACAAGGAAACAACAATACGGACATGCATGAGCTATTAAGTAAAATTATTTGGATTTAATTGTATCGTATCTGATTTCACTTCCATGTCATTGCAGATTTCATCTCACCTCTTCACCTTTCCATGGCTATACAATTGATGAGTCCTAGGTGTTCAGATTCTCAGAGCAATCAACACTGTTTTGTTAATTCATGACAATTAGATGCTTTCAGCATTTCACAATTTGTGATTTTGTAAAGACTTGAATTGGCTTCCAACTTAATTATTGAACACAACTTATTTTCTTTGCAATTCCGAATAGTTTATAATGTATTTGCTTTATTTTCAATGAAAATTAGAATCAACAAATTCAAGAAGTTTTGAAAAGATAATAAATTATGGGCAGATTAAACTTCTTCAACACTTTATTTTGCAAGTTCTTTGAAAGCATACATCAAAAATCATAAATATAGATATGGCACTTGGACTGCATTTATTCAATCAAACCGTATTTCAGATCATGCTTCCTTATTGATTATGGTGGCTCCTCAATGCCTAGCCTTTGCAGATGATAACCATCCCTCTAGTAGCCCACAACAATGATGGGCAGCTATATGAATTACGGGCATTAGGGAGACCAATTGGAAGGCATGACTCCTTTCCTTGACACGATTTGCTGGTTAATATCGCAGACCTTCAACATAGACTCCCGACTCTTTGTCAGCCGTCCCAACTCAGTGTAAGGGCTGTAATTTGCATCTAAACTTCCAAGAAATTGATGCTTAATCCCTTCAATATGATCAACCTACGTTAAAACCTTGGCCGCAGGTATATATGGAACAACAAACTCATAATATCAATTCTGTACTCCTTAGCATCTTTGGCAGAAAAACGTGAGTCTCCACACTTCCAGAATTTATCAAAACAAGATTCTCCAAGCCACAGTTAAACATAGTAGGAGAATTCAGCGAATATCGAATCCACTTTATTTCAGCAGTGGAATGAAAACACTTCTCAGCTACAGTGATGAACAGTAGAGAAGTTGGGCAAACTTAGCTATATGTCAGCAGCTAAATTGCAAAAGAAATTCTAAACCCTTATACATCAGTAAGGGCATACAGTTAAGAACCCAGGAAAAAGCCACTAAGGCACAAAATCAAATATATAATCAAGCATGCTTTTTTACTGATGAAAAGAGCTCTCATTTATAAGCTTTTCGTTGGCAAAAGTTTTCATAAAATTCCACTTTAGAAAATGTGGATGTTTCCCAAAAGAACTCAACACTGGAAACTTTCCAACTCGCATTTTAAAAATATCTCTTTAAATCATTATTGTAATAATATAAACATTATTATAATAATGCAACTCAATGAATAAATAAATAAGAGCTCATGTAATTATTAACTTGATCAACCGTAGGTGACGACCAATTGCCAAACAATCCATTGCGTTGTTAAAAATAGCAACTGCCTATAATAGACTTACTAAAAATAATAAGTAATCAACTTAGACCCCCAAAACACCTTGTTAGCTCACGAGGGTCGCTATGATGAGCTAACTCAATCAACTGTAGAGACTAGCCAAAAACATCTTTGAAATTGCTTGTCCTCAAGCAATCCGGTATGAAACAAAAACCTCCACCGGGATCCCACAAAAAGCAAGTGATGTCTCCGTCCTCACTAAACCAACTGAATGCCAATGCCATCATCAAGACCCATAATATAACCGCAACATGGCACCGAATATCTGTGTTGATGATGTAAAAGTTGGAACATCACTAACTGGCAAATTCATAGGAGATCTCAACACACTCTCCTTCATTATGCCTACCCAATCATCCTGCAAACAATTCAACTTAGGCTCAGGCCAACTTTGTACCCGGTGCAAATCCTAAACACGAGTCAAATACCAAACTATAAACACTCATCACAATATAAACTCTATCATCAATATGATCATCTTCATCGACATCCTCATGCTGTTGTGATGACTCATCCTCAATCATATCAGTGTAAACCCACATACCACGATTTGTCGCTCCCTTTGGCCTTAACACACAAGTATGACCCCTAGAGAAAGGCCCCTTGCACCAAAAGCAAAGTTGACGCCTCTTCAAATCATTTCTAAAAGTGTCATCAGATCTCCCCACTGACTTGCCCTTGTCCTCAACAACTGGTGGGGACTCCTCATCATCAAGCGAGAGAACAGAAGATTTCGAAGCAACCTTACTTCAAGAAGAGAATTCCAAGTCACGTGCCTTCCTCATCGCTAATTGTAGAGAAGATGGGTCCAATGACTTCACCCATCCATAGAGTGGCTCAGTCAATCCCTCCATGAATAACATCACTCATTTGCGCTTTGTAATATCATAAACCATGACCAGAAGCCTCTGGAACGATGTAGCTCTCCAATCCACCAGATTGCTTCAGCTGAGCCAACTCACGAAATTACACCTCCAGATCCTTCCTATCAAATCTCTTGATCAGACGATCCATGAACTCTTGGTAGGAAGTGATCTGATCATGTTGCAAAGAAACTAACCCATGGTACCACTAGTCATGGCCAGCTTCGTCGAGATGCAACACTCCGAATCTGATAGCGTCTACTTCAGACATAGCCAAATATGCATCGAGCTTATGAATCCATGCTCGAGCTGTAATTTTCCTAGTACCTCAAAGTGCTCCAAAGTCATCTCACTGGCAACTTGTTGTAACTCATTCTGTCAAGGTCGGTGTCTCTTAGGTCTCGACCTCGCTTTGGAATGCTCTCATTTCTAAGTCAGGTTCCTATTAAAATTCAAATGATCTTTAATCGCTTGTGGTAAATCATCCCACTTCGTAAAGCGTGCCAACACATCATCAGCAAAAGGAGTGACCTCAGGCTCAATACTGACCACATCCATCTGAGGTCTTAGAAATGTGGGCCTTCATAGCCTATCATGAGCGTCGATATGTATGTCAGCTCTATTAGCAAATCCACCACGATCCTCAACCTGAACCCGATTTGCATCTTTGTACCCAACACCATCTCAATTTTTATCCTTGACTCGAGATCTATGAGAACCAACAGAAACATCTCGAACTCTCTCCTTACTCCGTCCTCGAGGAGGTGCTATCTGCTGCAGAGTATTAGATAATTGTTGGAGTACATCTGTCATTTGTTGTTTTTCGACTGCAATATTTCTAAATGCTTGCTGGGCATCTCTATCAACCTCAGCATCTGTGGGTTGTGGTCCAGCGCCACCAGAACCACCCAAGCTACCAAACTAAATCTCTAGTTCACCTTCCTTGGGCGGCGAATTACATCCCCTTCGGGTATAGTGCATACCTGGTACAAACCTGCTATCATTAGCCATGATATAGAAAATAACAAATCGAATACTAACTGCTCTTCGAACCAAGCACTAACCAAAGTAATAACTGAGCCCAATTCCTGTAGGCTGGCAAGAAACCGCTGTGATACCATTGTAAAGATCCGAACTGGCTTCCAACTTAATTATTGAACACAAGTTATTTTCTTTGCAATTCCAAATAGTTTATAATGTATTTTCTTTATTTTCAATGAAAATTAGAATCAACAAATTCGATAAGTTTTGAAAATATAATAAATTATAGGCAGATTAAACTTCTTCAACACTTTATTTCGCAAGTTCTTTGAAAGCATACATCAAAAATCATAAATATAGATATGGCACCTGGACTGCATTTATTCAATCAAACCGTATTTCATAGCATGCTTCCTTATTGATTACGGTGACTCCTCAATGCCCAGTCTTTGCAGATGATAACTGTCCCTCTAGTAGCCCACAACAATGATGAGCAGCTATATGGATTACGGCCAGTAGGGAGACCAATTGGAAGGTGTGACTCCTTTCCTTAACACGATTTGCTGGGTAATATCACAGGCCTTCAGCATAGACTCATGACTTTGTCAGCTGTCCCAACTCAGTGTAAGGGCTGTAATTTGGATCTGAACTTCCAAGAAATTGACGCCTAATCTCTTCAATATGATCAGCCCGTGTTACAACCTTGGCCGCAGGTATATATGGAACAGCAGACTCACAATATCAATTCCATACTCCTCAGCATCTTAGGTAGAAAAAAGTGAGTCTCCACACTTCCAGAATTTATCAAAACAAGATTCGCCAAGCCACAGTTAAACATAGTAGGAGAATTCAGCAAATATCGAATCCACTAAACTTCAGCAGTGGAATGAAAACAATTCTCAGCTATAGTGATGAACAGTAGAGAAGTTGGGCAAACTCAGCTATACCTCAGCAGCTAAATTGCAAAAGAAATTCCAAACCTTATACATCAGCAAGGGCATAAAGTTAAGAACCCAGGAAAAAGCGCAACGCTTGCAACCCCATTTGCAAAACCTTCACCAAGTGTTGTGCCCTATGAACCATTCATTAGAAAGCCCCTTAAGCTCATCAATTGATAAGTAGGAGATAATTTCCACAGCAAGTAAAATTGTGACATTGCTATCAGGATTTAACTGTGTGATTTTGAGTCAAACTCATTGACCCATGGATTCATGTTGAATCACTACTCATGAAACATGGGTCAATGAGTTTGACTCAAAATCACATAGTTAAATCCTGATATCAATATCACATGATACGTCTCTACTTAACTCAATCATCTTTTGACCCAGAATATAAATTGTATGAGTTTTTGATGAATCACTATAGCCAACGAAAAATTCCTTCTTTCCTGAGAGATCTAATTTAAATCTTTCATCTTTGGGAGCATGAACATAAATTGAACAACTAAAAACTCTGAGATGACTTACATCAGGTTTGGAACCAGAAAAGGCTTGTTTTGGAGTCATGTCATTTAGGACTTTGTGAGGACTTCTGTTTTGAAAATATATTGCTATTCTACAAGCCTTAGCCCAAAGAAAAATCTGCAATCCTTGATCATGAATCATGGCTTTGACAACCTAAACTATGGCCATATTTTTCCGTTCAGCAACACCATTCTGTTGCAGATTGTAGGGGACACAAAACTCCCTCTTAATTCTTGCCTCAACACGAGAATTGAAAAACTCATGAAATGTAGTCACCTCCATTATTAGATCTGAGTGTCTTGATTTTCTTCTCTGAAATGCTTTCAACTAAGGCTTTAAACTCCTTAAACTTAGATAAAAATTCATCAGATTCCTTGGATTTAATAAAGTAGATGCATGTCTTGTGAGAGAAATCATCAATAAGTGTGACATGATGCCAAAAATCAGTTAAGAAGGCTGAAGACATAGGCTCACACAAATAAGAATGAATCAGCTCTAACACATGCTTAGCCCTACACTCACTAGAATGAAAAGGACTCTTAGTGAATTTACCCAAGGCACAACCTTTGCAAATATTGTCATGGGCAGTGCTGAGATTAGGAAGACCTACAACCAGCTTATCCATAGAAGAAAGAGTTTTGAAGTTGAGGTGACCAAACCTTTTGTGCCATAACAAATTATTATCAGAATCATCATGTTTTAAAACTTGTACTTGATTAGCTGAAAGTTTGTAAAGACTTTCATGACGAACACCAATCACTTGGGCTGAACTATAATCAGAATTTTTCTTCCAAGCAATCACTTTTTCATCAGAGAAGGCAACATTAAATTCTTTATCCTCTAAAGCTGAAATGGAAATTAAATTCCTTTTGATCCCAGGGACAAATAAAACATTGCTAAGGTGTAAAGGGATGCCAGAATTTAATTTGAATGGTGTGTTACCAGCCCCTTTTATGAAGTAAGATGCATCATCACCAATGATAACTTGCAAGTGAGAATCCCTTTTTACTAGATTTGAGAGGTGTTACTTATATCTTGAAATATGATGAGAAGTGCCACTATCTATCAACCAGGTATTGCAATCAGCTGGAGCATTACGACACAAGGCTGAAATGAACATAAATCCTTCCGATTGATCATTAGAGTTCTTAGAAGAAGATGAATCTTTCACATCTGTGATAACCACTTGATGGTTTAGCCTTACTGTGCAATTTCTAGCAAAGTGACCAAACTTTTCACATCTGAAACATTTTACCTTGCATATGCCTCTTTTCCTTTAAAAATCAGAAGAAAAGGAGGAAGGACTCTTATCACCAAACTTCTTAAAGTTCCTCTTCCTCCCTCTTCGGCTGGAAGTATGTGTAGCAAGAACTTGATCTTCCACATTGTGAGATTTACGAGAATTTCCTTTGCCTCCAACTTATATTCCTCTTGAATGCAAGCTGATCTCAATTTATCAAACTTCGGTAGCTCATTTCTGCCACTAATGCCTTGTATGAATGATTCCCAAGAGTGTGGGAGACCATTCATGGCAAGCATGACAAGTTCTTTGTCATTAATGGGCTCTCCAATAACACTTAACTGATCCTTTAATTCAGAAAATTTCAGGAGAAATGAAACAATGGAATCTCCTCTATTCTTTTTGACATGGAGAAGTTGCATGGAAGAGCCAAAGCTCCGCGTGTGTTATTGATCTCATACATGTTGTGAAGATAATCATACATCTCCTTAGCAGACTTTAACTTAGAGATTGCTGGTACTAGATGGTCTTTTATAGAAGCAATAATGATTCTCTTTGCGAAGATTTTATTCTTTTTCCATGTTTTCTCGACATTATCAGTTGGCTCTGAAACCTCAGATTCCACATAATTAAGAAAATCATTTTCCTCAAGAATTAATAAGATTCTAGACTTCTAGGATATAAAATTTGAGGCTCCTTCCAACTTGTCTTCAACCTGAAGTCGAAGCACCATGATGAAGATTGTGGGCTGACAGTAAAGAGCGAGTGAAAGGTTTTGGTTCAAGCTTGAAGGCACAAACTTGGCTCTAATACCATGTTAAAATTGAACCAGATAGATTAAACCAAAGTAACGAGAATCGGAATCGTATCGGAATCGGCACGGCCGAATCGAATCGTGAATCGGGGGTGAATCGCCGGTGAATCGGCGATGAATCGGCAAATTTGAAAAAACCCTTTAAATGTAGAGATTTTAACTATTTAAGACTTATTTCATGCACCCTTTATTGAATATAACTTAAACACACTATAACATCATCAAATAGAAGTTGAAACTTAACATATATAAACATGGAAGTTTGTGTTTACCACATGGGGTAAAGAGTTTTTATAAGACAACTTCACATCCAACACCTACTCCAAGTGCTTCAAAGCATATCACCCCTCTCGAAAGGCTTGCTCTATTGTTCTCTCCACCACAGACACTCCATGCTTGCAACAGCTTCAGGTCTCATCAACTGGTGAGACTTCCCATGACTGATAACCGCAGCGACTGGGGGTCTAGGGGGCAACGCCCCCAGCGGGGTCGAGGGGCAGCGCCCCGGGTGCGCTCCCTGTCGCGATACAGGGCGGGGTCGAGGGGCAGCGCCCCCATCGCCAAAACCAAATTTGCACTCTGAAACCCACACAAAACTATATGGAACACAGTGTTTTTGTGATTTTCTTCTGATCCCACACTCTTTCTGGGAACCGCTGATGTTTTACTACCTGATTATGTCTTTCCCTTCCCTTGGGCATCATCCATTATGCATTCTAAACATTTTTTATTTGTAGTCGTTTTTTATTTTATTTTTATTTTTATAACCTATGGTTCTTCTTTTCTCTTCTCCTCTCTTCTAGTCATGCTTAACAATTAGAAGGTCCTTTAGGGTTATAACAAAGAGGAAAGGTAAAAAAGAAAGCAAAAAACATAAGTGATTTTTTTATTATTTCCAACTAAACATGCATGCTGTTGCCAGCCGATTTTTGGCGATTTCTAATGGCGATTCAGGCGATTTTTTGAGTGAATAGCCGATACATACGATTCAGGCGATTCACCCGATGAAATCGCTGATCACGATTTCCGACTCCAAAAAAATCGGGGTGCATGAATCTGATCGCTGAATCGGCGATTCACGCGATTTCAGCGTGATTCTCGTTACTCTGGATTAAACAATAAACTCTATACAAAGAATTACCCTGGGAAAAACCCTCTTCACAGAGGGAACCAACCCAACCCGCAAAAACCTGTAATTTTTATTATCAAATAAGCTTTTATAGAGCTCTAATTACAGAGTTATCAAGAATCCAAAAGGGATAGACTAAAACAAGACTATTGAATACACTCTATAACAATCGAGGCCTTGGAAGAACTCATGTAACTTTATTACAATTGCATAGGAATTCAAGAAATCTCAAAAAATGTTTTCAATCTTTAACAGATTGAAAATCGATACAATACTGCTCACATAGAGACAAATGAATTAAATTCAATCAGAGAACATCAAATGAAGAAATACAAGACAATTGAACTTGATGTCATGTTTTCTGAAGAATAGAAACCTTAGTCGAAAAGCATATCAATCATTATATATATTTTTCTCTAAGAAAAACATTTCAAGAAATATTACCGAGAGTTTTAGCGGAGCACTAATAAAAACTTCCAACCGTGATTCACAAGCATCATTGCATAACTGACAAGCATGTCCTTTCAAAGTCGTGATGATTAGAAGACAGATATTGCCACATCATCCTAGGTGCCCAATGACCATTTAGCTTCGCTCGACGCTCAACAAGTGAGACTAAAAGCACAATGACGGTTATTGCCGATGACCATAGTAACATGGGAACGTGTTCCCACCCTTTTCCCTTGATGCACCCAAAACGGGGATGCACCCGAGATGGGGGGACGACATTCCCGTGTCTCCAACTACACCACCATTGGGCTGCTGTCTCGTTGGGGAGGGAGGGACGTCCCTGTGTCCCCTGTGGGGACAAGGAGAGGGGAGTAAGTCCATTGATCCCTCTAGGGGACAACTGGGTGTATCCTATTCAACAAAAAATGTAGTTTGTTTAAAAAAATTAAACATGTTTTAATATTCTATTGGGTGTATTGAATATCATGTCTTGTTGGTCAATGTAATCATCTCTATGATGAGATACTCAAATTTTTGATATCTATGACTATTGTTCCCCCCTCTCCCCCCCTCCCCTCATCCCCAAATTGAGGCCCCTTTGTCCCCCCATTGCCCTGTCCCCCAAGGCAGTGTAACTATGTCGATTACTAAGCTTGCCATGTTATCGTACACACATGAAGTAGCTGATGTTGATTGTTATGCCAGTTTGGGAGCGCTGGTGAACAACCTTACACATGTCTGAAACTATTACCTGTAGACTTAATAATAATTGGAGTTCTTAACTGGTTGAGACATTAGACTTATGTATTCAAATACATAAAATAATTAAATCAAGTACTGAAATATGAATAATATCATTTAAATTCAAATCATTAATAATTAGCATTTCATATGAAGCTATTAGATATAACAATAGGAACAAGAACAATCTACAATAAATCCGGGGTGATTGCTCGACCATGGTTAAACATCCTTCCAATTTAATTAGAGTGATGTGTGCGTGTTCCCTTTTTTGAGATTCCACCCCCAACTTGCTACTTGTTTCATAAAGTACCCTAGCCAAACTGTTATTTGATGCCATTGACGTTTTGCAACTTTGAGTTTCCCCTACTATTTCTATCTTGATTTTGCTAATGTTGGAAAATCAAGACTATATCTTTCCTTCATTTGACACGGTTTAGATCACTCATGAGTTTAAGTGCAATGTGTTGTGAAGTTTTCACATCATCGCCCCAAAAATTTTGGGGACCCCCATTTTTAGATCGCCTAAGTGAATTTTTTAGGAATTGTCCAAAAGTTTTCAATTTGAAAATTTTACAGATTGGACACCTTCGGGCCAGGAGGGATGTGGTTGGATTTACTTTTTCACCCGGTCTTAACTTGATTTTCCGGAACATGTAATTTTATCCTTAGGCCAAACAAATTTCAAAGACAACATTTTTTTCGATGGTTAGAACAATATTTGGTAGGGCAAATTTGCAAAATTTTGCACTTAGACGGATTTTGGAAATTTGATATAATTGTATAGACTTGAACATTTTCAAAATGAAATTTTTTAGATTTAATTGTTTTGGAAAATTTTGAATTTTTCGGTGAAAAAGGAAATTTTTGATAGCAAAATTGAAATTGGAAAATTGATTTTGAATGCTAGAGAAAGGATTTATTTTGGTTAAAAAAATTAAAATTGCGTTGCAAAATTGAAAGTGGATTAAATTGCAAAATCTCATTAAAATTGGTTGAAATATTGCTTAGGAGATTTTTAAATGTTGATAGAAATTGGTAAATTAAAATTGAAAATCGATTTTAGCTTGCTAAATTCGATTTTAATGATATTTTAATTGCTAAAACATTTTTTAAATGAAAATTTTGGCATCTTCTAGGCTTTCTTTGTTTTATTTTGCAATTTTTAATCACAATTGGCAATTAAATGGGCTAATTTCACTTTGAGCTAAGTAATTTTAGCATGGCATTTAAATCTGGACCATTAATAAAGGGCTAATTTAATTTTGTTATCCTTTAGGGCAAGTCGGCCAGCTTGGAGAGACATGAAATTGTGGTATAAGAGGGGTTCCCCGCCTCTTATCTCCTCATTCCACCTTCCTCATCCTCATGTGTTGGGTATTTTTTCTTGAAGAGGCAATTTCCAGCCTAGGCGATTTTATTGTGGAGCAGATTTTCCTTGCTTGGCACCATTCTTCTTCTTCCAATTTGGGCAAATTTCTGCCCTAAGCGATTTGGGAGCAGATCTGAATATTTTCTCTTGCTTAGGCAATTTTTTGGAGGCCTGATTTTCTTGCCAAAGGCTGCGAATTTCTGCCCCAGATTTGGGTGATTTTATGTGGTAAAGGAGATACAGAATCCAAGGTCTGATTTTTGGTAAATATATGGGCAATTTCAAGGAGACAAAATTTTGATTTTGCCTAGGGCATCATTATTTGCAAGGAAAATTAAAATTTCGGAAACCTAATCTGAACTTGAAGAGGGCCCAGTTATTGGTAAAGACAAAATTAAGTTGCAATTCTATTCATTTTAGAAGTGAAGATTGTTAAAGGCGGATTCTATTCCTTGTTCTTGTTTGGTTTCGTTTCCCTTATATTTTTCTTGCATTCATCATCCACCACTTCATCATCCACCACTTCATCATCCTATTGATAGGTTGAAGTTTGGAGAGATAAGTGTAGATTTCATGATAGGACACTTGGCGATGTAGAAATAAGCTAGACCACCCTAGGTTGAAGTTGGGAGATATAAGTGTAGTCCATCCTAAGGTAACAAAGAGGCAGCAGAAAGAAGTGGTAGTCCCACCCCTAGGTTGAAGTTTGGAGAGATAAGTGTAGAGATAGGATTTGGAGAGGCAGAAATAAGTTAGATTCCATTGATAGAAAGAAGGTTGGAGATCGATAAGTGTAGTCCATATCATTTGGAATGAAGGGGCAGAAATAAGTATTTAGGATGGTAGATGTTAGTGCAAGCGAGAACCCAAAGGGAACAAATACCAAAAGGGACAAGGAAGACATGATGCCTAAGACTACATTTTTCTCGAAAGTGAGGCGAATAAGTGACACCAATATCGGTACAGTGAACATGATACATTTAAAAGACAGATTGAAGGAAGGGCAATCCCCCATGGCAAAGAACATCTAGAAAAGCGGAAGTGTACACGCGGTGGCCTTCCCTCCTACCTTGCCTTGTCTAGAATTGGTAATGGAGTGTGCATCCCGATTTGATATTGTTACCAAGTCCATCATTTTTGATGAAGGGAAGAGAGTTTTAGCCAACATTGGCAGACAAGTGGTCGAAAAAACATTTTATATCCCCCAGTACAAAGGCATGGCAGTGTTAATGATGGATCAGGTGGCCAAGTCATTTTAGGATAATCAAGAGGCTTTCTTCATTCACCTAAAGGAAAATTGGGTGCATGGAGGCAAGAAGGGAGTTACCAGATCATCAAGGCTCACCGTATCAAGTTTCAAATCAGAGTATGGCAATCTCATTGTGCTTTTCAGCCGGATCATGGGTTTAGCTCAAGGTATCCAATTCGAGAACTGGATGTATTATTTTATTGATGGAATTGAAAATGGAAAAAGAGGATTTGATTGGGCTAGGATTATAAGCGAGAATTCAGAATTGCAACTTAGGACCGTACAAAATCAAAAGCAATTCTATATGAGGTCTTATCTTTTCTATCTGATTGCAAGATTATATGAAAATCCTAGACTTAAGGCCTTAGGAGTAATTGGCAATGGGCCGGGGCAATGTTTGGTGCACGAGTGCTATCCACAGCTTCATTTGCACAACACCAAGGATTATAGATGTTTTGTGACGCCTTTTTCATGAAGACAATAAGGATATTACAAGGGACACCTGCTAAGAGGCTCTCATCAGAAGTAGAAACAAAAGTCAATAAGTATGGGAGTTGGTTCATCCAATTTTCGCAATTCAAATATATTAGAGTAGCAGGAAGCACAGTATGTCCCAAGAAACTTCCAAGGTACGCACTCGACAAGGTAGTTTTGATGAAGTTGGCTAGGCAACTTGAGCATTATAACAAAATGATAAAACTTAAAGGCGAGACAGGGATTACCTTCTCATTTGGAATTGGCAATGATAGTTGCTGCAATCCTGTCACCTTTGCAGCTGCGGAGAAAGAATTAGAGTGGTATCATCTATCATGGTATAGAGCAAGGCAAGGATTTGATCCTAATGGTCTTATCAAGGCATCTCATGGAAATACATTTAAACATATTCCTACTATAGAAGATTTTTGGGCCAATGCCCAGGATGACTTTCATGTGAGGAAGCTAGCTTTCTCAAGGTTGTCAGTGAGCATGATGAGGGCAATCAGATGGAGAGGTCTTGATATTCCCGATCAACTAGAAGATGTTGAAAATGTGCTGAGAAAAGATTATGATATAGTGGATGGAACGGAGTTGAATCCAGTGGATTGGGATGATCATCAGGATCCTTCCTTGGAGGTATTTACAAGGACAGTGGATCTACACACTGAGTCGTGGTATAATGAGAAGTTAAGGAAATTACAAAGTCAGAGGGTACGCCTTATTTATGAGAAGATGAAACCAAAGGAAGGTCCAACAGAATCAGTTGGACAGAAAGGTGAGGGCAGTAGCCAACAACAAAGAATAGTTAAGAACAGGAAGAGAAGTTTGGAGGTCGAGAAAAGTAAAGAACATCAGAAACCTCCAGCAAAGAGACAGAATGCAGAGCCATCAAGAGAGAGCATAATTGAGGCCAGATGCCAAGAAGATAATACGAGTGAACAAGGGGTTGCGGTAGAGGTGAACTCTGATTCAGAATCAAGTGGTTACTACGACAACACCAAGTACTCTCCTCTCGGAGAACCAACATGGAGAGGATGTGATAGTCACTAGTGAAGAAGAGGATCGGCCAATTGATCTTGAGGAAATGAGCCAGGCGCCTGAGGCCGTTGGCGATGCTTAGCTAGTTGAACCGAATCCAGATTTGGGGAGATGCACTGCACCACTATGGTTGAGGCAAATGCTTATGCCAAGGGGCGAGGTGGTGACTGTCCTAACAGTTGAAAACATCCAAGGATTAGTAGAAAAGGGTGATAGCAAGAACCAGAAACAAATTGCAAAAATGGTGGCAAAAGGTAATTAGGAGCAACAATGATGGTCATCGAAAAGTTTAGATTGCTATACCAACGGTTAACAAGGCATTGGATGAGATTGTAGCTCAGGAATATGAGATAGTTGAAATAACTTGGGAAGAATCACGGATGACATGGAATGTGAGGAGATCTAAGACGACATGGTTTCAATAAGAGAAAGGTTGAGGAAGGCAAATGAAAGGATTGTAAAGTTGGAGGCCGAGAACAAGTATTGGAGAGATTGCCAGCCTATCCAACAGTTGCACCAGGCAGCCCTTCCTCAAGATAGCAGGAGCAACATAGAAGAGATATCGGCTCAGCTGCGTGAAGTGAAGGATTGGATCCATGATACAATCCAAGATGGGCGAAATTTCTTGCCTTCCTTTGTCTCGACATTTAGGTCATTAGTGGCTATTAGAGATAGATTCAAAATATTTGAAGGTGAATGGAAGGATTTCCTTCTAGTCAAAGACTTAGCCATTCCCAGGCTACAAGCATTCATTGAGCTACCAGAGAAATATTTGGAAAGAGCCACGTTGGTAGATGAAGGAGGATTGAGTATGATGGAGTCTTGGTTTGTTGCCTTGACTATCAGATTGAGAATACTTGAAGAGGTACAGAACGAGATTGCACAGCACAACCCAGGCGTTGACACTTCCATTTCAACCATGATGAGTGATGTTGGGGCTGCGCTTGATTTTGAAGATATCAAAGAGGAGAACGTCAATGAGACAGAGTTTGGATCAAGATTGGATGAATTGGGGAAGGTTGCCATCAAGAAGAAACACTTGGGCACCCTTGCCTCCCTCAATACCTTTATTAGATATGTGAAAGAATATGAGAAGGATCATGAGAAAACACTGCAAGCAGCGAACAACATGATGAATTCAGCTGAGCTCAGGATGAAACATACACTTTGTCCTCCCATGAAGAAAGTCAACGGCAAGCTAGCCAAGTTCATTACTTTGGCTAATAAGATGAAAGAAAGGGGTAGAACTATATTAGAAGATCATTTGATGTAAGCCCAAGTGGCAAATTCTTCTTCTTCTTGGGTAGGATAGGTGTTTGATTCTGATTTTCTACCATTTTGGTGCCTTCTCATTGGTTGCCATTTTTTCTTTTTTTTTCATTGGTCCATTGATGAGGTGGCATCTTTTCATTGGCCGATGAGGTGGCAACCCTAATTAGGGTTTCTAGGATCCAATCTGGATCGTTGCTTTTGCCTCTTAATCTCTTCTGTTGGTTCTAATTTTGGCCTCTCTATTAGGCCATTTGCTCTCATTTGTCAAGGGTTGTAGAAAATTGTTGCTGAGATAATACCAAAGTTGCTTCTCTTTATCATTGTTGTGACTTGCATGGTGATTAAGAACATTTGGTGTTATTGCATGGTTTCTACTTCCAATAGTTAGAATTAGATTTCCTTTGAAGTTGCTTAAGTAGATTTTATTTCAAGAAGGTTGTTAAGTAAGAGTAGATGAATAGTTGCATGGTAATATTAGTGGATGTTTGATAGGGATCTATAACTAGGCCACTAGCACCCTAGCGGCTTGTTGGGAAGCCTTGCGTGGTAAACTAGTCCTTTTCCCTTGAATCATTACATCTATGAAGGTAGAGCCGTTGGTTAGCTTTCATTAGATTCGATCCCCGTCCATTTGCTAATCTTTCCATTCATAAGAGTAGGAGTAAATAGCAAGTAGTTGAGTAGTCGGATTTCATTCTAGAAAGTTAGGAAGGCATAAGTCATTTGAACACATAACCTCCATCACTACCACCATCAACATCATTTGGCACTCATACAAAAATCATCACCATCACCCCAAAATCCAAGTCATCCTTGAATGAACAACGTAAGGCTGCCTACGTGAGTACCAGCAAATCACATCGATAACTGAGTTAGTATCCATAGGTGTAAGGAACATTGGAGTTTTTCTCATGTCTTCATGAGTATTAACTTTTCAAGAGAGGAATTGAGTGTTTGATATCCCATATCAAGTGTTCAATTGCTATATGTTATGTAGTGGTACAAAACTGACATCAACACAATGCTGATGCATGTAGGATATTTGGCTTGCTATTCCTAGCTTTAGGTGACGATTCTATGTTGTCAAAACTGAATAGCAACCCATGCTTCTCAAAACCTTATGCAAATTTCAAATTAAACACGATATAGTTGTTAGAACTCACCGAACTAGATATTGTTTCTTATTATTATTGTTATGTGCTAGATATGTAAGTGTTTATATTACGGATATGGAAGTGCTTATATGCCAGTTATGGAAGTGTTAATATGCCAGATATGGAAGTGGTATTGTGACTTACCAAATATGGAAGTGATATTATCACTATAACTATTTACTAATGTCATGCAACAAATTCTATTAACAACAGAGGAACAATATTAAGCATGATACCAGAGCAAACATGACACATTCAATTGGTGGAATGTTACTTTATGGATTGTACCAAAGTCTTACACTAACATCCATACCCACATTCCCCCAACCTTCACTTGTTCCCAACTCCATACAAATAGACTTGACATCGTTGGTTAAGTCTCCAACCATCACCAAATGATGAAACAATTAACTCCCCTTCGAAATGATATTTTATTACATTAACTAACAAAAGTCTTCTTTAACTATTCCTGCCATAATTGCTGCCTACAATTATTCCCCCTCTTTTTCTCTCTGGTTAAGATATGTTCAAGAGATTCAAATTGGAAATGGTGCCTTAAATACAATTCGTGAAGACTCAATCATTGATCTACTTTAGAAGCCGTGGTAAATGCAAGTATTGTCCAGATCCTTCATTTTCAGTATTCTAATGGAGTTTGATAAGAGCTTTGATACATTAAACTATGCTCAGAATTGAATGAACATTTCAGCTAAAGATGAATCTGAAATGACAAAGCTCTTTCTTATGAGAAATATTGGTTCCTCATCGATCAACCCAATAAGCTCACTTTCTAAACTTTCCAAGTCTCAAAGATTTTTGTCTTTACAACTGCCTATCACTCTAAAATCACTCTTAATTCTCGATGACCAACTAGTGACAAGAAACCCAAATACTACTTTAAACACACTCGACCACTAGATACTCGACGCACACCACAATCTTTAGAAGACATAACCTTACGTAGTTTGCTTGAATATGCAATTTGGCAGACAACAACATTCACACTCACTTAAGCTTGAATGTAATCCTCGACTCTTTCCAAAGTGGAGTACATACACTTACAAACCCCATTATAATCTTACTTGCCAACGTCTAGTTGATCAACACGATCTAGAAAAATCTCTTCCTACTGTAGATCTGTTGTAATGGAGAGTTGTAACTTCCTCCGTCTCTTGTTCCAATGAGAAGTATACACCAGACGGTTCCTCTATCTCTTACGATACATTGTCACTTCTTGCATTTTAATTTTGTGTTACAAGAGCTGCACACCTGCATTTCAAACTACCAATTTGGAATGCCCAAGGTTGTTCAAACACCATACCTTCATAGACATTACTCATTGCATCGTAATAACCACACACATATTGACCAGTCTATTGCCTTTTGAGGAACTCCCATTGCAAGTTCTGATACTGTGAATATTTTACAGGCGCCGATTAGACTCTAGCTCTTTGTATTGCACAGGAGAGATTCAATTCACTTGTAACAAAAACTCTCAAAAATGTGAAATGGCTTCAGCATTGCTAGATTCTTGTTCCCAAAATTAAAACAACAATTTTGGCATTATTACAAGCTCTAGATAAGAAGTTGAAGTTGGTTCAACCTTTTTCTATCCGATTCATTATTGTGTAATGCCTCACCCGGAGATCTTTGGAACAAGGATTCAATGCAAGCCAAGTAATTTTTTTTCAAGTATGAATGCACATGACAACATCACACAAGGATCACAAAGATTGCAATGGAAGACTTAGCCATAATCCCTACAACCAATGAATCTCCAAATGCCACTACCTAACTAACATGACCAAATTGAAGAATGAAAGCCACAGATGACATCAGTACACAAAATCTTTGATCCATCGAACCATGGAACCACTAGCATTCCTAAAGGGTACTCAAAAGTCCAAATTGCATTCTCCAAAAAACAGTAGAGATGCCCCCTGTTTTTCGCACAAGAGAATAACAATCGACAGTCTTGCACGAGGAAGTACCTCTTCGCGTGAGAAAGTACACTGAGCCACACGAGGAAACACCATCTCATGTGAGGACATGCTTGACCTAGTAGCCAAAACACCCAAAACTGGTGTGGGGTTTCGTGCGAGAATGCACCATAAGCCGTGCAAGGAGACCAAGCACACCACGCAAACATTTTCATTCTCACGTGAGAAAGTACAATTTCACACGAGGATACAAATCAACAAGCTAGAAAACATAATGGGAAAAAGCTAGGAAATGAATTTCCTCCACATCGTGGAATATTGGATCCACAAATCGAGGCTTAGACACTTGAATACCATAATTGCAAGGCGGAACTCCATCCAACCATCTGAATACATAGTAGTAAAAGAATGTACTGAAAGTAACATCGTAGTATATAGAAGCAACATTGCAATGTACAAGAATAACAAAACTCATGTGCGGTTCCTCCCAACTATAATAGCATCATGAGACCTCGAAGGTCCTAGCCATCCCCCACGCGTAACATTCCAAACTCCTGACCAAATCATCGGAGCTATCTTATGAGGACGTCACTACTAAAATGTACTACATCATAAGAATAAGAAAATCTGTAACAAGTGGATTTTCATAACCAAATAAAAATGATCTAAAAAGAGTTTTCCTCAACTATATATTGAATTCCTTTTCATGAGACATTAACTGCTTTTAACTACCAACGATTAATTGAGATAACAAAGCTCAACTGAAATAACTATAACAATGATCAATTGAAATAACTGAAATAACTATAACAATGATCAACTGAAATAATTGTAACAATGATCAACTATAATAACTATAATAATGATTAACTGAAATAACTATGATAACGTTCAATTGTAATAACTATAATAATGATTTACTATCTTTTTATGCATATAAGTAAATGCATAACATGAAAAAGAAAGAACATACGAGAAATATCCGGTGTGTTTTTAATTGGTTGTGCAAGCCTCGACTTTCGGTAAGAGGAGAAGCATTGACTTAGGCTTAATCTCCCATCCTCGGACCATATTTATCCCCACACAATCTAATGAATAGAAAGACCCTCTCTACCCTGGGATCAGGCTTGGGATACTTTTAGTCCAGCCATCTGAGCATTCCGGTGTTTACAATGTTCGCACAGTTATGGATGGATATGTCTAAATAACTGGCTCTACTGACATCAAGTGATCATAGTTGGAAAATATGCCTTAAACGACCTTGGCCAAGGTTTTTTGATGGGTTCAATGACCCAACCAACACCGCTCGACTTGACAACAGGGGAACAATAGTATAAACAAGCATGAGCTATTAAATGAATTTAATTTAAAATTGTTTTGTCATATTTGACTTTTATTTCTATGTTATTGCAAATTCATCTCACCTCTTCACCTTTTCTCTGGCTATATAGCCGGTGAGTCCCAGGTGCTCGAATCTTAGAGCAAACGACTTTGTCTATTGATCCTCAACTGATATAAGAATATTATATACTTCCAGCTCATCACAATCTATGATTCTGAGAAATGTAATCTTTAAGGCCTGCAGAGTAAATATCATTTGATTTTGACTTTCAATGGTATAAATATGATATCATGTCATGGATACTTGGCTTTTAATCATCATAAATGGCTCTGTTCTAAAGAGGGTCTAACCAATGATAATTAAGCAAAGATGATTTGCATCATAGTTTTGAAAACTGTATCTTACTGCTATCATAATCAGAATACATCAATATCAGATAACAAAACACATTGCAATACTTGGAATATAACCTGGTAAAATCTGGAATGAAATGGAGTCTTGCTAAATGCTATCAATCAGCCCACTCTTCACGGAAGAAATCTTTAAACTTAATCCCAGTGTGATTGTTAGTCATGTCTTCAGCAAATTATCAATGGAAAATCGTGGAAGGAATATGCAATGATTAACAATGGTAAATTGCAAAAATATCGTGCAATATCTGCAGATGTATTCGTAATATAGAAAGAAGTCGGGTACTATAAAGAAGAAGTCAGGTGGTATAAAGAAGAAGTTGGGTGATATGTTTTATGCCTTCCAACTCTCTTGACTTCATAATATAAGGAGGTATCAAAGTCTCTTTGGCTTCCAAGAAGACGTAACTCATAAAGAAGAGACTTGGCTCTTGGTCGCTAATAAAATATGCCAAATGTTCATTTCAGTTTTAGCAAGAAGAAATGAATAAATATGGAAAAAGATTTGAAGTTTATAATCGAGGATAATTATAATTTATAACTATCTATTTGCATGTAGATATACTTATAAGGTGGCATCATATTATTTATAAAATAATATTATGGTGTCACTTCATTCCTATATCTATGCGCACGTACATAGGTATACATTATAATGATGTGGTGGAAAAATCAATCAAAAATCATTTGAGGTAAGAATTATTTTTAATTAAAATAATTAATGTTTTAAATGTTTATTTAATAGCTCATGTGGGTCCACCAATTGTATCATGATGTTCAAGTTGCTAGGTCCTTACCAAGACAATTAAAGGTCATACTTGTCAACTTGATAATTGGACTAAGCTAGTATCTCATTCCGTTGATCTCGTTTAACAATGCTTCTCCCCTTCATCTTCTCTTGCAATCACCCATGCAATATTTCCACGATAATTGCAAATTCCATAATAATTCCATAATAGCATTCAATATAGATAAAGAATTTAATTATTAACCATAATTCCAAGATCAAGCAACTAATATAACAAATAATGGATAACAATCATCTTCATTAAACAGTTAACATAATGAATACAACAGATATATTTAACTACCTTGTTCACATGATTATGAAAGAAAATCCGTTCCATCTAACGGCTATAAATAAATTTAAAAATTAGGTCAAAATTTGGGATGTAACAAAATCTAACATGCTAAAGGTAAAGCATTAGATATTCTAATAAATCAACCACATCATCTATCATATGCTAAACATCATACGGATAGGAAATTTAACATGCTAAACCAACAAGCAATAGATTCTCCAACTAAGCAATTCACATCATCTAATCATATGCTAAACATCATAAAATAGGAATGCGTCAAATAAACTAACATCATCTAAACATGATATCCAAACATTCCAGTGAAAGCATACATCACAAGAAAGCATACTTTAGAACCTGAAGTACCAAGTGAAAACATCCAACAACAGTTGTACCAGGACAACAGACCGTCTCTGTACACCGGTCCCTCGCAGTGGTGAAGGTAGCTACGCCTCCCAACCACGTGAAACCCATAAGTCCACTCCCGCCATGTTGATGGAGATAATGATCCAACCACAAACACATAAAGCACAACGTCCGTGGCTAACCCTCATGCCAGACAATAATGATGACTGAAACCAAGATCATGAGACAATGCAAGTACTACAGGCCCTGATCAAACACTCAGTGGGTTACTATGTAGGGGTTGACATCATGGAGAGTTGTTTGGCATTGAAAAGTCCAAGCTTGGATTGTGCAGTTCAACTCCTTAACAGAAGGCTCTCACACAACATTTTATTATCTTAAGTTTTATTACCAACCCAATATTTTATTTAGTTATCACTTATTTAAGACTTCCTCTGCCAACCCTCTTAGCACAATGATCACCAGACCGCAAGATAGAAGCCCCCTCCATATGCTACCCTACCTTATCCATGCTCATCCAACGATGAGTGCCCATTGGCATGCAGATTCTCAATCGAACCCCAATGATCGTAACTCCCGAAAGCACCACGGAAGATCGGGCCTCGCAAGTCACCCGACAAATGCATGTGTATGTGCTCGTGTGTGGTGCACCACCATCACGAAGATCATAACACAAGGACTAGATGAGAACACAATGCAAATAAAAGACTCAACCGAAAACAGACTCAGGAGGATGGATTCTACACGAATCCCAAGAAACAATAAAACCATGCAACATAAACTCACTCAACCGGCCTCAATCTAAGAGTATGGATTCTACATGAATCCCAATGATGCAACAAACCAAACATTATGAACTCACTCAACTGGCCTCAATCCGAGAGGATTGATTCTACATGATTCCTAATGTCCATGAAACAATAACAAGGATCCAAAAGAAACCATAACACCACATATAGAATCACTCAACTGAACACAAGATCGGGAGTACAGATGTGACACACATCCCAATGCAAACAAAAGATGCAATAAAGGTTTGATTGACATCCTATGGATAATCCAAGTCCACGACCAACATTATGCCAAGAAAACTCGAGAAAATTGGGCAACACACAAATTGAGGTAAAAACCTCAAAACTCAAAAATTTCAAAATGAAAACCCATTTGGTCTTAAAGCACAAAAGCCATAAAAATCCAATAAATTTTGGGTTTGGAGCCCGTATGCAAAAATGACCAGCATAACAGTGCAAAACCCCAAACCCTCATCCTAGAAAACAAAGAAATGCTCATACGCCCCCAACCGGTTAGAACTAGCATACAGAAATGGAGGGGAACACTAGTTCTTAGCCTCTTAACAAACGTCTACCAAAAATAGAAGTAGAAACGGAGCTGAAACAATAAAACGAGAGAGCCCTACCTCACAACCAAAAGGGCAAAACGAGAATCTGAACCATTAAAAAAATGTCTCGTCGAAGTAGCCAAAAATTGCGGCAAATCCAAAGCCTCCTTGAACTGGATCCAACGAGACCGATCTCGCGACGACCCCATGGCTGTAGCTCCCACAATGATCAAAACAGTAATTTCTCATGAAGAGGATTTTGGGTTTTACTCTAAAACTTTCTAATTCAAAAGTGAGAAGTGAGGAATTTAATTCCTTTTTGGATAGTGAATAATCGATTAGGGTAAATAACTAGCTAACCTAGTTAAACCCCAAATCAACCCAAATGATAGCAGACTATTCCAGGTAATTGGAATTCATCTATGGCAAAGCTGCCAGAAATTAAAATTAAATAAAATAAAGCCTGAAAACCCCAAAAATCATAGAATTTCCTTATTAACTTTTGCGACAAATGCGAATCTCTAAATGCATAGACATGGTCACGGGTCTAATCACATAATGCAAATGAGTCTAGATTTAATCAAATCATCGGAAGCTTTAATTTAAATAATTAAAAAGATACGTCGACCATACAGGGACAACATTGGTAAAATATGAATAGTTGAATCACTAACTCCATGTGCCATTACTAGGGATATATATCCTGCACACTAAAACACATGATCAAGTGCAATTGCATATAATAACATAGCCGAAGCAATAAATGCATTAAATAATCCAATTTGACCATTTATTCAATTCTACTGAAATAATCTATTTACATCACTCATTTTTGCATAAAGCATAACAAAATAGGAATGAAGTAAATAACCATAGCATTAAATCCACATCCAACATAATCAGAGATATGTCCAAATACCGGATAACCAAATATCCTCATAAAACATACTATCATCTCAAAGAAAGCATCATCATGCAGATATGATCAATTGAACAACATAGTAATCTAACATGGACAATTCATTTCTAATTATTTAAGCATTTAATAATGGTTGTTAAAACAACATGAAAAGGCACTTAAAACACATAAGCGAACATGGTCATATACATGACTAACCATTGCTATAGGAACCTAGTCCAGTGTAGTAGGGTAATAATACACAGTGCGATCTTTGCACACATCTCAAGGTAATCACAGAACAACATCATGATACCACATCGATCCTAGTAACCACTGGCACAAACCTTAGTGAACCATCTAACACATCATAATCTCATAAATCAGCCATAAGCATAATCAAAGCAACTAATATAGTAACATAATTCAAATCACCTCAAGGGTGTGGACCACTCTTGGTCCCAATCATGATCACTCACCAAGCAAGATCATCAAGGTTGCATCCATCGGGTGACTTACATAAATCAAATGGGAGAGGCACTACATGTTGACTCAAATTGTCGTAAATATTTAAGCCCATACTTTAGAATAATCGTTGCTTGTATTTTTCCCAACGAAAATATGTATATAATTGATATTGGACAGGTAAAAATATAATGGGGCCCCACTTGAATATTGAACTGAAACTTTAAAACTCAAATAAATATTGATCCTTAAAAAGAAATCTTATATTGGTAATAAATAATGAATCGATGAATTTTTCTCCCAAACTTAGGAAAGCGACTATTCTTCTACAGTCCATACAATAGAAAAACAAACAATAGTATTTTTCTTATTTGTAATTGTCTGTCCTCTCATTGCCAGTTGTCTCCTTCCTTTAGGTTATTGTAGATGCCAAAATAATCATTGTCTGACAAATTATTCTCACATGTTAATATGAGAATCAGCACAATACCATAATGTTAAATTAATTCCGCAAAATGTGCTTGGTCTCACTTGATAAACGCCTCCAATATGGCCCGACTTCGCTCAACAATTCCTTCTTGTCATTTTCAACCTTCCACTTCTGTTGCAGCAGTGACTATGTATAGGACATGTTAGTTTGTGTAATGCCGGTTTACCTTCTGGTTTGGGGGGGGGGGGGGGAGGGTGTTGGACTAAGGCCTCGATTTCTTCTACCTCTTGAATGCAATTTTGGATGCTGATAAGATGTGTAAGAGTCAGCTTCTTGGCAAATTGAATAATTCCAGTTCTTTTTCGGTAACATAAGAAGGTAGAGATCATATGATGTTGCAGAATCTCTCAAGCTTTAGGCGGCACTGTATTTTAGTTTCCCTTTCACTACTTGTAATGGTAATCATGACCCACCAATACAATAAACTGACTTTACTCTATTTCCTTTAATTCCCGTTTAGGCAGCGACTCTTCTTAATATATGTTGTGAAAAATCGATAACTTCAAGTTCTTTGTCACACATTATACCCTACAACAGACTTAGATGAAGTCTCTCTCCACCAGCGCAACAATATTGCTCCAAACTCTGTAGTACCATTCTCAAACTCATGTCCCATATGCCTATGCCTCCATAAGACTTAGTATCCTGGAAAGATTATCTTCTCAAATTAGATTAAAATTTTCGCAGAGCTGTAGCATTGTGGATTTATGATTTTTCTATAAATAATCTGAATGCAATATGCACAGCCATCACAATGATACTTCTTGTGAATTTGTTTCTGAAAACAAACCCCCTTCTGTTAAAACCTTCTGAATTTTTTTTGAATAACCTTCACAAGATGGTAGGATTGATCCTCTGATACCACTATAATAGTCTACTGGATATTTTTCCCCAATTTCTTCACAAATATTTTCCAGACATATGAAAGAAAATTTATGGAATAATAACCATTAATACTAACCAGCAAAAAGCTCACATAAATAGTTTAGAATATGTTATTGCATTATACATCAGCAATACAATAACAAACACCAAATCTCCAATCTTAAAACAGTGACAACTGTTAGATTGGAAAACTTCAAAATGCACCTGAACTTCAAGTGTGAACTTTGATGTGAATTCACCACGGTTAATGTTGAACTGTGTTTGCATTCGATTCACCACGAGAAGCCTGAAGGGGTTGCATCCTTAGATTCTGAAAACTGAAACCGAATCTTCGACTTTCTCAAAGTAAAAATTGAAAACAATCCAAAATCCAAAACATTCTGAAAATGAACTGCCTTCCCTTTTTTAATACTCAAAATTGTGTCCCTTCAACATCTTTTCCCGTCTTTTTGTCTTGTTCCTCTTTTTTCAGTTTTAGCCCACTTTATAATATTAAATTGACCTTTTCATAAAATCATAGTATGCTCTCATTAGCCAATTTTAACATTACATGAATATGTGCTTAAATTTCGTAATGTCCTAAAAACGGGACATTACAAATGTTTTTGGTAGTTTCTTTACCCATGTCTTGTTGTTTCCCTTATTGATTGGTCATTGACCTTTCTTGTTTTTCTTATTGATTGGTCACTGCCATTTCTTGTTTTTCTTAGCTTCAGTCTATCAGCTTTATCATTTTAAACCTTGGTTGGTGTAACATGTTGAAACTAGAGCCTAGAAATCAAAGATAATCACTAGCAATAAAAAGAGACAAAATTGAAACAAAGAACACCAGAAATATCTTGGGAAACCCTTTGAGAATGAAGGGAAAACCCCAGCCGCACAACACAAAAATATCTTTATTGATAATGAAAATGTTCAAGTGTACAATATCCTTTGAATGATGCAAATATATAACAATAGGAGACTCTTCACAGGTCTCTTGAGATTCCTATAACTCTTATAATTAATTATGACTCTTCGAATATTCATGCCTCAATGCATGAGAATGACACATGTCATTTACATTTATAATTACAAATTAAACTTAAGTGTCCTTTTCAGCTCAACGTAACAATAACGGTAATAATGTTCAAATTTTCAGAGATAAAGATCTCTATCGCAGCTACCATCTTCAACACTCCCTCTTAGCCAGAGAGATATCTTTAGCTGAACAATCACACAAGACTGCAACCAAAATGTTAATGATAAAATCTCATCTCATATATCCTATGAAACATGAAACAATCAATCATATTTATGGAATCACTCAACATGAAAACCTGTAACAATCAATCATATTCATGGAATCACTCAACATGAAAAGATTTAGTAAGACCCACAGCTAAACCTTTATTTACGAACTCTCTCAATGTGAACTGTCATGGAATCTCTCAACATGACATCCAACTCTCATCACGAAATCTCTCAACGTGATGACATCATGGACTCTCTCAACATGATGTTCACTATCGCATAGTGAAAGAGTTATGATAGCTGATCTTACAATCTCATTTATTCACACACGAATAAAATAGACAATAACAAACTAAGACTTGATTCCATTTAAGTCTCAAGTTTTATAAATACCACAAGCATCACAAGCATATGAGAGAATTAAGGGACTTCCATAAGCACTCCCTCTTAATTATGAAGCCTCCCTCTGAAGCTAAAATCTCCCTCTGGAGCTATAATCCTTATCTTGTTGCATCCTGCAATCAAGTAAGATTATTAAAATCAACTATCAATGCTAAACATAATCTATAACCATAAATACTCATATCTTTGAGGTCTAATTTCAATAAACACACATACACAAAGAGGTTCAGAATGAGACTTATCTCTTCAACTCCATGCAATACTATTTAACAACAAAGTCTCACTTTGTAGCTAAAGAATGCAATCAAAAGGTCGACTTGACACAATCTTGCATGAGATAAAGACCAATGTACACCCATGGTGGCCATGTATAAGATCAAGCTTTCCTAAACCATCCAACAAATTGTTGATCCTCCTCCAAAAACCAGAGTGAAATTTATCTACAATCTTCAGATAAAAGAGCTTTACACAAAGATACTCATAAACTATTCGTCAATATTTTATCAAAATCTGAAAACTGTAAGCAAATATCACAAAAAAAAAAAAGCCAGAAACTTCCCTCTGAATGTGATTGTGAATACACATTCTCAAAGATCCTATAGCATCCATTTGCAACCAAGAGAGATTAGTAAGATAATCTTGTCATAAACTTTCCAAATCTAACCATTTCATATATGACAATATAGTAGATGACTTTAGATAGGAAGATAACATAGAAAATACTTAGCTTCCTTTTTCATTGAAAGTTACGCAAATCTCTCCATATGTAGCATTGCATACAACTAATCATCACCATCGATAGTAAAATGACTAATTTCTATAACCGTAGAAACCAGGCTTGCCTAGAAACATGCAGAAAATTAATATCACCTATATAATTCCTTAAAAAAAAAACAAAAGAGAGGGCACTGAACAAAAGAAATGATAAGTAAATTTTGACAGTTACATACACATCCTTCGATCTTGGTAAAAGTAAAGAAAGATAACAGAAAAAACGTATCTGATTAGTGCCACGAGGCAGAAGATGTGAGTGCATGTTATCATAAGATTTGTTTCCTTTCAAACTTGTAAAATGAACGTAATATTCCATCCCTGATCGTATCGAGAAAAAGAATTTCTTTGATAATCCAATTAGACCCCCACCATTGTGAAAGTCTCAACCGCAGCAGAAGAGACGATAAAGAGGGATTTCGACCCAACAGAAGATCTGCACTTTGCAACTTTCTTGAACTGCGTCTTCATCCACCCATGATATATATATGAGGCACAAGAATGACTTGTAGTAACTAATGCCTTTACACAGGATTAAATACTCAGGGAGAAACAAATGAAAGTTTGCACATTGAGATCTACCTTGACAAAACCACTGATTCTATTAATCGCTCGAAACTTTGCATGCATAGCAATGAAGACATGCACTCGATGAAAAGCAAAGAAATATAGCCAGACCGTTGAAAGATTTAAACACAGGAAGAGTATGAAGATGCATAAAAGGCATATACAAATCGTGAAGATACTTTCCTGAATCGAATCCTGCCTAGGGTGATATTCATCTCCATCTTCTCTGTCTAGGGGAAAATCCAACCAAGTTCCGGGATGCTGTGACACATCAGCTACAAAGCCAAGAACTTCTTTAGGCAAACCCACAACTCTATCTTCATCCTCGTTCAATTTCCCCAAATTCGAACTCAGAAAGCTCGACGCAAGCCTAGAAATTTCATTGATCGAAAAATTCACAAACTTGGGAGACTCACTAATTTTATCCTCTGATTCAAATTGAGATTCATCTTGATCTGTTGTGAGGCTCTGAATGACAGAGGAGATATGCGAGAAGCTTGTGTTGAATCTCCCAGGGATATCGGTTTGAAAACGATCAGGGACATCATTTTCTTCGGGTGAAGGGTCTTCAGTGACTTTGACGGAGGGAGGCGGCACTATGAAATGGGGGATGCCCCAGAATTGGCGTTTGAGGGTATTTGATAACTCTGAATGGTCTTCCTTCACTCCACTGCCTGTAGATGTAGGGTTTTCTCCTTTAACCTCACGTGCGTCCTCCCCATCGCTGCGACTTTGCTCGATTTTCCCTTGAAATGGAGCAGCGAGGGATCAAACCAGCCACGACATTAGAAAACGAAATCTCACTTCTTTTGATTCTCTTCAGCAATAAGCACGACAGAAGGCGTGATACTTATTTATTTTTATTTATTTTCTTGAGGATTTGCCTCTCGAATAAAAAATATTAAACACGATCTCTATTATGAGACAGGTGGAAAGGAAATGGAGGCCTTAATTGACTAAAGAGGAAGACAAATCAATCCGATGAGAACAAAGGTAAGAATACTTGAACATAATGACTCGAAGACAACCGCATAAAAGTTAATGAAGGTGAAGCGGTACAAAACATTCGATAAAAAATAAATATCATGAGATCCATTTAGAAATAAATTTAAAAAATTGTGATCATCACAAATAGACAGTCTATATAAAATTTAACATTTCTATATAGAGGATATCATGGCTCTGATACCATGTTGAAACTAGAGCCCAGAAATCAAAGATAATCACCAGCAATAAAAAGAGACAAAACTGAAACAAAGAACACCAGAAATATCTTGGGAAACCCTTCGAGAATGAAGGGAAAAACCCAGCCACACAACACAAAAATATATTGATAATGAAAATATTCAAGTGTACAATATCCTTTGCATGATGCAAATATATAACAATAGGAGACTCTTCACATGATAACCGAAAGGTCTCTTGAGATTCCTCTAACTCCTATAATTAATTATGACTCTTCGAATATTCATGCCTCAATGCATGAGAATGACACATGTCATTTACATTTATAATTTCAAATTAAACTTAAGTGTCCTTTTCAGCTGAACGTAACAATAACGGTAATAAAGTTCAAATTTTTAGAGATAAAGATCTCTATCGCAGCTACCATCTTCAACATAACAAATGGTTTTTCACAACCAATCTAAGACATTTAAAGCTAACAATCCCCAACGATCATAAAAGTAACTGATTCCATTTCACATGACAATGACTTTTTTAACAACAACAGAAGGTAACTGTTATTTCATGGTCAGCTGAAAATAATAGAATAACGACTATCTATCATGAGAATAAACATAAATATATTCAATGTAAACAATTTAACCATTCCTAACTGTAATCATGTTCAATTGAAAATAGAGTAACGACTATCTATCTGAACTGTTATCATGCTTAACTGTTTATATACATATTCCTATTCAATTTATGTGACAATTAACTATTTCAACTGAAATAAAATGACTATCTAACATGTACGTTGTTACCTAGGGTTTTGAAACCCTAAGTATTTCTCTCCCACTCAACTAAAGGAAAATGAAAGCTTTTTAAATTAATAATTTATTAATTATTTTGCTCTATATAATATATAATTCCTAAAAGAATTAAATATTAATATATTTAAATGCAAAATAATTAAATGTCAAATTAATTTAAAAAGAACATTAACCTCTCACATAATTAATTCTTTAGAATTAATTATCATAATGTGAAAAGAAATACATCAGGCGAAGTTGACAAGAGTGGATTAAGGAATATAAAATAATTAATTCTTAATAGAATTGATTATTATTATAGTGTGCATAAAGGTTTGTGAAATTAAAGTGGGAGATATAACAAAAGAATGTAAATAATTAATTCTTTAATGGAATTAATTATCATAGTAATGTACCCGGGAAGTTAAAAGAAGAGTTCGGTAAGAAGTTGGGAAGTTGCCAAACTTCTTGGCAAAAATTATTTAAGGGTTGAAAAAGAATTGTAAAGGGTTCTTCTTTTTCCGATCTACAAGTTCTATAGCTGCTATAGTAAAAGGGAGTTATAGTTTGTAATATGGAGGGGAGAGTTGTTTTATTTTTCTGCAGATTGATTGTAATAGAAGGACAGAATAAATCTATTGTTTTTTTGTCATGTCTCTGAAATGAAGAGGAATATATATGTATTTGATCTTGTCGTCTGTACATTTATATTTTTGGTTTTGAAGAATATTGTGTTCTATATTTCCTTTTTCAGATACTGTCTTTTATTACTACATTGAATGTGATGTATGTAATCTTGCAATTGTGTACTCACATTTTTGCATAAACATATTTTTAGCTTTCTTTGTCTCCCTTCTGTAATCCGAAAGACTGGTTAAGTAGTCTTGTGGTTGCTTATTTGTCTTTCTCTTTCTATCTAGTTTTAAATCTTGAAATCGCATTCATTTCATGTCTATGGATGGATGTTAGAAAACCCTTCGTGTCTTCAGGTTAAAGACATAATTAGTTTGTCGAATTCATTGTATATCTTTTATGAGGGAGCTGTACCTCTTAATTTAGAGGATAGTTATCAATCAATGATAACTGATGCAACTAGTAGTACGTTTTGTCCTTCTTGTCGGGTGTATTGAGTCATGTTTTCGTAATTCTTGTTGAAGGGCAAAACTGTTTACTAACAGTTTTTGGCGATTCCGCTGGGGAAAGAAAGCAAGTTCTAGTGCTTTTCTTTTCTTGGAAATCTGAAGGTACCTCCCTGAGGATGGAGGTTGGTGACTCTAATTGATTGTGGCGAAAGAATTTTGGGATTATGGCTTTGGTTGCAGCCCAGCCATGGGGGGCTTAGATTGGGCCGTTTTCTTTATCTCAATACTCAGCCTTACCTAAGAATTCATTAGGATATCTCCCGAAGTATTCTGGTGATGCAAATCAAGACCCTAATGATCACATTAAAGCAATTACAGTTGCTTGCGGGATTCTTGGTGTGCAAGAGGAGAATGTCTTTGTTAGATTATTTGTTGGAAGCCTCATTGGAAGTGCAGCAGATTGGTTCCAGAATTTGCCGGACGGTTGCATCACCTGTTGGAATGACCTTGAGGTGAAATTTCTTTAGAGGTTTATGCCTGCACTTGATGTAGCTAAATTGTTATTTAATTTCTTTCAAATGAAGTTGGAAAAAGGGGAAGTCATGAGAGATTTGATTGATAGATTCAATAGAATTGTTGGTAAGATACCTCTAACCAGCCAACCAACTGAAAACAATCAGTTGTGTGTTTTCATTGCTGCCATGCAAACATAAATTAAATTCTTGCTTCTTCGTTTGAAAGTGCAAACATTGCAAGATGCACAAAGGGAGGCTATTAGTTTAGATGATGACATGTTTCTAAGTAGAATGAAGTGTGAAGAAGTTTCCCAGGCATAAATTTGTCTCTATGAGCACTAACAACATCTGAAGATAAAGCCTAAACAAAAAAGGCCTATTCTCAAAGGAGTAAAACCAACGCCTACTGTTTCGTTTTGTTAGAATCTAACGGTCTTTAATGATGAAGATTTTCTGATTTCTCCTGTGATTGAAAGTATTCCCCATAGTATAGCTGGAGCCTATCATCTACATGTTGAGTCTGAAGATGAATACGTCTCACAATCATCTGACTCAACGATTCGCCTTGATGTACCTCCTAATGAACAAGGGCTAGAAAGTGAAAGATCAATTGAAAACTTATTAGAAGATGTTTTAAATGCAGAATTTGATTCTTTTATATTTGGGACTGCTATTGATATTTCATCAAATGATGTTATTTAGGAAGGTATGAAAGATCAACATACACAAGAAAAGATTGAAGCTGATTATGAATTGTTTTTGTTTGATCACATCAAAATGAATCAAGAGTCTTTTCAGCCCAAGGCATTCAAAGATATTGAGAAAGATGAGATGGAAGTTAAAGGAAATTCTTTTACCCCCAGACCAATTCCATGCACCCAACCCGAATTAGAAGTGTTCAGGTTTGATTGTGAAGATGAGCTAATGGATTTTGGTCCTACATTGATTTTTTTTTGTTTTGACACAGATTTTGTAGATAGGTTCTTGGAATATGAATCTTTGGAAGTGGAAGATGTAGACTTAACTAGGAGCTATGTGGGTGATCATTCCGGCAATTCCAAGAAAAGCTTTCACCATAAAAGCCCCATTTCATTTTCTAATTATCTCATGGAAGACATCAAGGGTGCTGATAAGAACTAGCCTCCACAAGGGAGCATTAATGTATCACGATTCATGAACTATAATGTTGGTTGGCTCCATGGTTTTAATCTGCTGTTCGAAATCCTTGTGGCTGCCAAGTTTTTCTTTTCAATGGTTGTACTCCAATTTTCAGGAATGGACTGACTTGCACACCAACCATTGTTTTGCACCGGCACATACTTCTCTCAACCAGTTAATGGTTTTCCATGAGCAGCCAGGTACATTCTTCTGAGTATGGGCTGCTTGCCCTACTCTTTGTACACAAAGTTTTCGTTGTGGCTAGGTGTGATTTGCTTTGTTTGCTTTTGTGGTGCTGGTAGTTTTAGTGTTTTTGGTGTTCCCTACTCTTTTCCTCTCTGCAAGCAGCTCTCTTTGTTCTCTGCCCTACGACTCTATTTCCCTAATGGCTCTTTTCATTAATGGAGCAAACTACATGGGCATTAGATATTTCTGTGCTTAAATCTCAAGAAATTAGGGGTTCTTTGAAAAATAAATGATGATGAGTTGGTATAATGGAATGATATTCATCTTTGTCATCAATGAAATGTGTGGGCAAATATTTGATGCCAGACTATAGTTAAAAGGATATCTTTGGAAAAAGGAGTATATGAAAGTATATGACAGTGGTTCAAAGTAAAAATTTGGAGCAACTATGCCTTCTTCATCTTTATCGGGTATTTGTAAATGCAGCCTGTATAGAGTTAAAAATATTTGGGAGTGGTGATGATAAAATGTTGAATAAGTTACAGATGACAATCATGGAGGGGTGAAAATAAAATTTTCACTATTTTAACCAGATTGACTCTATTATATATGGTGGCACGATAAAGATGGGATCCCCAAATTAATAAGTGAAAAGTAAAAAAGAAAAAAGAAAATGCTTCATGATATATTAGGGTATCCAAGAGCCTTACTGACATCAATATGCAGAGGCATCAAATATATGTTATCAGTACTGCTATGATGAAGGAGTTCATGTAACTCTCAAAATGTTCTAGGCGATAGTGTGAAGGTGGTCCTCAAACTCAATGCAAAGAGCAAGCACATCTTGTTGTTCGAGCACATAGGTTTGTATAGATGTTGTCAAGGTACTAGGTCAATAGCCAAGCAAGTTTTAATGCGCTTGATGATGAGTTGATTAGTTTAGATTATTCTCGCAATTCTGAGGAAATTACCATAGGAGGAAGAATCAATGATGCTATGAGAGAACAATGTGTGGCTCAGATTGTAAATTCCTGGTATGATATGATTGTATTTTATAGAGACTTGAGGCTAGATTTAGCTGCCACTGTCTTGGACACAATGCAGAGGTTTTACACAAGGAGTTTTGGAATGTGCACGCAAAATTGATTCAATTGAGGCATCCAATCAAATTCTTGCAGTGAAGGAGGTTATTACAGAAAGGCTAGATATTGCTTTCCCCTCTGTAATTTACTTCTTGTAGAATGGGAATGAAGATTTGAATGCTTTGCAGTTCTGGAATGAAGTTTGCTCCTCAATTCCCTGGAAATCCCACGATGGTGGAACCACCAAGTTGTTCAACCATGTGCCAAAATCGACTGGTGCATTTTGCAAAGGAAGAATTGTCATGGTTCAAGTTGCCCGCAAGACGAAAGAGTTTGATACATAATAGGATTCGCAAATGATAGCCTTTTCTAGCATCATTTTTCACGAAGTCTCGCACTTAAAATGCACTAACCCTAATTAGGGCGGTGACGTGACAGATGGAAGATAAGAGAGGTCGACTCGATCCATCTTGCAAGATAATCATTGTTATTTGCCATCAAAGATGCATTGATGATAATGGAGGATATAAATTTGAAATCGAGCCTTGTTTCATTGCAAGTAATATGTATCACCCAAAAGGAACTTTTATTATGAGTTTGGCTCTTGAGAAACAAATGGATTGTGGTGCGGCTACATGTTCTTATATCGCACTCAGTAGCCCCGATGCTTCAAATGAAGTTATAAAACACCAACTGTGATGGACTTCCAATATCCATAATCACTTTGTTGATGTTGTTGTATAACTTGGTTTAACTAGATAAGGAAACACCGAAAGGAGTTCTTAGACTAGTTATGGTATTGCTGCTCAAGCCTTAACGGAAGTCATGAGAGCTCGTGATGGATGCGAGCCTCCTACTGCTCTTCTACAATTCTACAAAAGTTTGGACTTTCTTTGGATGAACATTTGCAGATCCTTCATGGGTTCATATAGCTGCTCTTGTACCTGTGGTGAAGGCTTGTGCAGAAGCAGATGATCAAGTGACACAAAAAGTTTTGCATAATGATGTTCAAGAGCTTGCTGATAGTGTCAAAGATGTTGTTTGAAGACTGGGGCTCGCGTTGGAAGAATGTTTTAAAATATTTTCCACTTGTCATGGTCAGTGGTGCACGCGAAAGTAGTAGGTAGATATTCAATGAGCATGAGCTGGAAATTAGGATTGTAATATTTGCACAGTCTTGCCAAATAATTCAATTGAGAAAGGCCCATGCTGTATGTTCGTGCGATAGTCACTTCTACCTTGAATTTTATCAATGGGAGATTCCTTGAAGAAATGAGAGTTTGACTCATAAAAACAAATTTTGTTCACCTGAAGTTGAAGTTGAAGCGACTTTGTAGCCACTTCAACTTTGAGTTGATGAGGAGATGTTGAATGTCAGAATGATAATCCCAATGCACATGGCAGCACACCAACTCAAAGAATCAACCTTGCAGTCAAAAGATTGTGACAATAATGGATACCGCTTAGAATTGCCCTAATGTTTCTTATCACAAACACAAGAACAGTGGAATGATGACTCTACACCCAATGGATAAAGCACTGGATTACAGCAGCAGACAAAGACTCTGGAGTTCTCTACATCCCTGCACAGAATGCAGCCCCCAGAGAGAGCCACTGTTACCTAGGGTTTTGAAACCCTAAGTATTTCTCTCCCACTCAACTAAAGGAAAAGGAAAGCTTTTTAAATTAATAAATTATTAATTATTTTGCTCTATATAATATTTAATTCCTAAAAGAATTAAATATTAATATATTTAAATGCAAAATATTAAATGTCAAATTAATTTAAAAAGAACATTAACCTCTCACATAATTAATTCTTTTAGAATTAATTATCATAATGTGAAAAGAAATAAATCAGGCGAAGTTGACAGGAGTGGATTAAGGAATATAAAATAATTAATTCTTAATAGAATTGATTATTATTATAGTGTGCATAAAGGTTTGTGAAATTAAAGTGGGAGATATAACAAAAGAATGTAAATAATTAATTCTTTAATGGAATTAATTATCATAGTAATGTACCTGGGAAGTTAAAAGAAGAGTTCGGTAAGAAGTTGGGAAGTTGCCAAACTTCTTGGCAAAAATTATTTAAGGGTTGAAAAAGAATTGTAAAGGGTTCTTTTTCCAGTTTGCAAGTTCTATAGCTGCTATAGGAAAAGGGAGTTATAGTTTGTAATATGGAGGGGAGAGTTGTTTTATTTTTCTGCAGATTGATTGTAATAGAAGGACAAAATAATACTATTGTTGTTTTGTCATGTCTTTGAAATGAAGAGGAATATATATGTATTTGATCTTGTGGTTTGTACATTTATATTTCTAGTTTTGAAGAACACTGTGCTCTTTATTTCCTTTTTCAGATATTGTCTTTTATTACTACATTGAATGTGCTGTATGTAATCTTGCAATTATGTACTCACATTTTTGCACAAACATATTTTTAGCTTCCTTTCTCTCCCTTTTGTAATCCGAAAGATTGGTTAAGTAGTTCTGTGGTTGCTTATTCATCTTTCTCTTTCTATCCAGTTTTAAATCTTGAAATCGCATTCATTTCATGTCTATGGATGGATGTCAGAAAACTCTTCGTGTCTTCAGGTTAAAGACATAATCAGTTTGTCGAATTCATTGTATATCTTTAATAAGGGAGCTGTACCTCTTAGTTTAGAGGATAGTTATCAATCAATGATAACTGATCCAACTGGTAGTATGTTTTGTCCTTCTTGTCGGGCGTATTGAGTCATGTTTTGTAATTCTTGTTGAAGGGCAAAACTATTTACTAACATAAGTAATCCATGATAAACAATTAACAATAAGTAACAAGAGGATTGAAAACATACAGGTATTATCGAAGGATCTTTTATCTGGTTGTCCAAGCCTTGGCATTGGTGAGAGGAGAAGCATTGACATAAGCTTAACCTCCCAGCTTTGGACCATACTTATGCCCACACATTTTAACATATTAGAATGGCCCTCCCTACCTCGGAATCGAGCTTGGGATGTTCTTCAATCCAACCATCCGAGCTACTGGGTGTTTTGAGTGCCCACTCAGTTATACTTATATAACTGAGGTTACGGACATCAAGTGATTATTGGATGACACATATGCTTATAAACTACCTTGGCTAAGGATTTTTGTTGGGTGCACTGACCCGATCACACACCACTCGACTTGATAACAGATTCCATTACAGGGATAAGCATGAGCTATTAAGTATTAAAGATTGGAATGTAATGTACCATTCTCCTTTGTGTTTCATCATCCTTGATGATCTCTGCAAATTAGACACTAAAAGAATATTCCAAATACAAGATGTATATATATAGCATCGTTATATCATTTCCTTTCAAATTTGAGTCAAATCTAAGTCATGACCAATATTCAAAGTCTATTTTTAATACTTCCAGAAAGATGCTTGCATGATATTATGAAATTAAACACACACTCACCTGAGTCCACTTGACCGTATCTGTGGTTACCTCGACATCACTTGAGTTGATCATGTTGTAGGATATTCTTTTTTTTTTTAATATTCCTGTCATACTCATGTAGACACTCACCATATCATTAGTTCAATTCCATATTGATATCTTCATTTAAGAGAATTTTTAGGGTTCAATAATTGAGAGTAAGATATGTATTCAAAATTGGATTTCTTCAACTAGCAATTTCTAGATCATAACTTGATCACATAATTTAAGTCACTTATACATACCATTTGGCATATGGCACTTATTAATGGGTAGATCATCCTTGGAAACTTACAGATCACCTAAAAAAAAAGTTAATAGATCCATGTTTTCCATTTATGTAACCTCGGCCTTCTTGCCCATCTTAATCACAATAACAATTCATTAGAATAATCATCTCATGATAGAATATACACTTCATCTCCAAAACAATATACAACAGTTCAATATGTAAAGTCAACATCGCATATGTATTATACATGTATAGCAGTAAGTCAAAGGGTAAAACATGATATACTATGCAAGATCATCATTCATCTAATCAAGATCATAAGCATCGGAAACAATTCATAAGATTCTTATTGAGTAGCTCATCATTCATCTGTAAATATCTGGAAGTTTATCTTTTCCATTTGTGTGACTTAGGCTTTCATGCCCATCTCGTCAGTGTAATGTTTCAAGGAAGAAGTTTACATCTGTAAACAAGCATTGATAATTTCAGTTATGCAAGTGTGTTTACTCCATACTGAAGCACAAAATGACCTTGTCATTTAATCAACGTCAAAAAGGATTATGGTTCACAATTTTGTTTTCCTTCAGTTCAAGTTCAAAATAGATAACAATTTATTTCTACCATTTCATAAGAATAGGAATATAATTGCATAAAGTAAATGCTGGGAACATTCAACTAAAAAGAAATATTTAGCCATCATCTGGTTGTTACATATGGTATAAGAGTGTTGGGTTCAACGCTAAAACCTTGGGCCCAACACTGCTTTTTGAGAAATTGAAAATGTAATGTTGAAAAAGATTTATTTTACGTAACTAGATATTACAATCAAAATTGGAAAAAAAAATCACACTGGGAAGTCATTCAAAATAGCCGGGAAGGGCTGAAATGATATAAAATGGACAAATGTATAAACTGTAATATCATAAAGATGAAACAGAATTAAGAAGATGAAATGATTGGCAAGTCGAGCGGTGGTGATCGGGTCGTTGAACCCATTAGGAAATCCTTAGCCAAGGTAATTTATAGGCATATGTGCTATCTAATGATCACTTGATGTCCGTAACGTAGTTATATAGGTATAACTGAGTGGGTACTCAAACCACCCGAAAGATCGAATGGTTGGACTGAAGAACATCCCAAGCCCGATCCCAAGGTAGGGAGGGGCATTCTAATATGTTAGAATGTGTGGGGATAAGCATGGTCCAAGGTTCGGAGGTTAAGCCTATGTCAATGCTTCTCCTCTCACCAATGCCAAGGCTTGTGCAATCCAAAACAACTCCTATAATTTTGATGAAATGTTATCCAAGTCTCTGACAATGTTTCACCTCTTCCCAAGTTGTTGGACGTATAACAGACAAAGATAAGCTACACATTCAATTGTTTGTTGGAAACAGTTAAGCAATGGGAAGGAAAGGAATGATACAGTGGTATCTGAATCCCTAAATGATTCAAATGATAATCAATGCCCAAATTGATACAGTAGTATGTGATGCCCTAATTTTATATAGTGGTATTTGTGGACTAATCTGGGTGATTGCAGAAGCATTGTTACAATGATTTATCGGTTTAAATACCATGGAATGTAGATTTCAACTTTCATAGAAAATTCATTTATGGTATTTCAATTCTTAGATAAGCAATTTTGTTTAATTGATTTTAACCGTCAATCTCTTTCATATGAACGAAACTAAATTAACTGACTTCCTATGAAATTGAAGTAATATCTATACTTCTTTGAGTATGTTAGTTGTTAATTAAGACCCGGGAAATCTAGTGGTTACAGTTGGTTTATCCATTCCATATTGGAATTTTTGGCTTGAGCTCCTTTTTCCTTTGCAGGTTTTGGCATAATTTAAGATCATGTGCAAGTGTCCTTTTCACAAAGTATTACTGCTTGTCTTAATGTTTTCCTTAAACTTGAATTTTACATGTGAAAAGGATTTACATGCGTCTCTATTTTGTTTTGGCGGGTTTGCTATCTCTTTTTGTGTGCCATTTTTTCTTGCTTGCATTGTCCTTGGACTACATTATGGCACTGGGTGTTGTTTAACTCAGCAAATTGACTTTCAAGAGTTCTTAGGGGGCCAAAACGTTTCAACTTGGAGAGTACTTGATATGCACTTGACATCTTAAAAGACACTTGAAAAAAAAAACCCCACAATTTTTTAATTTATGCAAAATATAGTTACAAAATGTATCAAATGAGTTTGGTGGGGGTTTGGAGGCAGCATGTAGTGGCCTTGGTGCATTTGTTGTTGTGATATAGGGTTAGGTTAAGGGAAAAAGCCCTCAACACCAAGCCCAAATGAACCTTTAAAATCACACAAACTTTCACTATGCACATTAGTTTTATAAATTTTCAAAAGGCAAGTTTATAAATCCAAAAAATAGTTTTTATAGTGTCTATGCTATATTTTTTTCCCTAAATTTTGAAATATTGTTGGCATTGTGATTTTTCAATGGAAAAAAATTACCAATTGTTTGGCTAGCCTTAGTGGGTTTTGACCTTTTTGGTGCATATCATAGTTTTTCAAAAGGAAAGCTTATAAAGATGAAAAAGCCAAGTTACCACGTTTGCTCCTTGTGGAATTCAAGATTTGGTTCACAATATAGTTGGATGCAGTGTGAATTCATCTTAAATTCAGCCGTAGTTTGTGAAATTCGCCGCAATCTCTCGGAGGGATTCAAGAGGACTTTTGGACGAATTTGGAAGATTTTTAAATTAAACAAAGGAACACGAAACAAATTCTGGGTGAATTTTGTTAAATTTGTGATTGTTGCAAATGTAATAGCACAACCTGTAATGTTTGTGTTTTTCAAAGGCAACGATCTCTCTTTTATTTCTATTGTGGATGAGACATAGACAGATATGTCTATTTATTAACACATTCTTTTATTAATATAATGATATTTATACATATATAAATTGTATTCACCACAAAGTCTCTCAGAGGGATTCGAGAGGACTTTTGGACGAATTTGGAAGATTTTTAAATCAGACAATAGAACATGGAACAAATTTTGGGCAAATTTTGTTAAATTTGTGATTGTTGCAAATGTAATATCACAACCGGTAATGTATGTGTTTTCCAAAGGCAACGATCTCTCTCTTATTTATATTGTGGATGAGACATAAAGGGACATGTCCCATGAAGGGACATGTCTATTTATTAGCACATATTCTTTTATTAATATAATGACATTTATACATATATGAATTATATCTCATATATAATAAAAATATATGTATATCTACAATAGTATTGTCTCATAAGATTTATCGGACTGAAACTACAATAACATTAACAAGTTTGATTGAAAACCTCATTTTTATTGACTTTTTGATAAATTTTTTTGTTTTGCCAACTTAGGTCTATTAGACCTTCCAACCCTAAAAGTGACCACTAAAAAGACCAAAAAGGTTGTTTTATGTCATTTGTGAATGAAAAGAAAAACTTCTTGCCACCATTGCTAAACTTCCTAGTTTTGTTGCCATTGCTCAATGAATGTTGACAAGTGATTGTTGCATGCTGTAAGCTTGTTTGTGAGTTATTCCTACATGGTTGCAAGTGTGGACAACTCCTCAAAGACATTGAAGAGGAATATTTCAACGAAAGAGGCAGGGTTTTGTTTATTTTAAAAGTTTTTTTGAATTTCTTTTACAAAATGAAATGAGCTCTCTAGTTTCATTTTGGTTTGTGGCTTTGTGTGTTGTTTGTGGATTCATAGAATGGAAATTGTTTCTAGCATTGAAAACTTTTGCTTCAAAACAAACAAATCCTCTCCTCTATGGAGATATGTGGAAATGGTTCAACGAATGCCAAGTGTAGGAGGTTTTTTTGTGGATTTGCAGCCAATGCAAAAAGGCATTTAGTAGCTCTCATAGTCTTAAATCCTTAAAAAATGCATCAAATTTTGTACAAGGAAGCCAATAGTTAATGGGGTACTACCTAAAACCCTTCTTCCAAGTCATATTTTGAATAAATATATTGAAGAGCTAAAACAAGTAGATGAAGCAGCTTGGAATGCACATTCTAATCCTTTGCAAGAGTCTAGAAATAAAACAACAACAACATCTATGGCTTAAGTTTCCACTTCCAACGAATCAACTGCAAAGGGCCATCCATTCTTGTGTGTTCCTCAAGAACAAGTGAAAAATAAGAGAGCAAAGGGGCCCTTGGAAAGACATAGCAAGATGCATATATGCAAATGGATTGTCATTTAATGTTGTATGCTCACTGTATTCACAAAAAATAGTGAGATCAATTAATGAGGCTCCAAAGGGGTTCAAGGGCCCAGGTTATGAGAAGGTGCACACCACTTTATTGGACAAAGAGTTAATCCATGTAGATGCTTCCATGCAGTCCATCAAGGATTCATAAGTTGATACAGGTGTGACCATAGTATCCAATGGATGAAAAGTTTCAACAAATTGTTCTTTGGTCAATGTTATTGTTGTGTCCACAAGAGGTGCAATATTTTTAAAAGCCGTGGATTGTGAAGGGGAGGTGAAGAACGATCATTTCATTGCAAACATTCTCATCAAGTTATTGAGCAAGTTGGCCTTGAAAATGTTGTTCAGGTAATAACTGACAATTTCAAGAATTGTGGGGCTGCTAGGTAATTGGTTGAGGAGCGTTTCAAGCATGTATTTTGGGCACCTTATGCTGTTCACTCACTCAACCTAATGCTGCAAAAAAATGGCACTAAAATTGAGTGGATCAATAAAATGTATGAAGATGCACAAGAGATCCAAATGTTCGTCACGAACCCCATATGATACAATCGATATTTAGACAATTCTCAGAATTGGAGCTCTTGAAGGTAACTTAAATTATTTAAAAATACCCATCCTAGAAATTTAGACTTTAGTTTAGTAAACTTTCTCTATTTTTAAATTTTAATTTTAATCTTGATTTTAATTTTTAATTTTTGTGATTTCAAAATAGGTTGCTGAGACTTGTTTGGCCTCCAACACTATTGTTTTGAGATGCCTTGTGAAGGTTAAAGGGGTACTGTCTAGAATAGTAATTAGTGCTAATTAGATCATATGGAGACGATCTAGTAGTACTAGGGCAGCTTCCTTTGAGGCGATGATGCTAGATGAGTCTTGTTGGGATTGTGTTGAGTAACTTGTGAGGTTCAATGACCCTATATTGAGCATGATTTGATACAATGACATGGATAGGCCTTGCTTGGGTGAGGTATATGATGGCATAATTTCCATGATTGAGGATGTTAAAAAAGATTATAAATGAGAGAGCCAGATCCTTAAGAAAATTTCTCCAAGGAACTACAAATAGTCGTGGTAGAGAGATGGAACTAAATGACTACCCCTTTGCATCTTTGCCTTTGCATTGAGCCCTAGCTTCTATAGTCAATTGGTCTTTAGGGAGAGTACCACTAGAGTGGGCCCATACAAATATTCTAAAGCTTCTCACGGATACGAGGCAGCCCTTCGAAGACTCTATCCCAATCACATACGACCTACAGTGAGGTCTGAAATCAAATATGAATATTGCCTTTAAATCTTTGGTTGAGCCATAATAAAATATCGAATCATAGCCACATAACTTACAATATGATTGGATAACCAGAAGTATGATTTTGAAGCACAAAGTGAGACACCTGAGTGATATCTACAATAGATAATGGGTTTCCATCCACTACCTCCTAGCTCATGGGTTTCCAATATGATTGGATAACCAGAAGTATGATTTTGAAGCACAAAGTGAGACACCTGAGTGATATCTACAATAGATAATGGGTTTCCATCCACTACCTCCTAGCTCGTGGGTTTCCATCCTCAAATCTGTTGAAAGCCAAAGCTTCATAGAATTATTCATGAGAAAAAACCAAACATAAAACCAAGCATAATCAGGATGATCCTCTACAACCTTTTGACTCCTCGTTTCCCTTTCTGCCTGTCTCTTCATATTCCTTTTTCTCTGTCTCTTTGTTTTCACTCCTTTAAATTAAAATGCTTTATTAATTATTTACTGAGCTTTATTAAGTCATTTTAATACTTTATCAAATAGTAAAATTAAGTCTTCATTAAACTTGATATGATTTGATAACTTAAAATTTAATTTTTTAATTGGCTTCTAATGTCCCAAAAAGGGGTCATTACAATGCTTTGTTCCCTTGGGTTTAGTTGTGGATAGCCTCTAGCGTTATCCTCTCCAATCCCCATGATGGTTGGTGATGGGAAGTGAAATAAGAAAATTATATGGGAATGGAAGGAAATATGTTAGGGAGAGGTGGCAGAAATAATTTTCCACAAATTCAGTAGCTCTTCCTAAGCGATGCATCATCATGGGAAATTTCTGCCGCTCATGGGCCAAGGGGCGAGTTGTCTTGGTTAGGCGCTGCACGCTCTTGTGCTTAATTGGGCTGAACAATCTTCATTTATGACCTAGGCTTCCTCAATTAAGTAGTCCACCCCAAGGGATGGAATCATCATGAGATATTCGTGCTGCTTGTGGGGCAAGGGGAGAGTTGTCTTGGTTAGGCGCTACGTACTCTTGGGGCTTGATTGGGCTGAATAGTATCCAGGCACCCTATGTGGATTTCGTCTCCAAATGCTAAATATGAAATCATTAGGAATAGAAACCATTGATGGTTATTTCATTATTTTTCTTCATAGAATAAGATGCTAATTGTTATGTATGTGCTTATAATTGTTGATTGGATACTAACCCCAAATAGAAATTAAATAATTGTATGAATTATATTTCAAATACTATCTAACATGTTTGCATGACCTAAACCAGGATTTATGCTGATAACTATATTGAATTCCTTATTTCAATTGAATTTGTGATTCTAGGGTAAGATCTAGGATCATCCAAAAAGGGGATATCTCAAAATTTAATTGCTTATTTACCTAGTTTCAATAGCTATGATACGTTTGATTATAGGATACTGCCTGTAAACTGTTGTATTGTTACTGTGGCTTAGAAATAGTTATACCCCAACTAGGGGACATTCATGCCTTACATGTATTTATGTGCTATGTCTTACATAAATGTTATATGCCTTTTGTATATTAATGTGTAATGCTTCATGCCTGACATGTATACTTCATGCCTTGTGTGTATCTATGTGTACCTACATGTCTTACCCAGATTCTTTAAGTCTTACATGTATACTTCATTCCTTGTATGTATTTATGTGTATTATGTCATACCTTACATGTCTTACATAGATGCTTCATGCCTTACCTGTATTCATGTCTATGTTACTTGTGTATCTATGGATATGCTTCATATCTTACATATATGTATGTGTTTGCTTCATGTCTTATGTGCTTCCAGCTTGTTTACTTCCTATGTGTCTTATATGTGTACCTTTCTCAAGTATGCTTTGTGTCTTGCATGTATCCTTCATACCTTGCATACGTTTATGTGTTTCCTCTAGGTTTGTTGTATTCTCAGCACTATTACTTCATGTGTGTGTATGTGCCTTCCCAATTCATGCTTATATCTTGGATATGCTTCCTATCATGTCTGGCATGTTCTTAGCAAGTCTATTCCATGTATCTTTTGGATTGCCATCTCAAATATAATATTTTTACACCATACAGTGTATAATACATCTGTCCTAAATATTTTGTGTTCTATGAACTTTCACACAGAACACATCATAAACATCTAAACTTATCACCTCAACAAGCACATCATCTTGAGTTATCAACAACTTTACATCAAGTAGAAGACCGGCAAGTACTAGCTACTTATCAACTTATGACTACTGGAAATGCGCGCTCATAGGAAGATTATTGACTAAAGCAACACATTAAAGAGGAACATCACATCTAAGGAAATGTGTCATGTGTCTAATCCTCATCTTAATATACAAAATTTCCTCCTCTTATCTTGACTCAAGGAAGTAATTCAAAGAAAATTCTCTAAGTTGCTGATTCTGGCTTGGATTAAGGTATATCATGGTAATGGGTTCAAGGACATGTTAAGCAAATTCTTTCCTTCGGTTCAGATTTGGGTTCTTCCCTATACAGACAGACACACACCTATTCAAACATCAAACTTATAAATATAATAAGAAGTGTGACTCATAAATCCATGACTGCCAATAAAATTATTATTAAAATACCCCGTATATCATATTCATAATTTGCAAAAAGGATAATATTCAAGTCTCTAAATGTGCAAAGAAGAGGTCAATAGGTTGAAGTTAGGGTTGTTGGGAAATTTTTTAGGGTACAAACTAATATTTTAAGGCAGGTGGGGCCCATTTTTTGGCACCCACAGCCACAGGTGTACCCGAGTCAAACATGAAGGAGAACCAGACTGGAACTAAGGCCAGAACCAGATCGGAACCAAAACCTAATAGGGGAACACAATAACTTAGGACATTCTTAATAGATACAGAAATTGAAATTTCGATTGATCATCTCTCAATTGGTTCCAAACTATAAGCTATTAACAAATAAGGAAAATCTTATCTTGAGTCATGGACCTTCATGAGAATTATTTGGACACCCACCTGGGGGTAAAAACAAAAGCATATCTTGGGATAAGTTTTCAAGTTGAGTTAATACCAGAATTGCATGGCAGAAGCTAATTATGTTCCATGAAGGATCTAAAAATGACAAACTCTAAGGTTTATTTTAGGGGTTCTCACATTGAACGACTTGGATAAAATTGACATTGCTCAAGGACAAACAATTTTGGGAAGGGCTGCTTGTCATGCCCCTGCTAATGATTGCATTCTTGATTAATAAAGTTATAAACCTAGGATATGCAATAGAATATAATAGCAATTCATTACAAGAGGCCAACCATATCTACAGGAGTTAAATTGCAGCAATTGGATTAGAATAAATTAAATAGGTAATTATTTTCAAATGGGGCCAACTGAGATTTATTTAGAGGAGGCCGAGTGAGATTAATATTTAGGCAGCTGTTATCAAATAGCATGAGCTCTTATTGAAAGAAAACACCCCATTTCGAAGGAAAAGGTTTGACCTCCCACTTTGGAAGGTATAAAGGGGAACCAAACTCATTTGTAGACAGAGAAGCCAAGACATCTATTTGGAATAGAAATCGAATAAAGAGATTAGCAATTCAGATCATATATAAGGATCTGTTAAGGGAGAGAAAGACAAGTCAATATTAAGGAAGAGATCTGCAATCAGTAATGACATAGCAGAAAGCCAAGATGAGTTCTCTTTTCAGAATTATTCATAGAATTATCAAGTTGAATTATGATGAAATCTCAGATAAATCTATATCTATAATATTATGCAGTTATCACTCTAAGTTAGAATTATGTTCTAGGGCAAAAATCAAATTTGTCCTAAAATGGGGACATCACATTGACAGTAAGACTGAGGCCTTAAGCTTTATGTTGAGTTGGATCATTGTTTGCTGCCAATTTGAGCATTTTTGTTGGGTTGAACTCTTCAGGTGCACCTTCAAACATTTTTAGCAATATGTTGTAAGTTTGCATGGGCTTGTAACCTGTTTGCAGGGATTTTCCTGATTTTCTCATCTCAAATATATTTTTAATGGAAACTATCCTCCCCCAAAGCTTATCCAAGGACAGAATATGCTAACCTATTATTCCGTATGCACGGTAGCTGCTTTCTTATTGATTATCATAGATAATCAAAGAAGACAATTCACACTGTATTTTAATGCTCTTGCATGTTAGAGATATGTCTTATTTGTGAGCAATGGATTTTGTAATGCATATAATCTCAGTGGGTCCTTCCTCTAAAGAACAGTATAATTACTTTCTATGGGTTTGTAATTATGGTATACCGGATGGAAATACTGCTATATTTTCGAGCAGTTTGAATATGGACTCTCAGTTAATAACTATTGTTGATCATTAAATTCTGACTACATTTTATGCTATTATTGTCAATTCATCCCGCTTATTTGTTAATCTTGAATATTTGATTGGAACTGTTAATAGATTCTATCATTGTATGATGAAGGTTTTCTTAGAAACATCCAGGCCTTTGTATCTCAGAAAGGATAGGATGACTAGTCCAGTTTTATGTTTTGAAAAATTTAACTTCTTCTCTTATGGTAAGAAAAACATAATGTTTTCTCCAATTATAATTTGTTTTGGTTGGATATACAGTATGACTGGAACCTTTGAGCTTGAAATGAAAGTGCGTGACTATGAGCTGGATCAGTATGGGGTTGTCAACAATGCAGTTTATGCAAGCTATTGCCAACATTGTAAGAATCCAATTGTAATATTAAAATCTGTAGTGCCTGAGGCAAATGCTTGTCAATTTTTATAGAATCTGCAGCACAAGTTTTTATTCATATTTGTTTAAGTGGTCTATCTGATGAATCTATGTAGATGTTCTGGAAGTTTCTTCAGCAGTTTCTGTAGAGAGATTTTAGAATTGTTAATCTGTTATATGGTCCTAAGAAAAATATCATTCTCTGCTATGCTACAGCTTTTTAGGGGTTTTAATATAAAATTAATTGTAGTGTATGCCCACGTAAATTAAACTTTACACACTGCAGCTCCCAGAAATTTCTTGTCCACCATTGCTCGTTGCAGCTGAAAGCTTCCTTCCAAGAAAAAGCCTCAAAATTTTGGAACATTCTGGAATTTGCACCTGCAGTGGTGTATATTTTTTTATGGGATCACCTGCACTGAACAAATAGGAGACGGAAATCAGAACCTCTTGTAGAACGCAATTCTTCTACTAAGAGGGTGGGGGACTGAGCGACGTGGGGAGTGGTTGAATAAGGAGAAGCCTTTAACTTTTGATCCTTAATCAGTTTAAACTTTTTGATAAACGTTTTCATACTTCAATATGAAAACTGAAAGGAGATATAAATTAAAATCAGAAAGAGATGCTATAGCACAACGAAGCCAATGCACAAAAGATATGTGGAAAAACCATGGTAAGAAATGCTTCTAGGATCTACTGTCCTAATCTAGCCTCACAATTGAACCTTTACACAGTTTTAGGGCACCAACCCCAAGGAATCACCAGATTCCTTATTAGAGCACCAAGTCTTTCAAACTCGCCACAACCTGAGCACACACCCAGTGTTTTTAAGCACCAGCTATAAGAATATCACAATTACAAAATTATAATTGATTTCAACTTCAGAAGAACTACACTTTACACCAATAGAGGTATATAAGAAAACTTGTACAATCTGAATATCAACCACCTTCAGATATGCTGTGTAATACTGCACTTCTAACAACAGCGACCTGCAAATAAAACTTCTCCAAACATAGTGCCAACTGTCATAATAATATTATATAGTATTCTGCAAATTAAAACTGCAAACTCCCAACTTTTTTTATATCATTGGAGATTTGTGTATGAGTTTGTAGGGAATATAAACATACATCATTAGATCTGATCACTGCATACCAATGTTTTATTATCTATTACGATAATCGATAGTTTCAATATCTGTTTAATGGTTATCTGTTGTGATCTATTGCAAGTATTAGAATCTTTCTAGTATTTAGTTAGCTGTTAGTTTTCTGTTAGCTAGAAGAGAATGTTTCTATTCTTGTGATATTGCTATCAGGATTTAACTGTGTAGTTTTTGAGCCAAACTCATTGACTCATGTTTCATGAGTAGTGATTCAGATGAATCCATCTCTCATGACAGTAAATGGAATACTTAGCACTCATTGGATCTAGGTGATGCTCACAGAGGTGATACTCATGAAACATGAGTCAATGAGTTTGACTGAAAAACTACACAGTTAAATCCTGATAGCAATATCACAATTTGACTTGCTGTGGAAAAATATCTCCCACTTAACAGTTTCTATTCTTGATGACTGTTTTTTTAGGAAACATCATTTATTTATTTGTATATATTGATCATTTGATCTTTGTTAATATCAATGAAGGTTCTTACCAATTACTTCCTGTAATATGGTATCAGAGTGAGGTAAAGATTTTTTTGAAATTTTTGAATTTTTTTAAAAATTATTTGTCTTAAATTTTATGAAATTGATTTTTCAGGATACTTTGTGGGCAAGAAAAATTGACTGTTACAAATCTTGAATAGGGTTTCTCAGCAACTTTTCTCTCTGAAAATCCTGACCATTTTCAGTTGCCTGGTTCTGCAACTCACACATTTTTTTTCAAACGCAATTTCTGTATTTTTGGCCCTGTTTTCAGCTCGGTTTGGTTGCATTTTTCAGATGTGATTCGTGATGCCTTTTTCCTCTGTTTTTGGCCTTGTTTGCAGACATTTTTTTTTGCTTTTTTCTTTCGCTTGACAGGCTTCTGCCGGCCGCATTTTGTTATTGCTCGTGTCTATTATGCCTCAGATCTACGTTTTTCTTTGCAAATCTGCTACAAACAACGGTGTCTAGGGTTTTGTCTGATTTGCACCAAGATTCTTTGTTTTCCACCATTTTTTACAACCTAATATGCAATTTTTTTTTTAGTTTCTCGAAAACAACTTTCATTCAAAACTCTCAGGTTCTTACTCGTGGTGAACACCTAATTGCAATTTCTTGGGTTTTTCGAGATGTCATCTAGGTCATTAAAATTTTTTGGGTACCTTGATTTTTGTGCCTCAATTTTCGAGCTAGCGGATCCAAAATCTGTCAATAGAGTCTTTCTAGGGTATTGAGCTCTCTTCTGGGTACCTCTTCATTTTTTCTGGGTCTTTCGATAGGTACAAAGCTTGTTTAGTTGCAAAGGGCTTTTCTACACGTCAAGGTATTGATTAAGAGGAGACCTTTGCTCCTACAACAAAGATGAGCACAATCAAGTTAGTCCTAGCCATGGCAACATAGTTTGGCTGGAAGGTCCATTAGATGGACAAAGAAGAGGTCTACACGATGCAACCTCCTGGTTTCAAGGTTGCTGGTAAAGAATGCTAGGTTCTTAGACAGGTGATAGCTCTCTATGGTTTGAAGTAGGCCCCTAGGGCATGGTACATGAAAATTGATAAGTAACGCAGTGATCAAGGCTTCCAGAGGAGTTCTTTAGACTAAAATTCGTACATCAAGATTACTAACAATGACATCATCCTTCTGGTCATTTATGTGGATGATTTGATCATCATTGGTAGTTCGACATTTTTGATTCAGGGAATCAAACAGAGTTGATGCCAATCTTTTGATATGACTAACCTTGGGCTCATACATTATTGCCTACGTGTTGAAGTTTGGCATTTGTCTTGTGGTATCTTCATTTCTCAATCCAAATATACCAAGGTTCTGTTAGACGAGTTTCATATGCAGGATTGCAAGCATGCATCTACACCCATGGAGAAAGACCTAAAGTTATCAGCCAAGTCTGATTCTCCTCTAGTTGATAATACTACATATAGGCAACTAGTAGGCAGCCTCATCTAACTCTTTGCTTCTAGACCTAATATCAGCTTTGCAGTCAACTACATCTCACACTTTATGACAACTCCTAAGGCTGATCATTGGATGGAAGCAAAGTGCATGCTTCTTCACAGATTTAAATTGGGCAGGTTTTGTTGATGATAAAAAGTGAACTTTTGGATATATGTTCGGATGGCAGTGTCTCTCTCCTCTACAGAGGGACAGTTAAGGCAAGTTGTGAAGCTGTTTGGCTTTGTTGGATGCTTGGGGATATGCAAATGTCACCAACAAACCCAACATCTTTGTTTGTTGATAATGAAGTCGTTATCAAGTTAGCACGATATATAGTTTTCCATGAGAGAATTAAGCATGTGGATGTTCACTGTCACTACATTCGGTAGCTGGTTGAAGACGGAACAATATGTTCCTGCACCAAATAAGAATGCATTCATTCTCGCCAAGCCACTTGGTCCAAATAAGTTTGTCAAATTCAGAGGAAAATTTGGTTTAGTAGATACATTAACCATTAAGGGAGGGTAGTACGATAATAGATAGTTTCTATATCTATTTAATGGTTATCTATTGTAAATATTAGAATCTTTCTAATATTTAGTTAGCTGTTAGTTATTTGCTAGCTAGAATATATTGTTTCTATCCTTGACGACTGTTTCCTAAGGAAGCATATTTTATTCATTTGTATATATTTGATTATTTGATCTCGATTGATATCAATCTAATTTTTGACCAATTACTTCTCATGATATTATCAAATGTAGATTCACAACATCTTCAACACAAATACAACTTCTCTTTGACAAAACACTTAGTCAAGTCTCAGTGAATTTTTTTTTTTCATATCTTATTTTTGTTAGAAAATCTTCTTTCAAACGATATTCACTCTATCGTCGGTAGATATTGTGTAGCTAACGGGTCCCTTCGGGAAGGTTATTGTTATGTAGCCGACAGGTCCCTTTGAGAAGGTTATTGTTCTGTAGCCGACGGGTCCCTTCGGGAAGGTTATTGTTATGTAGTCGACCGGTCCCTTCGGGAAGGTTATTGTTATGTAGCTGACGGATCCCTTCGGGAAGGTTCTTCGGAAAGTATATGTACACCATCCAAGATTATTGTAATCATCAGAAGCATAATGTAATGTCTTTGGCATATGTGAATAATAAAAGGAGTACTGCTGTTCTTGTCTATTGTTTGTATGCATTAATCTATTTACCTCATATAGTAAACACACTCTATAGTGTTTTATATATATCTTTTTCTTATAAGTGATGTCTCCTTTCACCCTTAAAAAGAACTTGCATATTCATTGCAAAATCATTCCTTTTTTTATCGAACTCAAGAAGCTACATATATAATATAACCTTTCTCCATCAATCAAGGAGTTACAACTGCCACCTGTTGAGAAGTCTCAACCACCGTACAACTGTCCACATTGGTTACAATTGTTTGTGTTTGTTATAACTTAATATTACTTGCATTGTTATGTTTAACAAACACTTTTATATAATCCAATGCTTGATCATACTTCTAGAATTAATAGCTTCAGAAGATATTAGTAAAACGATAGCATTAAACGACTTGTGATACATGCCGATACAATGAAAACAATAAATATCACATTTGAATTTGTTCCTTGAGATCAGATTTAGAATTTTGATCTTGCCATTGATAAATATCAGACTTTATATTTCTGAGACATTCCATAAGCACATTCTATACTTAAGTTTTTGTTTGCAAAATTAGATTTGACCACTAAAAATGACCTTTTAACCGGCCTTTGTCTAATTTGCAGATCATGTCACAAGGATTGAACAATTTGCGTATCTAGTTTTGTTCAACACAAATCAGATCATGTTTTTGTAATAGCAATTGTATATTCAAGAATGAAAATAGAGTTTACAATATATAGACAATTACATTACAATATTTCTAAAAGAAACAAACTTAAACAGAAATTGGAAATAGAAACTATATAAACAAACTAAGATGACCATTAAAGAAACGTTACATTATTTTAATACCCTCAATTAACGGTCATTGTTCTAACTACCCTATAGAAGACAGTCTATTGGCTTGTTGGTCACGAATGCATAGGCTGTCCACTTCTGGTGATGAATGCATAGAGAAGGTTGCTCCCTTCTCATTTAGAAATTTGCAAAATGAGCTTGCTCTAGAGGCCGACCTTGATTCTGCAGAACTTCTGGAAATGACCACACAATAACCACAAACATTCAATCTTGATGTTGGGTGGACAAAAAAAACTCCCTCCTTGGGTCTAGTTTCACCGAGAACAACTTTTAAAATTGAAATCACTATTTTGAGGAGAAATCACCAAACCCTTTTGTTGATGAGCACTACTAAGCAAAACAGATTGCAAGAAATTGCGATTTTTTTGGAGAAGATTGCTGAACTCTTGATATGATGTTGAGATCATAGATGAGACACTCGCAAAGTACTCGACAAGTTGCAAAACTTGGCTAGTTTTTGGGTTTGGTGAAATTTTATGACTTTTACTCGCACCAAAAATTTGCCGAGTTTTGCATTAAAACTCGGCCAAAATTCAAAATCAGTGTTTAAAGGCAGAAACATTGACGTAGTCAATCTCATTTCTGATTTCTTCACTCGTATTTTGCCGAGTGGGTGAAAAATAACTCTTGGTGCCTTTATATGATTATAGAACTCATTTTTGGCTTCATAGGGCGCTACCCCTTCACTCTGCCCTATATTGCCACAGGGAGTGCTAGGGATGTTGCCCTCAAGCCCCCATTGAAAAAATCTTGTGGGAAATTGTTCCAATGTGGCAAAATATTAATCTCCAATTCTAATTAGGCTCCATATAACAACATAGGAAGGCTTCCAGGACTAGACCCTCTAGTTGTACCTCTCTCTTAGTTTTTACAAGATTTGGGAAGAGGAAGATGTAATTATAATGATGTATTTACTTTTAATTTTACAGAAAATGTTTACTATTTTGTTTTAAGCAATCAACATTCCTCATAAGAATGTAATTTTCAAACTTTATACCCACTTCGTAGTTAAAAATATATGGACTCAGCTTGTTTCTTTTCTTTTCTCATTAATTGACTCATTGGATGCATCTTCTCATTGAATTTTGAAAAAAAATACATTTCTAATTAAATTTAAGCTGGTTTTTAAGTTCCCGAGTTTTTCCCAAAAACTGGCTGACTTTTTCCCCAGTAATTTTTTAGGACTTGCCGAGTTTTTGTATTTGACTAGTTTTCCAAGTATTGCTGAAATCACCCACAAAACATTTATTTAATGAGGAAATAATTATAAAATCTGCTAAATAATTTTTTGAGGAAAAAATTATAAACTTTACAAATAATTTTGAGGGAAAATTTCTAAAACCTAGAATAGAACCTCAGAATAAATTTTTAGGAAAAAATTATTTAACTTAGAAAAGCTTTTTAGGAAAAAATTATAAAACCCAAAAATGGTTTATAAGGAGAAAATTAAAAAATACCAAACATGATTTTTGAGGAGAAAAATCGACGAAAACTAGACACTGAAATATCTGTCATGATTCTTTGTGGAAAAGATCAGAAAACCTTCTTGCAGAGAAATATCCCAATTTTTTTGTATGAAAAAATCAGGGTAATAAACATGATTTTTAGGAGAGAATTAGGCAAAATCCTTTAGACAATGTATGACCAAATAGAGACATTGTGCAGAAAAAAAATCTTGATGAGTAGCTGGCACAAAATCTGAGTCAAAAACTGATTACACAAATTTCCTCAAAAATTGTGCAAAAACTAACATTTGAAACCTTCAAACATTGCATAAGAAATAACCTTCAAATTTGTTAGACCCTCAAAAAATTTGAACAAATAAATCTTCTAACTTTTTTCAAAAATTTCCAAGATATTTCACAAATGAATGTTTTATTTAAAAGTTCGTGAAACTCTAAAAACCCTTACCAGCCCACTCTAAGACCATGTAATGGCAATTGCTAATTGTTTATTCAATAATAAAAACAGAGTTAAAAATATATAGGCAATTACATTACGATATTTCTGAAAGAAACAAATGTAAACAATAGTTGGAAATAGAAACTATCTAAACAAACTGGTTGTTTCAAAAACATTATATTATTTTTATAGTTTTATAAAATTGGATGTTTTCTTTGTCATTTCAATCTTCAGATTTTATGCAACTTTTGTATTTTATTAAAACTATAAACACATTACTTTACATCAATGATAAAAATGCTCGCACCTCTTCCATGGGTTTCCTTTGTAATAAGATGATTGTATATCATACTATTGATTTATTGTAGAAGTAATTAAATTATAATCCTTCACATATAGGTTGATTCCAATCCCGTTAGTGGTATAGTCCATGATTTCATCCACAAGAATAGAGAATTTACTGATAACAAACTAATCATCTGATGAAGGGTGCTCCCTTTAATACCACAAACACATAGTACATATAGAGAAACAACAACAATTTGCAAGAACAAAAAATGGACTTCTTATTATCTCCAAAAGAGTGGAATTACAAATTTCAGAAATAGCCGCCAATATTCTGTAGGCAAGAGCCACCAATAACCACCTAGAATTGCCTTAGACAACCCTATAGGCCTTTATATAGACAATTTTTGACCACCCAAGAAGGTTCTAGAAATTTAGCCCTAACCCTTGAGGCCGACCAACCCTAGTTATTATTATTTTTCATATTTTATTATATTAGAGTCGGCCCAAATAATTTCATTTTAATATTTTTTAGGTAGCCCAACTTTTGGAGACCATTGATTTTTAACTGCAACTTCGATTGATTATGATAACCTAAGTCACAAGGTTCGAGTTCGAGTTCGACAACTATGAAGTTCGAATGAAGTTAACAAGTTTAAAAAAAAAAAAAATCGACATAAAATTCGCCCTATTTAACTTTAAAAAAAAGCATAAGCTATTTATTATTAGATGTTTATGAGTTTCATGCAAAAAAAATAATTATATGTTTATGAGTTTATTTATTATTATTATTATTATAATAATATTTTATGAATTTATTTATTAGTATTATATGTCTAGTTTATTTATTATTATAATGCTATTTATTATTAATGTTTCCATTTGATTAAATAATAATCTTATTATAAACTCTATTATTATATGAATCACCAACTCAATCCCTTGTAATATTGTTTATACACATCATATAAAAATAATAAAAATAACCTTATCATAAACTATTAAAATAATATAAACTATATTTATTATTGTGTTTTCATTTACAAATCATATATATATTATTTAGATTGGTAAACGGCCGAAGCTTTGTATTATATTAAATAATAAAAGGAATTGTTACAACAATTTCCATTCAAATGGGCACTGGTAGGAAAGAATGGAGTAAGAAAACCTCCAGTCTTGCTCGAGATTGAAGTCCTATATTGTACATTTAAAAAGGGGCTTACCCCAGTATAAATATAATTTTTTTTACAAATCTATACAAATCTTGATGAATCATTATACATCATAAATACATTCAAAGCATGGTGAGTATAATACTCGAGGTAAGAAAGCATGCTCAAAGGAGTGGAAGACCAACTTGAGTGTAAAGATCAGATCAACATTTGCAAAACACACACAACTAAACTTCCAATAGGGGATGAGTAACCCGAAAAACAATAAAATACGAGGGAAAACAATAATATGCGAGGGAAAAACCAGATAACAGATTTAGAAGATTTACACATTAAGCCCTTTAAAAATGATTCTCTTTCCTTCCAATTCTAAATTGTCCTAATTACAAATCTCCACACTTTTATTGTTATTTGACTTCATAAATTGACACTATCTATTATTAGGCCTAAGTATTGATCAATAGTTGATCTAATCTAAACTGATGAAAATTGCTAGGTGTTTTTAATATTAATCTAATTGCTGCATCTAAACTAGTCACTGATATGCTGATTCTTTATACATTCTATTTTCCTACCATTCTTGAGATGAATTTAACAACATAAAAGGTTTATTATTAGTCTTAAAGGGTTCTAATAGGGTTTGTTTCATGCTATCCTCCTTTTGATTATTTCTAACCTTATGATTATTGATCTAGTTTGCAGAATTAATGTATATACTTTCTTGTAGTCATTAATTGCTGTAGCTATACAATCTCTTCATTAATTTAATTTCTATTGTTTTATAGTTTGATATCCTCTATTACTAATTACTGGCCTTGATTTCTGCCTTAATTTGTTACCCCTGTCTGAGGATAGGATCCAGACCCTAATTTAGCTTGCATTGATTTTGTTCGTGAAGCTTTGTAAATTTAATGATTAATTCATAGACTAAATAAAGAAAACAGGATAACCAAATTTCTTGACCATAATACTGATACTACATCTACCATCTAGCTGTAGACAAAGAAGGAATTGTAAACCATTCCATATCTCCAAATATGTTTAATATTTTGTAAATCTAAGCTCTAACCATCTTCAACAAATGATTAGAATTGATGCAGGAGCATCGAGCTTGGATTTTGGTGGCGCTATGATTTTCATGGTTAGGGATGTGTTGGAGACACATTGGGGAACCTTTCCTCATGATTGCATAGAGATTGGATGGATTGAGTTGAAGTTTGAGCTGTTTGTACTTTGCTGCTGGAACTGTGTTTTATGGTTTCTGGGTGCTTGTTGCAGGGCGTGTAACTAATTTTTCACAATGAGTTAGAGGTTGCGCTTTTCAGGGATTGAAGAGGGCCTAGAGTACTATCTATGGTCCAAGGTGCAAATTCTAATTCCTTATATGTTGGGAGATATGCCAATTCTCTTGGAATATCGATTTCTGACAAACTGCGCAATGGGTTTCTGTATGTGACTTTCAGGATGGATGCACACTTTTCCTTGAGGAATCAACCTTTGCACACTTAAGGGGTTGTAGAGGATCCAAATTACTACCTACGGTTCAAAGCACGAGTTCTAATTCAATCAGAGCTAAGAGATATCGCGATTTTACTTAGATATCGATTTTGGGCATTTAATTTCTGTTGGAGGCCGACTTGTGGCATTTAATTTATGTATGGGCATTTAATTTTTGTTCTAGGCTGACTTGTGGCTTAGTTGGGTATAAGTAGGGGGTCTTTTGGAGTCTTTATTCATTCATTCATTTGGAGGAGTGAATGTGGGAGCAACTGAAGGGCGAGTTTTCCTAAGTCTGTGGATAGAGCGCTGAACGTGAGGTATTTTACAGTAGGATTGTGATGAAGTTGCGAGTGTGTGGACAGAGCGTCGAATGTGAGGCAATTTACACTTGGATCTTGGAGAAGAGCTAGGGCTGCGACTAGAAAACAAGGAGGTTGCTTGGTGGGCTTGCGAGCACAAGTTTAGATTTCCTTGGTGGTTTCTTCTAGATTGATGTTATGTCACAGATCTGGGCTAGCTGGGATAGTGTTTGGGTTGGATCTTGAGGGATCTTGCAGCACTAATTTTGTAATTGCTATTTGTATTTGGCCCTAACTTGGAAGGCCTTATAGTCGGGCATATTGCATGTAACTAGTTATATTTTATGAACAGATTATCGTAATTGGTATCAAATCTTGCATTGTTGCTTCTTGTTGTTGTGTTTCCGCTGCGTGGTTATATTGTTGGGGGCTAGGACATCTCCTCTGGGGATTCTCGAGCCTTGCGCTGCATCAGGTGGTATTAGAGCGAAGGTTGTTCCTGAGTGTGTAGACAGATCGCTGAAGCTGAGGCAATTTGCACCAGGACTTGGGTTGGAGAAGTAGATCTGAGTTGATTTTGATCTGTTGGTGGATTTTCTTTCTGGAGTCCTACAGCTCTTGGTTGCAAGGTGGCAGATTGTGGTTCTAACTTGCAATTGCAGAGGGCTTGTAGATGGATCGATGGATGTGAAGATGGAAGACTGATTTTGTTGAGGCACGATCGTAGAGAGTTTGTGGATTGCAGATCCGTGGTCCTAGACTTGTGATTTGGTTCCTAATTGTTCATGAGAGGTGGCAGGTTGTGATCTGACTTGCAAACAATTCAGTTTTGTCACAAGGAGTGTAGGAAGGATTTGTTGTAGAGGGTTTACGGAGATCTTGGGAGATGGCTCCGAGAGGATTGGACCCTGAGATGATTGCGAATCTCCATGATGTGGTGGAGAAATTTTTTTCTAAGATGTCTACTCGGGTTGAAGCTAGTTTGGCTGATCAAACTAAGAAGGTGGTTGCTCAGTGTGAAACTAGTTCGACTGATCGAGGTAAGGACAGGATGAGGAAGGCATTTCGTAGATGTTTGTGGAGCTGGAGTCTACCGATCCGGAAGAGAGTTGTTTGGCCGGTTAAGAGACTTGTTTGTGAGAGAAGATGGCATAGCAAGGTCGAGGTGGAAGAGGTTGGTTTTGTTGATCAGTTTGTGAAGTCTGATACATAAGTTTGTAAACCATTCCATATCTCCAAATATGTTTAATATTTTGTAAATCTAAGCTCTAACCATCTTCAACAAATGATTAGAATTGATGTAGGAGCATCGAGCTTCGATTTTGGTGGAGCTATGATTTTCATGGTTAGGGATGTGTTGGAGACACATTTGGGAACCTTTTCTCATGATTGCACAGAGATTGGATGGATTGAGTTGAAGTTTGAGCTGTTTGTACTTTGCTACTGGAACTATGTTTTCTGGTTTCTGGGTGCCTGTTGCAGGGCGTGTAACTAATTTTCCACAATGAGTTAGAGGTTGTGCTTTTCAGGGATTGAAGAGGGCCTAGAGTACTATCTATGGTCCAAGGCGCAAGTTCTAATTATTTATATGTTGGGAGATATGACAATTCTCCTGGAGTATCGATTTCTGACAGATTGTGCGACAGGTTTCTGTATGTGACTTTCGGGATGGATGCACACTTTTCCTTGAGGAATCAGCCTTTGCGCACTGAAGGGGTTGTCGAGGACCCAAATTACTACCTACGGTTCAAAGCACGAGTTCTAACTCAATCGGAGCTAGGAGATATCGCGATTTTACTCGAATATCGATTTTGGGCATTTAATTTCTGTTGGAGGCCAACTTGTGACATTTAATTTATGTATGGGCATTTAGTTTGTGTTCTAGGCCGAGTTGTGGCTTAGTTGGGTATAAGTAGGGGGTCTTGTGGAGTCTTTATTCATTCATTTGGAGGAGTGAATGTGGGAGCAGCTGAAGGACGAGTTTTCCTAAGTTTGTGGATAGAGCGCCAAATGTGAGGCAGTTTATAGTAGGATTGTGATGAAGTTGCGAGTTTATGGACAGAGTGTCGAATGTGAGGCAGTTTACACTTGGATATTGGAGAAGAGCTAGGGTTGTGGCTGGAAAACAAGGAGGTTGCTTGGTGGGCTTGTGAGCACAAGTTTAGATTTCCTTGTTGGTTTCTTCCAGATTGATGTTATGTTACAGATCTGGGCTAGCTGGGATAGTATTTGGGTTGGATATTGAGGGATCTTGCAGAACTGATTTTGTAATTGCTATTTGTATTTGGCCCTAACCCGAAAGGCCTTACAGCCGGGCATATTGCATGTAATCAGTTATATTTTATGAACAAATTATTGTAATTGATATCCGATCTTGCATTGTTGCTTCTTCTTGTTGTGTTTCCGCTGCGTGGTTATATTGCTGGGGGCTAGGACATCTCCTTTGGGGATACTCCTGCCTTGCCTTGCATCAAGAATGTATATAAAACTTATGATTATATTGATAAAAGAAGTATTTACAATCAAGACTCCATCAACGCAATCTAAAAACATCTGCAACGGGACCAAAGGGAAGGGGGTCAAAACAAAACTTGGAAGACCATACAAAAGGACCCAGAAGAAAAGGGACAGCAGCAGACCAAGAACTTAAAGCAGGAAAACAGGAAAGACCGAAACCCAGACACCCAAGACATAACAAAGGAAGAACCTAAAACATAACTACACAGCTAGCATCTATATAGACAAGAGGTGAAAACCCAAACTAGACCAAAAAAACTAGCCAAACACTCATATCTAGACCTCATCCTTATTAATACAAACCATGATAATCTCCAGGGCTTCCTCACCGTTTGTCACCGAGCACCCAATTGGGGAAAACGAAGGCAGTCTAATCTTTGCTAGATTTGAATAGGTTAGGGAGGATAAATTCCAGATTCTCTAAATTGTTCAAATCTACCTTTGGGTCAATGTAAGATGAAAAAAGATATAAATAACTCTGAAGCCAATCCACATTTCCCTCCTCCACAATGCCTCACTACTGTAGCAAAAATTGGATGTTGGCTTCCATCTTCGGCCAGCCTTGGAAAAGGAGGATGTTATCTCTGATAGTCAGAATAGGACGTCGGAACACCTTGGCTAAAGCCAAACTCCTTGGAGGATGATGCCTATAGACCTTTGGTAGAGGTATCCTTTGCTCTTGATTGATACTCAGTACCGCTTCCTCTAGCCCCATTAGCCAAGTAGGGTTAAAGATATTGTGGCAGAGGCTTATAGTTTTTGTTTGTCCTATATTGGTCCTAGCTAGGTAGGCGATAAACGCCCCAATAATGGAGCTGTTCGTTCGTCATGTGGAGTCGTAGTTAAAAACATGCTCGCCTAAAATCCTACTCACAACAACCCTAGACAAATCATCTACATTATTCAGAAGCCTATTCCACCTCTCGGGTTTGACGTTGCCCCTAAACGCTATAGTCCTTACCTCTAAAGCATGAAAGACAACCACTGCAGACTCCATTTAAGAATGATCTGAGCTAACCTTAGGGATGACATCGACACAAAGCAAACATAGAAAATGACCCCTAAAATATAAGGATAGAAGTTGAAGCCTCTAGAAGGCAAAACTCATGACAAATTAATATTAATTGTTTGATTTCGGTTTCCCTTTAGAACACGCCATGTAATGATACTAGTAATCATGATATATTAAGCTTCTTAAAGTTTCGCTGTTAGTTTTTTGCTATACTTTATAGAATTTAGTGTTTTGGTTTTTAGTTTCCAACTAATGTATAAGTGGATCCTTAATACATGGTTTTTCTTTTTAATCTAGAAATATTGATTAGTCTAAGAGCTAATGTGCCTAATCTTTTATTAAGTAATCTAGTGGGTACTAGACTTTTATAGCATTATCATATATAGTTTTGAATCTTATATAAGAGTGTAGCCTGGAAAAATTAGGTCAGTGTAGATGAGAGATAGGTGAACACCCTCTACTCCTTTGTTGGCTAGTTCATCAGCCTTTGTATTGCCTTCATGATAAATATGTTGAAACCTTGTTTCTTCAAACTGATCTATTAGACTTAACACCTTTTCAAGCTTGGAGTTCAAAACCCAATTTGGTGTCTGATGTTTTCTAATGCATTGATGACAATTTGAGAATCTCCTTCGATGATTAGTCTTGTGAATTTGTTATTTAAACTTAGTTGAAGACCTTCTTGTACAACTTCCAATTTTGCTATATTATTTGAAACAGTACCCAAGGGTTTAGCTCGTTTGAAACAATTTTTGTTTTTGGTAGGCCAATCATTGAGTTGATTGTGAGATCAACTGATAGAGGTGAGGTCCAATCGAGTTTATGTTTAAGCCAATACCAACCTTTTTGACCGAAAAAAATTTCAAAATATGTTCAAAGGTTTCACAGTTCTCTTTGCATAAACAACATCTGGAAGAACCTTCAAAATCCATTTTTGTAAAACGATCTGCAGTTAATATCCAATTTTGGGAGGCTGCCTATAAGAAGATGCCAACCTTTGGTAGGCAAGCAACATCCTGACAGAGATCTAGAGGAATTTTAAGATTGTCCCATCTATTTGAATTGATTATGTTATTATATCCTAGTTGTACTTGTATTTTCCATTTTTGGATGCACCTTGGATAATTTTATCTACTCTATCTTTATGGTTGAATATTCGTTCTTTGAGAATATTTGCTAGGCTTACTTTGTCTGCAAGAGAGATGTCTACAGTCTCCAGACTTTTCCATTCTCATATCTCTTCCTCTTCAATCTTACTGAGATTTTTATAATCGGATACCTTCGATTCCCAAATGCTTGTCAGCTTATTTATGACAGTATGAGGAATGTTTGGAAGGAGAAGAGGTAGATGCCCATCCCAAGAATCTTCCCAGAAGAGTGCCCCTTCCTCTCTACCTAGGTCTCAGGTTAAATGATTGCTAATTAAGGGCCTGCATTTTATCATGAAATTCCAAGTTTCAAATCCTGCAAGTGGATTCCTAATTCTGAATATTGAAGTTGGGTAATAAGGATTTAGATATTTGTTATAAATAATTTTTGCCCATTTATGTTCCCTTTCTTGATAAACTCTCCATACAAGTTTTGCACCCAATGCTTCATTTTGCTAGCTGAAATTCTTAATTCCTAGCCCTCCTTGTTCTTTCGGGCAATAGATCTTATCCCATTTTATAAGTGCCTTTTTCTTCTTGTCTTCTGTACCACTTCAAATTTTTTTTTTGAGTTTCACTTCCAATTTTTTTGTTGATATTCCTGGATAAAGGTAGACAAGAGAGTGGATGGGTTGGTATAGCAGAAAGAATAGATCTAATTTTAGTTTCTCTTCCTGTCTTGGTTAACCACTTACCTTTCCATGATTCCATTTTTTTGTCTTGTTTATTAAGTATGTTATCCCATCCTTTTTTATTTCTTACTCCTTTTTCTAAATGAATCCCTAGATATTTGCATGGTAAGATACCCTTCTTATAACCCATTTGATTGCATATATAGTCTGCCATCTTGTTTGTTGTATTAAAAAAAAAAGATTTATGACTTTTCTACATTTACTTTCTGGCCCGATGCTGCAAAATACTCTTGAATTAATTGTTTAAAGGCTACAGTTTCTTCGTTGGTGCTGACACTAGGAAGAATGGTATCATTAGCAAATTGTTGATGTGTAATATTAGGGATGTTTTCTATCACTGTAACCCCCTTAATTTTGTCATCTGCTAGAGCCTTTTGGATTGACCTTTCAAAGGCTTTAGCCATTATGATAAATAGAAAGGGTGACAAGGGGTTTCCTTGCCAAATTCCACTAGATATGTTAAAAAAGCCTTTAGGAGTTCTATTGATTAACAATGATATCTTAGGTGTGGAGATGTAGTTGAAGATACCATTTATCCATCTTCAAGAGAAACCAAAAGCTTCTAGGCATTTACAAAGGAATCTCCAATTAACTACATCATAAGCTTTTTGAATATCTAATTTCATAGACATACATGCTTCTTTGTTATTGATCGTTGAATGTATAGTTTCTTGAATTATAGAAATTCCATCCAGAATAGATCTACTTGGGACAAATCCAGTTTGTTTTTCTGAAATAATTTTAGGCAATAAGTTTTTAGTTCTATTTGCTAAAGCTTTGGAGTAAATTTTATAAATAGTGTTGTAGAGTGCTATTGGCCTGAAATCTAAGGGTAATTCTATTGTAGTCTTTTTGGGTATTAAAGCTAAAAAGGTGTGATTGATTTCAGTTAGAATGGAATCTCTATTTCTTGTTGCTTCTATTGCTGTCCATAATTCTTCTCTCAGGATGTCCCACATTTTTGAAAGAAAAATGCCGGTAAACCATTTGGCCTTGGAGATTTATCTAGGCTGAGATTAAAAAGGGCTGATTTAATCTCTTCTATCGTGAAAGGTTTGTTCAAAGCTAAGTTATCATCATCAGCTATCACTTTAGGGATGTTTCGTAGAACTTTTTTCTACTTGCCATGATATGAGTAATCATAGTTGTTTAGTAAATTTTCATAGTATGTAACAAAGGTTTTTGCTATTTTGTTTGGGTCTTCTACCACATTGAATCTTTGATTTGTTTGATATTATTGATTAATCTATTGAGAATAGTACTATTATGAAAGAATTTCGTGTTCTTGTTGTCTTCTTCAAGCCATTTTTTCCTAGATTTTTGTCTCCAAAAAATTTCTTCTTTTGCTAAAAGTTCTTCTTGTTTAGCTAATAATTCTTTTTCTGTATTGAATTTCTCATTATCCATTCCATTTTTTATTACTTCATTATTTAGATTCTTAAGCTTTTCTTCAATGTCTAATTTTTCTTTAAAAATGTTATTAAAGTGTGTTTTATTCCATTTCAATATTTTTTCTTTAAGGGGTTTTAATTTTGATATAAAGCAATATATTTTAGATCCTATGAAGTTTCCTTCTACCCACAATTGTTTTATAGTTTCCATAAAGTTACTGTCTAGAAACCACATTTTCTCACATTTAAATGGGTTCCTATTAGGTTTATTAGGTTCTATGAATTCTATTTTAACAAGATACTGATTAGAGCCTGCTATAGGCTGAATATTTGCTGTAACATTTAGATCCAGATTTGCTAATTCTCCTTTGAAGAAAAACCTATCTAGTTTTTTTGCTATATAGTTGAAATCCTTCCTTCTATTATTCCAAGTGTAGATTCCATTGTTGGTGTCTCTATCAACTTGTTTTCCATGACCCATTCCTTAAAATCTAACATTGCTTTGCTTATTATTTGAGAACCTCCAAATTTCTCTTTTATGTCCAAGATAGCATTCAAATCTCCACCAATTACCATGTTATCATTAGTGTACATTCTTATAAAATTGCCGATTTCTTGCCATACTTTTTTCTTATCAGCAGTTTGGGTTGGTCCATATACATTTATTATAATAAACTGCATACTGTGTCTGTTGTTGCTTGCCTTGCTTCCCATCCAATTACTGCTGGATACAATAGTATTGATTCCTACTATTCTAGAGTTCCATAAGATTCTCATGTCTCCTGAGGCACCATTTGATATAGTTATTTCTGCTTTCCATTTACCTAATCTTTTGCTTTACTTGTTTCCTTCTTCTTTATTTAACTTGGTTTCTTGTAGCAAAATGATGTCTGATTCAAATAGGCTTAGATTGTGTTTTAGCAGTCTTCGCTTGCTAGGGGCATTTAGGCTCCTAACATTCCATGTTATGATCCTCATTATTCGTTGGGAAGGTTCTTCCCCTTCCTTGTATTTAGGACATCAAATATCTTTTTTTGCTCCTTTACTTGTCCATTTGCTGCTCTTAATTCCTTAAGTGATTTCCTTCCTTTTTTATTTTTTTGTTTGCCACATTTTGGGGCGCTGAATCCTTCCTGGTTTATAGATAGTCCCAAGTTTACTATGATATTCTGTCTATCAATGAGATCCATACCTTCTTCTTGGTCTTCCTCCTCATCTATCATTTCTTTGATTATATTCTCAACTAATGAGTTATCCTCTTCATTAATCTCTTGCTCTGATACTTTGTCACTCTTTTCTTTTTCCTGATTGCTGTCTAAATTATCCATTATTCCAAACTCTTCCCAATTCTGACTATTCCCAAGATTCTGCTCTGTTTTTGATTTTTCTACTGCATGTAGGGGATAGTTTGCTGTCCCTTGGATTACAATAGCTGCTACTTCTGGGGGAATCAAATTTTGGTCTGCTCCACTATATTCTAGATCCATTTCTTCTCCAAATATGTCTTTCCCATTTGTAGGTGTTTGCTAAAATTTGTAGCTCTTTCTCTTTGATTTCTTTCTAATTTTAATATTACTTCATTGTGCCGAATCTGCTGGTGATATTATACTTTCATCCTTCTATATCTTTGAATTTTGGCAAGCTAATTCATCATGTCCCTGACTATTTCCTTGGTTGACTGAATTTTCTATTTCTTTGTCTGAATTGTTTTGATTGCTCTTTTCCTGTTGTTGGAAGATACTGACTTCCCCTGCCATTTCTTCTGTACTCTCCCTTGGTGGTTTGGACACCTCTGATACTTCTTATATTTTTTCTTGCTCTATTATTGTTGTTACATCCCCATGCTCAATATGGTATTGCTCACTGATCTCAACTTGGTCCTCGATATCATTCTGAAGAAGTAAAAAATCATGATTCATTCTTCTTAGTTCCTGTATACTGTCTATTGTTTCCTTCAGCCCTCTATTCTTTGTTTGGCAAAACTTGCATTCTTTTAGTTTAGATATTTTGATATATGTCTTTTAAGTTCTTCCTCATGTTTTTCTTTTACCTCATTTTCCCCCATAGATCTGTGATTTGTGTTTTGTTTATTTGTTTCTATTGATAGTTTCTACTGATCAATATTTTCCTTTTCCGCTTTCTGGCTTTCTTACTTACCCTCGCTGTCTCCTTCTTTCTCTTCCATATAATTCTTTGGTTTCTTTACTCTTTCATTCTTTTTGTGTGGCTTTATGCTATTGATTACTTATTTTATATTTGACATTTTGTAATCAATATAGAGATTGGGCTTAATGATTCCTTCTATCTTCGCTTCATACTTTCTAAATTCGAGCTTATAAATGAATCTATTTGTTATCATTTTTTTTGTTATTACATCCTTCTTCCCTTCCTCTGTTTCTATTAAAAATTTGATATTGTTGGTTTGGTTATATCCAACTTCTATTCCTAACAAATGCCCCAATGAATTACTAATTTTAATTAATGTTTGAAGGTGTTTGATTTCAAGTGGGAAATTTTCCCCTTCTATCCAGATCCCACTTTTCTTCTACTTGCCTATCCCTTATGATTAATATGTTAGAAAATAAATCTTGATTAGACGTAATTACCTTGTTATTGGAGATTGTTTTTGCTGAAGCCTTTGTCTTTTCATTCGTTCTTTTATGTGGTGGAATGTAAATCTTCCAATTTTGTGTGGGTGCCCTAACTTCTTTTTCTTATCGCTCGCTGTTGGATTTGACCTAGCGGGATGTTGTTAGCCTCTGAGATTGTGGAGGGTTTGAGTATCTGACGATTTACATCTCTTCCCTTCATGTCTGTATTGGGCTTTGGGTGAGGCTACTTCACTTGTACCTAGACATTTCTCACTTTTTCCTAGAGGAAGTTTTGTGCATTCACAGTTTTTCTTTTCTCCATTTTGTTGTTTGTGGTTATCCAGGTTGCTTGCCTCTGCCTGTTTCTACTTGAGGTTACTTGTTGCCCTCCATCCTTGTCTTTAGGGTTCGAGCATTGGGTATGATGTATAGCTTTGGTTTCCTCATTCCTTGCTTTGTACATTTTAACCATGTCTCGGAATGCACTATTCTTTTGATTCCCATCTGCGAGCGCTTGGAATTTGTTGCTGATTGGAATGTAGGGGTGCACCCGCCTTCCGCTCAGTTTCCTTGTTATCAAACTCGAAGAAGCCCGTGTTGGTGTTTTTGCATTGTTCGGGCAACTTTGTTTTACTGTTTTGCCTCTGCCATAGGGGAGTTTTTGATTTGCGCAAAATATATTTTCGCTATAGACTGCTTTTCTCACTTTCTCTGCTTTTTTCGCCATTTAAAAAAAAAATATCTCCAATATACCAAATTATATATTGATATTATAATAATAAATATGTTATCAATTATTTCAAACCTAAACCGATAAATGAAAAAGTTAAATGGACTTCCGGTAGATGACCTGAACCACGCTAGAGTAAACACAAACCCATTCTCGACCACGTTGGACGTAGCAAAACGGAGACACATAAAAATGCAAAACAACCGGAAATATAGAACAATCGTCTTGCTGTAGCCGAGCTAGCAGACACAATCGTTTTTGTCCCAACCAAGCTTCAAATAGTTGCACTTTTAGCAGACGGAAGGCATGGTTTCACAAGTTTTTTTTTTCTAGAAAACCCTACAAAGCAATTCCCTTGAATTAATGACGAACATGAATGAGTTTTTAACATTGCTTATGGGTTCGCCGAATTTCGAACCTGGAGCTGAAAATTTTGCAAACCTTGTGACAAAGATTATAATCACTTTTCGGAAATGGCACCGCCTCAACTACACCGCCTAGATGCGTAAGAACTGTCAACCGGGGTGATGGAGCACAAAATTCTAATCTCCATTTTTTATCTTGAAGAAACTTCGAGGAGAGGAAGCAACCATAAGTAAAATGGATATGCTGGTTATAAAGGAGTTCTTACTTGAATCGAAGGTTCTTACACATGTTCATCACGGGAGCTTGAAGTCGGAGGTGCATCATCAATCTGGCCTTCGCATCTAGATGGAATATTTGAAGAGGTTTCTCCTAAGGTGGATGTATATGCATTTGGTGTTGTTCCTTATGAAATAGTTTCAACTAATGAAACACTATTATGAATATGATTGAGAGATTCAACATGGAGGATTTCTTAGCATGAAACATTGATGAGTGACAAACCATTAAAGTGCAGCCCCAGAACAATGAAGGTTACTGTCAAATCCATGTTACAGAGATGCGGAGATAAGTGTACTGGCAACCAATGATTACTTTGCAATCATAATTATCAACTTGTTAGACGCCAAAGCACAGAAGTCAAAAGATACTTGATGATCTAAGATTTACTGCAGCCTACATTTAGTTGAAGAATGAATAAAAAAAAAATTACAATCATACAATTGAAGCAGCAATCAATGTATTTGCATATTGAAATACTGAAAAGACTCAGATGTCTTCAACAAAGATTTGGAAGATCCATTCATTAAGGTTTTGCAATAAGAGAAATTAGTATGATGTTTCCAGATGGACAAAGGAAATACATCAGGTCTTAAAGGAGATACAGGATGATAGACTCTCATCCAAGTCACAATATGTAAAACATATTAGAGGAAGCCATGAGAGCTATGAATCAACCATACCAAGCTCTAGTTTTAAAAGAAAACAATGGGCTCACATAGCTTGAAGACGATTGTACCCAACACTCTAAATATCTTTTGAAGAAATCAATTGTCGATCCTTATTCATGGTCGAGCCTGTAAGGACCCATTGCAAAGTTTAATATATGCAAAGGACAAATGACAAGTCAATAGTCATATTAAAATAATATGCATCCGATATAGAATCACGTCTTCAACAATCGTCCAATGGAGTATGGAAAGAAAGATTATCAAGAGAGTCTCAAAAGTCAGATTTTCACCTAGAGAAAACTGAAAGGGCTCCTAAATTATTGACCATCCACCATCGATTTCAATATCTGATATGTTTTTCTTAATGTTTGTTGCATGTTTGATAATCTCGAAAGGAAATTGTTGGAAGAGGACGTAGTATTAGTGAAAGATAATAATAAACCTACAAAACACACAGGATATCTTCAATGCCAAATTAAGAATTTGAAATTGATTCACACACATGATAAAGAATCACCATGGAGGCACAAAGTTCTAACCAAGCTGTCACAATGATGAAGAAAGTCTGGAGCAATGGAAACATGGCCATGCGTATCTTTGAAGCGATAACTCTAAAATCCAACATTTATTGAAGTACCCAATTTATATTTGGGAGAAATTTTATTGGCATCGATATATCCCTCTATTTGTCATATATCATCTAAGTTCATCCAAAGTTTGATTTTTAATAAACTTCCAAAATATTCGAAGGGAATTAACAATAGTTTTTAGTTATGAAGAGTTGCATTATTTTGATTAGGTGCCGAATGGGTGTGTCTATTCACCCACACACCTTTTCATTATTTATAAATATAAGATGTAAAATCTTACAATAGAGGGATACATAGACAATTCATATTCATATTCATATTTTAAAATTTTATATATTATGATGCACTTATGATTTATTATATTTTTCAATTGGCAAAGAAATGAATTCTTGAACAAAGCCCGTGGATTGAATTACTGAGCAAATTTATATGCGATTCCGAAATTGAAATGCAGTAGGTAGATCATCTGTAAGGAGTGTCTTTATTGTGATTTTATTTGTGGCATAATTATTTATTTTAAATTTCGGAGTTTTAAATTATTATTAAGTTGTGTCCTTTATAAATATTAATATTTATTTTCTATAAATATTTTAAAATTCCGATAAGTGGACTGGGTCATTACTGTATTTTAAACTTGATAAACATAGATATTGTGAAATATTTAATTGTTTCCATATTTATGTCTAGTTTGTCTCCATATCGCAAGAGTTAAAGTGCATCCTAGACTAGTTTAAAATTGCATTCATATAATTGATTCGTTGCATCTGAATTGTTGAAATTGTTTATAGTTTAAGTACATTGAATTTTATAAAGTTGTACGTTTCAACTTAAAATATTGACTCTGATTGCCCATTTAATTAAGCATTGGTCTTTATATTACTTTTGATTCATAATCCATATGCCGACAACTGTTTCATTTCTTTCCATTGAGGAATTAATATATTCATTTGTTGTGTTCATTCTTTATTTAAAACATTATCACATTTATTTATTAATTCGTAATTTGCAATCTTAAAGCTTTGAATAATTCTTGCCATTTTGGAAGCTTTTATTACATTCACTTTCTAATCGATTTGCTTTAAGCATCTTGGATCTAAGTGTTTTATCCAGGATCAAGTACACCTGCCTTGGTTTTGCAGAGCCAGAAGTGCAGGGAACTCGGACTGCACTGTTCAGTTCCATCAAGGTGGCCTTAACCGGATGGAGATCCCGGCATCGAGTAGGCAAGGCTTATAGGATTCCAATCTATGGTTTTGGGAACCAACATGGGGTTCAACCTTGTTTCGTAACCTCTAAGGCCTTCAACATTGAGTTCAACGATTGTGTACTAAAAATCTCAATGACTTCACCAATCAGATGGTATTGCAATGAAACTCAACTAGCAGGCTGATATATCTAAGATAAAACAAAAATATTTTTGGGTGATGCAAGATTTCCCTTACATCCAAGATGCTTTTCCTGCCCTGCATCATCATCAGTGGAGGATTTGCAATCTTGTGTTTTATATTCTACACCCTTGTTGGATTTGAGTAAAAAGAAGATTATTGGTCAAAATTTATAATAAAATTCTGTGGGGATAGGTTGACCACAAAGGAAATGCTCGCTATTAAGATGTGTCCTATGTTATACTGAGTTTTAGAATTGGGAATCTGATAATGGTATGATACAGGGGTTCAGAAACTGGGAAAGCTGATACTATATTACAATTTCAAATGGAAGACAAATATTTTTCTTCAGGTAAGAAAAAGAGGCTTACATTGAATAGAAATGACAACAAAGGTTGATTGGAACTTAAACCATACATGTAAAATAACCAACAGTAAATAGCAAAGGAAAAAGGGGATGTTATAGGGAAGAAAAAATACTTGTCACTCTGAGTTTGTTGAAATAGAAGTAATAATAACAAATTCAGACAATAGCAAAGATGTTTAATGGAAATGATGAAATCAGACAACAAAACGAAAAAAATTAAATTTTACATGAAGATACTCATTACTGCTTTGATGGAGATATTCTTTAAATTCTAGATTCATTTATCTTTAGTTCTTGAACATGCATCTTGTGCTTTTTAAGATCATATGGCTATTATTGTTTATTGTCCAGGTCGCCATGAACTTTGTGAAGCTATTGGTCTGAGCCCAGATGCGATAGCTCGTAGTGGAAATGCACTTGCCTTGTCAGAGTTATCTCTGAAGTACCTTGCACCTCTGAGAGTAAGTTTTTCTTGCATATTTTTTAATATAATGTAGGCTGTAGAATATAACTTTGAGTGAAAATTACATTTCCTTGACCCATTTTAACCAACAATATAGCATCATCATCTTCTATTTTTCATCAAATTTAATAACCCTACTAGTAGCTATCCCTTCCACTATTGCAACTGGTTTTAGCGGACAGATGATTAACATTATACGGATTTGTTTAAATTTTTTTTTTAGGTCTCAATTAAAACAAGTTCTGTAACTGTATTTGTACAGTGTATATCTTAACTTTCACAACTATTTTATAAACAAACAATTGTTAATATGTTTGTTTGCAAAAACACGTGCAAAAAACCATACCCTGTAATTTGCAGATTAAAATAATGTAAATTTGCATTAATACCTGGTTAGTGTAAATATTTTTCACTTCAGAGGAGGCATCGATTGATTTTAAATTCACTGTCCTTCTAAAGCAGCTAGAAAGTTTACGAGTGCCCTATTCTTTTGAGCCATCTGCTCATCAGATAAAATGGTGCAGCCATTCTTTTCCAATCTCTCCTTTGTTCTTCCACTAGTCAGCACTTGTTTTGTACATCATCTTGCAATAATGTCCCACCAAACTCATGATGACTTGAGGTGTTTATCCCTTTACCTGCATACTCAATATGGACCAGAAGCAACATTGAACGAAAAATTATTGTAGTACCAAAATCTAGCACATGCCAAATTTGTCTCATGTTGTAATCTTTATTTCACACAGTGCCTTGCAATCCATGTTGAGCCCCAAGAGTGTTACTTAGAACAAAAAAGTTAGACATATGGCCGCCCACACTTCCCGATCCTTATATCTGTGGCTTAAGTGAAGAGGAGGTTCCCATATCTCCGTGTGACTCCATAGAACTAAAATCTGCCATTGCCTCTATTGTTCTCTTTTTTTCTGCCTTCTTTTGGTTTATTGTTGCAAGCATTGTTCTTGCATTCCTCTGAGCCTCTTCAAGACATTTGGCAACATGGTATAATATCTTGGCAAGTGATCTGCACAAGGTGATATTTGAGCCGATTTATGCCACTGGTCATAGTCTTAGTGCAATGGTTACAAATAACCTCTCCTCGCATTGTACCCAATGTCCCATGTTTCCAGCAAGGGTTGAACCACTCTTTTTGTCACCAGCTCTACTTGCAGAAGCTATTTTCTCCTTAGAAAATAGGAAGGAGACCTAGCAAAAGAGAGACAACATCAAAATCTAGTACTCTTTACAAATTAATTACAGAAGAGTCTTCAAATTAAGCTTAAACTTGCTCTACTTCCTGTTCTTCTCACTTTCAGATCTAATTTGTTTAGAAATGTTTCTTAAACTGGCTCATAATGAAGTTTTATCATTTTTTTATATTTGCAGACTATTTCTACTAATATTAAAAAATATCTATTAACTGATATGTTAACAGTTAGATTATATTTATTGATATATTTTAACATATATTTGTTAACACTTTTATTGAATTAAAAAGAAACTTTTCACAGCACATATTTGTTAACAATTTAATAGTATCACAAATTATATTTATTAGCAAATGTTTGTAATATTTAATCTATCTATGCTTTGAAGTAAATAATCTGTGATTTTGTAAAATTGTTAACAAATATGCACTGTATAGATTGAAGTAGATAATCATAGATTATATGGAATCTGGATTGAATTAAATATTGTGTTTATTTATTAGCACTTTACATAAACAGGATTTCTAACACATTATTGAAGATTTGACGCTAAAAAATTGATTTGTAATTTTGTCCAAACTTTTAAACAAATCAGATATTGTTTAAATATTAAACCTGAAAATCCTTTTTTTTTGTTAAATGCCAAATTGATGCTAGGAATGTGTTTAATGTCATAATTGTCAACCTTCTGTGTGCATTAATTTGAACTTGATGGAGTGTTGTATGTGTTCAGTATTGTCATGATTGTCAATCTGATAAAGAGTTATGTACCTGGTGTATGCGAAACAGAAATATGTAAGAAAGGGTATTTGATAGCTGATCTGTAAGAAAGAGTATCTGAAGTCTGGTAGAGGTTTGGTATTGGATAATAAGATGCTGTTTTGATGTATGGTGGTAATGGCAAGTAAGTATGTGGCATATCCAAAAGATTGAAACTAAGTTGCCATATTCGCTCCTGGAAGCCCAAATTCGACATTCGATTCCGCCACATTCGTATCAGTTTGAATTTGCTACAAATCAGCGTATGCACTAGCATATTGCCTGTGGATTCTCCATTTCGAACCTTGGTCAAATTTGGAAGACTTTGGTGGGAATGTGCGAGAGGAAAAACGAGCCCGGGCGGAATGAAGGCGAATGTGTAAAGAACAAAGTAACGAGAATCGGAATTGGATTGGAATCAGCAAGGCTGAATTGAATCGTGAATTGGCCATGAATCGGCTGTGAACTGGCAAATTTAAAAAAACCTTTTAAATTTAGAGATCTTAACAATTTAATACTTATTTCATGCACCTTTTATTGAATATAACTTAAACACACTATAACATCATCAAATAGAAGTTAACATACATAAACATGGAACATAAATGATAAATCCATCACATACGTAACTATGTTACACTTAAAATGTAAATTGTAGGCTGTAGCTGAAGTCAATAGAAATCATACGATCATAATGATTCAAATCATAGAATGTATATAAGATAAAGATCCATAAGGCATCAAATCATAAATGTATGTAAGAATCTAAGATGAAGATCCATGAAACGTATGTCTATCAATATCTATAAAACAAAATGAAAAAACAAGGCTCCAGTTGAAGCCTCATCAGCATCCTCATCATCATCCTCAAGCTCGGTTGTAACCTTAGCCTCAGCCTCTGAGTATCCAGTCTACCTTCTAGAAAGGCGTCTAAGGTATGTTCTAGAGGGCTATCGAGCCATAGCCCTTGCATGTAAGATGAGCTCACGAAGAACATCACTACGACCTGTGTTTGTGTGTGTGCATGTGTGTTTACCAGTGCCTGAACGTGCTTTCGCTGTCTCCTCTGCCATGGCCATAGCCTTAGCCTCTCTATCCACTTGGTCAACCCACTTGTCGTCTTCCTCAGTGAAGACTAGATCCACAGCCTTAGTGAGCCACTCTGATTCAGGATCAATCGCCTCGAAAATGATCGGAGAGGAGTCATCGCCCAAAATCTATCTAATCCTAAGACGAAGGTTGTAATGAACAAAGACAAGATCATTCAACCTCTGCACAGTTAACCTATTTCTCTTCTTCGAGTGGATGTGCTCGAACATGGACCAACTGTGCTCACATCCAGAAGCGTTGCTTGGTTGATTCAGAATATAGATTGCAATTTTTTGAACTTTTGGGGTTGTGGGCCCAAACATTTGCCACCATCTATTTGAAATAAGGGAAAAAAAAAACAATTAGTCTCATTTACAACTTTCAATTTTACATAATCAACAATTAAGATGCACAACTTGTAAGTCATAAACTTAAGATTCATGAATATATTATTTTTACCTAACTATATTGTTGTCCAAGCATCTATGGCCATCATGCTAGAGAAAATTGGCCCTTCTTTATTATTGAACTTGTCTAGCTCAATGGTTGCAATTGTGCTATCCTCGTCACTACTTAACCTCTACATCACTATATATAAGCTGGTGAGAACCTCATCATCCGCCTTAAAGTCAGGACGGAAACGAAATGCCGGATTCAGATAGTAAGTTGCTGCATGGATGGGTCAGTGGAGTTGATTCTGTCATCTCCTATCAATGATCTTTCAAATAGGGGCATACTTCTCATAATTGAGAATTTTGGTTTCAGCAATTTCTTGGCCGGGCCAAAATTTTAGAAAATTTGGGAATTGGCAAGAACTCGGTGAAAAATTCGGCAATAAATCGGCACTTTTATCGAACATTTGAAAATATGCAATTTTCTAAAAAAATGCACACATACACCAATTTATTTTATAAATCTACTCAAAATCAATTATAAATCTATAAAATAATAAAATGTGTTATAAATCAATTGAAATATTATTATAAATCTATTCAAATCAATTACAAATCTATTAAAATATATTTATTATTAATTTTGAATCTATTTAACATTTTTATAAATCAATTAAAAATTAAAAAATAGTAAAATTGTAAATACTAAATAACAAGCTGGAATAATATATTATTTTATATTAATAAATACTAAAATTCATTTTTACATATATTAACAAATATATGAAAATTTAATAGTTATACTATGATTCATAACCTTGTCCAAGACCCAAGTCTTTGTTGAAATTTAATATAGTTACATCTCCTTTTCTATTCTGGTCGTCAATATGCTCTTTTGCCATAGGTCTCATCCAAAACAAAAAAAAAAAAAACGAAGATACCATATTAAAATGAAAAACCTGAAAGCGTCCGACTTTGCCAACGACATTTGACTGATTTTTTCGGCATTTTGCGCAAGATTTTAGGTAAAAATTGCTGTGGTTTTTAGGTGAATACTGTTGCGGATATTTATAGCGATATAATCGTACCCTATTTGCTTTAGCGAAATATTGCGATACTGGTGATACTTCACCGATTTTTTAAACTATGCTTCTCCTGCACTCTTGCATACTGGGCTCTAATGGTCTCCTTGGCCCTATCCATGTCCTCATACATGTAGCCCATAAAGGGCTTCTCTCCATCAGTAGTTTGTAGGAGAGATACAACAAGCTCGATGACCTGCATATACTGTTAAAAAACATTTGAATCAAAACTTAAATATAAAATAATGTAACTAAAAGTAAAACCAAATCATTAAATAATTAAATAATAAATATTAAATATTAAATGTTAAATTGCAATAAATTTACCTTAAGGATTTCTTTTGCAGGTTTCCAAAGACCATCATCATCAAAGATGTAATTCAGCACATCTACCCCTATAGTGGTCGTAGCATAGGAAGATGTAATCTACTCCCGCCCAACAAACATGCTCTTTAAATCGTCCCTTGATGTCAACAAGGAGTGCAATGATGAAATTTGAGGCAAACCTCGTGAGGCACACATGATTTGACCCACTCAAGCTTGCCAATTTCCTCCAACATGAGGTCAAGGCAATGTGCTGCACAAGGAGACCAAAATATGGTGGGGTGCCTCTCAATCAAAAGTTTACCTACAACAATTTTAAGTTAATTAGGAATTCAAATATCTTAGGAAACTTAGAATTAGAAAAAGTTTAAAATTGAAATAAATTTATTTTCAAAATTTGAAAAGTCAAAAGTTTACCTGCAGCGCCAACAACATAACTTGCTGCATTATCCGTCACCACCTGCACCACATGTTGTTCCCTTACCTCTGTTGTGACTTCCTCAATAACCCCAAATAAGTATGTGGCGTTTTTGATATGAGCGGAAGCGTCAATGGATTTGAGGAACATGGTATATTCTACAAAACAAAGAATTATCATGGATCATCCACAAATTAACAATCAACAAATCAAAATTTGAAATATTCAATCACGATTCACAATTTGCAATGTATGTAGGAAAGTAGAATGATCAATCACCTCAACAGGGAATAAGAAAATTGAGGAGTGTTCTATTCCTCCTATCTGTCCAACCATCAGTCATGATGGTGCAACCCTTTTTGATCTACCCCTTTCAGTGGTCCTCAAGCTTAGCTTTCATATCCTCTACCATTTCATCCAAGAGGTATCCACTCAACTTAGCCTCAGTTGGGGCTTTAAACCTTGGACCATAAATAGCAACTGCATCTATCATGCTTTGCCAATAAGGAGCCCTGTCACAAACAGATTATGATTAGAAATTTAGATGACAAATCATTATGTAAGCTTGTAAAGTGAATCTATGATTAATTAATGAATCATAAAATAAGTAGATATAATTAAAATTTTACTTATAACCTTAAGAAATACAGAGAAAAAGGAATCAATTACCTGGCTGCAACAAATGGAATGTTACAAAAATACCAAAATTTGCAAATTTCTTTTCTGGTAGCATCATGAATCTCCTTGTTCAAACCCATGCCCTCAAGTATGGGTTGTGAGCCAGGAGTAGTGCGGGGCACAAAGTAACTATCCAATTTGTTCTTCGGCACTTTAGGTTGCTATAGAAAGGAGGCCTGGAAGAACCCTCCCCAACACAACCTATGAATGCGGATTCTGATGCGGCTACGGGAGCATGGGAGCCAATAGCCCTTAACCCTTCAAGCTGCCTTTTCTTATTCAATTTATCTTGTTTATATTTTTTTAATGCCACTAAACAAGTGCATTTTGCCTCAGCAGTTTGTTGAGTGCAAATTGTAATATCATGTCTAGGTATAGTAGCAAAGTAGTATTTGAATCAATAAATACCACCTGAATTTATTTCTTTACAAAACACACATCTCGTTTGAAATTTGTTTCTTCTAGGAAAGTCTTCAATATATTTCCAACATTCATCTTTTTCACCCATTGTGGAAAATGAAAGTTAAGGCTGTTGCAATAAGAAAATTCAAGTAAAATCTCAAAGTTTCAAACTAATAAACAAAAGTTACAAAACAACAAAACTTACTTTGCAATTTAGTAAAACTTAAAAACATTCAAGATTTGCAAATGAAAACTAAAAAAGTTTTAACAAAAAATGCATAAATCACTAACATGCAAAAAACAATCAACACTTACCTCTTGCAAATGAGTTGAGGAGTGTTGCTATTGACTCCTTAATGCTCTCAATGCAATCTTATGGCCTCCCCAAATGGACTTTTGATCTCTCTGGTTGGAAACTTGTGGTTTTTCTTTTCTCTTCTTCTCTCACTTTTCCTCTCTTCTACTCATGCTTAACAATTAGAAGGCCCTTTAGGGTTAAAACAAAGAGGAAAGGCAAAAAAAAAAACAAAAAAAAAGTGTTTTAATTAAAAAACAAGTTCACCTTTTGTTGCGCGACTGATTTCTGGAGCCGATTTAGGCGATTTTTTACATGAATCACATGAATTGATGATTCCTTGCAAAAAATCAGCTGAACCAATTCACAACTCCAAAAAAATCCTCAAGCTTGAATCGAATTGCCAAACTGGCGATTTTGGCAATTTGCAAGCAATTCTCAGAACTATGGTAACGAATTTGAGAAAACGCCAAAAAAACGTGTTGACTTTTCAACATTTTCAAACCTAAACTACCATGTTTTGGGCTTTCACACTATAATGCGTTTGTTTGCAGCGTTTTGTAACATTTAATTCTTTCTAGCATTTGAGTGAGTGTGCAACAAATCTACCATTCAAAGTTTTTTTTGCAGCAAATCTGGAGGCGTTTGTTTGCTGAAAATTTGGAGGCTTTTGTGTTGAGCACCGTTTTTGGAGGAGTTGCAGCTTGAGTGTTTGTTGAACAACACTTTTATATAATTGTTTGCAAGGATTGCAGCCTGAGTGTTTGTGTGTGTTTGTGTGGCCCGAGTGTTTGTGTGAGAGAGGCTGAGCATTCAAACTCGAGCATTCCCCTTGGTCTTTTGCCAACGTGAACCTCACAGCCAACGTTCGAACCAGTATAGGTATTTTAAAATTTTATTACTTTTTAAATTGTTTTAAAGCTTTTTAATGTATTTTTTTTAGTTTTTAAATTGTTTTAAATTTTTTTAATGTATTTTTTTAAAAGTTTTTAAATTGTTTTTAAATCTGTTTAATTTATTATAATGATTTTGTTGATTTGTTTAGGACCTACATTTATTTTCTTGAATCATCTCTTCTCATTATTGTAACTTGTTCAATGTTTATTTGTTTGTAGACTCTACCATGGTTGCAAGTGCTTCTATTGCCAATAACCCTAACTTCAAATTCGATAGACCCTCTTTGAAAACATGTGCAAGTGATTCGACCAATGCTAGGTGGAGGAGGTTGTGTGGATTTGTAGCCATTACAAAGAGGAATTTAGTAGCTCAGTAAAAGCACATTTGTGCTTTATTCCTCCAAAAGGTATCAAATTTTGTACTAGGAAGTGAAGAGTAAACAGAGTGCTACCTAAATCTTTCCTTCCAAATCACATCATAAACAAATACATTCAAGAACAAAAGCAAGCAAAGGAAGCTGTTGGGAGGGAAAATTCTTCACATCCATTGGAAAGTGGTAGGCCTTTAAAGGAAGGAAAAGTATTATTTATGTCTTCAACTACCACTCCTACAAAACCACTTGTAGAAGGCCATCCATTCTTGCATCCTCAACAACAAATTGTGAGTAAGAGAGCAGTGGGACCCTTGGAATCCTCATTCCAAAATGAAGCTAGAGACATTGCTGATCAAGCCTTAGCTAGACTCGTTTATGCAAATGGATTGTCATTTAATGTTGTTCGCTCATTGTATTGGGAATACATGGTGAGGGCAGTAAATGAGGCTCTAACCGGGTTCAAGGGCCCTGGTTATGAGAAGATACGCACCACTTGATTAGATGATGAGGTGGCTCGTGTAGAGAATGCCATGTTGCCCATCATTGATTTATGGGTCGAAATAGGCGTGACAATAGTATCAGATGGATGGAAAGAGCAAGGAACTTTCCTTTGGTGAATGTTATTGCACTGTCTACAAGAGGTGCAATATTTTTGAAAGCTATGGATTGTGAAGGAGAGGTAAAGGATGGACCTTTCATTGCAAATATTCTCATCCAAGCTATCGAGTAAATTGGCCCTTAGATTGTTGTTCAAGTAATAACTGACAATGCAAAGAATTGTAGGGTTGTCGGCTTATTGGTTGAGGAGCGGTATGAACACATTTTTTGGACACCTTGTGATGTGCACTCACTCAACCTAATGCTGCAAAAAATCGGTGCTAAGGTTGAGTGGATAAAAAAATGTATGAAGAGGCACAAGAGATCCAAATGTTTGCTAGGAACCACCATATGACGTAAGCCATATTCAGACAATTCTCGAAACTGGAGCTCTTGAAGGTAAGTTGAATTGTTTTAAAATTTAAACATGTTTTAGAAATCTAGCCACTTAAGTATACTTGCTATGTTTTCAAATTTTTAATCTATTACTATTTTGATTTTAAAATAGGTTGTTGAGACCCGCTTCGCCTCCAACACTATTGTTTTGAGGCGCCTTATCAAGGTTAAAGATGCATTGACTAGAATGGTAACTAGTGTGAATTGGAGCGTATGGAGGCAATCTAATAGTACCAAAGCAGCTGCCATAAGGAGATTGATACTGAATGAATCTTGGTGGGATCGTGCTGAGTACCTTATGTAGAACACCGAGCCTATATTGAGCATGATCTGATATGCTGACATGGATAGGCCTTGCTTGGGTGAGGTATATGATGGCATTGACTCCATGATTGAGGACATTAGAAATATCATAAATGAGAAAGAGCAAGATCACAAGGAAATTTTCTTCAAGGAGCTACAAGTAATCATGGTAGAGAGATGTAACAAAACGACTACCCCTTTGCATTTGCTTGCCTTTGCATTGAGCCCTAGGTTCTATAGCCAATCTGTCCTCAAGGGGAGTACCACTAGAGTTCCCCCATACAAAGATCTTGAAGTTGCTTTGAAGGGAAATGATAGCACCCTAGAAAGTCATCCGAGATTACTATGCACATCCAGTATCCAATAGTTCCTTGAACAACTTCCAATAAGAAAATACAAGTGCATATTACTATGCCATAAAAGTGGAAACATACATAATTGATTTCCTACAATTAAAACCTTAAAAGAAAGTGAATGCAATTTACCAATCTAAATAAATTTTAGCAGCATTACGACATACAAATTATTATTCTACAATTATAAAACTAGAAGAATGAGACAGAATAGAGAACACAAATATACGTGGGGAAAACCTTTCCAGGTAAAAAACCCCACCCCTCCAAACCATCAAGCTAATGTATTATTCAACAACAAGTTACAATACGTTTTTAGCTTTCACATGGAGATTTACATCTTGCTCCATTTTAGAGAAAATCCGATAGCATAACCCGATGCAAATAACTTCTCATCTCTCTTTTAATTCTCTACAACAATGCTTTGTACTTATAGAGTTTTCATACAAGAGGAAACAGTTTCTAAAGCGTCTACATTCAACACATCTACAAATTATTTTATAAAATTCCTTATGCACAACCCTTGCATAAAAACAAAGCATAAGAGAATAAATCACCAAAAAATAGAAGCTTTATGTTTTTCTTCTCCAAGTCTTTTCTTGTGGAAGAATCCAACTTCATTTAGCAACTTTCCAAGAAAGCACAAATAAAGCAATAAATTGTGGTAAGGCTAAGTCACCTTATTCCAACAATCTCCCACTTGACGAAGACCTTACAAGATTCAAACTGATGAAACTATATCATCACAGCCATCCATGAAACAACATTAATCATAACATATGCCCTCGCGCTCCAACTAGACACCTGTCCAAATAAGACAAGCATAAGATCCATGTGGTTACAAAGGCTACACACAATGCCACCACTCCACTCTACTCATGAACTATATAGAAGTATAAATTAAAAAAAAAAACTTCTTAGCCCAACAAAACTATGAAGTCATCCTCTAGAAAACAAGGAAAAACATCAGCCAGAACAACGACCAAACTTATTGGTCCAATCTAATTGATAAACCCATGAGATTGAAAATAGCATCCATAGTAAATGCTAACCCAGCCAATCACCCATACCTCAAAGGTATCCCATACTATAAAACTCATGCCAGCAACATAACCAACCCAGAACTTGCAACCTCAAGCTCTATGTGCAAACCAGTCAATGAAGACCAAACACATACAAGAACTCCCATTGCATGGGTAATGTTGAATCTGAAAAATCAAAAGCATATTGAGTCTACTGATAACAACACAAAGAAAGTGCAACCATGTAGTACCAAGGACCATCCACAAAGACATGCAAATCTTGTAGCAAAAACACTGTGAGAAACATCTCTCTCATCCAGTCACCACAACTCTCTCGAGTTCTCCACATCCAACAAAGAAAAGAGATAAATGCACCACCATGTCATCACAAAAAACAATGAAGTACAAGTGATAACAAATGACCACAAAAGAGTGACCACCATAGCTCCAACAGATCTCAAAAATAAGGTTATGTGAACCAAAATATCCAAGAAGATAATCAAGACCAAAGAAAGAAACTACAAATCATAAGCATGTAGAATGTTCTTCTACAAACACTTTCAAATGTCAACTATGCCAAGTATGATATGAGTCACAACCCCAAGAGAAAAGCCACAACAACATCCAAAACTGTTCAACCTCAAGAGATCAAACATAACATGATATCATGAATTTACATAGATGTAAGCCTCTCAAAGAAGATCAAACAACTCCATTCCCCATTTCAGGAAATCAGCCCACTACCATCTTGTGATGTCCCTATTTCCTAATTAGGTTCGAAAGCTGTAACCTGCAACCATTTGTTAGTACAATATCGAAAATTGTATGTAAAACATATAAGCAACATTAGATTTAAGCAAATACTAATCTAAATACTACCCAGGCTACCCTTCCTAATCCTTCGGGAGAGATCTTTTTTCCAATCACCTAACCCTCTGGTGAGAACTATATCTCGATTAGGTAATTGTCATCTCGATTAGGTAATTGTCATAGAAATAGCTTCTCCCTTAGGCCTTTTTGGGATCTCTGGTAACACTACTTGATAGAGATCCCACCTCTACCAAGTCTCTTATCTCTGACGTATGCAGATGTTTGACCACTACAATATATAGTCTCTAGAGATTCTCTACAAATCTCTCTCTAGGTTCCAACTTGGGATCCCGACATTCAACTAAGAATGCTCTCTAGATTCTCAGTTCTCTTTATGAGAAACTTGACATTCATAATTGGATGCCCTCTACCAAGATTAACTTGGTCTCTATAAGGGCTATAATGTTCTCTTATGTATAATTGGTATACATTCTCTACACTTGATTTGTTATATATATATATATACATACTTCTAATTCCCCTTAAAGTCTGCAACTATGTATGCCCGTTCGGTATATATAGTCCTCTCTCTTTAGATATTAATTATCCACCATGTGGCTTACTGCAACATATCTTGTAGGTGTATCTACTGAATATGAATTTGGTCGTTTTAGCCCTCTTCTCATATATCTTTTATCACTTAGTCGAAGTATATGTTTGGCTACCATTCAGATCTTACTACTACTTCTTAGACATTGCCTTAGTCCTTATCAATGTTCCTTCCTTTCTAAATTGGTGCTTATTCCTCAGAATACCATGCAATGTATGGATTAATTCTGATGCCAGGTCTTTTGTTGTTGCTTAACTTTATTTCACTCGCTCCTTAACACACACACACACACATACACACATATATATATGCTCTGTGATCACCATTCTGTTTTATCCGAGTAGGCTCTAATGGTAATAGTTGTATCTTATCTGTATATCTATATAGTTGTGCTCCATATCCTTCCCTTCTTGTCTTTCCTTTCCATGATTTTTTCTGTCATTTGGATCTGTTAAATGTATCAAGATGCTGCTCACTTCCACATTCCCTCATCATCTTTTATCATGTTCAACGATGACTTCACATATTCATATATGCTTCTTGTAGCATGCGGCCCTATTTGTGATTTTTCCAGATGTGTTTTGAATGGCAATTTGCAGCTATATTTGGAAGTGTTGATGCAATCGTAGTGCAGATTCAAAGCCATACTTGATCATATCCCCTTTCTTGCATTAATGGGTCTTCCACCGTGATAGAGTGAGAATCTATGTCGTCACAGATGATACCCTTCTCAAAGTTTCTACTTTACTTGTCTTTAATGTGAGATGAATTGAGGGTTGACATGGCTCCTGTCGGGTGTAATTGTGCCACTTATGAATTTGTATTTTGATTACGTTCTGTTCTCCATTCATGCCTTCTACATTGGGCTCTATTGTTTTCCACGTTGCCAGCTACGTATTCTTGTCTCTTCTATGCTTTTAATGTTCAACCCTTATGATATTCGGTTGTCTGCGTTAGATAGGTTTCCATCCATATCTTTCTATTCTCCTCCCCCCTCTCCTCTTTTACCATCCTTGTTATATACATGGCCTGAATTTGTTCGTGTCCCTTCATCGAGGGGAGATGACTCTTTGATTGTTATATTAAATACTAAATGTTAGTTAAATTATATTGAGTATCTATGAAATGTAATAATATTATTCAATATTATCCATTATGTTTATTTCATGTCCAATATATATATATATATATATTAAGTATCTTAAAGTTATCGTAGTCTCTTACTAATAACTTTGTTATATTATAATTACTGTCTCTTACGATTTTGAAGTGTTTATATATTTTTATTTAGACTATTATAATTAAATTCCATTATTAGGGGAATATTACAATCCTACCCTCCCAAAATTGCTTGTCCTCGAGTAATTATTCTTTTTATGTTTCATAAAATTGGTTGATAAAATTTTGGGACATGTTTCTTTCCGTGCTTTGGGAACTAATATTTTGACCATCTCTTTGAGTTGAGATTCCCCAAAACCATGTTCATATTGTACCTTATTCACTCTTATAAATAGATATATTCTTATTGTTAATTTTGGTTATACAAGTATATATGTTCCCATTCTTTAGAATAGTTTTGAAGCATATAGGATGGCAAGATCATGCTCTGATACCACTATGATGTCCCTGTTTCCTAATTAGGTTCGAAAGCTGTAACCTACAACTATTCGTCAATACAATATTGAAAATTGTATGTAAAACATATAAGCAACATTAGATTTAAGTAAATACTAATCTAAATACTACCCAGGCTACCTTTCCTAATCCTTCGGGAGAGATCCTTTCTCCAATCACCTAACCCTCTAGTGAGAACTATGTCTCAATTAGGTAATTGTCATAGAAATAGCTTCTCCCTTAGGCCTCTTTGGGATCTCTAGTAACACTCCTTGGTAGAGATCCCACCTCTACCAGGTCTCTTATCTTTGACATATGCATATGTTTGACCACTACAATATATATTGTCTCCAGAGATTCTCTACAAATATCTCTTTGGGTTCCAACTTGGGATCCCAACATTCAATTAAGAATGCCCTATAGATTCTTAGTTCTCTTTATGAGAAACTTGACATTCATAATTGGATGCCCTCTGATGGAGCCCAAAATTATAGTCTCCATTTTTCGATCTTGAAGAATGAACAAATATGAATATGGAAAAAGAAGGGGTTCGGATATTTATATTCATATGCAGGGCTCACTGGACAGAAACAATTTTGAATGATAAGATCTCGAATTCACTTGCATATATAGTCTGATTAGTATATTTTGGACTTGATATATCTATATCTCACTATTCATTCTTGCATATCCTTAATTAGGATTTTGAATATGAAGGTGTTGATTACAGTAACTAGAAAGATAAAACATTTGCAGAGAAGAGGTCAGAATATTCATCTTTATTTACAGAACATAAAACCGATAATGTGCAATTAGATAGCTTAAGCACAAGATTATTTCCAAGATGATTTCTTCCAGCAATACAAGGTCCAATTGAGCAAAGGCAATAGCTATATTTGCTATGCCACTGGATAACCTGGAGTGTTCATACAACAACATCGATTAGAGTGCATACATATGGGAAAGAATGATTCTGTGATGTATTTATTTTTTGATTCTGTTAAGAAATTTGAGGAATCTCAAGTGAAGAAATGATTCTAAACAAACATTAGAAATAGAAGAGATTGAAAATACAGAGCCGCACATGTGTTTGTAGATTCTAGTTCAACCCTTTTTTGGAACGCATTGACCCTTGTTTGGGGGTTTCAATGCGTCAGAAAGCCTTTATGTATCTCCAGGCATCTTATATGCATGCTGTTCAGGAAACTATCAAATGTGAATAACTCTTTTGATACAGAATTAGTATGATTGTCTATGGGTACAAATTTGTTGTTGCTTAGAAGACAATGTAAAAAAATAAGAGAGCTTATAGATTTGAGGGGTTGAACAACAGTAGCCATGGTCAATACATCGAGGAATGCTGGAAATAATAATACAGAGTACTGATTAAAAACAAGTGTTAAAATGGATTTATATGCAAAAAGAGATATTTGCTTAAGAATCATAATGCGTGAATGACAACAGTGATATATGTTTAATATTCAAGAACTATGTTCATGTGCAGTGGCAATAAAAGGAGTATGATGTCTGAATTGATATACCAGGTTATCAAACAGTCATAAAGACAACAACAGGTATGTAATCACAGTATGTGTAACATACTCGACAATTTATCTTCAATCGTGACTAATAGTTATCTCAGTTTGGATTTAGAAGTTGTAGGCCTGTAAGACAAACAATGATGCATTTGTAAAGAACAGAGATGACTTTCAGATTGACCGCCAAAAGGCTTGCTCTTTCATAATTCCAGTGCTCTGAAGATTTGTAATTACTACTTCAATCTCCACATCTCAGCATCCTGATTACGTGATTTAACCTCAGTTGATCACATTCTCTTGTCATCAGCTACAAAAAGAGCCTGGTTTCACCCAATTCAATGAATTATGTCCGTCTTACGCACACCCACAAAGGAATCAGGTTTTTAGACAACCCATTGTGTGTACATCCTCAGGATATATGCAGGTCATGTCCATTCTTGCCCTTGTTCGTCTAATTTGCTCAATTTTTGTCTCAACAAGATTTGGTTGAATTTATACGTGCAACACTTTTGTGTCTATATGCAAAGATATATATCCGGAAAATTTTTCATATCTCCATTAACAGAGCAGAGCAGGTACCCGCATAAGGAGGGCTCGAATATGTAAGATCGACGTTTTTCATTTCACTAATGTATTGTATCTCTATGCAGGGATGAAGCTGGGAGCAACGTTTTCATCTTCCCAAGTGGATTGCCAGCGGAAGTAATGGCAGACGCATAGGAAGTTCGAGGTGATACCACGGGATGTTTGATATTCTTCAAAAATGAAATAGCTGGAGATTCTCGATGCCAAAGGAAAAGAATGTGAATGCCGGTTCACGCGTAGGTGGACATCATATGAAAAAATACCAAATCTGGACGTGCAGCCAAAAGAGGATTCTGAAGATTTATCCGCCTGTAGATTTCTCCAGTTCGTTAAATATTTTCAATTTCATAAGGTGCAAAAGATGACAAATATGAAGTAGGGGCTTGGGTGTCTACGCGTAAGGGAAGGAAATGATGAATACGCCGCGAGTTATAATGCATATTAAAATTTTAACTATTGGTTAGTTTTCTTCATGAAAAGGTGTGATGATTTAGAAAAAACAGACTGACACCTCTTGAGGGTTTATAAATATATGAAATATAAAAGCCAAGAAGAGGGGAGAGACTTAGAAGACAATTCAATATTCATATTTTCAATTTTTTACCTACGCTATACTCTATGTTATATTATATTTTTCATTTGAAAAGAAAATGACCTTTTGAACTAAGCTTGTGGATGGTGAATTATGGAATAAATTCTTGTGTTATTCTGGAGTTGAATTATATTGGATAGATCATCCGTAAGGAGTGTCTCCAGTACGATTTTATTTCTGGATCAGTAAAAAAGTATTTATTTAATTTATTTGCATTAGAGTTTTAATTTTTTATTAAGTTGTGTCCTTTATAAGTGTTTTTTGTTATTTTCTATAAATATTTTAATATTTGTTAAGTGGACTGGATCATTATTGCATTTTAAATTTGATAAACATAGATATTGTGAAATATTTTATTGTTTCCGTCTTTATGTCTAATTTGTCTTTGCAAGAGTTAAAGTGCATTTTAGACTAATTTAAATTGCATTCATATAATTGATCCGTCGCGTCTGAATTATTAAATTTGTTTATAGTTTACTATATTGAACTTTATAAAGTTTTACGTCTCAACTTGTAATGTTGACTCTGATTGCCCGTTTAATTAGGCACTGGTCTTTTACTCCTAGTTCATAATCCATATGCTGGCAACTGTTCCATTTCTTTCCATTGAGGAAATAATATATTCATTTGTTGCAATCCTCTGTAATAATCAATTTTATTTAAAACCATTCATACAAGTATTTACTTTTAGCCTTAATTCGAAATTTGCAATCTTAATAGCTTTCTAAAATTCTTGCCGTTTTGAAAGCTTTCATTGCATTCGCATTCTAATTGGTCTGTTTTAAGTATCTTGGATCTAAGTGTTTCATCCAAGATTAGGTACACCCACTTGGGTGTTGCGGAGCCTGAAATGCAGGAGAATCAAGAAGTATTCCCGTTCGTTGGCCAGAACTGATTGAGAAGTCCTATCCGAGAAAAGGCAAGGCTCGTAGGATTCCAATCTGCGGTTTTGATAACCAACACCCTATACCAAGATTAACTTGGTCTCTATAAGGACTATGACATTCTCTTATGTATAATTGGTATACGTTCTCTACACTTGATTTGTTATATATATATATATATAATTACATACTTCTAATTCCACTTAAAGTCTGCAACTATGTAAGCCCGTTCACTATATACAGTCCTCTCTCTTTAGATATTAATTATCCACCATGTGGCTTACTGCAACATATCTTGTAGGTGTATCTAGTGAATATGAATTTGGTTGTTGTAGCCCTTTTCTCATATATCTTTTATCACTTAGTCGAAGTATATGTTTGGCTACTATTCAGATCTTACTACTACTTCTTAGACATTGCCTTAGTCCTTATCAATGTTCCTTCCTTCCTAAATTGGTGCTTGTTCCTTCGAATACCATGCAATGGTGGGTGTATCTACTGAATATGAACTTGGTCGTTGTAGTCGTCTTCTCATATATCTTTTATCATTTAGTTGAAGTATATGTTTGGCTACCATTCAGATCTTACTACTACTTCTTAGACACTGCCTTAGTCCTTATCAATGTTCCTTCCTTCCTAAATTGGTTCTTGTTCCTCCAAATACCATGCAATGTTTGGAGTAATTCTAATGCCAGGTCTTTTGTTGTTGCTTAACTTTATTTCATTCACTCCTTAACATATATATATATATATATATATATATGCTCTGTGATCACCATTCTGTTTTATCCGATTAGGCTCTAATGGTAATAGTTGTATCTTATCTGTATATCTATATAATTGTGCTCCATATCCTTCCCTTCTTGTCTTTCCTTTCCATGATTTTTGCTGTCATTTGGATCTGTTAAATGTATCAAGATGCTGCTCACTTCCACATTCCCTCATCATCTTTTATCATGTTCAATAAAATAAAAGCATAAACAACACTACCACGGACCCCTTGAATCCTAAAGATGTCAACATCTCCAATCACATGAAGATACCATCTCCAACTAGTGAAACAACAAATGTGAAAGACCCTTCTATAGCAACAGGATCTAAGGCATCCTCCAACATCTGAAATACTAAAGAAGATCATCCATCACCATATGATGGAAAAATACAGCCACTACCAAAGCTCCCACTGAAATGTGATACCGACCTATCTAAGCATATGACACACCATTCTCCAAATCTTAAAATCATCCAGGCCCACACATCACACTGAGTGAAACCAAGATCTCAACACTGAGGAAATTTACCGTGCTATAGGACTCCATAACTGACTATACAAGTACTCAAATTTCATCCATCCTCTCATCCCAAAGCAACCACGCAAATGCACAAGTGACCACAAACAAGACCAGCTAACAAGTCTGCAGCAACACTGAATCAAATCTGGTGGATATAGACAATCCACATCCAAGTTATCCCACTGCAATTAAATGGGTGGCCTTCCCTGATTGCATAACTTGTAGATCCAATCATTGCAACATGCAAACCCACTATCACATTAGTGACATGTACAAATGAGATCAAATAGAATAATCATGTAGACAATATAACTCAAACACCAAATCAAGCATAAATCTGATTTGCTATCATGTCCACATTGAGCACCATAGTCCAGGAATCCAAGAAAGCATCACACAAAAATGTTGAGTGACTGATCACGTACCAACATCTCCGTGTAGAGAAAGAAAAACACCTCCTCTCACCATGCACAAAGAATGCATGCATGTAGAACTACAACTATCTCATCCGGTACCACTCTAAAGGAAGAAGAGTCAAGAAAATAACTCTTCAGTAGATCCACAAAAAACCACAAGTTTTTTATTTTAGCATGCAAAACCTGCAAAAACATTGTGTTTAAGAACACCCATGCATATCCACACCAACTTCTCATCTGGAAAACTCAAAGTCTGAAAAAAAATACCAAACAATTGAACCCAAAATAATGGATAATCACAAATGAGCTTTTTGGAAAATCTATAAACCCCTCAAATCCAACGAACAAGAATCCAAGCCATGCATGTATAAGCATCCAAGAGGAAAATATAGTAGTGGAACTCCAGGCCCACTTGTAGACCAATTCCACAACCACTACTAGTACATGCATCTGAGAGAGATAGGCTATCCAGAAGCTTCTAGATCATCCAACGATCAACCCCATAACCTCTATGCATTATAGGTAACAAAAGAGACATCTTCCAATACCCATGCATCAAGAATTATTCTGCTGTCAACCAAGAGCTCCAGATGAATGTCATTTCAACATGACCAACTCTATTTTCTTTGTCTTCACCATCCATCAAGAAATGTCCGCTGTCTCTTGAAAAACTAAATCAACTACAATACTTCCACTCATCAAAGGATTAATTATTAGCCATTTCTTTAAAAAAATTCTAGCTAAGAAATCTTAACAAAAGAAATATCTAGAACCAGAAACATTGTGAATCTTCACATGCAAGCAACATGCAATTCATAAAACTGAGCTTTGAACCAATTGAAAGGAAATGAGAGCACCCCAGAAAGTAATCTGAGATTAGTATGCACATCTAGTATCCAATAGTTCCTTGAACAACTTCTAATAAGAAAATACAAGTGCATACTACTATGCCATAAAATCGGAAATAGATAGTTGATTTCCCACAATTAAAACCTTAAAGGAAAGTGAATGCAATTTACCAATCTAAATAAATTTCAGCAGTATTATGACATACAAATTATTATTCTACAATCATAAAACTAGAAGAATGAGACAGAATAGAGAACACAGATTTACGTGGGGAAAACCTTTCCAGGTAAAAAACCCCACCGTTTAAACCATCAAGCTAATGTATTATTCAGCAACAAGTTGCAATACATTTTCAACCTTCACATGGAGATTTACATCGTGCTCCATTCTAGAGAAAATCCAACAACATAACCCTGTGCAAATAACTTCTCATCTCTCTCTTAATTCTTTACAACAATGCTTTGTACTTATAGAGTTTTCATATAAGAGGAAACAATTTCTAAAGCGTCTACATTCAATGCATCTACAAATTATTTTAGAAACTTCCTTATGCACAACCCTTGCATAAAAACAAAGCATAAGAGAATAAATCATCAAAAAATAGAAGCTTTTTATTTTTCTACTCCAAGTCTTTTCTTGTGGAAGAATTCAGCTTCATTTAGCAACTTTCCAAAAAAGCACAAATAAAGCAATAATTTGTGGTAAGGCTGAGTCACCTTATCCCAACATGCTCAAGGGTACAAGATAGCCTTTCAAAGACTCTTTCCTGAGCACCTACGACCTACACTGAGGTCTGAATCTATGAGTTTTGCAAGCATCGATGATTGTGGTCTTGATGCTCTTGAAGACAAAAACAATGCTGATGCACATAAATGGTGGTACTTCCATGGACAAAGATACCAACACTTGCAGCCCATTGCCATCAAATTTTATCATAGGTAAGTTTCTTAATCTTAAGATTCTAATTTCTAGTTTTTTGTTGGTAAAATTGCTAATCTTGATAAGTCTCTAGTTCATTATCATCAGAGAGGACTTGGAGCACATGCTCCTTCATTCACTCAATAAAATGCAATTGACCAAACTCGAAGAAAGAAGATAACTTGGTGTTTGTGCATTCAAACTTGAGGCTTACAACTCACAAAGAGAATACATATAGAAAGGGTGAGGCAAAACAATGGGATGTCGAACCAGAGGCCACAGAGTTGGAAGTCCATTTTGATGCACTTGCAATTGAAGATGGTGATTCTGAGATACATAGTTGTGATGGAGCTGATCTTGAGGCTACAATTGAGACTACGGTTGAGATTGCTGATGGTAGTGACACTAATTGTGCTTCTAATTGGCAACTACCTAATGATGATGAATTCTTTGAAGATTTTTGATGATACATTGATATTTGATCACATATGAGTCTATGACTGATTACTGATTAGTAATCTTGACATTGTTGTTTTAAAGTTTTTGAACTAAAACATTGATATGGTGGTATATTTTGACATTTTGTGATGCCATTCCAACAAAATCATTAATATATGTGGTGGCTGAATTTGTTAGATTGCTTTAGATTAGCATAGTGGTGTCTGAACTGGTTTGCTGCATCATATATGTGTGTGTGTGTGTGTGTTTTTAAAAATTCTTGTCCGGACGGACCCAAAATGAACCCGAACCCAGCCCAAATTTTTTTTGATCGAATTTCGAACCCGAATGTCGAACCCGCATCCGAACCATAATCTAAATCGACAACTTAGGATTGAAAGTATGGAAAACTGGTTTCCGTAGGAAAGAGTATCTGAAGTCCTTATGAGAGAATGCTCTGCATAAGAAGTTGATGATTTGTTGAATTAATATGTATGGCCTATGAATGTTGAACTATCATGTTTTCAGGTCTACAAAAATTTAATGGTTGAATTTTGTGTTTTGTTGTTTGTAGACAGTGAAGTTGGTTGTCAGGAATGATCAAGAGCATGCTTTGCATTGATGCTTTTGGGTGTGTGGTTTAATGAACATGTTCTTAATGTTTGTGTAGTGTTCCAGTTCATATATCTTATGTTGGTTTGCTCCACATGTGAAGTGATGTTGCTCTGTGGTTGACATTGTTGTTTGTGTTGGTCTCTAGCCAACTTAGTGGATTATGATGATTTTTTTAATGACTTATTGGTCCAGATATGCTATGGAGGAAGTGTTAAGACGTTGATGTGGATCATGCCTTGGAGTGTTATGTATTTGAGTCTTGTTTATCTCTTGCGGGGAATTGCATTGAGTATGGGTGTTTATGGTGGCTGACTTTGTGTAAATAAAGTTCATCAAAACTATGGTCGACCTAGTTGTGGTTTTGGATGATCAAGCTAATATATATTGGCATGCAGATGTTTGAGTTGAGTATGGATTGACATGGATTGAGTGTGGAGTTAATCTGAAGTCAATGTGATCTAGAGCTAGTGGAAAAATGACTTGGACAAGGACTTTTAGCCTTTTGACTTGGTTTTTAATACCGAGGAGTGGAAATTTCAACTTGGGCATTATGCATTTTGGAAAGGGAAATTCACCTTCCATCCAAATTTTGCTCATTTTGGAGTGGAAATTCTATTCATAGGGTCGAAGTGCATTTTTAAAGTGGAAATTGATTTTCATAAGGATTTTACACATTTTAAGAATGAATAATGAATTTCCATAGGGATGTTGAAGTCCTTTTGCCATTAACACGAATTTTTTGATATTTCAGACCAATTGACTAGCTAAAATGTCCCAACACTTAGGAAATTTCCCTCAAACCTTCCTAACTTGACCTCAATGAGCCCCAACCTTTATACACCTGTCTACATTCACAACTATAATGACTTGAACACCAAACCACTCCTCAATCTTTTAAGCTTTGCGACAACACTTCTACTGTCAAAGCCTTACAACTAACAGCAAGAAGCGGGGGTCCCCATTTGCAATTGGGCGATGGTGTGAAAAGGTCACAACAATGTCCTGCAAAACTGCAAATGAAGTTTGGGACATGCTGAGCAGTGTATATGGAGACAAGAAGATCAAGCAAATCAAATTACTGAACCTAAAGCATAAATTTGAAACCCTAAGGATGTTTGAAGATGAAAACATTGAAGGTCACCTGTATGGAATGGATGAGGTTGTAAGTAGAATCAGACGTGTTAGTGTAACTATAGAAACAATGATGTGTGGACACTGGAAAGTGATGAGAACTATGACTAGAACTGACAAACCCTTGCTGTATGCTATTCATCAGAGTCAAGATATGGATAAATATACATTGGATCAGCTCAATGGAGCTGTCTCTATTTTTTAAGATTGTTGAACTTGAAGATTCTCAACATGACAAGAAGGGTCTTGCATTCAAGGCTGCATAAATGATTGAAGATATAGTGAGGCAAACTGCGATGCAGATGAAGAAAACTTTGTGAGAAGACTGAAGAAAGGATCCAGAATGTACGAAGGCGAGTTGCACTTCAAGTGTTTTAATTGTGGAAGAATAGGTCATTATGCTTCTAAATGCCCTTTAAGGAAGATAACTTTGAGAAGCCTGATGATAATGAGAGAAAGAATAGTTATAGGAGAAATTACAAAAATAAAAGAACCAATAGAAGAGTCAGGGGTAAGAAGAGCTTTTGTTTCGTAGACCCATTCAGCAGAAGATGAAGATGGAAATGATTCAAATGATGATGTACTGTTTTTGGCTATCAAGGAGAATGGTATTAGCAAATTTGAAAGTCAGTGTGCTGCAGAAAATAGTGGAAGATCAACAATAGTGAAGCATGTTCTACATGCAAGACAACACAACCTAGACCCTGGATAGTTGATTCTGAATGTTCAATTTGTATAACTGCTGGTAGAAGAAAGTTAATTGACCTCAAGAAGTATGATGGAGGATCTGTCTCATTTGCTAGTAAAGGTGTTGCACCTGTTTGTGGTAAGGGAGTTATATCTATTGATGGAAAGCATAAAACTGGTGATGTTTATTTTGTCAAGGGCCTAAGACAAAATCTGTTAGAGTGTAGATGAGATGTGTAGTAAAGAGTACAAGCCTATGTTTCATGGATCTGGATGTGAGATCAGAAAAGATTTTAGAATTTTAGTTGGAAAAGGTATAAGGACAAATGGCAATGTCTACTGCCTGAAGGAAACTAGAGGGAGAAATAGGTCATTTGCACATAGAAGTTAATATTGATTATGGCACAAGAGGATGGAACACATTTGCTTTGACGATATGATGAATGAAAAAAAACCTAGGATCAAGTTCAAGAATAAGGAGTATTCAAACACAAGATCTTTGGAACTAATGCATACAGATCTGTTGGGACCCACAATAACCAGAGGACTAAATGGTGAAAGGTATTTTAGGTTATATATTGATGATTGTTCTAGAATGAAATGGGTCACATTCTTAAGAGAAAAGTCTGAATCTCTAGGTAAATATAAAAGATCCAAAGATTGTTAAGTTTTGAGCCTAGAAATAAAAGAAGATAAATAACAATGAGAAAGAGCCAAAACTGAAACAATTAACACTCGAAATATCTTGGGAAACCTTTCTAGAATGAAGGGAAAAACCCAGCCACACAACAAAAATATCATTTATATTGATCATAAAAGTTCAGCGTACAATATCCTTTGCTTGATGCGAATATATAACAATAGGAGAGACTTCACATTATAACTGAGGGTCTCTTGAGATTCTTATAACTCTTATAATTAATTATAACTCTTGGAATATTCATGTCTCAATGCACGTGAATAACACATGTCATTTACGTTTAATATTACAAATTAAACTTAAGTGTCCTTTTCAACTGAAGATGACAATAATGGTAATAATGTCCAGTTTTGAGAGATAAAGATCTCTATCACAGCTACAAACTTTAACACTCCCTCTTAGCAAGAGAGAGATCTTTAGCTAAATAGTCACACAAAGCTGCAACCAAAAAAATGTTAATGATAAATTCTGATCATGCAAATTCAAAACATAATTCATGGAGTTACTAAACATGAAGACCTGTAACAATGAGTCATATTTAGGGAATCACTCAACATGAAATCCTATAACAATTACTCATATTCATGGAATCACTCAACATGAAAAGATTTGTAAGAATCACAGCTAAGCCTTTAATCACGGACTCTCTCAACGTGAACTATTATGGAATCTCTCAACATGACATCCTACTCCCATCACGAAGTTTCTCAACGTGATGACATCATGGACTCTCTCAACATGATGTTCACTATCGCATAGTGAGAGTTATCATAGTTGATTTACAATCTCATTTTTTCACACAAGAATAAAATAGGCAATAACAAACTAAGACTTGATTCCATTTAAGTCTCAAATTTTATAAATACCACAAGCATCACAAGTATATATGAGAATGAAGGGGTTTCCATAAGTACTCCCTCTTAATTATGAAGCCTTCCTCTAAAGCTCAACATTTTCCTTTGAAGTTGTAATCCTTACCTTGTTACATCCAACAACCAAGAGAGATTAAGATCAATCTATCTGTTAGTGTAAATAATTAATTATTATTATACTTTACTTTAAGTTTACTCAGGAATATGCATAGTCATATGAGTTGTCTTGTTGACAACATAGGAGTTAGCAACTTATTTGAGCACATGGTGTCTACAACATCTCTTTATGAGATACACCTATGTAAACTTATCTTCTCATCATCGCACAAACTCCTGTGCTCAATGGAGGATAATCCACTTTTGGTGGACATGTGCTGAGTTGTAATCTTTTTCTCTTTGCTGACTCCTAGTCATTCTAGTTGCCTTTATATATAGACACTTCTAGTGTGTATTCATATCATATCCAATTATCTGATATCCATTATCATCTTGATCATTATTGATATTCTCATTTGATCATCATTAGTCTCTCTTGTGCTATCTATTGAGCTTCTTGATCTTGGTGTTGAATTATTGCCTTGGGCAAATTCTTACATATTATTAGAGCTATACCAAATTCTTACATGGTATCAGAGCCACAAAAGCTTCATTGCATGACCATTGGAGAGATTTTTTTTTTTTTGCAAGTGAAGACTGGAGTTTGCTGGTGCAAATCAAATATTGGTGTCACATTTAGAAGGTCAAAAATTCCCAAATCAAGTTTGTTTCATCAAAATTGGACATTTGAGGTGAAATCTAGAGTCATTTGATTTTTGGAGGTGCGATGGCAGTGATTCAGGAAAAATAATTACAGAGGTGATTTTCAAACAGTGATATCTCCCTCATATAGACTCCTTTTTTTGAGCATTTTTTTTTTTGTTTTGGGGTAGAATTTTGTGATCTACACATTGGTGCAGGATGGTTGAGATCTCTGTTACTGAATTTTTTTGCAAATTGCAAATCCTGATTTTTGCAACTTCATAGGCTTAGTTCGGGCTCATCTAGACACATATTTAGGTGCTTTTTTTTTGAAAGTGCATGATTTTTTGTCTACTTTCCAGATCTGGTATCAGTTTGGAGTAATTTTGAGTAGACATAGTACTTTCAAACTTTGGTCTTATTTTGGCCTATTGGCACTTGTAATTAATTAGATCCTTGAGAAGTCTTGTGTCTTATCTTGTTGAGTCCGATATAGCTTCATATTTGTTGTTGTAACCATCAAAATCAAAAGTCCACTTACGCGCCAAATTGGTAGGTGGCCATTGTAATCTCACTAAATATAAAGTGCCAAATCATGCATTAGGGGGGGTTCCTTTGATTTTTTTTTTGCATTTTGGGGGTGCATACATTATTTGATCTCATGGAGTCATGTCAAAAGTGTCACTTTGGTTTAGGAATCAAATTGACAAAGACACAAAAAAAAAAGGAGTGCTTTGATGATTGATCATCTAAGAGAACATAAGGAAGTGTTTCCTTATCTATATTCAAAGATATTTCCACCTAATACTAATTGGGGACATCTTTCTCTTCTTCTTCACTTTATGTATAACAATATGAGTAAGGAATCTTTTGCTCCACTTAGTAAGGCAAGTAGTCCTCATGACATTTGGATGTGTCTTTGGAAAGCATATGGAGATCCACAAGTTCCTCCATTACCAGAGGACATTCTACCTCCAATCACTCTAGTTGTGGTACCTACAACTCCAGTTGAGATCATACCTCTTGATGCTCTCGTTGCTTCTACTGATCCAGTTCCAGCCACATATACTCCTATACTCCTGATTCAGTGACACCATGTCTTCCTATTTCAGCTTCATGGGATGACTTCCTTCCAAACATTGTAGTGTTGTTTGTGGAGTCTTACATTGAAGATGTGAGAGACATTATTGATGACATCCATCTTTTCTTTGTCTAGGAGAATTCTTCGTCACTTGTTGCGAGAGAACACTCTGACCCTCAACCACTTGATCTTTCTTTTGAGATTGACATGATTGTGGACACTTCTTTTCAAAAGTTGGAGGAGGACTCTTTTACTTCAAAGGAGACATATTAGTCTTTGGAGATTGTATTCCAGTTTCCTCAGACATCATATCTTTTCAGGATTCTTCCTACTCATTGGGGAGCATTCTCTACTACACCTATGACACCATTTCTTCCTACAAGGAGGAACATCATTAAGTTTTCATGGTGCAGCTTTTTCAGTCATCAAAGAGCTTCTTCCATGGGTGTGCATTCATCATTGAGGGGAGGCTATATTGCTTATCTTCCCATATCTTCCTATAAGGATGATTCCTTGTCTTTGGAGTTTGATTCAATTTCATACATGGACATGTTACCTTGTTTGCCACCTTCTTTTGGGCATCCACCAGATTGAATTTGGCATCTACATTCATCAAGTACTTATCAACATATGAGCAGACTTCAGAGGCAGCATCCATAGCATACTACATATGGATTCCTCATCCATCTTCCTATACACAATGGGAAGTATACTTGCAACTATACTTGGTGTATCTTCTTCCTAAAGGGATAAATGTTGTTTGTAGGCATTGGATACTTTTTTGTCTTCATGACATCCTTGCTGGAGATTATTCAATATGGGGGGAATACCATCATGTATTTTTTCTTATGGAGGATATATGCTTGTACATGCATGATGTATGTCATACTAGGGGGGTCTTGATTACTCCATCCTTGCATGCATCTTGTATTTCTTCATCTCTCTTTTTGAAGGTTTTTCCCATGAGGTTTTCCATCTTTCTCTGTTTTCAGAGAGATAGCATTGCATAGCATTGTATGTAGAGCATTGCATTTGTACATGGGTACCTATCATGGCCTAGTAGCCAGGACCCACATTGCATCTTGAATTTAGCTTTGTGCGCTTAAGTGCGTTCCCCTAAGTTGCACTTAAGTGGGAGTGTCAGTGCAAATAATTAATTATTATTACACTTTACTTAAGTTTACTTAGGAATATGCATAGTCATATGAGTTGTCTTGTTGACAACACAAGAGTTAGCAACTTATTTGAGTACATGGTGCCTACAACATCTCTTTATGAGATACACATATGTAAACTTATCCTCACATCATCGCACAAACTCTTGTGCTCAATGGAGGATAATCCACCTTTGGTGGACATTTGCTGAGTTGTAATCCTTATCTCTTTGCTGACTCCTAGTGATTCTAGTTGCCTTTATATACAGACACTTCTAGTGTGTATTCATCTCATAGCCAATTATCTAATATCCATTATCATCTTGATCATTATTGAGATTCTCATTTGATCATTATTGAGCTTCTTGATCTTAGTGTTGAATTATTGCCTTTGGCAAATTCTTACATGGTATCAGAGCTATACCAAATTCTTACACTATCATATAAGAAATATTGATACAATAAATATATTATTTTCATTTATATAAAAAAAATCATGACCTCTACAAAAGTAATACTAATCTCTATGTTGATGTCAAACAAGGTCCATTCAACAATCATTGTAGCCCTCTTACTACAATCTAGAAGGCACTTCAGCATAAATCTTACTCTCTCCATTACTGACAACTTTCACAGCTTCAAGAAGAATAAAAAAACAATTATTACACAACGTTCACTATTCACAGTAAACAAATCAATTCTAAATAGTATTTCGGTTCCTATCTGTATATAATTTCATCTCATGAATAATATACACAATAGACATAGAAGAATGATACTTATCTCTGGATGCACAAAATTTTTTGTCCACGTCCAGTAATCATAATTTGCAAGAGATCTAGCAACATATGTGGCTATCCTTGACAAAGATGCATTCTGATATGCTTTGCTCCAGTGCTCAAAAGAGATGACGGTTACACGCATGGAATCGCATAAGATACTAGGTGGTGACTGATCACAGTCTTCACCAACAATTACATGGAATCGAAATATAATGTAGAAACATGGACACTATCCGTTTGACATACATTGTCACCTCCTATGTAATTGCTTCTTTTGATAGGTCAGAAAGAGTTAAGATAGAAATCGATAGTGCCAAAGGGAAATCTAGGAATTGTTAGCACGATCTTTGTCTTTCTTTGTTAGAGAAAATATGATCATGGCTTGTTATCATTCCAACGAGAACCCATCTTGCGCTAATAATTTTTAAAACCACTGTTTTATTTCGCTTTTCTCTTGATGTTCTTTTTTTGCCTCTCTTCCTACTTGCACTGATCGAGCAAGCAATATTTGGTCTTCCAACAACAGATGCCAAAAAAAAAAACTCACCGAATAATAAGTGCTATTATTGGAGGAAACTATAATTGAGGGTAAATGTGAAAGACAAGCCCGAAATTCCCCCAACTTTCGCAACCAAAATAGCATTAACAAAATCGTGAACTGCACATAATCATTATATAAAAAAAATTGCCAATAGAAGAAGGGAGGTGAACAGAGAGGATCTCATCTTATGCAATTTTAGCACCCACAATCGTCCCTCCTGCACTCGCATCCTCCTTGTCAAACGAAACCTTGAGAATATTTACTGCCATCTCCGCTGAATGGAGATTATGACCTGATTATCCAAGCCGCATTTTGCGTGAAGGTGGTGTTGGTTCCCAAAACCATAGATTGGAAATCCAAGAGCTCGCCACTTCTCTGATAGGACTTCTCAATCAGTTCTAGCCAATGAACGGGAATACTTCTCGATTCCCCTGCACTTTAGGCTCCGCTACACCTAGGTGAGTAGACCTTCTCCTCAAACCTGATCATTTAGTTCAAAGCTTTTCTAAAGCGAATTTAAGCTTTGGAGTTCTCTGACTGGCAAGGTCTTGGAACTCAATAAAAATGAAATTGAATACCGAGCAATGGTTGGATGTTTTGTTTAATGTTTGTTAATAATGAATTTGATGCTTTTAGGAAGGAAGTTATAGATTTTTTGACTTCAATAATAAAAAGACTAGTGCCTTTGCTCATTTGGGCAATAGAGTCAACTTCAGTGAATTTTCATGTGCAACTTTATAATGTTTTACACACTTTATTGCCAACAATTAAATAATCAAGATGTGATAGATCAAATGTATACGCAATCTTAAATTCATCCAGATTGAACTTTAACTCCTCTGGTAGGGAGACAAATTGGACATAGATATGAAAATAATTTAATATTTCACAATATCTATAATGATCGAATTTAAAATGCTAAATGACCATGTCCACTTATCCGACTTTTGAATTGTATACAGAATTCCAAAAAATAATTAGAAAGGATGATTCATCTACAGTTTAAATCTCCACATCTTTAATAATAAACAAAGAACATTTTTTTTAATAAAAATAAAATAATAGAATTTATATTACAAAGTCATAATGTTGCTCCTTATCCCTCCATACAATAATAAATATACAATACTTTCTCTAGAATATGAATCTGAATGTTTTTCGAATATGTTTCTTATCTTTGACTTCTCTTTATTTATATCTCAATACTAAGTAGGTACAAATGAAAAGTTATATCCTTTCATTTGCATATAGTTTTATTTAATCACACTTGTTTGATTAATTTTCAACCTTATAACATCAATAGTTATCCGACTAATAATCCTTACAATTGATGATCTGTATTCCTTAGAAAACCCTTAAAGAAATACGCAATTATATAATCAATCCTAGCTTTCTTACTTATGCGGCGTGGGTAATAATACTTTTACTCTTCGTATATTTCCATGAAACTCCATCTTGGTGGCGGGCTTCAACAAATTGTTATCTTTATTATCTGCGATAAATGCCGTAAAACTCGTTAATCACGCCATATGCTCTTTGTATCTGGTCTCGCGATGAATATATTTATTTTGCCACAAGGTGTAGATTGGTCTCAACATTTTTTGAGAGAACCGCTTTGACCATTGACATCCACGATGTTACGTTCATTGCCTAAGATTATTGAATCAATGCCTTTGGGATACAGAGATATGACTATCGGCGTTCTACATTTGGTCTTCTTCATGTTTTTATCCTTGATGGCTTCATTTTCTAAATCATTTTATTCCATTTCTATTGCATATGAGGCCGCACCTATACATAGGTATCTCATACTCATCTCTTATCTCTCCATATTGTTCAAGCAAATCAGAAAAATTGTCTTTCATTAGGCATTGGATGAATGATTCTGCAAAAGAATTCTGCTCACTTGATATATGATATGTGTTTGCCATGATTATACATCTTTCTAAAGGGAGCAATATATCCTTGGGTTTCAAATGTTTAGACTTTCGATGTTTTTCCATAGTTGTGTAGAGAGCTAAATGTGTACTTCTGTCTCAGATTAGGATAAGAAAAAGCTAAACATTCATGTTTCTGCTCATTTCATCTACTAAGGTTCCAGATTATAATCTGCAACCACAGCATTGTCCAGAAATTATTTGTATGTCAATATGTGACTTGGGAAGGTTTTGAGAAGTCTTCAAGTCTCCAGGAATTGATAGTGCATATGTGTGAAGCCAAGGAACCCTTTAATTTCCTTGTGTTCTGATTTGTACAGTAGTAATAAAGGATGTAACACTTCATGCTCAATTTTGATATGATTGTGAATGGAAATAATGATTTTCAACCCAATTATTTGTGCATTGCTTTCTTTTATTTTCAGTTACATATGTATATGGCTTATAAAATGCAAACCACTATTATATTCCATTATATTGAAAAATAGAAACTCAAAAAATTAGAATTCCATCAGTGGCTCTCATTGGGGACATATTGCCTTTGTGGGCATAATGAGATTCTAGCTTTCTCTGGAGGAGCAGACCGAGCACCCATGCTTAAACATGATGCACGGTGAAATTGGGTGGCCCTAGGCCCCCCAAAAGTGAACATTGTGTCTTTCCTCTATCAAACACCCGATTCTGATCATGTAGCAATCTACTCCTGATTATGGCATGCTTTCCCTTCATCATTTTAGTCTGCTGCCCATATTTCAAACTTACATTAGGTGAAATATACTCATTGATAATACTAATTGCTTCCACTTCATAAATGAAATCTATGGTATCTTTCTTATGTTCAGCCTTTGAGAAATCAATAGGTACACTACATTCTTTGCTGAATGGAAGATTCTTTTGCATTTGATCAGCCCTACAAGTGGCCAAATGAAGCTCTTTTGCTTGGATGTCTTCATGTACACAATCTGACCTATCTATTTATTCAAGACATTGCTTATCTCCACAATAAAATTTTTAAGATAGTACATATTCGAGAAATGTTACCTCTCCCTCATCAGGAACTCCATTAGATATGATACTTGGAAAATTTTCAGAACTATTCTCCAACATATCCTCCACATTATGCATGGCTGATTCCACCTCACCTTCACATGTTTGATGTACCTCCTGCTCATAGGATGGATTGAAAGATGTTTCACCTTCTAAATACACTTCATGAGTTTCATCAATTTCAAAGTTAGATCTACTATCTTCATGATGATGTTGATGGATTTGGTTGCATGGAAGATCTTCCTCAAATAAAGGATTCAAGAACATAGAAAATTTAGACCTATCTTCTATTACTTCTTCGAACAATGGGTTCAAGAATATAGAGAATTCGGCCATACTATCATGAGAGCTTTCCTCCGGATCAACAAATGTTTCATCAAATAGTGTACTAAATCCATCCTTCTAGGAATCATCATCTTCTTGACCAGTATTAGATTCTTACATGGTATTAGAGCTGAGGGAGCTTCTCTTCACATAGCCATTGGAGACCATTTTTGCCTTGCCTCTCAGAGGACCTCGATTCAGATCCAGAGAATCTGTAGTCATTGGGAGCATCTAGAGCCAAAGTGGACCTCACCGTTGCGTCGGAAGCGTCAATTCGGTGAATTTTGATTACAAATTTGCCTACCCTAGGCCATAGTCAAGATTGAGGCAAATTTTTTTTGCAAACCTGAACCCATAGGCCCGATTTGCAGAATTTGGTATGATCATTTTTACATATGTGTAATTTATTTTCAAATCTGCATTTTTATTGGATTCTCCACACTTACTTTTCGGATTTACATTTTATTTTTGAAATTCTACGAAAAAATTGGCCTTTTAGGCCACTAGGAGAGATTTTTTTGTAGGACAAGATTGGAGCTTGCTGGTGCAAATTAGATATTGGTATCACATTCATAAGGTCAAAAAACCCCCAAATTGACTTTTGTTTCATCAAAATCGGACATTTGAGGTGAAATCTAGAGTCAATTGATTTTTGGAGGTGTGACGGTGGCAATTTAAGAAAAATAATTGCAGAGGTTATTTTCAAATAGTGATATCTCCCTCATACGGACTCTTTTTTCCGAGCAATTTTTTTTTTTTTTTGGGTAGAATTTGATGATCTACACATTGGTGCAAGATGTTTGAGATCTATGTTCCTGAATTTTTCTACAAATCGCAATTCTCAATTTTCGCAACTTGAAAGGCTTAGTTCGGGCTCATTTGGACACATTTTCAGATTCCCTTTTTTTTTGAAAGTGAATAATTTTTCGTCTACTTTCCAGATCTGCAATCAGATTATAGGTTTGTGTGGATAAAAATACCACTTTCAGAATTAGGTTTTTTTTTTGCATTGTATTGCTTTGATAAATCTTCAAAATTGTTGTACATCTGAGCTACAGTGCTTAGTACCAGATTTGAACTCTAAAAGGAGGTTGTAAACCGCAAAATCAAAAGCCCACTATTGTCCATTTTGACAAGTGGCCTATTGTACACGCACTACATATAAAGTGCCAAAAACATCATTTTTGGGGGGGTTCTTTGATTGAATGAATAGGGGGTGTGTGTCTTGTGTTCTTGTGTCTCTCTTTCTCTCTTGTGCTTCTTTAATTTTTTTGCATCATGGGTTCACCTAAAACTCCATTTTTAACTTCACACAATTATACTACATGGAAAGATATTGTATAGAGTAGACTAATGAAAAAAGGCTTAAATCTATATGTTGATGGTACAATTGTAAAACCCACTGATGCTACTGCACAAGTTGATTGGCAAGTTAAAGACAACCAGGCTTTAAGAATTATTAGGAGTTGTGTTCGTAGAGATCTCTTCTTCCACATTTCCAGCTTTAAGGATGCCAAGGGTGCTTGGGAAAAACTTGAAGGTTTGTATGGTAAGGTGGATGAGGAAAAGGGATTCCAAATTGAGGATGATCTACTTCTCTTGGATCCTATGAATTTTGACACAATTCAAAACTATGTCAACAAAGCCAATGAATTGAGAGCACTACTTAAGGATTGTGGTAATCCCATGAAGGATGATAGATTGATTCATCACATCTTGAAGAGGCTACCTTCAGGGTATGCATCTTTTGTTTCGAGTTACAACAGGTTGACCATGGGAAGTGCCTTCACTAAGCCTTCATTTGATGCATTTGCAGAAATGTTGATGTTGGAACAATCCAAGTTGATAGATATGGGAATTCTCAAGTCATCCAAGTCTACGGCATTGGTAGCTAGTAATGAGAACGAAACAAATCAAGGCGGAAAAAGTTTTACCAACAACAAGAGAAAGCAGTGGAAGCCAAAATCACAATCAGAGACAACAATCTTCCTCCTCACAAGGCAATTCTTCTTCTAACAAGAAGGGAAACAACAAGAAGAAGGATAAACTATTTTATGCATATTGCAAGAAACCAAATCTTGATGAGCATCATGGCAAGACTAAGATAATAGATGAGTTGGAAAACTTACTTAGGAAGAACAAAATCAATGTGCCAAATGCTTCCAAGGATTCAAATCCATTCACTTCATAGGGAAAAGGGCAAGCATTTATGGCAATTTCAAGTTCTTCAGGGGAATGGATTCTTGACTCAGGGGCCTCATATCATATGGGTTCTTCAAAAGGACACTTTTCTTCATTTAAGCAATCTAAGGTACCTCACATCTTTGTAGGGAATGATACACAAGTGGAAGTTGAAGGGAAAGGACAAGTTGAGATGGAAAATGGAAAGTTCAAGTATGTTCTCTATGTTCCTAACCTTAGCACTAATCTCCTTACAATTTACCAAATCACTCACTATGGAAGTGGCAATAAAGTTGAGTTCCTTCATGATTCAGTAATGGTGCGAAATCTTAAGGATGATTCGTTGGTTGCAATGGGTAAAGTTAAACATGACACAAGGCTTTATTCTTTCTCCCACTTTGTGCCTAAGTCTCCTTCACATGCCTTGTTGACACATTCACAATCACAAAGTAAATTATGGCATCAGCGGTATGGACATCTTGCCTTCCAATATCTTCATCAACTTAGCTCAAAATATATGGTCAATGGTCTACCTACAATCAACTTTTCTACAGGTGAATGTTCAACTTGTTCAATGGATATGCATCTAGAAGAAAAGTATGACAAAGGGAAGTCTTGGAGAGCATCAGTTGTTCTTGAGTAGGTTCACACGGTTCTAGCAGACCTTTTTTCAGTGACATCAGTTAGCAAGGGTCGCTATGTCCTCACTTTCATTGATGACTTTTCACGCTACACATGGGTCTACTTTCTTATTCACAAGAATGAAGTGTTTGATAAGTTTCTAGCCTTCAAGTGTCATGTTGAGAAGCAATCAAGAAAAGCCATCAAGGTTCTTTGTATGGACAATGAAAGTAGATATGTGAACTCAAGACTTGGACATTTTTGTGAACTTGAGGGTATTGATCTTCAGAATCCTGTACCATTTAGTCCACAAAAGACATGTATTGCAACAATGAGGATTATAACCCTTAAGTCAATGGCAAGTTGTATGATTCAAGCTAAGTCTCTTGATCCATCACTTGAAGTCGAAGCTATAAGCAGTGCCAATCACATCCTTAATAGGTCTCCTCATAATGTCTTAGATGGAATGACTCCTTTTGAGGCATGGTGCAGAGGAAAATCAGTTGTGAAACACTTCAGAGTTTTTGGTTGTCTAGCATGGGCACACATATCTTCAAGGGAATTCAAGGCACCACCACCAAGGCCTTGTACTTTAATTAGATACGACGAAAGTGTTAAGGCATATAAACTTATGGATCCTGAGACTCATGAAATATTCATAGAGAGGAATGTTCACTTTGAGGAAAGTTCACCTAGCTTATACTCTAATCCTCTCCATACTTCATACATTGTGGAAACTGATAGTGACAACAGTGATAGTGATTCAATAGGTTCAGATATGGGGGATCCTATTGACAAATGCAGAACAAGGTCACAACATCAGAAAATTCCACATGCATACATTGCTATAGTGCTAGGTCCATTTAATTTAGTAAAGTTGGGTACACCTTGTCTTCCACTTCCAAAATCAGGGGATGACTACATAACAGATATTTCAGGTTTGTGGAGTTCTACATAGCAAATTTGGGAGACATTATTGATGATATACATCTTCTCTTTGATGAAGAAGATCTTTCTTCAGTTGTTGTGAGGGAACACTGACCCTCTTGTCCATTCTCTACATGATCACTTTTACAAGGTTGATATGATTGTGGATCCTTATGCACAATAGTTGCAGGAGGTCTCTTTATCATTCGAGGAGACAGACGGTTCTTTGGGATATGTTCTACATCCATTCTTGCTAGATCTGAACTTGTTCTTTTCAGCAGTATCGGAAGGGGTGACCATCAGTATCGACACAGGGACAGTTGAGCAAGTTTCACAGACACCATTCATCTTTAGGATTCTTTCTACACATTGGGGAAGCATCTCATATGTACCTATGACATTGTTTCTTCCTAAAGGGAGGAACATTATTTAGCAGTCATGGATCAGCTTCTACATTCATCTTGGAGCAGCTATCATTGATCGACATTCTACATTTGGGGGGGGGGGGGACTACCTTCTCTCCTTTCTTCTTCTTTTTCTCTCTTATGGGGGGGACCTTTTCCTCTTTTGGGATTGTGTTCTTCTCATACTTCTCTATTGTATATACATAATGTATGTTGTAATGGGTGGTCTTGATTACTCATCCATCCATGCATCTTGTGTTTTCATCTCTCTTTTTGAGGGAAGGTTTTTCCCATGAGGTTTTCCCTCTTTCTCCGTTCTCAGAGAGATTGCATTACATTTGTACATGGGTACCTAACATGGCCTAGTAGTTGGGACCCATCATGCATTTTCATTATAGCTTTCGTGAGCTTAAGTGCATTCCCTTAAGTTGCACTTAAGGGGGGATGTTAGTGTAAATAATTAATTATTATTAAACTTTAATTAAGTTTACTTAGGTTAATGCATTATTTTATTATTTATTAGTTAGACACTTAGGAGTATGCGTACTCATATGAGTTGTCTTGTTGACAACACAAGAGTTAGCAACTCTAATTTAGCACATGGTGTCTACAACATAGGAGTTTGCATATATATCTGAGTTGTCATGTAGACAACACAGTTGTTCGCACTCTTATTAAGCACATGGTGTCTACAACATCTTTTTACGTGACACACCTATGTAAGCTTATCCTCTCATCATTGCACTAACTTCTGTGCTCAATGGAGGATAATCCACTCTTGGTGGACATGTGCTTAGTTGTGAGTTTTATCATTTTGCTGACTCCTAGTCAGTCTAGAGACCTTTATATTCAGGCACTCCTAGTGTGTATGTATATCAATTCAATTTCATATTGTTATTCTAATCATACTTTATTGATCCATATTGTGCTAGTGCTTGAGCTTCTAGATCTTGGGTGATTTTGCCCTAAGGCAAATTCTTACATGGTATCAGAGCTATACCAATTCTTACAATTTCTAATACACCATTGATTTGAGTCTTATACTTTTGTTTTTATTTGCCGTTGAAACTCAACACTTGACTAACAAACACCAACGATCTCTCATATTATGTGCAGATTTAATTTCTTTGATTATAAGAAGTTCTATATACTGGTACACACATCCAACAACTCTCACGCCTTCCAGCTCCACAAAGGTTTCCTCTCAAATCCCATATTTGTTACATCTTTGCCCGTCCATGCTGGGAAGACCTTCAAATTCAATTCCTTATCATTTTCAATGTGTGACTATGCTAGCATGTCTTTCTTAAAGGCAACATTGATTTGAAACAAATAATGAAGTACAACTTTCTAAAGGGACTATTTCTATAACATGGTACTGGCCTTGCATTCTTTTCTTGACATAAATCATGAAAATGGCTGCAATTTTTGCTATGTTTCTGCTTGCCTTTACAATGTGGTGCAGACCATCCAAGTCCTGATTGAATGGCTTAACTGTTTCCCATTCGCCAAGACTTCTTAAATAAAGAGCCTGAGTTATTAGGATCCCAGCCACGACTTAACAGAGTCATCCAAAGCACAGATGGTTGCCCAGGGGTGCTGGGCGAATGTTTGACTATAAACAGACTCCTTCCTTGAATTTTGGTGTTTCTAGATCCTTGTACATTCTCTTTTATTGTCGATGTCAACCCAACTCTAATAACATGTTAAGTTTTGAGCCCAGAAATAAAAGAAGATAAACAACCATGAGAAAGAGCCAAAACTGAAACAATAAACACCAAAAATATCATGGGGAAACCCTTCTAGAATGAAGGGAAAAACCCAACCACACAACAAAAATATAATTTTTATTGATCATAAAAGTTCAGTGTACAACATCCTTTGCTTAATGCAATTATATAACAATAGGAGACTCTTCACATTATAGCCGAAGGTCTCTTGAGATTCTCATAACTTCTATAATTAATTATAACTCTTCAAATATTCATGCCTCAATGAATGTGAATGACACATGCCATTTACGTTTAATATTACAAAATAAACTTAAGTGTCCTTTTTAGCTAAAGATGACAATAATGGTAATTAGTCTAGATTTCAAGAGATAAAGATCTCTATCGCAGGTACAAACTTTAACAAAGATTTGGTGGAGAATCAGATAAATGCTAATATCAAGTGTTTAAGGTTTGATAGAGGTGGTGAGTTTACATCATTCAAGTTTGATTGATTTTGTGTAGACCATGGAATTTGAATGCAGTTCTCTTCTCTAAAGATTTTGCAACAAGATGTAGATTTCAAAAGGAAAAAATAGGACTATAGTTGAAGTGGCGAGAATTGTGTTGAAAGATGCTAACTTGCATAACATATATTGGAGAGATGTTGTGCATATTGTAGTTTATCTTCATAATAGCTTACAAGTGAGAGTGGATCATACTAAGACACCTTATGAGTTGTGGTTTGGAAAGGTACTTACTATAGATTTTGAAGTATATGCTACATTAGGAGAGATGAGGACAATATGGGAAACTTTGATGCAAGATTAGATGAAGGAATGTTCTTGGGATATTCTACGAAGAACAAGGCATATCAATGCTATAACGTGATATTGAAGAAGATTGTTAAGGGCATAAATATTTGAGTGAGGAATGGAATCATGCTGCCCTAAAGTTTGAGATTGAGGTCGAAGATGTTCTTGCTGCTCTTGCAAAAGAAAAGAATGCTCTGGAAGACGAAGAAGGATCCTGGACAAGCATTGAAGACCTATGAAAAGTATATGCTGAGATATCATTTTGAAGATTAGATCATTGGTGACAAAGATAAAATGTGTTCTGACAAGGAGAAGATTTTCCAAGATGAGTGAATTTTTTTTAATCATTTTTTGTCTAAGGTGGAACCAAAGACTTATGTAGAAGCAAGCAAAGTTGAAATTTGTACAAGAGCTATGAATTAAGAGTTGGATCTCAACATGGGAATTGGTACTAGATTGGTAGATAAGATTGTGATTGGAAATGAGTGGGTGTTCCAAAACAAGCTAAATCAAGATGGTGAAGTCACAATGAATAAGACAAGATTTATAAGGTTATACACAAGTTGAAGGAATAGATATTGAGAATACATTCGCTCTGGTAGATAGGATGGAAGCAATAAGAATGTTTCTTGCTTTTGTTGCATATGAGAATTTCAAAGTATATCAAATGGATGTGACGTCTGTATTTTTGAATGGTAGAGCTAAAAGAAGTTTTCATTGAGCAACCGGATGGCTTTTAGTTCTCAGATGATCTAGATATGGTCTGCAGGTCCAAGAAGACACCTTATGGACTCAAGTAAGCTTCTAGAGCTTGGTATGCAAGGTTGGACAGGTATCTATTGCAACACGATTTTAAGAAAGGCACCACAAATTGTAATCTCTATTTCAAAGTTAAAGCTGATAAATTGCTGATAGTAGTAGTATATGGTGATGATATTATATTTGGTGGAGATAGTGGTGTTTGCAAGAGGTTTGTTGAGGAAATGCAGAAGGAATTTGAAATGTCTATAATTGGTGAGTTATCTTTTTTTTCTTGTTCTTCAAGTCACTCAAATGAAAGATGATATTTTCATTTCTTAGGCCAAGTAAATCAGGGAGATGTTGAAGAAGCTTGGAATGGAGGATTACAAATCAGCCGAGACCCCCATGGCTACTAGCTATCATTTAAGTATGGATGATGAATCTTCAGAAGTTGACTAGAAGCTCTACAAATCTATGATAGGCAGATTGTTGTATTTGATCACTTCAAGACTAGGTATCATGCATGCAGTCTGTTTGGTTGCAAGATATCAAGATAATCCCAAACAGTCACATGTGAAGGCAGTGAAAATAATATTTATATATTTGTAAGGAAGTCCGAACTTTGGATTTTTGCACAAGAGGGATAATGATTGGATTTTGGTACAAAAGGGATGATTTCACTTTGAAAGCTTTTACTAATGTTGGCTAGGCCAGATGTGTAGATGACAACAAAAGTACAAGTGGTGGTGCGTTTCTGTTGGGGGATAGGTTGGTCCATTGGATAAGCAAGAAACAAGGTTCAATGTCATTATCTATTGTAGAGGCAAACTTTATTTCTGCAACATCTTGTTTTACACAAGCGTTGTGGATGAAAAAAATCTCTTAGAGATATCAAGGTAATATATGATGAGCCAATTCTTATTATGTGTAATAACACAAGAACTAGTAATGTTTAAAAAAATTGAGTGATGCATTAAAGAACTAAAGACATTCTTATTTGTTATCGCTTATTGAGGGAAAAGAATTGCAGAGAAGAAAGCTAGATTATAGTATGTCCCCACAAAGGATCAGATTGCAGATATCTTCACTAAGGCTTTGTGAATGGATACGTATGTCCTATAGAATTTAGGGTTTACTGCCACTCCTTCAACAATTGTGTAATTTTGGTGCATTTATCTAGGGGAGATTTAATGTCAATCTTTTGTCTCCTAGATTGATGTGGTTGTTGCTCTAAGGGGAAGCAGAGAAAGTTATATTTTCCTGGTTGCAAGAAAATTGTTGCAAAATTTGTTTTTCTACAATGTGAGTTTTAGATGGAGAGAAATATAGGTTATGTTTGTTGTTACTTGTTCTTAGTGTTGCCATCAATGACAAAGGGGAAGATTGTTAGCAATATGTTTTCAGTGTTATCATTTATGTCAACCTGATGGAGTATTGTATGTGTTCAACATTGTTATGATTGTCAACTTGATGGAGAGTTGTGTTGCTTGGTGTGGGAAGCTGAAATATGTAGGAAAGAGTATTTGAAGTTTGGTATTGGAAGTTTTTTTGTTGTTCTAATGTCTGGTGGCATATCCGAGAGATTGGAAGTATCAGAAGCTGGTATGTGCAAGAAAGAGTTTCTGAAGTCCATATGGGAGAGAACACTTCACATTGCTTCACTAAAGAAGTTGATGGCTTGCAGTTTTGAAGTTAATATGTATGGTCTGCAGATTTTGTACTATAAAGTCCACACAAGTTTAGTGGTCGAAGTTGTGTTTTGTTGTTTGCTAGCAGTGAGGCTAGCTGTCAGGAATGGTCAGGATTGGTCTAGTGAAAGCTCTGCATTGCTTTGCATTGATGTTTTTGGGTGTGCAGTTTGGTGGAAATGTTCTTAACGTTGGTGCAGTATTCTGGTTCAAATATCTTATGTTGGTTTTCTTTGCAAGTGAAATTATGTTGCTTTGTGTTTGATATTGTTGTCTATGTTAATCTCTGGTTGACTTAATGGGTTGTGACAATTTGTTTAATGACTTATTGGTTTGGTTATGCTTTGAAAGAAGAGTCAAGAGGTTGGCATGGATCTTTTTTTTGACATGTTGAGATTTGCGTGGACTTACGGGCATGTGTCCTAATGTCTTGCTACATTTTACATTTAGTGCTGACCTTTGAGGATGTTGCGTTGTGTGCACTTTGTTCAAATCATTTATGAAAGGCGGGTTATGATGTATTGGGTTCTCTTTGTCTTGTGGGGTGGACTGCATGTAGTATGAGTGTTCATGGTGTTTGACTTTGTGTAAATAATGTTTATCTCTATTGTGGCTGACCTAGTTGTGGTTGGATAATCAAGTTGATATATATTGGTGTATGGATGTTTTAGTTGAGTGGGGATTGACATGAATTCAATTTAGATTGAATGCGGAGTCAATGATGCAAATGTGGAAGAGCAGAGACGCACATTAGTTTGTATTATCATTGCAATATCATTTATTGATGGTTAATTGGATAAAGATAACTGATAAATGTTTGTGATAGAGAAGATTTAAATGTTTGTTAAGACTGATTCACCCCTCCCTCAGTCTTAAGGTGTGTTCAACAATCAAAAACCTGCTTTGCTTAGTCACGCCCTTGAGGTTTGTACTCAGTCGTGACCTTGTTTTGCTCAATTGTGACCTATTTCCATGATTAGTCACATCGTATTTTGGTTGAGTCCTTTTCTCATTGCATTGCATGGAAAGTAAATATAATCCTAAGTTAGAAAAGATTTTTTCTTTTCCTTCCCAATTCAACAATTTTTTGGGCGAGGTTAGTGTTTTATTTGTAGGATTTCATGATTTTTGGGTAAAAAATCTGCCATGTGTAACTCAAAAAATAATCTGTAAGTTTCTTGGTGACTCGCCTGTAGATGTGACCTAGAAGTACTCACAAGTTATTTCAAGCGTGCAGAGAAGTACTTGAGTTGTTTTTTCATATTGTTTCATGAAGGCCATCAAGTCATTTCCTAGTTGTTCAATCATTTTATTGCCTTGAGTAGGTTTCTACTTGCTGCAAGTTTCCGTCTCTCTTTTCAATCCCCTTTGGGCTTCTTGGCTTAATTGCATAAACCACTCTTCTTGATCCTTAGGCTGGCAGGATGAAGGCTCTAATACCAATTGTATTTTTCCTCCTTCGGATCTTCCTGATTTTTGCCCTAGAAAATAATTTTCACTTTAAGTCTAAGAAGGATATTCACATACAAGCATAAATTGAATAAAATTCACAGATGTAATGCATTTCTTAAGATAGTCTTGGTTTAGATTCTACAGCAATATTAATAATCATTTAAGAAGTAAGCACATATGACAACTAACTTTAGAAAGAACTAACACAAATATCAAGATTTCATGATAACACATACATCCATGTAAGCATCATTTATATTTAAATCCAAAATTAATTATTCTATGGTATATTCCCATAGTAACCATATTAGGAATTGTTAGAAATGTTTGCCGTCCCTGTCCATCCATCTTGGGGTGTACCTGAGAAGACCCTAAAGCCTAGGAGTACTCATATGCCTCCTGGCCCACAAGTGCTACATCCTAAGGTGGCATACTTGAGAGTCCCTCAATCCCAAGAACTCATTTTCCTCTTGGCCTATGAATATGTTTGGAATCTGGATCACCATCCACTCCATCCCTCAATAAGCCTTGGAGGTTCACCATCCTCCTCGATCGAGCCTTGGAGTAGTTATACACCTCTTGGCATCCAAGGCTACATCTCAGGGTGGTATGCTTGACAAGGACTACAGAGACTTCTTTAACAAGCTTGAGAGCACTCATACATCTTCAATCCATGAGTATTACATCTTGACGTGGCATGCTTGATAATGGACAGGTTGGTACTTCACCTCCCGTAAACTCATAAGACTAGTTATCTTTCCTATTTGCAAACCATTTCTAATAAATTCAAAGTGGATCGGCTATATAAGTTTACCACTAAATACTTTGAAAGGAAATGCACTATCTATTCATAGTAACAAATCACTCTAATCTCACATTATTAATATTGTAGAAGAAAATATAAATTTTTCTTTTTATTATTCAATTTCCTTTTCCTTTTTCTTCTTTTTACAATTCAATTTTCTTTTTCTTTTTCCAAATTTTCAATGGATGCCTCCCACCAAATGGGGCATCTTTCTTTTGTATCTTCCAAGTTGTGAAGGGTCATAACTTTTTCCTTTGGAAAGATATAACCTTTCCAAGCACTGCCCTTGTCTATGCCTTTTCAGGTCGCTGCCTTATAGGAGAATAATTAATTGAAGTCTTAAAAAATTGCTGCCTTGGGTTGGGATATATTATACTTATATTTTTGACCTGGTTAGCCACTCCTTTTGCCCAACTCAACCCTTTATTATACAGTGTTGCCTAGGTTTAGCTATTAATAGTGCTGCGATTGTTTTCTCGAAGTCTCCATGGCAGAGGCATCTTGGGACTCTGAAGAGAGTGATGGGGGGTGGATGGATTGAATCCAAAATGACAATTAAACACAAAATACACAATATAGGCACTTATAGAAACTATAGAATCATTTCATTGCTTGATCGATAAAAAAACATTACATTGTGCCTCTTTTGTAGAGGTCTTTGATCGTTTCCGGAAACATCTAAATTAGCCGACATAATACAAATAGACTTTTTTAGAACTATCTAAACATATACGACTTCTAGAACTTTACAATCCTAAATATTAATTTGACCTAACCCTATTCGGTAATCAACAATTTCTAGAATCCTCTATTATGCCTTTACATTTCATTTGAGGGGAAATTACACATTCCAACACTCCCCCCTAATTTCAACCTCAAATGTTATTGCATACAAATCCAAATCCTTTGTTTTGCCTGATGCCAAAATGCCATTTTTCGATAATCTTCGTATCTGTTAATTTCTTCATTAATAGTGTCTACCAAGGCTACGACCTTTAATTTCTACAAACATTTTGTCAGCAATTGGCTGCTAATGATTTCCTCTTTTCATAGGATCCACTGATAATCTTGCTTCATTTGTCACAAATATCGGTGACATGGTTCTCTAATAGCCTTGATCAAATTCATGTCTTCTTTTAGGTACCCCTTGATTGCTTCATCTGTCACAAATGCCAATGATAGGGTTTACTGATAACCTTTTGCCTCTTTGATGCCTTGCTCTAATCTGTTTCTCAGTGCTGCTGCATTCCTTCTTATACTTGACCATTTGTACCTGAATAAATCTCTGACCATTCCTACAATTTTTTGCCAATTTGATCCATAGCTTCATCCACAATCTATTTTTATACAACCTTCCATAGAATCCATTTTGCAATCTCTATTTCAACATGTCTTATTAGAATAATATTTCAAGCCACAAATATTACAAGGATGTATATCCTAACATCTATCCTTTGTATGCCCTTTCTTGTTATAGTGTGAACATTGCACAATCTTTATGGTTTTGATTGATTCTCTTGAACCTTTATTCATCTTTCCATTGCCTGCATCATATCCAAGACTTGCATATTTTGGCCTGACTGTAGTCTCAATCGGATTCCTTAATCGCTGTTCATCCTTTCCTAGACCTTTACTTTTGAAACCCATTCTTTCCATAATCTTCAAACCAATATTGTCATTATAATAGCTAAAAGTTCTGTCAATACAATTTTCATGTTCATCATTACATTCCTTTTTGCAAACAACTTCAGCAAAATCACATTTATCAATCCCATAACATACAAATGGTTTCACGATCAAACATTCTTTCTCTTGTTTTAGAGTAGACAATTCCTTCTTTAACAACATATTTTTGTTTCTTCCAATTTCTTCACATTATCTTCTAAAACTTTGCTCTTTTTCTCAATATCATCAAACAAATTTAACTTTTCTTCTAATTCTTTATTTTGCTCTTTAAGCTTGCATGTTTCCTTCACCTGCCAATTATGTACTTCTTCCACAAATTTTAGCCTATTTTCTAGCTCTTCAATTTCCTCTATGTAGACACTAATTTCATTTAACAATTTAGACTTTTCTTCTCACATTTCATTTCTTACTTTTGCCAACTCCTTTTGCAAAATATCTTTTTTCACACAATAATCTTGCATTTTCTTTCTTCACCATCACTAATTCTTCTTCTAACATTTTTGTCTTCTCTTTCTAAACTCTATTGACTTTTCCCATTGAAATCAACAATTAATAGACCTTACTCTTTCTTTTAGATAATTCTAAATGTCTTGTTACTTCCAGATTTTTAACTATATCTTCAAACAACTTGAAACAAACCCTACAAAAATATCAAACTTGACTCCATGTCATATCCTTTTTTTTTTCTTTTAATGGCAATAGGAGAATTTCTCAAATGACCATACCTTTTGTTCTTTCCTTCTTCCGTGCTTTACAAACACTTTGGTTCCTTCATAATCTTCATGAAAAGTCTTCTTTCCACTAATTTTGTTCTCAATACTGTGCTTTCTTGCCGATTTGCCCTCTTTCCTTTTTCTCACAGCTGCTCAACACTTCCTGTGTGGTCTTTTTCAAAACAATTGTCTTTTTTATAACACAAATCAATCCTTCACAATTTAGCAGCACCAAAACATCACTTCCTCTTTAATCAGCAATTTTGTCCAACCTGCTCTAATACCAATTTGATGGGGGGTGGATGGATTGGATCCACAATGATAATTAAACACAAAATACACAATATAGGCACTTATAGAAACTATAGAATCATTTCATTGCCTGATCGATAAAAAACATTAGATTGTGCCTCTTTTATAGTGGTCTTTGATTGTTTCCGAAAACATCTAAATTAGCCGACATAATACAAATAGACTTTTCTAGAACTATCTAAACATATGACTTCTAGAATTTATATAAACTAAATATTAATTTTACCTAACCCTATTCAGTAATCAACAATTTCTAGAATCCTCTATTACGCCTTTACATTTCATTTGAGGGGAAATTACACATTCCAACAGAGAGCACTCAATACCCCTCTGGCTTGCCGGTTTTGTAAAAGAAGCTCTTGTGAAGTCCTACCATGAGTTTCAGATTGCATAGTGTTTGTATTAAATTCTCTTCTATTTGTACTAGTAGAAGAGTAATATAGTTAAAATATAAAGATAGTTTTTTTTTTGTTCTTCCTTTCTTTGTCGATTGTTGTCTTAAAAATCTTGATTTTAAAACTAATGTACAATTTCAGTCCAAACAGTAAAAATTACTTCGCTGCAAAATCACAAGGATTAGCTTAGTCAATAGTTAGTTAAATTTCAAAAATTGATGGTTAGATGAAATTTTGATCTTTCAGTTTAATATGCAAAAGTCGGACTATACAATTCACTCCTAGGTTTAGCTATTAACACTGCTGCGATTGTTTTGTTGAAGTCTCCACGGTGGGGGCATGACGGGACTTTGAGTAGAGCATTCAATAGCCCTCTATCTTGCTGGTTTTGTAAAAGAAGCCCTTCAGTTATTAAGTCCTATCATGCGTTTTAGACTGCATGGTTTCTGTATTAAGTTCTTTTTTATTTACTGGTAGAAGTAATATAGTTAAAATATGAAGTTTTCTTTTTTGTTCTTCCTTTCTTTGTCATTTGATGTCAGATCAATGCATTAAAAAATCTCGAATTCAACCAATGTTATAATTTTAGTCAAAAATACAAATTATTAAGCTGCAAAGTCACAAGGATTAGCTTATAGATGGTTAGAAGAAATTTCTAGCTTTCAGTTTAATATGCAAAAGTTGGATTCCCCATATTGTTTTTCCTTTTTGAAATAAAGACGAAAAGGTTGATCAGAAATTAACTAGCACCGAAGCAGGCAATACATTCTAAAAATGGCTAATGGTGCTACTTTACACAGCCAGAGTGGTGATAGTTTTGTAGTTGCTGCGAGAATTTCCAGTTCATCCGCTGTGCGTCTTTTTTTCGATCACTTCGTCTATAAGTTGCCTAATAGGGAAGTAAGTCTTCTATTCAATTCTAATTTGTTCCAAATTTTCTAATAAAAATCAAGTTCAAAAAGATATTTTATTTGATTGGGTTTTGCACATGCCTCGTTTTGATTGATTATTTGCATGGTTCCATGTTAGGAAAATGTTAGCTAATTGTCATGGAGTTGTTTAGCAGAATAACAGTATTTTTGAGCTTTATACTAACAAAAAAAAGCTTACAACTGCAGCCTGTTTTGGAGGCAAAGGCCACTGTTGTTTGCCTTGATAAAAGCTACCGTCCTGTCCGTTTTCCTGCTGATTTTAAATCTAAGCTCACACTATTTCTCCGTAACAATGATTCAAACTAGAAACTTTGTACGGTGGGCCTGTGCTAACCAATAATGCACAGAGTGTCAAGTAGTTATAATTTCATTGGTTGTCAGTGCGTATTTGATTTGCCATTCAAACATACAACATGCATACAATCTGATAATTTGATCGAGTTTTATATCTAATTTGATACCCTCAATCTACATCTTTGAGTATCCCTTTGATAAGATGTTTTGAAAAAAGATGGCAACTAGCACCATGTTATCCACTATCTATTTATTAACGCTTGAAAGCTGCAGAAAATGTACTTAAGGGATCTTTATCTCGAGGTTAAACATTTTGACATGAGATAGCTAAATTGTTTAAGGTATTTTAGTATTTTACACATATACATGTTATAACCGCAAGTATATTAATGCAGCGAGGATTATTCAAACAATTAACCAAAAAATGAGAGGAAAAAACAAACAAATTTTAGAATATCAAATTTTTAATTATTTTTCTTACAACTCCTCTGCTACAATGAGATAAAACACTAATTTAAGTACAAACTCAAAATTATATATTTGACAGTTTTTTTCAAAAAATAGTTTTTGCCATTTTTTGACAATTTAAAAAATGGCTCTTAAAAAGCTTTTTTTTTGTGAAGCTTCCCAAAACTGAGATAAGATGAATTGTTAAGTAACATTCAATATTGCAGATAAGATTTTGAAGTTCTTAATAAAAAAAACTTAAAATAAAAATAAAAATAAAAATTTAAAAAGCCAATGAAAGCTCCTACGTTCTTTTTTGATTGACAAAAAATGCAGCTCTTGCAAGTTCTTTTTTGAAGTTCTTAATAAAAACAACTTTTTTAAAAACTTAAATTTTAATAAACCAATGAAAGCTCCTACATTCTTCTCTGGTTGACAAAAATTGCAGCTCTTGCAAGTTGTTTTTAATGCATGCTTCTTCCCTAGATCTATCATGAACGTTTCACTAGATGCCAATTATATTGACCTAAAGAAAAGAAAACTCAGGTCTTCTTGAAAGCAAATCTGCTCCTTCTCGATCTTTGAATTCTTTGGTGATTCCTCTATCTTTGAAACTTTTTATTTTTCTTAACCCTTCTATTCAACAACCTCTCAACTTTTAGGTTCCAAAATTCTACCTCTTGTGCATATACCTTTGTAGCATCATCATTTATATCTTCATCATATAATATAGCAACATATTCTCCATTACCTCAATTTGCATGAGACCCTTGCAAATATGCATATGCATCTCATTAACAAACAAATTTGCAACATCTTCATAAGCAACATTATCAACAGATGTTTTGACTTTCTTGGTTTGAACGTCAAATTCTATATATATTCTAATTTTTTTGCCCTTTGGTTGCTTTTCCTTCTTGTGAATGATATTTCTAATGGACCATGTAATCTTCTTCTTAACTGGTAGGTACCATTTTTGCATTTTTAGTTCTATTAACTTTCCTATTTGTTCCAATCCTTGCTTTATTTCTCCAATTTCTCTTTTAATCTCTACTTGCCTCATATTTTTCCTTTCCTCTTCATCTCTCTATCTTCTCTTTTATTTTCTCATTTCTTCTTTATTGAATACTCACCTTGTAAATAGTTGTTTAACACATCCACCTCTTCAAGCAAGTTCTTTCAACCTTGCTTCCACTTTGCCTTTGTCTCACCTAGTTTTTTTCTCTTCTCCACCTAGTCTTTCAGAAACCATCTTCTCTCTCCAACCTATATAAACACAAACACACAAAAATCAAACACTTTTTTTCAAACCGTTTGAGCTGTGATACCAAATGATGCAGTTAGGGTTCTTCAAACAACTAAAAAAAATATAAGAGAAAAAACACAAGAAATTTTAAAATTCCATAAAATAAATCATAATTCCAAATTCTTTATTATTATTCTTTCAACTCCACTACAATGAGAGAACACACTAATCGTACAAATCTAAAATTACCTTTGTTGACAATTTTTCACAAAAAATAGTTTTTAACCATTGTTTTTTTTTTAAACAACTCATAAAAAAATGATTTTTTGAGGAAACTTCCTAAAATTAAGACAAGACTTCCTAAAATTAAGATAAGACAATTTACCAGTAACATTTGAAGTTAGGATTAAGATTTCAAAATTATTAATAAAAATAACTTTATAAACTAATTTTGACTAACAATCAATTATAAACTATGTTATACAATGTGTCTTTCATGACATGGCTAGAAATGTTGAAATTGTTGTAGATTAAATTTACTACACATTTTTTGTTTCAGTTGTGTCTAAGTATAGTTTTTTTTGGTCTATATGTAATACAATGAATATTGATTTATTTATATACAAAATAATTACTATATATAAAAATAATGACGTCTTAACTAACAAATATTCAAATATTTTCTCACAATATATTATCAATTTAAAATGTATTCATTTTAAAAATAGTTTATTTAAATAATAGGGGCTTTTAAGTAAAATTAAGTATATATGATCATTTGTAATAACAATAGCAATTAAAAAACATTATAGGTTGTAAATAGATTGAGCTCTCGACTATTGATTTATGATAATTTTGATAAAACTATTTGGTGCTTCTCGTGAGAAAATCTTGGAATGTTAGATTTCAAAAACCCATTTTACTTTTGATTGAACTATGTGACCTTGTATAATTTGAAACCCTATAGAATATGTACATATTGTTTTATATCTTTTTTGTTTTTCTTCAAATGTTGGCTCCTAGTTGTTTCAACCCCTATTCTTGTAGCTTCTATCCTTGCTTTTATTCACACGACCCCTTTGGATTGTGTAGAGATCCTTGCTACTTTTCCTATTGCAGTGGTTGTGGCCTCTAAACTTGCTCTTGTACACGACTCTTCTGCCTAAGTTAAGGTTGTGAATGATGACATTGCTCTAGCCATTAGACCCCTTTATGACGTGAATGACCCACCTTCTAGTAGTACTTCAATTCCTATATGCAACATCATAAATTGTACATGTATTGATTAAGTGTATTAAATTCCATGCTTGTGCAGTGACCATATTAACATGCATTCATTTTCCTATGCATCATAGAACTTTTTCTATGTATTCAAGTCCTTTCTCTCCATTTAATTAATGTGGGTGCTTAATTATAAGCGTTCCTCCTTTATTTATTCTGTTCAAACATTGTTTCTTATGTATTTAGGCCCTATTACCATGTGTGGCCTATTTTACATATTTTTATTTATCACACCCTAATTCGGTGCACATTTTTGGGATCATCATATTAAAATTTATGCTTGACAAAAAGATGAGCCTTTTTTGCCTCATAAAGGGCAACTTGGGGTATACGTGTTGTAAAAAGATATCTTAATACATCAAGAGGCACCCATTAATGCTAATTGTTAATCCTGAAGAAGCTCACATCAAAATAATGGTAGTCAAGAAGCTCACACCTAAATCAAAGTAATACTTTACTAAGCATTCATTGTTCCTCAGGAAAGGAAGAAGACAAAGTAAACATAGAAACTTTAGTAAAACAATGGGGAGATGAGGAATTGGACAATCTTTCAGAGGAAATGATTAGATCTGATCGAAAAGTGGTAGCTAATATACATAGGAAAAAGGGAAATAACAAAAAAGGAAACAAAAAGGGAGATCCTAATCTTGAAGTACTCTTGATCAAGATGTAGGGACTAAAAGATTCATGAAAGAAGATGTGGGGACTCCTAGTCAAGGAGTAGGAAGGAGGTTAGATAAACTAACTAGAGAAATAGACAACAAACAAAACATAGCAGATGGAAGACAAATAATCATCTAGGAAGCTTGTTCAACAGTTGAGAAATGAAAATCTCTTGGAATATTGGAGGACTCAATAGTCTGCATAAACATGATGTTCTAAAAGACACAATGAGGGGTCATAAACCTGATATCATAATGATCCAAGAAACAAAAATGCGAAAGGAAAAAATACAAAGAATTAAGCTCTTTAAAAATTGTAGTGTGATTGGAAGTGATTTTGAAGGAGCCTCAGGTAGGATGACTATCTTTTGGAATATGAAACATATACAAGGTAATTCTATTCTTATTCATAATAATCTTCTTCTTGTTAAATTTCAGCATTTGAGAAACAACTTTCAATGAGTTTCTTCTAATATTTATGCTCCCAATCCTAAATCTAGTCGAGCTAATTTCTAGAAAAAAAGTGAAGCTTCTAGATATCTTCTCCCTCACAATTGTTGGTTGATTATAGGAGATTTTACTACTCCCTTGAAAGAAAATGAAAAGGTGGGGGGAATTATTTCTCAATTTGTGAATAGGGCTGATCTCATGGACTTCATAAACATGCAGACTCTTATGGACGTGGAACGAGAAGGCTTAAAATTCACTTGGTCTAATCGAAGGATTGGAAACAATCTTATTCAAGTTAGACTAGATAGAGCTCTCATTTCCTAGGATTGGTTGCATAAGTTTTGTTTATCTTTGTCTTCTTTGGCATTCATTGGTTTTGATCACTCCCTTATTTCTCTTAATGTTGATCCTTTTTTTGGAAATTTCTCTAGATCTCCTTTTAGATTTGAAAGAATGTGGGCAGCTCATGCAGATTTGGAAAAGTGCATAAAACACTGGTAGGAAATCAAGGTGGAAGGAACTACTTTATTCAGAGTAGCTAAGAAATTAAGAAACATCAAAGATATAATTAAAGTCTAGACTAAGGAAGTGTTTAGGAATATATTTGAAAATAGAATGACTATTCAAAATGATCTTAAGATGGTGCAGGACCAAATTCAAGAGAAGCGATATTTTGATCAACTTATGAAGGATGAAAATGAAAAGTTGGTGAAATACCATGACATTATATCCAAAAAAGAAGTGTTTCGGAGGCAAAAGTCTAGATCTCTATGGATGGAAGTGGGCAATAAGAATACTAAGTTTTTTCATACGACTCCTCTAAAATAGAATACTACCAATATAACTAAGCATATTCAAACTCATCATGGGAAGGTGGATAAAGAGGAAGAAATTAAGGATGAAATGGTGGGATATTTATCTGGTCCTCTTATTGCAGATATAAATATGAACATGTTGGATCAAGAAGATTTACTTTCTTCCATCCCTTCTTGTATTGGAGAAGCTCAAAACAATTCCCTTACAACGATACCTCTATCTAAAGAAATTAAGGAAGTTGTGTTCTCTTTTGAAGGAGAAAAATATCCAAGGCCAGATGGCTTCTTGATGAATTTCTTCTAGAAATATTGGGAATTATTTCTAAGGATGTTAAGGATGTTGTCAAGGAATTCTTTGGTTTTCGATCTCTTTTAAATGAAATAAACACTATGTTTATTGTTCTAATCCCCAAGACCCCTAGAGCCAATTCTTTAGATGGTTTCAAATCTATTAATCTTTGCAATTCCTTATATAAGATCTTATCAAAAGTGTTGACTTCCAGATTGTTGACTATTCTTCTTGGGATCATTTCTAACCACGAGAATAGCTTCATTTTGGGCAAACAAATCCTAGACTCTATTATTGTAGTGTATGAAAACATTCACTCGCTAGAAGCATTTGCTAAATAAGGATTTTCAATGAAGCTTGACCTTTCTAAAGTGTATTATAGAGTTGATTGGAATTTCCTCTGCGCAATTCTAAAGGCTTTTGGATTCAACTCAAGAGTCATCAACTTGATTTAGCAACTGATTTCCACATCTTTGGTTATGGTTTTGGTGAATGTGTTTTCATCCAACTTTGTCAAACCGTCAAGAGGTTAGAGGCAGGGAGATCCCATTTCCCCTTGACTTGTTTTCTATAATGGTTGAATTATTGGGCAAACACATTAATACATTTGTTTAGGAAGGAAGAATTGTTGGATTGCAACCATCATCTGCTAATTTAACTTGTTCTCATGAATAGTTTGTTAATGACACTATCTTTCTAGGAGGAGCTACTATTAAAGAAGCTAAAAATTTGAAGACTTCTCTAACTGCTTATACGAATGCAACTAGTCAACTTATCAACTAGGGTAGATCTCTTTGTACTCTGTTAATACTCTAGAGGAAAGGAAAAGAAAATTTCAAAATTTTGGGTTGTAAAATTGTTCTTCCCACCACCTATCTTGGTCTCCCTCTTGGTACCAAACCTCCTGATTTGTTTTGGAATTCCATTATTGATAGGGTCAATAGGAAACTTGTTGGGTGGAAAGGAGTTATGCTTAGTCAAGTAGGGAAGTCCAACTTAAATCTACTCTTTAAAACATGCTGGTCTATGCTCTGAGCCTCTTTTCCATTCCTTCCAAATATGTGAAAATGATTGACAACATTCAAAATTTATTTTTATGGTTTGGTGTTGAAGAGAAGGGTCAAATTCCTCTAGTTTCCTAGGAAATTGTGTAAACCTAAGAGAAAGGGAGGATTGGGTTTAAGAACTAACAAAATGGTGAATAGATCTTTGCTGGAAAAATAATGTTGGAGAATTTTTGAAGAGAGAGAATGCAATTTGATCATTAAAAGAAAATATCTCTTTAAAACCCTACTATAGAGGAATTTCTTACTGCTAACCTATTGATTAATGGATCTCAAATATGGAATATCATTCATAAAGCTCAAAATTAGTTATAGCCAAGGGAAGAAATTGATTCTTTGGAATGACATAAGGATTAGGTTATGGGAAGATAATTATATAAAGGAAAATTCTCTGCCTATTGATCCTTCCTTAACTCAAACAACTGAGACTTGTAAAGATATATTTGCTAGTGAAATCAGAAATTACTAAAGAAATAATGAATGGGTCAATTTGAAGGAGGTTAATCCTATCCTCAATCCTATTTACTTGGCTGTGAAATTATGACTTATAAGTTCAAATTAAAATGATAAACTAGTATGGGCTTATAATCCTAATGCTAGGTTCTTGTCTTCTTTTGTTTATTCTATGTTGTTTAAAAATTCTAATACTCTATTTTGGTCTCATACTTGGAATAAAATTCTGATTCCAAAAATTAAATTTTTTTTTTGGGTTTTCTTACAAAATAAGGTTCTTACTATTGATAGTTTGAGCGAAAAAGGATTTACTATTCCTAATGAATGTTATCTTTCTTGCAAAGAAGTTGAATCTTCCGTCCATCTGATTTTGGATTGTGATGCAGGAGCATCTTGGGTTGCATTGCTATCCCGCATGCTTCTTTTCTTAGTTGTTGTCGAGATCCTCGTTACTATCAATCTCTTAGTCTTTGCTGAGTTCTCTGTATGTGCCAAGTTCGTAGTTGTTGTCAAGTTCGTAGTTGATGCTGCGTTCATGGTTGATGTTGAGTTCTTTGTGGTTGCCTAATTTGTGTTGGTGCTGAGTGCTTGTTGGTGCTGAGCTTGTGTATGTGCCAAGCATTGCCAAGTGTCAATATTTGTTCTAGTCCTTCAAACGAGCTGTCCATGTTTGGTTCCAGATTGGGCCGAGCTTGCATGTTAATTTTGTGATTCCTCTTTAATATTTATTAAGAGCCGACTTGTGGCTTGGTTTGCATTTAATGTAAGGGTTTATTTATTTGGTAATTTGTAACAAGCCAACTTGTGGCTGTGCAAGTATTTAAAGGGGTCTTGGGTAGTGTCTTAGGTAGGATTTTGGGGGATGAGGAAGGATAGAAGTAGAGTGAGAATGCGAAGATCATCATTGAAGATCAAAGTTTGAATTGTAATGTTGCTTGTAACCTAGAAGGCCTTATAGTTGGGCATATATGTTGATGGTTTGGTGAATCAATAAAGTGTTTTGGCTCTTCTATCTCCTTTGGTTGTTGTTCTTTGTGTTGTGTTTTCACTATGTTTACTCTTGCAGGTGACTTTGGTAGATGGGTGTTCCTTTGGCACTAGTTATCCATCATCCTTCCCTACGTCAGGTGGTCTCAAAGCTTGAGGTTTGTCCTTGTGGAGATTGGATCATGTAGAACCCTAAGTTGATTTGGTTGTGGGTTAGTAGATTTGAGGAGTTGACCTACAACTTGCAGAGGCTTATGATCTTGCAAGAACCTGATAGTAAAGATGGCTCAAGGTAGAGGAAATTTTGACAATGTTGTATTGGATACATTGAGACAAATTACAACTAGATTAGATGGTGTAGAGACAACCTAGAGGAGAGGATCACATCTTGATGATGTGAGTGATGATGAAGCAACATCACCAAACCCTAATCTAGAACTTGAACAAGATCAAGATGAGGCAAGATTGTTGAGAGTATTGTTTAGGGAAAATTCAAAGCCTACTGTAGAGGTTGTTCCTTATGAGGAATTGGATACCAATGTCGTGTTGGATTGGATCTCTGATATGAAGTTCTTTGAGTATGAAAACACTCCTGGTAATAGGAAGGTGAAAATTGCAGTTACTAGGTTGAAGGGCCATGCCTTAGTATGATGGGAGCATTTGCAAATGATAGACAAAGGAGAGGAAAGGAGAAGATCAAGACTTGGGTGAAAATGGTGAACAAGGTGAAGAACAAGTTCCTTCCTGCTGATTACCAAATTATCTTGTTGAGAAAGATGCAAAATTTGAGACAAAGTGACATGTCTATGAAGGAGTATAATGAGGAATTCTATAGATTGGACATGTGGATGATGATGTTGAGAAAATTGCAAGGTACATAAATGGATTAAGATCTAAGATTCAAGATGAGATACTTTTTATGAAATTGGAAAGTGTGGAGGAAGCATATCAATATACCTTAAAAGATGAGGAAATTTTGACAAAGAAGCATGAACAAAGCTAAAGAGGTAGAGGTGGTAGATTCTAGAGAGACAGAGGTAGATCTTATGGAGAAGGTGGAAAATTTGACAATTCTGTAAAAGATAAGGGAAAATTTGAATGGAAGAATGATGACAAAGGCGAGATTGAGTGGAAAGGTGGTGATTCTTACTGGGGAGGTACTGATTCTTACTGAGGAAGAGGTAATTCTTATTCTAGAGGTGGTTTTTGTGGTAATTGTTTCAAATGTGGTAAAGATGGGCATAAATCCTTTGAGTGTAGATCCTCTAAAAATGGGCAAGATAACAAAAATGTTGTGGTTCAAGAAGACACTGAGGGTTCACCTAGTGGACCTGAAGCTGAAGAGAATTTGATGTAATAAGGGAAGTGATGAGGAACCTGTCCTAAGGAGAAGTCTTTTCATGATTAGATGTAAGATGGCTGGAAAATGTTTCTAGGTGATTATTGATAATGTAAGTTCTACAAATTTGGCATCAGAAGAATTGGTTACAAAGTTGTAGTTGCAGAGGTTGAAGCATCCTAAACCCTATCATGTTTCATGGATCAAAGACAAGCATACGATATTGGTAAGTGAACAATGTACTATGAAGTTCAAGATTGGACATTATTTTGATGAAGTTCTATCTGATATTATGCCTATGGATTGTTGTCATATTTTGTTGGGTAGACCTTGGCAATATGATAGATATGTTGTACATAATGGAATGTTAAATCAATATATTCTTTGGGTGAATGGGAGAAAGCAAATATTGTTGCCCTTGATTGAAAGTCTTGATGAGGTTAATTGTACTACTGTGAGAATTTGCATGGTTAATGGAAAGCAATTTGAAAAGGAAATGAAGAAGAACCAAGTCTATTTTTCTATAATTATTAGGACGCTGAGTTGTGACGACTGAGTGACAACTAGTGATGGTTGAGCAATAGAAACTGGTAGAAGCCGAGTACTAGCAAAATTTGAAAATTTGTTGAATGAATATAAAGAAATTTTTGCAAAAGATATTCCTGATGGTTTATCACTTGTAAAAAGTATAAGTCATTGTATGGATATGATTCTTGGAGTTAGTTTGTTGAATAGAGTACCATATAGATTGACACCTACAGAGAATGAAGAACTTAACAAACAAGTGCATGAGTTGTTACAAAAAGGTTTGATCAGAGAAAGTTTGAGTCCATGTGTTGTACATGTTGTATTAGCACCTGAGAAGAATGGAGAATGTGTATGAATTCTAGAGCTATTAACAAGATCACAGTGAAATATAGGTTTCCTATGCCAATGATGGATGACATAATGGATTGTTTGTGTGGAGCAAAGTATTTTAGTAAGATTGATTTGAAGAGTGGCTATCATTAGATCAGAATCAAAGAAGGTGATGAATGGAAGACTACTTTCAAGACAAAAGATGGTTTGTATGAATGGTTGGTAATGCCTTTTGGTTTGACTAATGCACCTAGTACATTTACGAGGTTGATGAATGAGGTTCTCAAGGGATTTTTGGGTAATTTTGTGATTTTTTATTTGAATGATATTCCAATATTCAGTAAGACTAAGGAAGAACATCTTGAGCATGTTAGAGAAGTATTGCAAAGATTAAAAGAGGAAAAGTTGATAATTAACTTTAAAAAATGTTCTTTTATGCAAGAGGAGATTGTGTATTTTGGATTTGTGATTTTATTTGATGGTTTGAGAATGGATCCTGAGAAGGTTAAAGCAATTTTTGAATGGCCTACACCTGAGAATGTGGGTGAGGTAAGATCATTTCAAGGTTTGGCTAGTTTTTACAAGAAGTTTATAAAGAATTTAGTTCTGTTGTAGTGTTATGACTGAGACAATGAGAGGAGATAAAAATGATTTCATGTGAACACATGGAGTTGATAACACTTTTGAGACTTTGAAACAAAAGGTTACTAAGTTACCTGTATTGGCTTTGCTTGATTTCAATAAATTATGTGAAGTTGAATGTATTGCAAGTGGTAGCACAATAAGAGTTGTATTAAGTCAAGAAGGTAAGCTTATTGCTTTCTTTAGTGAGAAGTTGAATGATGCTAGAAGGAATTAATTTGTGTATGATCAAGAGTTTTGTGCAATTGTTCAAGCCTTGAAGAAGTGGAGACATTATTTGATTCCTAAGGAGTTTGTGTTGTATACTGATCATAAAGCTTTACAGTGTTTGGGAAGTCAACACAAATTAAATTAAAGACATGGTTGAGTACTTGTAGAGTTTCACATTTGTGATTAAGCATAAGAGTGGAGTCACTAACAGAGTTACTGATGCATTGAGTCGAAGACATTCTTTGTTGACCGAGATGAAGGTTAAAGTTCTTGGTTTTGATGCGATGAAAGAGTTGTATGATGCTGACCTTGATTTTTATGAGGCGTGGAGAGAGTGCATAGCACCAAATCTAACATATAACATGAGTAAGTATGATGAGTATTTCATTCAAGAAGCTATGTTGTTCAAAGGAATTCAGTTCTGTATACATAGAAGTGATATGAGAGTTAATTTGATTAAAGAAAAGCATAGTGGTGGATTCGCTAGACATTTTGGAATTGACAAGATATTAAGTTTGCTAAAGGATAAGTATTATTGGCCATAGATGTAGAAGGTTGTTCAAAAATTTGTAAAGAACTGTGGAGTTTGTCAAGTTGCAAAAGGAGAAAGTCAGAATATTGGTTTGTATACACCTATTTTTGTTCGTGAGGAACCTTGGAGTGACATTAGTATGGATTTTGTTTTTGGATTATCTAAGACAGTAAATGGGTATGATTCTATATTTGTTGTTGTAGATGGATTTTCTCAGATGACACATTTCATACCATGTAAGAAGACATCAGATGTCAAGCATGTTGCTGAGATTTTCTTCAAAGAGATTATTAGATTGTATGGATTATTAATAAGTATTATTTCTAATAGAGACAGAAAGTTTGTTGGTTACTTTCGGAAGACTTTGTGGAAGAAGATGGGTACTGAGTTGAAGTTTAGTTCTAGATTCCATCCAAAAACAAATGGACAGATTGAGGTTGTCAATAGAAGCTTGGGTAATTTGCTGAGATGTTTAGTTGGAGATAAACCACATAATTGGGAGTTGATGTTGACACCAACTGAGTTTGCATATAATAATTTGTGAATAAGAGTACAAGGAAAACACCTTTTTGAGATTGTTACTAGAATGCAACCTAGAGGGGTATCTTAATTGAGGGATGTTGCTAGTGAATAAAAGAGAAGTGCTGCAGGGGTAGAATTTTCTAATTATATGGATTCTTTGCATAAGGAAGTGAAGTTGAGGTTGGAAAAAAGTAACCAAAAGTATAAGGAGAATGCTGATAAGTCTAGAAGACATCATGTTTTTGAAGTTGGTGATGAGGTGATGGTTCATTTGAAGAAAGATAGATTTCCTAGTGGAACATATAGTAAGCTGAAAATGAAGAAGTTTGGACCTTGTAAGATCTTGAGAAAGTTTGACAATGGTGATGCTTATGAAGTTGAGTTACTTGATGATATGAATACATCTCCTATATTCAATGTTGCTGATTTGTATAAGTACCATGAGTCAGATGATGATTTTTTTGTATTAGATGATCATCCTAAGAAGTAGATTCAAGAGGTTGAACATGTATTGAATCTAAGAGTTGGTAAAAGCACAAGAGGAAAGGATTACTATGAGTATTTGGTAAAGTGGAAGAACATACCAGTTGAAGATGCTACATGAATTTCTCAATCTGAGTTGGATTCAACTAAGGTTGTGACATTTGCATGATTCAGGAGAATCATTTATTTCAACCCCGATTGTCTAATGAAGGAGCATCCTAGGTTGCATTGCTATCCTACATGTTTCTTTTCTTTGTTGTTGCTGAGCTCCTTGTTGCTGCTAAGTTCTTAGTCTTTGCCAAGTTCTCTATTCTTGTCGAGTTCTCTGTATGTGCTAAGTTCGTATTGCTGTCGAGTTCACAGTTGATGCCAAGTTCGTGGTTGACGTCGAGTTCTCTATGGTTGCCGAGTTCAGTTTGGTGTCGAGTGCTGGTTGGTGTCGAGCTCGTGTATGTGCTGAGCATTGCTGAGTGCTAGTATTTGTTCTAGTCCTTCTTCGACCGAGTTGTTTGTGTCTGGTTCTAGTTTGGGCCAACCTTGCATGTTAATCTCATGATTTGTATTTAATATTTATTGAGAGCTAACTTGTTGCTTGGTTTGCATTTAATGTAAGAGTTTACTTGGTAATTTGTAATAGGCTGACTTGTGGCCATGCAAGTATTTAAAGGAGTCTTGGGTAGTGTCTTAGGCAGGATTTTAGGGGATGAGGAAGGGTAGAAGTAGAGTGAGAATGTGAAGATCATCATTGAAGAGCAAACTTTGAATTGTAATGTTGGCCGCAACCCAGAAGGCCTTACAACTAGGCGTGTATGTTGATGATTTGATGAATAAATAAAGTGTTTTGGCTCTTCTATCTCATTTGGTTGTTGTTCTTTGTGTTGTGTTTCTACTGTGTTTACTCTTGTAGGTGACTTTGATAGCTAAGTGTGTCTTTGGTTCTAGTTATCCATTATCCTTCCTTGCATCACATTGCTCCTATTTTGCTGAAGTGTGGGCTAATATCTTCCAATGATCAAATGTTTGCCAGGTTTTCGCTAGTTTTGTTTAGGGATTCTTTGAATAATGGAATATCTGATAAGTAATAATGGAGTTAAGAATATATGGAAACTTCTCCCCATGTTATGTGGAATATATAGAAAGAAATAAATAATCGAATATTTTCTGATCAACATGGTATAGCTAATATTTAAAATTTTCCCACTCGCTACTCTTGTCTGTTTCTTTCTGCCTAGTCTAGGTGGCTGTTGGGGTCATTTCTCGGCCTATCCCTGGTGGTCAGTCATGGGACAGGGTTCCTACCTTGGCTGCAGGTGGTTGTGTTGCTTCCTTTGTGGATGTGGCCTCTTTTGAAGCCAAGGTCCATGGTTTAGGGGTTTTGGCGATGGATTGTTCGATTTTCTCATCGAGTGTGACTCTCGTCATAGTTTGCAATCCAATCTGGTTGGAGTTGGAGGGTGATGTTGCAGAAGAAATAACTCAAAAGATCAAGGACTTCTCTAAGAAGGAAGCTATTTTCAGATTTAGAGGATTCTAGCCTTCCCTTTGGGCTCTTCATGATTGGGTTTCTAAGCACTAAGACTCGTTGCTTTCTGAATCTATCTAGATTTACCCTATGGCTAGGGGTTTTTTCATAGTAAAATTTGATTCTGCTGAAGATAGGAGGGCTATTTTGTGTAGTCTCTTTAGCTAGGAGGATTGTCACACTTTGTTGACCAAACCCTAGCATGAGGGTTTCAACCCTTCTTCTGAATCTTTTTCTCATATGCCTCTTTGGGTCAAGCTCCTGAATCTCCCCATTCACCTGTGATTGGATTCAGTTCTTGAAGTTGTGCAAGATGCCATTGGAGTCTTCCAAATGGTGAATTCTAAATCTTTGGATATTTTTCATACTACTTACGCTCACATTCTTGTGGTGGTTGATATTTCGAAGGGCCTCCCTAAGAAGATCAAAATTAAGGTCCCTAATGGTTCCTGGATTTAGACTCTAGACTATGAAGGTATTCTTTTCTGCTTTAGGGTTTGCTCTGGAACTAGACATGTGGCTGCGCACTACCTTGTGGAGCTAAGGAAATCAAAGAAAAGACCTTCTTGGTGGGCTGGGGCTTTGGATTAGCATTACTCTATCCTTAAAGACCTTGCTGCTTTAGTTTCCCCCATGCTTGTGGTTTCTTTAGGTGCCTGTGTTTCTTCTCTGTCTAACTAGGCTTCTAGTCTATTGTTGTATAAGGATGTAGTGTTTTCCCCTCCTTCTGTGGGATAGGAACCTCTGGGTAATCTTTGTAGTGTGGTATTGCTTGTTTCTTTGGATGGGCTTGATGTCGATGCTTTGGTTTGGGAGAAGGAGGATTCTTTGGTCGAGGTAGGTTGGACAAAGGTTAAAGAAAAAAAATACAAATGATCCCAACAATCCTCTGATTGGCTTCTTCGATCTCATTCTTTTGGGACTAAAGGGTCCTAAATGGTTTTATGAAGTAATTTTGTGGCAGAAGTGAATTGTGTTATCTGTGAAGCTACCCTAGTCATTTTTTTGGTTGGCGACCTGTTTCTCCTCTGGTCTGTTGTATTTTTTGAGGTTTAAAGGATTTTAGGCACCCTTCAAAAGCTATTTTACTTAATAAAAAACATGCTATAGCTAATATCATTGGGGAGAAGGTTTTTAGAAACACTAATGAAAACTTGTCTAATTGCAAAAAATTCACTAAGGATGATTGGATTGATTTGAATAAATGGAATTGTGTTCGCATGCCAAAAGATAAAATAAAAGAAAGATAAAAATTGGTTTGGGTGGTTCCGCCTAAGGGATGGTACAAGGTAAACTTTGACAGTGTGGCCAAAGAAAATTCAAGGAATACTAGATGTGGGAGAATTATCAAAAATGAAGGGGGAAGTTGCTTAGGATCTATTGCAGTTTCATTGGGAACTCAGACAAGTCACGTGGTAGACGCTATTATATTATTACAATCTATTTGTTTCGAAAAAGGAAAGGGTTGTGATAATGTATGCTTAGTTGGGGACTCTAATAACATTGTCAAATGCATCAAAGGGGCTTGCAAAGTTTCTATATCTATAGACCATATCATCGAAAAAATCAAGTTAATTTCCCAAATTTTTAGAAACTTTCATATTTCTCATGACTTTAGGGAACCTAACAGAGCTGCTAATATTTTTAGCCAATGTTGGTACTCAATCAAATCAAATGAAGAAGTGGAATGGTATGAATGATATGAGAAATGATTTAATGGATATTATTAATTATGATAAACACAACCTTAGGGAAGGGGTCATTTCGATTAATGAGTGACATGACGCCTTTTACTTGCCACCATCATTACTTTACCCTTCTCTGTAAGATGGCGTGGGTTATCATACTTTTGATATTATCGCCTGATGCTTTCTGGATTCTTAAAAGTCTTAATATTTTTTAGTTCCACTATTGTTCTCTGTGCAAGTCTTTTTTCTCTATGAATATGGGTGGAAAACTAAACCACGAGAAACCTAGGGGCCGTTTGGTTTGTGGAATTTAAAAAATTGGGATTTCTACAAACCTTGGTTTTGCCAAATCAAGGTTTTGGAAATCTTTATTCCGATTTTTGGAATTTTACTTCAACTATTTGTTTAACTTAGAAGATGCATGTGAAGACACATTTTTATGCATAAGCTTGGAGTTGATGGAAAATTTCAAAAAGTAGTCCAATCTATTATTTTTACACTACTTAAAAAACATAACCAATTTTTAGTCCAATCTATTGTTTTTACATTACTTAAAAAACATAACCAGGTTTTGATTTTCAATTCCTACTTGCTAGTAGGAAGTTGGAAAATCTGGTTTTGAGGCAAAATCGGAAGTCCAGTATGCTAATTCCATTTTACCAATTTTGAAACAAATGTAAAAAATTCAAATCCAGGTTTTGAAAAAGCCAATTCCTATCATCTTCCTGGAACCAAACAGACCCCTAGTGATTGTGAGTGGAAGCAAGATGATTTGGTATGGAAGAAATTGAAGAAAGGGGGAGTTACCCAATACCAAGATAAGCTACATGATTCATACAAAGACATTACCAAAATCTTTGTAGACAACTAGAATAATGGAAGGATTACTATCTATGGCAGAAGCATTGAGGTAACTTTGGATCCTGTAGCTAAAGTCATTGGTATATCCAATAGTGCTATGAATTTTTTTAAAGATGTGAAGATTTCTAAGAATGTCATGATTGAGTTTCCTAAAACATAAAAAAAGAGAAAGATAATTTGGTTAAAACTAAGTTAGATTTCTATGAAATGAATCAAATTAAACCTTTCTGGGTGAAAATTCCTAAAGTTGTTAAGGAATATTTCATTGTGAATGGAAGTTTTATGAGTGTTCACAATTTCAAATTTTTTTTTTTTAAAAAAATCATTTTTCCACAAAGATTGGATTTATTTTCCTTTTTATCTCCATAGTTCTTTGATGAAAAGTATTAAGAAAAATCACAAAGACCCTACGAAACTCATGCTTCATGAGGTGTTGATTATACTCATTTATGAGTATTACTGAGATAACAATGTAGGGTCTTTGATTGAAGCCAAAAAGGAAAATATTAAGAGGAAAAGTGATGAACCCCATGGTGGCAGTTCGAAGAAGAAAACTAAATCTTCTCAAGGAAAATCTAAGGAGGAATTTGAGTCTGAGACCCTTGATAGTGATGAAAATGTCACTGAGGAGGAAGACTCCATGGATGAATATATTCAAGTGAAGAATGAGACGTAGATTAAAGAGAAGAAAAAGTGAGGAAGAGTCTACCAAAAAAGAAACCACAAAAGAAATGGACACTAAGGATTTGGGAGATGAAAAGACCAAATCTAAAGAGAAGAATGATTAGGTTGGGCTTGAAGAAGAGGTGTCTTCTATCCTAGAAAAATCCACCAGTGAGAAGGATGCTAAAAAGGAAATTTATATTGTTGGTGAAGAGCTGAATAAGGTTAATGACAATAAAAGGTCAAAGATTGAGAATCAATAGGGAGAGGAAAATATTGAGATTATTCATGACAATGTTAAAATTATGGAAAAGAAACATAGAGAGGAAAAGAATGAGTCTAATTAGGAAAATGTAAACCTATGGACTATGAGGATTCTTCTTCCCACCCTTGATGACATAACGAAGATCCCTTCCCTTGTGGTACTACCCATAACATTGAAGCTTATATTTTGAAGGACCCTTCTATCCAACTAGAATAAGATGACTTGAGGGATGACAAAGATAACACTTTGGGAGTTCTTTAGATAACCAAGGATAGGTATATCTATTGATTCATAATAGATTAATGGATGGTTAATGAGATCAAAGGAATTTGTGACAAGATTGTGAGGACTAAGGAAAATGTGGTAAATTATTTCAATAAGATTTATTTGAAGATTACTGAATTTATGGAAGATTACAGAAAAAAAGATGTTGTCAAAGATGATTAAGAGAAGGTTAATCTTGATAACAAAGTCAAAGAAATTGTGGAGGAAACAATGTAATAATTGATTGATATAATGGAACAAAATAAGACTTTACCAAGGACTATTCTCCCCTATAATCACAAGGACCTCAAGGCATCGATGAATAACCTTAAAATATTATATTCCATGATGGAAAACATGAATACTAAGATAAAAAATGTGGATCAAAATGGGGACTCCATCGCTGGTCAAATTGTTGGACCTTATAAAAGAACAAGATCTAGTCTTAGGAATAAAGCCATAAAAGAAACTAAGGAGCTGGACATCAAGGAGTTGAATGACATCAAGATGGTCTTTTAAAGGATGGATGAGCTCAAGATGGAAACTACAAAGATCTTGAAGAAGTTGGTCTAGGTTTATGTTTTGTTATGTTCTACTGGTTATTTAGTCTCTTGCCTCTCTTAGTGTCCTTGTTATGGATATGCTCTATTTTGGTTTGTTTTCTTTTTCTTTTATGCTTTTTGAAAATTGTTATGTAATGTTTTTTTAAAGGGTTTTGGAGTCCCTTCAGAACCTGTTTTTGCTTTAACTAAAAATAAAACTTTACAAATGATACCCAACAATCTATGAACCTTCTATTTCAAGAAAATGACAACATCATCAAAAAAAAAAAAAAAAACCTTATCCATGAATTATTGTGTGCACAAGGAATTCATCCCTTCCCTATTTAAGTAGGTCAAACACTTTTGACCATATGCTAAGTTGTGTAGTTATGTCTTGTTCATGAGTGAACCGAATAAATCCTTGCTTCTAGTTAGGAATCCATAGCCTCCACAAATTTATTGATTTGAAAATTATTAACATTTATCTATTAAAAGTCAAACATCCATACCCCTAATAGAGTTTCTAGAATTGCATAAAACTACATTTTCAAATTTAATGCATTCTTTATTTTAAATTTTTGCCTTTTATAATGCAAGTCGATAATGAGGTCATTTCCTCATCTTGGTTGCCAATGTGATGATGGATTATCCCATGGTTTTCCACTTTGCAAACCAAGGAAACACATCTTATCAATATTTAGATAGGAAAATAATGTTAAAACAAAAGAAAATTCAACTAGATATCATTATTTCATGAAATAACATATATTAACACCTTTATGCCATTAAATAGTGTTAGTACATTAAGAGTATCAAAAATGATCTTTCATTTTAAGCCTACCATAAATGCATTACCTACTTCTCAACCTTCGAGGTGTACAAATATCCATCCAACTACATTATCATCAACCAAAAGAAGGCTCAAATATTGACTATAGGGAAAATGGAAACTATGAAAGTTTCCACATTACTCCCACATGGATACGTCTATGAGACTCACCATCTATAGGTCACAAAAACAATTCCAAGGTCACACCAACAACAATAGATTAGCCAGGGTGATAAGAACTAATGATGACTTGGTCCTCGTAGTTGATAAATTGGTCAGTGGGGATTTCTATGGAGTGGACACAAACATTTTATCCATGTTCATGGGTTGCTTGTTGAACCTGGATGCTAGAGGGACAAAATTGGGTTCCATATGATTGAGTTGTTTAGCATAGTGATCTATTACCAAGGTGTAAAGGATGTGTTGGTTGTGACTCGATCTAGCATTAGGTTACCAATCGAAACGAAAATGAAGGAATTTCTTGAGACAAGAGTGGTGGTACCATGAGTGCCCTTTATTTATAATTATTAGACCACATTGATTGACATACATCATTGCTATGCACTTTATGAGGCCAATTTTCTTAAGTACAATACCTAAAATAGGAGTTGAGAACGGAATTCCCATAGAGGTACTTCTTGAGAGCTCTCTTCTATACCCATTGGAATGTCGACAATAATTATCATCAAAATTTTGAGGACATATTTCAACTACTAGTAAGCTCCAACAAGAATGTACTCTTCAAAATTTTTATGACATGTTTCAACTGGTAGTAGGCTTTAGCAAGAATATTGTACTTGTCAAAATTTTGATGACATGTTTCAATTGCTAGTAGACTTTGACAAGAATGTTGTACTTAGCAAAATTTTGATGACATGTTTCAACTGCTAGTAGGATCTGACAAGAATGTTGTACTCATCAAAATTTTGATGACATGTTTCAATTGCTAGTAGGCTCTAACAAGAATGTTGTACTCGTTAAAATTTTGAAGGCTCTGACAAGAATGTTGTACTTGTCAAAATTTTGACGAATGCTATACCTAAAACTTTCTTTTGGGTTGTAAGCACAACATTCTCGTCATAGCTTATTAGGATCCTTCATCAGAATTCTGACAAAAAATTAGTTTAATTTTTTTTTTGGCTAGTGTAACTGTCCAAATGATTGGCATTGGAGTGAAATTTAGTAGTTATTAATAGACTGTGCAATAATATTTACAATTTTTTGATATGCATCCTATGTGAATTGCATGAGGTTGAAAAGGCTCAAAAGTTGCTTAAAATATGATAAGGGAAGGGCACCTATAACATTTTAATTAATGGTTTATGAAAAACTAATAGTGAAAAGGAAGCATTTTCATTTTTGTCTAAGAGGGAAAAGAGGGGACATATCCCCAAAGTCATTACATATAATACTTTTATATGTTCATCCCGTAGAACAAATTAAATACATAAACATAGCATGAAAGATGTCAAAGGAAATGAAAAGAGACATTTCTAGAGAACATTCACCCAATCATAAGATACTAGATGCAATTTTGACTCCTAAAATAATCATTTTAAGTTGTTAGATTGAACACATGTCTATCTATCTAAATAAACCTCAAAGTATAAAATTAAGAATAAAAACTGAGTCTCCTCTTTATAACTCATTCTTTTTAGTTTTTGGTTTATACATTTCCTTTGATCGATGCATATTGCAAAATTGGTGAAAAATAAGGCCTTGAAGTAAGGTTGGTACTACACCAATGATTATGAATTCAAGTGGTGTAGGTGTGACATACTGTCAATGGTACTAGGAAGACTATTTAAATCGTAGCCACATATGCATACAAATCATATAGATCTAAATGTAATAATTAGAGGCCTCAACGATACTTGCCAATTAATGATGTTATTTATTTTAATTATCATTTTATTAGAGGCTAAGTACTTCACTTATATAGTTGGTGAATGGTGATCAATACATTTTCTATTTGATGCAATTTGTGTCAAAGTTCCAAACTGATTACATATTAAATTAAGCTTGCTTGATAAAAAACAAGTCAATATGTAAACAAAAAAACTAAAGCAAAAATCAAAAATCTTAATCAAGGACCTTTACTTATGATGGTCTCCACTAAGTAGCTTTTCGTGTTGGTCGTGTTGCACCATACAATTAAGATTCAGTACACATTATTTAGTAAGATGAACAATGGAACATAATAAAATATTGAAAAGTGTGTTACCTTATAAAGCTTCTCTTTGTTTCAAAAATAGTGTATTATTCTCTACTTAATAGGGCCTACCACGAGAAGGTGAAATCTCAATCGGCCCCTCCTCTCATAACATCACTCTAAATTCCTCATTAACATATAACATTCATTCATTCTTTCATCCATTAATAAAACATAATATTCATTTATTATCACATGAAAACACACAACATTCATTAATATTTGCACATTGGATGCACTAAAAGCTTGTATTTTTTCACTTAAGACTATTAAATATTAAACCACACTTCTATAACCTTTCTGGAAGACAATCTTCATGTCATCATCTATGGGCGTGCTATTGAATTTAAAATCTTGCATTTATTCATAATACCATAGACTTTTCTTATGTTACATGATTAAATAAATTAATTTGCAATTTATTATTTCGATTCAATAACTCATTTATTGATACTTACATTTTGTGTGAAAAATCTCTTATAACCACTTGAGCCAAGTTTGTTTTGAATATATTTTTCTAGTCTTGCTTTTGTTTCCTTCAATTTGTGTTAGGCAACCTATGAAAAGTTTGAAATACTTTAGATCATGTAAAAATAATCTAATTTAAATGGAAACCTATGAACAAGTTTAAAATACATTAAGATGATTACTATGGCTTCCACCTATTATGAGATCAAAACCTTTATTTGAATTAATCATTTCATCAACTCTTTCTTTTGTAAATTTTTATAGACACAACATAATTGAGTGGTATGCCCAAATTATCAAAATAACCTTATGCAATGCATAGGGTCTTTGCATCATTTGAGTATACCACTCAATTATGCAAATTAGAACTGTATTGGCCTCTCATTTTCTCTGTGGTAGCCTGAATCTATTTCCTTTCCTCTATATCACACCAATGAGATTACATTTCAATAAATGAGAATATAATATACCAAAATATTACCAACAAAAGTAAAAGGAAGTCTTCTTTCCATCAATTGGATACATTCAACGATCAATAGGTCACAAATCAAATACAACTATATGAGATCATAGAAAGTAAAGCATGAAAAATGAATACTACATTAAATTCTATTATAATGGTGAAGTGTAACATTAACATTCCAGGAAATAGTAACCAAGTAATTATGAAAAAGGAGCACAACCAACGTTAGGAATAGATGATCATACGTATGCTACAAATATGAAAGAAAAATGAGCATATCTTATGAGTTTCATCATAATAATCAAATACAACTACATATAGTGTTAGAATTCATTGCAATCAACATATGATGACAATTATTATGTGTGGCATCATTGATTCAAGGAGATCCCTATGTAGTAATTTAATACATTATTTTCATGTCCATATGCCTTAAAGAAAAGTGATCATTTGCTAAGAAGGTGATCATAAAGGAGGAGTTTCTCAATGATACACTATTTATCAAAAAACACAAAAGCATTAAAACTACAAGTAAATGATACTTTTTTCACAAAGATATAGAGTATGGATGCATATATAACCACTCATATGAGTAACTGGAGATGCATGATAAAAGTAGCACTGGACTCAAGATTATGCCACAAATGTTAAGGATAGTCTACAAAATGATCAATTAGCTCCAATAGGTGTCATGACCAAAATGACTAATGTAATTAATCAAAGTCGATCATTCAAGTTCTACAAAGACACTTAAATTATCCAACCACCATTGGAAGTATAAAAACCATGAATTAATAGAAATCATCCATGAATATTTTGAGATAATAAAATAGGGATATGTAAATGCATCAAAGATATTTTTTTCCACTGAGGAATCCAAATATTATCATAACCTATAAAGGAGGATTCTCGTTATGATTAAAAAGGTAAAAACACACATAGTTTTGACAACTAATTAGCAGAGCATGTTGTTATTCATTAGGGTTTCAATTTTTTTAAGGATAGGAGCATAATCATAGAAACAATAGATGACTTAAAGAATCAGTGGAGAGATTGACATTTAAAAAGAGGTAGATACTAGGAAAATTTATGCTTGAACTTCATAATGTTTTTGAGATTAAAGAATGAAAAGAAGAAAATCAAGTTGTCCAAACAAGTGAAGGAAATCCTACAAAATGACACTGTCAGCAAGTGAAATACCCAAAAATGATAAAAGATCTACGAACAATATAAGCCACGAGAAACCCCCATGATTTATTTTTACGTGAAAGTATTCAAACCTCATCAATAGAAAATTAAAGATCAAGGTATGACATTATAGACAACTTTGGAACTTGTGGTCACTAGATGAAGATTTTAAGAATATGGTTTAGAGGTTTTCAGAGTATAAATCTTTCACTGGAAAATTGTGCTACATAACAACATAAGGAAACTCAAAAGATGGTTGCAAAATATCTAATTAGAGAATGAAAAATTTCTTCAAGAGTCAAGGATGCAACAAGGAATTTATACCAAATCATTTATGACTTGTTAAACAAAGGTTCAAAGCCCACTTTTGTGAAAACCCACAATTACATAAAAATAAACTCAACTTGATTTCCTCATAAATGTATGTATGAGTATCCTTTGACATAATTTTATGTAGAGGAAATATTCAACAAATTTAAAACAAATATGCAAGATAATTACCCTTACAACATTATAAAAGAAGTTTCAAGGCCCTTATAGGGTCCATTTAGTTGCAAGAATCACAAAATGTTAGATTTCACAATATTGAAATTAGCTTAATTATGGAATTCACAAATTCAAAAAATAATTTTTGGGATATGACTTGACTCATTTGGTTCATATAGAAGATAATTGGAAACATACTTTTTAAAAAAAAAACGTTTGGTTTAGTTTCTAAAATTAGAATAAGAACAAAAATCTTCATTGGAGCCGAACAAAAGAGAAATTTTTCATTTGAGGGTGGCTTCATGCATAGAAAATCCCTATGAAAAAAATAGGGCCCAACATTGAGGAACAATTAAAATTCAAAGAATACAATTTCCCTAGCACAAGAACAAATGCTCATCTCATTTGTCAAAAAACTTCTTCCACTTTTTGGAGATTCAATTGTGTAGATCTCTTTGTTTTGGTCAAGTTTTCATAAATCTACATATAAAATCATTGCTTTGAACTTTTTTGTATAAGAAAACATTAGATTTCTAGTTCATAATACTTTATGTGGATCTTCTATATCACCAAAACTTATACACAACTTAAACAAATTCCTCTAATTCACTTATGAAACACATAACACTAATCTCTAACACAAAGTTTGAGAGGATCCTTCCAAAATGTGGAAATATTAACCTTCCATCTGACACCAAAAAATCATTCATTGAAATTGGCCCATTGATTATTGAGGTTTGAATATGACATAATTTGATTAGAAATGCAATCTAATTGAAACATTAGGTCACAAAAAATGCAAGTTGCATACTCTATTTCAGGGCACAAGAAAGACCACTCCATTTCATGGAAAATGGTGACAACGAATAATGTATCTCTAGGAACAAACTAAAATAGGGTTCTACTCTTGGTTGGTTATGCTCTTGTATTCTTCTCAATGGATGTGCCTCCACAAGTGAAAACCATTTTTTCTTTCACATTATGAATAAGGGTAATTGGGTAACTAGACCCAACTAGATATGTAGATTTTTCAGAAAATCATTCATTGAAATTGGCCTATTAATTATTAAGGTTTAAGGATGACATAATCTGATTAAAAATGCAATCAAATTGAAACACTAGATCACAGAAAGGTAAGGCACATACTTTGTTTCAGGGCACAAAACAAACATTGTTCTACTCTTGGTTTCTTCTCAACGAATGTGTCTCCACAAGTGAAAAATATTTTTTCTTTCACACTATGAATAAGGGTAAGTGGGCAACCAGACCCAACTAAATATGTAGATTTTGTTGAAAAGAGATTGTTTTAAGTATGGAACCTATCATTATTTTGTCAATGATGTCAAACTTGCTACTTGTTGGTGAGACAATTGCTTTTTGTCCTAAATGTTATCATTTGTTTGATTGATGAAGAGGCTTTGAAAGGATAAGTTAACAAGAGAACCTAATGAAAGGTTGAGTTATTTGGTGTATAAAAGGAGCACTAAGTCCAAGTAAGACATGGATGATATGATATACTGTTGATCTACTTAAGGCTAAAGTGATTGATTACTTTAGCTAAGCCAAGAAGAAGTGTTTTCATAAAAAGTGTCTACCAAGCCTGGCTGAGCAAATAGTATAAACGAGAAAACCTAGTCCAGGATGAGTAGAAAGTTAGTATGTGCAGAGCATTAGTAAAATTTAGTAAGTGCCAAGCATCAGGGAAATAACAATGGTGACTGAGCAAGGAAAACATAGTTATGCCATTCAATCTAGTGCTGGTTGAGCATCAGAGGACTGCTATTGCCAAGTGAATAGTGTAGATGTTGAGTGACAAAAAAAAGTGTTAAATCAAAGATTTGATGAATCTAAGCTAACTAATTTGATTTCTTAAATTATGTGAAGCATGTGCAAGACAAGTATGATGAGCTGGTGGCACTGAATTCAAGGTAAACCATTTTGAGGCCAATTAAAAGAGGATTGTAGAAGAAGTTTCTAGAGGGACTAAAATGAAAAGTGGGTAGAGTCATCGAATCTTACCTAACCCTAAAATGGATGATTTTGGTTAAATGACAAAAGACCCAAATTCTCTATTTATAGAGATAGTAGGCCTGAAGCAAAGGTTGTCATGTGCAAGAACCTAAGGAAGACAAGAAGTCTAGGGTGTTGCTTCATATGGTGGCTGAATAGAAGAGTTTTCAATTGGCATACAAAGCAAGAAGGCTTAAGAGGATGAATTCTTGAAGGCTGAACAAGCTGTCAGAGATGAAAAGTATGAATGCCAAGTAGAATGGGGGACTAGACCAAAGATCTCTAATTTTCTAGTTTATGGTGACTGATCAGGGAAGTACTGTTAAATTCTTTGGGGTTTGTGGCATCACCCTAAAATTTTTTTGGGCTACTATTCACCAATGACTAATATTCGTAAATTGGCTAATGTTTATATTTTCCAATTTATGGCCGACATATTGTAACTAATTTTAACCCTAAAGCAGAAAAAATACTTGTATAAAAGGGCTTGGGTTAGGGATTGTTTCATAAGGTGTGATGTAGAAATTGCTTCTTGTGGTGGTATTGAGCTGTAAGGAATTACAGATTGCAATCGGGTTGTAATCACTAGATCTTAATAATATTAGACTTGTTGTTTGGTGGATGTAGCCTAGGGATTGGGTGAACCACATCAAATCTTGGTGTCTTGTGTTCTCTTCTGTGCAATTTATTATTATTTTTTATTATTTATATTTGCATGTAATTGTTATTTTTGTTCGTGGTTTAAATCCTGACCAATGGTATTAGAGTGAGTTTGTTTTTTCAGTTATCCTCTGTTGGAAAGTCTCACGGTTAAGTGAGAGTCTTGCTGTTGAGTGGGAGCAATGAAAGATGAGGGTAAGCTAAGGGTTGAAAAGTTTATTGGGCAGAACTTTCAATTATGGATGATGCAAATAGAAGACTATCTTTATCAGAAGCATTTATGGAAGCCGTTGGAAGGAAAAACCAAGAATCAGGGATCTATGACAAATGATGACTAGGATCTTTTTGATAGAAAGGAACTTGGAAGCATTCAATTATGTTTGGCACCATCAGTGGCATTTAATATTACAAAAGTGAAGATGACAGAAGAGTTGATGGAAACCGTAAAGAAATTGTATGAAAAACCCTCCACTTCAAACAAGGTATTTCTCATGAAGCGTTTATTTAATATGAAAATGACAGAAGGTGGATCTGGTGTGGATCATTTAAATGAGTTCAATATTGTTACTAGTTAGTTATCTTCTATGGGTGTTAATTTTGATGAAGAAATTAGGGCTCTCTTGATTTTGTGTTCTTTGCTTGAAAGATGGAATGGCTTGGTAATAGCTACGAGTAATTCTGTTTCTAGATCTAATACCATAAAATATGATGATGTGATTAGTGTTATTTTGAGTGAGAAAATTCATAGGAAAATCTCAGGTGGATCTACATCTGGAAGTGCTTTGAATGCACAAAGTAGAGGCAGAACGATTGAAAGAGGAAATAATTCTAAAAATCATGGGAAATCAAGAGAAAAGTCAAAGGGGAAGAGGTCTCAATCTAGAGGACCCAAAGATTGTTAATACTGTGGTCAAACAGGGCATAAGAAGAAAGATTGCTGGACTCAAAAGAACAATGAAGGAGATAATCCAGAAGGGAAGAAGGAGGAAAATGTGGTAAGTAACAAATCTAAAGAGTATGCTTTGCTTCTATCTTTAGAAAGTATTGATGATTCATGGGTTTTAGATTCTAGTGCTTCATTTCATGCTACACCTCATAGAGGTTATTTCATTGATTATGTCCAAGGGGACTTTGGGCTTATTTATTTGGGGGATAATGAACCCTGTCAAATTGTTGGAAAGGGAAAAGTTAAGATTAAGTTGTAGAATGGGAACCATTGACTACTACATGAGGTAAGACATGTTCCAAGGCTGAAGAGGAATTTAATTTCAATAGGGCAACTCAGTGATGAGGGTTGTGTCATTACTTTTGATGATAAAAATTAGAAGGTTTCAAAACATTCCCTTGTAGTAGGGAAAGGTGTGAAAGTAGACACCTTATATCCTTGTATAGGTCATAATATTCCTTTTACTTTGATTGTTTCAGAGAAAAATGAATTTTTAAGAATAGTTGTTGCAATTGAGTAGGGAGAACAAATAGCTGTTGTAGATTTTGATACAACACTATGGCACAATAGACTTGGACATATGAGTAAGAAAGGTATGAAATTACTTCATTCAAAGAAAGTTTTACCAAGTTTGAAATGTGTTAATATGAATTTATATGAAAGTTGTGTCTATGGAAAACAAAAGAGAGTGAGTTTTGTGAAGATTGGGAAGGAAAATAAAAAAGAGAAATTAGAGCTTGTGCATACAGATGTATGGGGACTGGCTCAGGTATCTTCCCTTGGTGGCTCTCATTATTGCATTACATTTATTGATGACGCAACTAGAAAGATATGAGTTTATTTCCTTAGACATAAATCTAATGTATTTCAAACTTTTTTAAAATGGAAATGCTTGGTTGAAAATGAGACTCGTAAGAAATTAAAATATTTTAGATCTGATAATGGTGGTGAGTATTGCAGTCATAAATTTGAAGATTATTTCTCCACTAATGGTATCAGTAGACAAAAAAGTGTTCGAAGGACTCCATAGGAAAATGGAGTGGCTGAATGCATGAACATGACTATAATGAAGCGTGCAAGGAACATGAGGTTGCATGTTGGGTTGCCCTTACAAATGTGGGCAAAGGCTGTCAATATTGCTAAATATTTGATTAATATAGGTCCCTCTACTCCTTTGGGTTGTGGTATTCTAGAAAAAGCATGGACTGGTAAGAAGGTGAGTTATTCTTTTCTCAAGACCTTTGGTTGTGAAGTATTTGTTCATATAGTTTTTGAAAATAGAACCAAGCTAGAAGCTAAGTCAGAGAAATGTATATTTGTTGGATATGGCATTGATGAATTTGGTTATAGGCTTTGGGATTTTTAAAATTGTAAAATCATAAGAGGAAGGGATGTCATATTCACTGAGAAAGTGTTGTACAAAGACCTGTTGTAGCAACATAAGAAGAAAGATGATGACTATGTAGTGTTGGATGATACTCCAAAAGATGATGTTCCAGAAATTGCTCATGATGTGAAATAATCGCAACAATAAATACCACAAACACCAGTGAATGTTAGATGGTCAACAAGGCTAAGTAGACCTCTAGAAAGATTTTCTCCTTCCTTGTATTCTATTTTACTTACTAATACTGGTGAACTTGAATGTTATGATGAAGCTGTGCAGGTGGATACTAAGGTTTAGTGGGAGTTTGCAATGAAAGATGAAATGGACTCTTTGCTAAAAAATAAGATATGAGATTTATGAAAGTCGCTTACGAGTAAAAAGGCTTTACAGAATAAATGGGTTTATAGGTTAAAAGAAGAGGATGGAGGTAAGAAAAGATTTAAAACTAGTTTAGTGGTAAAAGAATTTGTACAAAAAAAAGGCATTAATTTTGATGAGATATTCTCTCGTGTTGTTGAAATGACTTCTATCTGTACTATTTTAAGTAGTGTAGCTACTAAAGATTTGAATTTGGAATAGTTTGATGTTAAAACAACCTTCCTTCATGGTGATTTGGATAAAGAGATATAAATGGCTCAACCATAGGGATTTGAGGTCAAAGGTAAGGAGAACTTAGTGTTCAAATTGAAGAAAATTTTATATGGCTTGAAGCAAGTACCTTGGAAATGGTATTTGAAATTTGACAATTTTATGCATGAGCATGGATATAGTAGGTTTTATTTAGATCATTGTGTTTATTTTAAGAGGTTGGATGATGATAGCTACATTATTTTATGTTTATATGTTGATGGTATGCTTGTAGCTGGGTCTAACATGGATCACATTAAGGGGCTAAAATGCTAGTTAGCACATGCATTTGCTATGAAGAATTTGGGGGTAGAAAAACAAATCCTTGGTATGAATATTTATAGAGATAGGAAGAACATGAAATTGACACTATCTCAGGCTGATTATGTTGAGAAGGTGTTGCAACATTTCTCTATGGAGAATGTAAAGCTGTCAAAACACCTTTACCTAGTCATTTGAAGTTGACTAAGGAGATGTGTCCAAAGACACAAGAGGAGGATAAGATGTCCACGGTACCCTATCCTTCAGTTGTAGGAGGCTTAATGTATGCTATGGTATGTACAAGGCTAGATATAACACATGGAGTGGGAGTCGTTAGTAGGTATATAAGTCATCTAAGAATTGAGCATTGGAATGTAGTCAAATGGATTCTCAAGTATTTGAGAGGTACATTCAATAAGTGTTTACACTTTGGGGGCTCTACTATTGATTTACAAAGCAATTTTGACTCAAATTTGGTCAGAGATATTGATACTAGGAAAAGTACTATAGGTTATGTATTTACTATTAGTGGGGCAGTCATGAGCTAGGTTTCTAGGTTACAAAAGGTTAATGCTTTATCTACTACAGAGGCATAGTATGTTGCTACTACAAAGGTAGCCAAGGAGATGATATGGCTTTAGTTCTTCTTGGAAGAATTGAGATATCCTTAGAGGGATAATTATTTGTTTACAGATAGTCAGAGTGCCATTAGTCTTGCAAAGAATTCAACTCTACATTCAAAGACAAAATACATTCAGTTGCGGTACCATTTCATTCAATCAATTTTGGATGATGGACACTTAAAGCTAGATAAGATACATATAGATGACAATCTAGTATATATGTTTACAAAGGTAGTGACAAGGGAGAAGTTGAATTCCTCTCCAGCTTTGATTGGTCTTCTAAACTGAATAGGAATAAAAGAACAATATAGTCCAGGGTTGTTTGATCCAATGGGAGCCCCATGTGGTAGCGGTATTGCTACAGGATCAGTTGCCAAGTGGGAGATTGTTGTCTAGTGTGGAGTCTGATCAGTCCTTAAGTGGGAGATTGTTAGTTTCTGGTGACTGATCAGGGAGGTACTGTACACACTCCATAAATTCTATGGGGTGGTGGGCTACTATTTTCCAATGATGGGCTACTATTTTCCAATGGCTAATATTCACCAATTAGCTATTGTTTATATTCACCAATTTATGGCCAACATATTGTAACTAATTTTAACCCTAAAGAAGAAAAGGGTTAGAAATTGTTTCATAAGGTGTGATACGAAAATTGTTTCTTACAATGGTATTGAGCTGTAAGGGATTACAGATTGTAATTAGGTTGTAATCACTGGATTGTAATAATATTGGACTTGCTATTTGGTGGACGTAGCCCAAGGATTAGGTGAACCACATTAAATCTTGGTGTCTTGTGTTCTCTTCTATGCGCTCTATTATTTTTTGTTATTGTTTATATTTGCATGTAATTATTATTTTTGTCTATGGTTTAAATACTAACATAATCTACAAATGAGTTGTGTTTATTATTAGATCAAGTCTTGTTGTTACTTTCTAACAATTGCACCAGCTTAGATAAATCATTTGGATTAAAGTTAACTTAATAGTCATTTTAAAATCCTTTAATAGGGTGACATTCTAATAAAATATTCTAAATTTTTCTAACAAGGCTCACTCCTAATAGGGTGATTGAAATTCTTTAACTAGGTCACATTTAATAGTGTGTATTAACCTTTAGTAGAGTTGGCCTTTAACAGGGCATCACTTCAGAAGAGTGAAATTGGGTAGCATGTTATTGGCAATTTTTCTCAAATTGGGTTTCCACATAAAATCCTTGTGTCAAATTGTGTGAATGATTTTTTAGTATTTCATGTTTACATTTTTGCAAAGTTATTTTGACCTAGGAAAATGACCTACTAAGTTAAGATATTGGATGTTCTAATGGATGCATGCATGATATGGTTTTATGGATGAGAAATTGTTAAACACTGACAAGATTTATTTGTACATGTAGACCTTGGATAACTGATTCACCACTGACCCCCCCCTGCCCAATTATTCTAAAGAATTCCAAAAATTGGTATCAGAGCATTGATGCTTGTAAGGAAATATTTTGATGGTACTAAAAGCAAAAGATTAAGATGTACAGAAAGGAGGTGCCCAAACTAAACAAGGAAAATTTTCCTACATGGAAAAGTTGGATGAAGCTACATGTAGGAGGACTTGGAGATTATGCACAATCTACCATTAACACTAAGCATGTTGATTCTATTGGAGCCCCTATTATTGATGATCTGAAAAAGAAGAAAGAACACAATTAAACAATGTTAGAGCTTGAATTTTCCCTAAGCTACTCAAAGTTTGATGACATCAAAGGATGTAATTCTACTAAGAAGATGTGGGGTGCTATAGAGATGATCTATGGAGGAAACACGAATGTTTTAAGAGCCAAAGATGAAAGTATAAGAGAAAAGCACGATGGCATGACAATGCAAGGAGGTGAGACTATAGTCCAGTATTGTACAAGAATCAAAGATGTTGTGAATTCTACCAGAGGAGAAAATGGTGTTATTGAAGATGAGACTATGATCAACAAAGTATTGAGAACCCTATTACCTATCTGTGCTATTAGAGTCTCTTCCATACAAGAACTAAGGTGTGTTCCTAGTATTAATCTAACCCTTGAAGGATTGATGGGTAGACTCACTTCTTTTGAACTTTCTAATTTTGATAATTTCAAAACTAAAAATGTTGAATCCGATTTCAAAGCTACATTGACACTGAAAGAACCTAAATATAAGAAGAAAAAGGTCAAGCATGTTTCTTGCAATAGTGATATAGATGATGATGATGATGTAGAAGAGTTGGAAGAATTTCTGTCTAGGAGATTTCATAGAAGAAAAAGGGAAATACAAAGGTAAGTTACCTATCATGTGCTTCAATTGCAATGAGGTTGGTCATATTGCTACAAGGTTTCCAAAGAAGAACAACAATAGAAGTGGAGATAAATACATAGGTAAAAGAGATGAGAACAACAAAGACTATAAAGACAAAGGAAAGAAGTCCTACTACATTAGTGAAGAGGAAACAGAATATAGATATGATGACCATGATAATGGAGTTGTGTATGTTGTTATGAAGGATGATTCTAATGAAGATGAGGCAACTACATTGATAACTTATGTGAAAAAAGGTGATAGATGGATCATTGATAGTGGATGTTCATATCACATGACTAGAGATAAAAATAAGTTCATTACCATTGAGTATTACAATGGAAATAGTGTTAGATTTGGTAATGATGCACCCTATCTGATAAAAGGTAAAGGATCAATAAAATTGATAGAAAAGATCATGTGTGACAATGCTTACTATGTAGAAGGACTTAATTATAACTTGCTGAGTGTGTGACAATTGAATAGTTTAGGTTGCAAAGTTGAATTTCATAAAAAGAAGGCTAAGATCTATGACATTGAGGGAAAACTAATTGGAAATGGAGATAAGACTAGATGTAATCTATTTTATCTTGACACGAATGATGCCACTTTTGTTGTTGTAGAATTTGTTGATGTGTGACTATGGAATAAGAGATTATGTCATGCTAACTTTGATGACTTAGTCAGTATCAATAACATGAAGAGAGTCAGAGGTTTGCCAAAATTAAAGAAATCTGATAATGTGATTTGCAAATGATGTTAGTTAGGCAAGATGACAAAATCTAGTTTTAAACATAAGACTCATTCCTCAAAAGAAATTCTAGAATCAGTTCATACTGATTTCTGTGGACCAATTGATGTGCAAAGCTAAAAAGGTGAAAGTACATTATCCTATTTGTTGATGATTATTCTAGGATGATGACACATATTTTTGAAACAAAAATCAGATGCTTTTCAAATGTTTAGTGGTACTTGGAAGGAATTGAAAAGGAGACTGGTAAAAGCTTGAAATGCATGAGATTTGATAGATGTGGAGAATTTACATCAAATGAGTTTGAAATATTCCGTAATAATAGAGGAATCAAGAGATAGACTTCTGTGCCTAGGACCCCTCCACAAAATGGGATTTTTGAAAGAGTGAACAAGTCTATAATGGACTATGCAAGAACACTGATGATGGAGAAGAATGTTGCTTTGAAATATTGGAGAGAAGTTGTAAGCACAATTGTCTATACCCTAGACTGAGTATAAGTCAAGAAAGGTACAAATTCCACACTTTTTGAACTATGGTATGGATATTCACAGAATGTAAAATATTTTAAGGTATTTGGAAGAAAGTGTTACATTCTTAAGGACAATGGGAATAATAAAATTGATGCTAAAAGTGAAGAAGGTATATTCCTAGGCTATTCCACAAGAAGTAAAGATTATAAGTATTTAAATACTAACACTAACAAAGTTGTGGAAAGTGCAAATTTGAAATTTGGTGAATATATAGAGGTACATGAAACTAAACCTAAGAAGGAACCCGAAGAGCACAAAACCTTCATAAACTACTATGAAGACATGAATGTTGATGAAGCTATGCACCAAGGTGTAAATAAAAAAAAACAAGTATCAGTAACTACCGAGTCACATATAATGAATGTCAAGTTGCATTTAGGAGCCTAGTTGCAAACAAAAGATAAGGTACATTTTCATACTAAGATCAATGTACATGAAAGGAATGCTAACTTACTTGATAGAGAAGTGAACAATGACTCTAAAGTTGATAGACCCATTGATGAAAGAAGAGAAGGACCAAGATTTTCAAAGTATGTCAGAAGACATCACCTTGTTGAATAAATTATTGGAGATAAAGAAGCTAGACTAATGACAAGGAATAGGTTGAGAAGTGATACATGTTTGTTAAGCATGCAAAAACCTGAGTATGTGAAGGATGCATTAGAGAATGAAGACTAGAGTAACGCCATGAAAGAAGATATTGATTAGATTGAGAAAAAAAATATGGATTCTAGTACCTAGACTAGAGAACATGAATTTGATTAGAACCAAGTGGGTGTACAGAAATAAACTAAATGAGAATGGTGAAGTCACAAGGAATAAGACAAGATTAGTTTGCAAGGGGTATGCAAAAGAAGAGGGAATTGACTATGGAGAGACATTTTCCCCAGTTGCAAGATTGAAAGGTTTAAGAACTCTACTTGTTTACTCTGCATACAAATGTTATAAAGTTTATCAAATGAATGTGAAGTCAACATTTATGAACGGTATACTAGAAGAGGAGTTTTACATTGAACAATTAGAAGGATTTTTTAATCCGAACAAAAAGAACATGTTATGTAGATTACACAAAGATTTATATGGTTTAAAGAAAGCTCCAAGAGCATGGTATGAAATGCTTCACAACTATTTTGTGAAGATTAGTTTTGATAAAACTGATGATAATAACAATCTGTACTTGAAGATAGAAGGAGGTAAAGGGATTTTACTAGCTGAAATATTTGTTGATGATATCATATTTGGAGGACACAATGCATTATGTAAGACATTTGCAAATGAAATGCATAAAGAGTTTGAGATGTCTATGTTTGGAGAGATAAAGTTCTTTGTTGGTTTGCAAGTATATCAAATGAAATATGGTATTTACATCACTCAGTCAAAGTATGCAAAAAAAAATTTGAAAACTTTTGACATGGAAGATTCAAAACTTGTTAGTATTCCTATGGTGAAAAGACACAAATTATCCAAAACTGATGATTATGCTGAAGTATATCAAACATTGTACAGGTCTATCATTGAAAAATTGCAATATTTAGTTCATAGAAGACATGACATTGCATTAGCTATTGGGATTGTTGCAAGGTTTTCTGCAAATACCAAGGAGAATCATTTGATGGTTGTTAAAAGGATCATGAGATACTTGAAAGGAACATAAGACTATAGTCTATACAAAAAGAAGAATGATAAGTTTGAGTTTAGAGCCTATAATAATGCTGATTGGGTTGGAAACATTGATGACATAAAGAGTAAAAGTGGTGGATAATTTCTCTTAGGAAAGAGATTTATCACCTGGACTACTAAGAAACAAAATTGTGTATCTCAATCTACTGTTAAAGCTAAATATGTGGCTAGTGTAGTGAATTGTACAAATGTGGTATGGATCAAACAACTACTCAAAGGAATGAAGGAAGAAATTACTGAACCTATGATACATTATTATGATAATACAAGTGCTATAAACATATCAAAGAACCCTATGATGCACATAAAGACAAAACACATTGAAATCAAGTATCATTACCTGTGAGAGTTGGTTAAAGGAAAATAAGTGAGAATAGAATATGTGAATACAAAAGAATAAGTAGGTTATATATATATTCACAAAAGCTTTACCTAAGGATGCACATTAATATCTTAAAGGTAAACTAGGGCTGATACCCCTATCCAAAGCTACTTAAGAAGCATGCGTAGTGCTCTACATCAACTATGTTGAATGTCATATTTTAAAAATTTGATGTAGTGGATCTTACTTTAGGAGCTATCTAAAGTAATGAAGGATTTGAATCAAAATATTTACAGTCACATGCAAGGTGACAGAGGGAGAACCTGGAATGATTATATCTAAATGAATAGATGACAAGTCTTTGGCATTGTTGTCAAAGAGGGAGATATAAGAAAGAGGGAGAGATAACTAAAAGAGGGAGATAGAGATAGATATATATGGAACATCTTTAGAGGGAGAAGATACATTGAAGGAGATTGACAAAGCTTACATTACCCTATACAAAGGAAGGACACATACTAATAGAGGGAGAGATTTCAATACAAGGTATTAATTTTCTTTTTTATATTGTTGTTGGTATTGGTTTACCATCAATGTTAAAGAGGGAGATTTTTGAAAAGAGATTGTTTGAAGTGTGGAACCTATCATGGAACAATCATTATTTTGTCAATGATGTCAAACCTACTAGTTGTTGGTGAGACAATTTCTTTTTGGTCTGAATGCTGTCATTTGTTTGATTGATGAAGAGGCTTTGAAAGGATAAGATAACAAGAGAACCTAAGGAAAGGTTGAATTATTTGGTTTATAAAAGGAGTACTAAGACTAGGTAAAACATGGATGATATGATGTACTATTGATCTACTTAAGGCTAAAGTAATTGGTTACTTTAGCTAAGCCAAGAAGAAGTGTTTTCATAAAAAGTGTCAACCAAGCCTGGCCAAGCGAACAATGTAAACCAAGAAAACCTAGTTTAGGCCAAGCAAAAAGTTAGTGTGTTTCGAGCATCAGTAAAATTTAGTGAGTGGCGAGCATTAGGGAAATAATAGTGGTGATCGAGAAAGAAAAATTTAGTTGATGCCATGCAACCCAATGCTGGTTGAGCATCAGAAGAATGTTATTGCTGAGTGAACAATGTAGATGCCAAGTGACAACAAAAAGTTTTAAATCTAAGATTACTAGTTTGATTTCTTGAATTATGTGAAGCATGTGGAAGATAAGTATGATGAGCTAGTGGCATTGAATTCAAGATAAACTATTTTGAGGTGAATTCAAAGAGGATTATAGAAGAAGTTTCTAGAGGGACTAAAATAAAAAGTGGGTAGATTCATTGAATCTTACCTAACCCTAAAATGAATGATTGTGGATAAATGAAAGAAGACCTAAATTCTCTATTTATAGAGATAGTAGGCTAGAAGCAAAGGTAGTCATGTGCGAGAACGTAAGAAAGACAAGAAGTCTAGGGTGTTGCTTCATATGATGGCTAAATAGAAGAGTTTGCAATTAGAAGATGAATTCTTGAAGGGTGAAAAAGCTCTCAAAGATTAAAAGTATGAATGCAAAGAAGAATGGATGACTAGACTAGAGATCTCTAATGTGCAAGTGAGTTGTGTTTATTATCAAATCAAGTCCCACTGTTACTTTTTAACAACTGTACCTGTTTGAATAAATCTTTTGGATTAAGGTTAAATTAGTACTCATTTGTAAATCCTTTAACTGAGTGACATTCTAATGGGACATTCTAAATTCCTCTAACAAGGCTCACTCCTAATAGGGTGATTAAAATCCTTTAAGCAGATCACATTTAATAGTGTGTATTGTAACCTTTAATAGGGCATCACTTTAGAAGAGTGAAATTGGGTAGCACGTTACTAGTGGTTTTTCCCAAATTGGGTTTCCATGTAAAAGCCTTGTGTTAAATTGTGTGAATAAGTTTGTAGTATTTCATGTTTATATTTCTACAAAGTTATCTTGATCTAGGATAGTGACCTACTAAGTTAAGGTATTGGATGTTCTAATGGATGCATGTATGATATGGATTTATGGATAAAAATTAGCTAATCACTAAAAATTTTTATTTGTACATTTGGACCTTGGATAACTAAGTCAGCCCCTCTCTCAGTTATTCTAAAGAATTTCAACAAATTTGTCAGAAAATAATTCATTGAAATTGGCCCATTGATTATTGAGGTTTGAGGATGACATAATCTAATTGGGAATGCAATCAAATTGAAACACTAGGTCACAAAAAAATCAAGTTTCATACTCTATTTTAAGGCACAAAAAAAAACACTCCATTTCATGGGAAATGATGATGACTGACAATGTATCACTAGGAACAAAATGAAACAAGGTTCTACTCTTGGCTGCGATATGGTCTTGGCTTCTTCTCGATGGATGTGTCTCCACAAGTGAAAACTATTTTTTCTTTTATATTGTGAATAAGGGTAAGTGGGAAACTAGACCCACTTGGATATGTAGATTTGTCAAAAAATCATTTATCGAAATTGACCCATTGATTATTAAACTTTGAAGATGACATAATCTGATTAGAAATGCTAACAAATTGAAACACTAGGTCACAAAAAAGGAAAGTTGCATACTTATTTTAGGGCACAAAAAAGACCACTCCATTTCACAAGAAATGGCTGTGACCGACAATGTATGTCTATGAACAAAATGAAATAGGGTTCTACTCTTGGATGGGTTATGCTCTTGCCGTCTTCTCGATCGATTTGTCTCCACAAGTGAAAAATATTTTTTTCACTCACACTATGAATAAGTGTAAGTAGGAAAGTAGACCCAACCAGATTGATGACATTTAAAATTTGGCTTAGGAAAAGGTGGAATTGAAATTATCTTTTCAACATCTTTTGAGAGGGAAGATGGGTATGTCCTTTTTGGGCTAGAATTAGAATTTTCAAATCACTTTTTTTTTTTGCAAACAAATATCAAATTTGGGAATTTGGTCATTTATATTTCCCAATTCCACTTCAATTTTTTCTACTGAATGAGCCCTTAGAAATTAAATAAAAATGTGAGCCCTTAGAGATTAAATAAAATAATAAAAAATGGAGAGTTTGAGATTTAAGGACATTATGCATTTTCCTTGTCTCAAGTAGAAATTTACCTATAAGAGGCATAATTTTTGCATATAAAATCTAAAATATTTCCAATCCCCACGAAAGATCTAGGATCATCTTTGAAGAGTTGTGACCTAGGACTTCTTCTATAGACTTCAAAATGCAAAGTGAACAAAATTTTACATGTCTTGTTTGTCTTAGGGTTATTCATGAATGTCCTAGAAGTCTCAAAGGTGTTGCATTTTTTGGAATTGTTTTCTATTTTTTTCCTTACAAATATATTCCCATGGGTATGAAATTTCCTTAAAACTTTATAAATAGGACCTTTCTCCCTTTGTATGTATTAAGGTAATGCCATTTTTATTTTCTTTTAGACTTATATTTGGTTTCAAAGGGAATTTAATTATTCTTTATTAATGTAAGGAAAATGTAATTGATTTATATTAATTGTCATTCTATAAACCAATTAAAAATTTATTTTAATTTATAGTCAATAATATAGAGGACATGTGTTTGAATGAGTCTAAGTCAAGAGATAAGGGTAACTCTAAAGAGAGACACTTTTTCATGGTGGTTGAATCTATTTGAAATTGAAAGGTGTACCTACCAGTTTGGAATGTTGTAATCCAAGTATCTTCAAAAATTTACTAACATAATTAGATTGATTGATGTAGATTTCATCTTTGAGTTGTGAAACCTACAAACTAGTGAAGAATTTAACCTCACCGAACATTGAGACCTCAGAATATTTCTTTTTATCTCATCTACAAAAGCAATAATTAACTCATGCTTTCATCCAAAAATTATATCATCAACAAATATCTTTGTAATAATTTTCTTGTCTTCCTTATCAACTTTGAGGTACACATCATTATCATCACTAGTTCTAATAAAATAAACCTTAATCAAATAGGAATCCAATCTCTCACAACATGCTTTAGGTATTTGTTTCAAACCATACACATGTTTCTTTGACTTACATACCATATCCATAATAGCTAATGAGGCAAAACCTTTAGGTTTCTCAATGTATGCTTCATCTTCTAGGACACCATTTAGAAATCAAGACTTAAACATCCATCTCATATACGTTAAACTTCTTCTATGCAACATAATCAAGTAGAATCCTCATACCTTCAAGTTCGGCCACAGGTGCAATGTTTCACCATAATCCAATCCTTCCTCTTGTGAATATCCTTTGAAAACAAGTCTGGCCATGTTTCTCATCACTTCAATAGATTCATCCATTTTATTTGTAAACACTCACTTAATACCAATCACATTCTTATCCATTGATATAGAAACATGTATCGAAGTCTTTTTCTTCTTTATATTTTCTAATTCCTCTTTCATTAATTTCACCTAGTCCTCATCTTTTAATGCTTATCTTACTATTCGAGGTTCAAGTTCAGAAAGTAAACATGTGATTTCTCTTTCCTTTCTCCTTGTTAACACACCAAAATTTCTATCTCCAATGATTTGATCAAAAAAATGATTTAACTTCACTTACCTCAGTAATACTGGTTCATTTCTCATATCCCTGTCTTCTACTTGTACCATTTTATCTTCATTGTCTTGCCAAGTTTCATCTTCAATAGATTTATCTATTGGTTGGGTTGTTGGTAATTTGGCTAATGTAAAGTATTAGGGTTTTAATTTATGGAAATATATAATCTACTTTAAGATGATAGAACTTTTGGTGAATTGTGAATGCACAATACTTATAAAATTGATTAAGTACACAACATGAAAACAGGCTTCAAGAGACTTGTTTTGTTTAGCGAACTTTAGTGAAAGAACTTGAAGGAAGCTAATACAGGCACTATATGACACATGTTTAAACCACTAAAAGAGATATTAAGTTTTGTATGAGTTATGACAAATTTATCAGTAATAAGTGAACATGGTAGAACAATGTAAAGGAAGTATAATTAATTTTTAGTTAAGGGATTATTTTGATTCACCAAAATAATTACTTAAATAGGTTGTGATGACATCCTAGATGTTAAACCACATGTGGTAAAATTTTATATGAAGATTTGGTAATGTGCAAGGTAGCACAAGGCCAATTTGTAAAGAGTTTTGGTATAAGGTAAGGAATTTTGCTTAGCAAGATATGACATTATATTATAATGATATGATGTTTATTTTGGCACTGTATGATTGATAAAGATCCGAAGTTGATGATATAACAAAATAGAGTATTTGTGTGTATATATTTGAAGAGGAAACAAAAAGATTGATCAAATATAGAAGATATCAGTACAATGAAGGTTTTTGTATCTATCTCTATTGATAGCATTGTATAGTGGGCTCATCTTGCAGTTTTGTATCATAATAATGACTCCTAATGGGGTTGAGGCTTCTAACAAGGCCTAATCCTCTAACAAGGAAAAATGCACTATACATATGTAATAGAATCTTAACAAGGTCAATATCTTTCACAAGATACTTTTGATTAGAGGATCATTTTGTGGGTACCATCTCTATTGGGGTTTTCCATTGGCCAAGGTTTCCATAGTTAACAAATTATGGTGTTATGAGTTTCATTGTGTTATTCTTATATTTACTTTTTAGTTTGATCATCTATCCAAGTTTAAAGATTGTTATTGTTATCCATAGTTCGGAAAAAGTTTGTGGAACACTGCTTCACCCCACCCCACCCTCCCTATTTCTAACTATTGGTATTAGAGCATAATTACTTGGAGAAAGCCTAACATCTTGAATAAGATTGCTATGGATTTGGAGTAATTGTAGAAGGATCTTGAAGAAGCTCTTGAGGAAATTGATACAATCACAAGTGAAAGAAATAAAGTGAAGATCAAGCTTAAAGATGCACAAGATTTCATATTGAAATTGAAACAACAGAGTGAAATTACTAGAATGAAAAAGGAGTCACACGACCAATTCAAGGATTGTGAAGTAGCTTCAAGGCTTGAAACATGAGCTTGGAATTAAAAACTTGAAGATGAGTATGATGGAAGATGAGAAGAAAAGTCAATCGAATTTGAATATGAGAATGCAGATCTGAAATTCTAGCTTACTAAAGTAACATCTGAACTTGATACTACAAAGTTATAGTATGCAAAACTTGATAACTACACCTTATATTTAAAGGAGAAATTATAAAAACTAATAAACATCTTGAGAAGATTATGGGACAAAGACTCGTTAAAGACATAATAGGGATTGGATATGTTGAAGGAGAATTGTCTAAAGGATTTGAAGTTACTGAGGAACAAGATCTTGTGAACCAACAACATAGTCATCAAGAAGTACCTAATCAACCTGAACAATCTAAAGATACAAAGAGATAATTCAATGGAAGATTCTTTGCATGTAATCAACTTGGGCACATGAAGAAGGACCACACAAGTAAGTATTATAAACCCTTTTTTGGTTATTGTTATAATTTCTTTATTTATGATCATAGATCTAATGAATGTAACCATTGGGAGCAACAAATATAATTAGAAATGGAGTTATGTGTTATAAGTGCAACAAATTTGGACATTTTTCTAGAGATTGTATATTATAGACAAATCATTTTGGACCTAGATATGGAAACAAATTTATAGCATGTTAGATTTGCAATAATTTAGGAAGTACAACAACATTTTGTAGATTAAACAATTTCAACAACATTAAAAAAAACTAACATGAGATCACAAAATATGAGAATGCCTAATCATATAAGAAACAAGAAGAACAATTCAAGGAATGAGAGTGTGAAAGGAAAGAAAGTAGAAAGTCTTAATAAAGTATGTGTTAGAGAAGGAATACCTACAAGCAATAAGGTGTGGGTTGCAAAGACAAAAGTGATGGGAAAAATGCCAAGTACCAACCCCATTACTCTGCATAAACTTGAGCAATCATTTCACAAACCTAAAATAGGGGACATTACACCAGATATTCAATTAGAGCCCTTTACAAAAGAATTAAAGTTACACACTATTAGCGGAATCTTGGAATGGATGAGATGAAAATATTGTTAAGTTTGCAGAAAGAGATATGGTCATATGCAAGGTAACAAAAGAAATCAAGTTTACTAGATTGATATCAACTTTTTAAAGTATATGTACTTGGACAATTAATGAAGATACAACTTTTTGAGGATTTAAGAATTGAATTCAAGTTAATTGGTCACCACTAGAACAATTACAAATTGCAAAAAGATAGCAAAGAGATTCAAAGATAGTTTGGAAGATTTCTAAGGTGAATTAAAAAAGTTTCTGTAGAAGTCCTAATTCACAAATTTAAAAGGTATTTATCTGACTTGCATAGTTATATGTTGAATTTTATTTGAAGTTTAATTATGGAAATGGAAAGTTCAATAGTATGTGATATCATGGAAAGACCTAGGCACACATTTAAGAAGCATCCTTTCATGTCTTTGGGAATTGATTCGACAGGAGCATTTTCTCAAATTCTAAATAAGGTTTTGCATGTAGAAGATGTCCACACTTATATTCATTGAAAGTTTGAAACAACTAGGGAAATTGATAAACATGAGGATATGAGTAAAGTCTAAAATAATGATTTTTCATTTAGACAAGGGTATGAATATAAAAGCATATGTTTTGTGAGGAATTTGATCAACTTGAGTGGACTAGGGTTATCTTGAGTAGAATTCATGATGGGATATTTTGGGTAGGTAATGTTCTTGCAATAATCACTAGTGAACTGAGTCACATGTTGAATGTCTTAATCAATGAGGGTAGTGTACCTATAAATGAAAGAAATTCAAGAACTTGGTTGAAGTGAACATTAAAGAAACTTGAGATGGTAGATGCATGAGAGTTAATCAAATTAAGTAGATAAATGTAAGAATGATCAATAAGATAATTGTGTTTAAGACAAATTAAAACTCTAGCCCTAATTCTTTATCAGCTAGACTCATTTATGTATCTTACCAGATGACTATTGAGAAAGAAAAAGTTAACATGTGCAATATTTTGAGACGATAGCTAATTAACAACCTTGACAAGATAAAGAAGGTAAAATACACACCTTTTAGATTTGAATCAATGCTAATTCACCCATTCTTTCAAGTTTTGGGGAGATTCCCTTATATGCCTAATTTTAAAGGTAATTTTGATAAATGCACAATGGAATTAATTATTCACTATTTCAGAAAGAAACCTGCTAAGAGAGTGACAAATGATATTACTAAAATGGTAAAATATTTTTAGTCTAAGATGAAACAAAGAGTAAGTATACCTGCATCAGTTGTTGAGAAGTATAAAGATGACTTTTTCTTTATGGTAGAGACAAGCAATACTTGTATGCAAGCAGTTGAACCTAGAGTTAAATACATTGATCTTATGGGATATGAGGTTACTAAACAAATGGTTGAAGGATATGAGAAGTTTATTCTTGATTCAGATAGAGATAAAGAGTTCGCTAGATGGGGGGTTTATGAAGAGAAGTATGCTAAGGTATGTGATCAACTCTACAACAAAGATATCAAGAAGAGAGTTGACAAGAACATAGAACAAATACTTAAAGAATCAAGAATGTCTCAAGAGGAATTTGAAGAAGCTAATAAGACTACATTTGAGATGAAAGCTTGTGAACAGTCATAGATTATATTTGTTAAACCACTTTTTGTTGATGCTACCCCTAGAACCTCTACAACACCAATGACACCCACAATAACAATTGAACAATCACCACCTAAGGATGAAGTAAAAATAACTCATGTATAGTTAGCTCCACCCATACCTACTTGGAGGTATACAAGGAACTCTTTTTCAAAGAATCTATCATTTGTTTTAAGAATAGAGACAAAGAAAGATAAAGAAGAAGAGCATAAGAGATCTAAAACAATGAAAGAGATGGTAGTAGGACCTAGGAGGGGAAAAGATTGGAACTATCTACAAAGGAAGAAAGAGTAAGAGTGGGGAAAGGACACTACAACAAAGATACCAAAGACAAGAGGGAAAATATCATTGTCTAAAGATCAACCAAAGAAAGATCAGCTCGAGCCAAGAAACAATGGAAAATATTAATGTTAGGACCTCAAAAATGGGCATTTTTAGAGAGGCGATGAACCCGCAGGTCCTTGTGGAAAACCAAGAAGAGGCACGCCTTGAAGAACTTATAGACCCGACGATTGTGGCTATTTCAGATAATGCAAGGGAATCTAGGCTGAACATCTTGAACAATGCTCACAACAGTATGATTGATAACTTCAGATTAATCAAGTGGCTTTTCCATGAGCTGGAGGAGGTCAAAGAGCAGGTGGGTCATATGGAGGATAACAGGAATGGAGCGGATTCTGATAATAGAGATGACAATGGTGAGAGGCTCAGTCTGGTGGAGAGAAGGATTAAAAACCTCAAAATCTAAAATCATAATCTCTCAAACCAGATGATTTTGCTACTAAGCTCCATTGATAACAACATTATTTCTTTAACTGGATGAATCAAAGATAGAGTTATGAAAGAAGACAAGGAAGGAAAAGATAGGGAAAAAGCCAGACTGGTGGTTGACATTGCAAAGGACAACATCAACAATGGTTAGGACTAGGAGGATCAAAGGGCGCACCAGCAAGAGGCTGAGGAGAACTAGATGGCCTATGAGGCTGCTTGGGCCATGCAAGACCTAGAGAGAAAGAACGAGGACTAATCCACTGCCTGTTCTTTTGTCTCAATCTATTTTTTGGCTTTTTGTCAGGGCTTTTGCCTTTGTCATTTCTAAGTAGTTTTTTTTCTTGGTCTTTTCTATGATATTTGTTTTTAGGCTGGGCCTTGGGCTTTTTATTAGCCTTTGAACTTGAACTCTTTTGGCTGGGCTTTTCATGGTTATTATCAGCCTTATTATTGTTTTAACTTTTGGGTTTTAGGGTCCCTATAAAACCTGTTTATCTAATAAAAAACAATGGAAATAAGAAGAAGAATTGGAAACCTGAGATTGGTAAGATGAATGAAATGATTATGAATGATGTTAGTTTAGCAAATTTGAAGAAATTTTATGAAAATTATGACCCCAATCAAAAGAGAAATTTGAAGGTACCTTTCATAAAGTACATGATAAAGTTTAGGATACTCCTTATCAGTCTTCATGGTACTTTACAAGAATAAATGTATGAAAGATTGAACAAATGAAGGCTTAGATCAGTGGAAGAAGAGAAGAAGATTAGATAGTGTCTCATTCATAAATGTTGTGTTATTGAGAGTTCAAAATAATTGGAGAGAGTTTAGAAAAAAAAGGTATCCACTCCTAAGAGACAAAATGAGAGCAATAAAATTAATGGGTGGAATTTATGAATAAGTAAAGAGTAAGATAGAAAAGGAAGTTTACCAAGTTTTAAGTGAGCCTGACATTTTGAAAACTACAACAATGGAAGAGTGACCACATAGTAGTGGATACCACTACTTCTACATATTAGATGGATAACACTTCAATGTTTATAGATGGAGTTCAAATTATTGTTGAGACTATAGTAGACACTTTCAAAGATTATTCATAATTTTTAGTTGGAAATTTGATCAAAAATAATGTTGAAGACTATTCGAGTGATGAAGAAGAAAAAGATGTTGGGAAAGAACATCTTGAAGAGAGAGAGTGTAGGTCAGTAGGACCTAAGTATTTAGTAAAGTGAGGAAACTTATAAGGGGCTATTTTTTATTTGGCCCTATCTAATTTTTATAGTATCAACACCAAGCATTGATAGTGCAAACACCCATTCAAAAGGAGAAGGACAAGAGGTACAAGTAGAACATAAAGAAGAGGAAAAGGAAAAGAGAGGAGAAGGAATAAGAGAAAGAGAAAGAAAAGCAATAGGAATAGGAAAATATGATGGAAATGCATCCATTTGAGACCATGATTGAGAAATGCAATGTAGAATATTAGAGGATAGAGGCAATGATTCAGAAAGAAGATGAAGTCAAAAAGGAAACACAAATTCTAGTATTGGAGACACCTTCTAGGGAAACTGATAAGACTTCAGGTAATACTTCAAAATCAACTTTTGAAGCATTAATTTTAATTTTTCTAGAAGATGTGACAAACGTGTTTTCTAGAAACATGGACAATCAAAAGTATATTTAGTTATCATCTCTTTCTATTAGGAAGATAACATAGGAACCAGGTAAAATGAGTAAGAAAGCACAAATATTACTTGAAATGACTATTGAAGAATTGCAAAGTACCTTACCTTTTCTAGAACAACAAAATGAACAAAATATTTAAAAGATGGAAGAGAAAATAATAGAAGTTTTTGACAACTATTACTCTAGTCTTGAAGAGGTAGTGAAAATAAAGGTACAAGAAGATCACGATGCAATACTTTTCAATATAGTGTGTGACAATATCAAAAGTGGCATGATAGTTTTAGACACCTATATAAAAGAAATGAGAAAATGTATGTTAGAAGGGAATAATATGTATCTTGATTGTGCTTTAGCACATAAGCACAACAAATTCCATAAAAAAAAAAGAGAATATGATTGAACATCTGAAGAAAAATGACATTAAACTGATTGAATTTGATTAGATGATTGGTAAAGCAAGTGATGAACTCAGAATTGTACTATGATATAGATAGAGTATTGAGTAAATTCAATCTACTCAGAGATAACTTTACACCTAAGAGAGATTTGATTAAAAAATAACTAGATACTCTTATGGAAGAAAAATTGTCTTTTGACAAGTTTGTGCATATACATATCTAAATGCAACAGAACTAGCAGCTTATGGCCTATGCAGAGTTATCAGTGTTGTAAAAGTAGTTAAAAAATTCGTGGAATAAGGACTTCAAGATTCTAAATTTTTTTTTTTTTATTGTATAAGTATTTTGGGAAACAAATCAGCTTGAGGATAGAATAAAAAGGTACCACAACTTTGACATGTACATAGTTATTGACTCACCTTTGTCATTGATGTCAAAGGGGAAGTGATGGGTAACAATGTTTTTAAATATTATCATATTGTAAATATTGTAAAAGGGAGATATAAGCTAGAGAAAATTCTAAGAGGGAGTAAATTATGTACATAGAAAATGGTATATTACTAATACAATTAATCCACATTTTGAAATTTTCACAAAATCACACATTTTTGACATTTTGAAATTTTGTTTCTTAGCAAAACTTTCCCATATGTTTCCATCAAGGCCAAAGGGGGAAATTTTTGAAAATTTGGATAATGTAAAGTATTAGGTTTTTTACTTATGGAAACATATAATATACTTTAAGATGAGAGACCTTTTGGTGATGTCTGAAGGCACAATACTTAGAAAATTGACTAAGTACATAATAAGAAAACAAGCTTTAGGAGACTTATTTTATTTGGAAAACTTCACAATTGAAAGAAGGTAGTATGGGTAGTATATGACATGTTTTTAAGACATTAAGAAGAGATATTAATTTTTGTGAGTTTTAACATATTTATCATCATCTTAACATAGTAGAACAAAGAACAAAATGATATAATGAATTTTTGGTTAAGGGATTATTTTGGTTTACCAAACTAATTTCTTAATAAGGTTGGGAATCCATCCTAGATGTTAATCCACAATTGGAAAAATTTTACTTGAAGATTTGGTAACATGCAAGGCAACACAAGGCCGACTTATTAAGAGTTTTAGTATAAAGGCAAGGAATCTTCCTTAGCAAAGTATGGTATTATATTATAATGATAAGATGTTTATTTTGGAACTCTGTATGATTGATAAAGTTAAAAATTTTATTTTAAGAACAAAGAAGATAAGTTGTATGTACAATTTTGAAGAGGAACCACAAAGACTGGTTAGATATGCTTATGTTTACTTTTTAGTTTGATCATTTTTGCAAGTTTAAAGATTGTTAATAATATCCATAGTTGGGAAAAATTTTGTGGAACATTGCTTTACCACCCCCCTACCCCCAAAATATTCCCTATTTCTAACATGTGTTGTACAAATAAAATATCCTTGTAGTCTTCTAGTTCCTTCTTGTTGGATTCATCATTCTTCTCTAAGTACTCATCAACTTTCACACTTGCACTTTCCACTAAATTTTTAATTCCCTTACATAGACATGTATATGCTTTTCTCTTTGCAAAGTATCCTAAAAATATCCCTTCATCACTCTTAGCATAATTTTGTATACTCATCCATCTTGATGTAATATCTAGTTTTAAATAATTTACAGGTTATCACATTAGGAAAATGACCATACCATAGCTCATAAAGAGTCTTGTTTGTACCTTTCTTTATCTATATCGATTAAGTATGTGTACTATGCATTGCTTGCTTCTTCTATCTATAATATATTGGATACAATTTTTTGTATCATTAGGGCTCTTGCACATTCAATAGTCAATATGTTTCTTCTCACTGCAATACCATTCTGTTGTGGAGTCCTTGGTGTAGACATCTATCTCTTGATTCCTTGTTCTTCACAATAAGAAATGAACTCATTCGAGGTGAACTCATATCATTTTTCCAATCTTAGACATTTCAAATTCTTACTAGTCTCTTTCTCTACTCTGCCTTTATATACCTTGAACATGTGAAATTCCTTTCACTTTCCCTTAAAATATGACCCACATTATTCTAGAAAAGTCATCAATAAATAACATAAAGTACTTATCACCATGATAAATTCTAGTTCTTATAGGACCATATAAATCAATATGTACCAAATTTGAAACTTTTAGAAGAGTATGACTTATCGATGAATATTGCACTAGTTAACTTGCCTAACTGACAATATTTACCCATCACATTATCTAGTTTAACTAGGCATGACAATACCCTCACAACTTTCATCTTACTCAATTTAATCAGACTATCAAAGTTTACACAACATAACCTTTTATTCCATAGCCAACTATCCTCAACCTTAGAAACTAGACAACTTTTAATAGTAGTGTTAAGATGGAATAATTTACCTTTTCTCACTTCACTGGTATCAATCAAATATCTCAATTTACCAGGAATTCTACACACACCTTTGTTGAACTCTTAACACATCCTTTTTTATTCAACTATGCAACACTTAACAAACTATACTTCAAACCTTTAGTCCAATAGAATTCATCATAATTTGTTTTTCTATTCAATAGAATACAACCTTTACCTTTTAACAAGCATGGAACATCATTACCAAATCTTATCAATCCTCCATCACATTCTTCTATTTTAATGAACTTCCTTTTGTCACTAGCCATATGATGAGAGGAACCACTGTCAATAATCCAATCTCCACTATGATTCATATTGGAAATAAGTGCCTTTTCACCAATTATAGATGGTTTCTCCTTGACTACAACAAACACAATCTCATCACCATATCTTCCATCAAAATCTTCTTCAATGAATCCTTCCTCAACTAAATAACATGCCTTCTTCACATTCTCTTTTTACTTCCTTGGCTTATCATTCTTGTCTTTTTTAGGACATGTGGAAGTAATATGATCAGTCTTGTTGTATGAGAAACACTTCAAGGGAAGTTTTCCTTTGTACCTACCAATTCTTCTAGGAAATCTCCTAGCTAGGACTGCATCCACCTCTTCCTATTCCCTTAGTTCAACCATGCTAGACTCATAATCATTAGAGTTAAATGTAAATTAATAAGAACTAACAACATCTTTTCCTTTCTTTGATGGGCTGAGAGTTAAGGATAAATTAAATTCAACTTCAACCTTAGACATACTGTTGTTAAAATTTCTTAACTCAAATGTACTCAATTTTTCAATTAAAGCATTAAGTGTATCAATGTTTGTTCCTAAAGATATTACTTCTTGAATGGATGAAACCCTAGTAACATACCAAGGAAATAAATTTCTCACAATATTTCTTACAATATATTCTTCTTCAAGAATATTCCAGCTCCTTGAATAGAAGTAACCACATCTTTGACCGTTTAATTGTACTACTCAATGTTCTCATTCTCCATCATCTTCATGTCATCAATTTTTCCTTGTTGGTTCTATAAGACACATGGAAATTATAGATTATAATATTTTTCTTTGACATGTTTTCTTTTGTATTAGACTATGAAGACTACATTGATTCAAGTTTTGAGTAGTCAATCTCAACAACAACACTTTCTAGGATACAAAAATATGTCAATTCATTAAAATTGATATATAGATGGAAAGATAAGCATGACTATGCTTTAATCATTTATTCAAATAAAATGACTTTAAGTGGAAATAAAAGTATTAAGCTTATTATTTCACTTATACTATATATACACATCGATGCATAAGATTAGAGTAAAAACAACATGTTGAGTATTCTATCAAAGGATAACAAAAAAAGGAAGTGTCATTTTGAGTGTTGTTGTACATTTCTGTGGATATTGATACTTCTTCATACAAAAAATACATTAGAGAGAATTTATAACACATCAATAAAGCTTCATATATGGAAAATGAATTTTTTAATTAGACCTCCAACTTCTTGATGAGTGATCAATTTTTTAGTTCTTTTATATTGAACAAGCATGTGTAAGTTATTTGGATTGAGGGGTATTACGCTTGGAACTAAAAGAGTTCTCTAAATAAAGTCAAATTTTGAGAGAGAAGGACACTTGGTGTTTTGTGTTGAGAGTTGAATCTATTTGTTTTCTTGAAATGTGTGTTGGAATTACAATAGGAAAGGTAAATTTTTGAGGGGGGGTGAATCAATCCTTCAAAATTTGACCCATAAAATATTCACCACATATCCATCTCACATATTCAATAAGTAAACTGAAATAACATGTAAAAAATGTACATTTAAAGCATGTAAACAAGTAATCATTCACACATATGACACAAGATTTGATTACCTAGAAACCATCCAATGAGAAGGTAAAAATGGGGTGGGGATGACACCCACAAATCTTCACTACTGCAGTAATAAAGTGTATCCAATAAAGGTTACAATGTTTGATCATGAACCATGATCTACCCTATGAAAGGTTTGACTTGTTAAAGGCTTACAAATACTGTTAGGTCTTACCTTATTAAAAGATTTCAACACCCTATTAAAAGTGTGCCTTGTTAAAGGACTTCAATTCACAATTAAGTAAGCACCTTGTTAGAGGATTTCAATATAGCCTATTAGGACTAATTTGTTGAGAGATTTAACTGATTCACCTGTTAGAATGTCTCAGCATTGATCTTGTGATTAGCACTCTTATGTTTGATGAAAAATTGCCTCTATCTTGTTGTGTACTTGATCCTTCTTGATCAAATATCTCTTTGCTATTCACTATTTCCTTCCTCGCAATGGAATTCGGATCATCATACCTTGTTCACCATGAATTTCCTAGTTTGTGCATGAAAAACTCTCCTTGATCATTCATACATTCCCATTTCATACTTTATTAAAATTTAGGGTTTGTCTTCCTTAAGAAGACCTAGGTGACTTAGGGTTAAGTATGAATCAACAGCCATGATTCACCCATATTGCCACTTAAACCTTCCTTTTAACTGATTGGAAGCATTTAATGCATAAGGATTCCAACTTAAGATTCATCCTTATCACCAAAATATCGTAATTCAATATGTAAGTTGGCTCAAAAATGGTTTACATAGTAGTTTGTGCCAATACAAAAAACTATGAAAAAATTTTGTTACTCGATATCTAAAGTCCCTAATATTTGGTACATACTGATTTCAATATTGTCACTTAGCATTTAAATGACTCGGCATGCACTATTTTCTCAACTCCTAAATAACTTGGCATATACTGTCTACTCAGTACTTGAGTGATTTGGCACATGAGTGACTTGACACTCACTATTGACTCGACATGCTCTAACTTATACATGTTGTGTTGGACATATGCTACTTGTTTGACATGAACTAAGTAAATGAATTAAGTGTATAAATACTCACTTGTCAAAACCAATCTAAGATCAACAATCTCCCCCTTTGACATGAGTGTCAAAAACACTTGGTCATCTATTAATACTTTTATTCTTATGAGCATAACATAACATTGGCTTCATCTGCAGATAGTGCTACTAACTAACTTTGGGTTTACAATAAGGTTCTGAAGTGTTTCTCACTTTGAGCTATAGTCATGGGCAATTTAGCTTTAGATGACTACATTTGGCTTTCCAAGCTCAAGATGTGATTCCTTATTTCTTGGGTGAAGAGTGTAGGATTACACAGTTTGGTGTACAGAGAGAAAATGTTCTCTACTACCTTCTTCACACTTTCTATCTTAGTTTCCAATGCAACTTGTGTAAGTGCTATATCACTAGATATCTTCTCATTTACTTTATGTTGAAACTTCTTCTCAGACGACTCTAATAATTTTGCATTAGTATCAAGGTCTGAATCACTTACTTTTTCCACTATGTTAGTCAATCATTCAAGAAGTGGCTTTGTTTCATCTGGAGTAGGTAGACTAAATGCATCCAAGAAGATGTCTTTGATATCAAGCAAGGCTTGCTTCTACCTATGCTCCCTTATGAGTAGTTCTTGATGTTTCTTTCTTGCTAGGGCTTCTTGAAGTATACCCATCTACTCAATTATTATTGTTGCAAGATCAAACTTGGGAAATATAATTTCTTCATCTAGGCTAACATCTCCATAGGATATTATCTCTTCTACCTTGGATGAACTTGAACTCAACATTGAGAAGTGCAAAGATGTGGCATTTGTGCTCAGCCTTTGAAGAGTTTGACTAGAAGGAGTGTGAGATTCTGGTAAAGTTACTAGTGCTTGAATTATTGCTAGCTCCTTTAGCTTGGGTGTCAAAGAAATCTCTTTACGCTTGTCCTTTTCTATCTTATTGATTTGAATTGCACCTTGTTGTTGTGTTGGAGGTGCAGGTGAATCTACTTGACTTGTTTGACTCTACATCTCATTAGTGATTTGAGTTTACACTTTATCCTCTCCAATTGTCTTAACCTTTTCTATTGTAACTTTTGATACATTTTCTGAGACTAGAATGCCAATTGTGTGTGTAATGACAGTGCATTCTAGTGTCTCCTTTCTTTGCTATTCAACCAAGGTTTGTGAAGGTTGTACACTAGTGACTTGAGGAGTGATTGTAGGTAGTTCTTGTGTTTTCACCTCCTCCCTTGTAGTTATAGTCATTGATTTCTAAATTTCATCTACACTCACCAATATAGGGTTGTGACATAATTTGGACTATAGTGTAGATTGGTCAAGTATCTTTTTCAAGTCTTCCTCTATTAAGGGATTGATGTTCTGAGCAGTAGAATCATAAATATCCTTTACTATAATAGTTTCAGTATTTACACTTATTACCCATGGATGGCTGACAAAATGACCTTTGTGTAGCTTGTACACTCTATTCTTGTTGCTACTCTTCCTAAGTTGTGCCTTCTTTTTTTTCATCATCTTTGACCACAATAGGTTCTTTTTCACCTTCTTTCACTGTGGCTAGTCCATATGTGATCTTCCACATTTGTTTGGACTTGTGAACAACATCATCAATGTTGTTCTGTAGTATGCTAAATGACCTATGTTTAGGAACAAATCTAACAACATATTTATTTATGGCTTTGGATATTTGTGCCTTGCTGAGTTCTGGCATAATTTGGGAGAGGGTTGTCTCCCTAATTTTCCTTTCTAAGTTCAAACAATAATTTCATTTTTTCTCAACTCTTTCATATAAACTTTTAGGTATGGAGTTGGCAATTTCTAGGGGAACTTTCTTAAAAGTAGGCATCATGGCATAAATTGCCTCCTCCACTTGATTTTTCTCAACTTTTCCAAGATTTTCAAAATCAATGTGAGTGAAACCTAATAAGTCAACATTGTTTCTAACATTCTCACATAAGTTATCCAAATCTGAAGATAGATTATGCTTCACCACTTGAAATTGACTGATGTCATTAGATTTAGTCCTTTCCTCATCAGATTCAATTTGGGCAATATATTTTCTTCTGGGTCTTTTCTGTGATCAACCTTCCTACTCTATAGGCTTTGTTTTCTCTTTAGCCTTTTGTGTAATGACAAATGTAATCACCCTTGTGGTAGGTGTTGTAGGTTTGGGTTGGCTTGTTTTAGCAACCTTCTTAGGTCTTGTCTCTACTTATACCTTGGCCTTTCTCTTCTTCTAATCAGTAGAAATAGGTGCTTCCTTGAATTTTTCTTCCTTGGCACCTTCTACAGTCTCTATTTCTTCCTCTTGTTGATCCTTACCCTATCCTTGTGTCAATGCAAGTGGTTCTTGAATTTGAGTGTCTTTTTCCTCTTCATCCTCTTCCTCTTCTTCTTCCTCCTTAGCACCTTCACCAAATTTTTCTTTTAGTTTCTTTACTAGTTTATCCTTCTTTCTAATGACAAAGGCTATGTTCAAATCCAGAGTAATCTTTGATTTTTCCAACTCATAGTTATCAAAAGCTTGGGCTTTTTGGTCCACTTCTTCTACAAGTAATGTTGTTATTGCTGCAAAGGCCTCATCAACATTAATCTCATAACCTAATGGCCTTAGCCATCTCACTCTAAGAACTGTTGTTTGAACAAATGTGTGTTCAACATCAACTAGGAAACAAAAATCATCATAATGTTTTTACACGAATGACATTGGAATCCTTAATCTCTTCTTCATGGATTGTTTGAAATCCTCAAAATAACTAGTCATTACTGACTCAAAATTTTCACCTAACTATTCAATGAAATCTCCTATTTGAACTATAACACAACTATTTGTCTTCCATGCAATAGTACAAAATGTAGGAAATGTGTTTTGTACATAAAAGAAGATACACACCAAAATAGATCCAGATTTACACCAAGCACTCTTTGTTTTCCTTATTGATTCTAGGTTTTCAATTAGTTGTTGTAGCTACAGCTCGGTAAGATAATATGTATGATCCTTCTTCACATCTTGAGCCTATATCCACTTGAATGCATAGTACACTATTCAATATACTTGATTGATAAAACTTATGTGCAATTACCCTTACTATAAAAGCTATCAGAGGATCTGTGATTGTGTCTATGGTCATTCCTCTCTTGTTCCACATAGCCCCTGTGTTCTTTTCAATAACTTCTTTGGACTCACTTCTCATAGTCTTTGACTGATCCAGGGTTGGATACCCTATTACCCTATGAATTATCCTCTTTGTGATTTTGATTGGTCCATTATCTAACCACATTGAACTATCATGAATTCTACTCAAAATAATCCTGATCCACTCAGTTTTGAAAATGTTAGGGAAATCTAGGGTACAAGTTAACCTATTCTTTTCTACATTCTTGAATTCGTCCCTCAACAAACCATTTTCACATATTTTTCCATATGCTTCTCTAATTTCCATGTCACCAATACTACCAATCTTACAATTGTAACACTTTTCAACATCTTAAATCATTAAAACTTATGGTGGTATCATAGATAACACACCAAAGGGATCTTGTTTGTATGCTATGTCTAGAATGGCCTTGAAAATTTTTTTTTTTTCTTGTTGCTAACCAACTGAACATTTAAAACCTCTTTTCCCTCTACACCTTTTGCTTTCAAAGAACTAGATGCCATTATATAGATCTAGGGTTTATGAAATTTGAAATAGCGTAGCTCGGCACATGATAAATACCTTGTAAATCCTAAAGAAATGATGTCAAACAGTTGCTCAAATCTCCTGCAAATGCTTTAGATGAAATTTTCATATTGCCTTTAGCTCTTCTTGGTCTCTCTTGAATTTGAATGATGTTATATGAGTAGAAATCGAACAAATACCCTTTTAAAACACTTCAATTAATGCTAAGTGCTGACATAGCTATAAGCTCAACATCAAATAATTTCTGGCCCACTCAGCATCCACTTGTCTTTCCATTCATTTGAAAACCATTACAAGATCAACATCAACTAGCCAATCTATTAGCGCGACATCCACTACAATTTCACTCGACAACCATAGGAAACTTTTCATGCTTGACAGTAACATGAAATACTGACCAAACTTAAAGATTTTTCTTTGATTCCTAATAACACCTTGCATCTTTATTCATTCTTATGTAATCATTTTAGAACTAAATTCTTTGGAATTGATGTATGGTATAACTTTTAAATATCAGTCCCACATACCTCTTAATTGCTTAGTTTGATGAGGTGTGATCACCTAACCCTTTGGGTAAAGTGACCCCTTCTCCACTTGATGTGCCACAATCCTCCTTTCTCTTTCATGTCTTTTTCATTTCATTTCTAACATTTTCAATATCTACCTTGCCTTTGCTTTTATTAAACTCACAACTTGGTGCCTTTGACCTTGTTGGATAATATCAGCTAATGTGACCAGTCTTCAAACAACTAAAACATGTGGTTTGACTCAACCACCTTTTATAGTCACTCCTAAAGTGTGTTCTAATCTAGTTCTCAGGAATATGTCCATACTCTTGATAGTAGTGACAACTATACCTTGTATTATAGTCCCAATTATAAAAGTTTCCATTGTTCTTTACCTTTTTTTTCTTGTTTGATGATCATATTGGGTTGGATCTACATTCAAAAGCTCTATGTCCATACTTCTAATAGTTGTAACAATATCCTTCAAACTTTTGAATGTGCACAGTCATGGTTCTACACTCATGTTTCTGATGACCTTGTTTGTTGCACTTATGGTAGTGACCCATGCACTTTTTCTTATCATTCTAATTTACAATCTTGCTTATGCATACATTGGCAGCATGTCCTTTCTTACCACAAATATGAAAAGTAGGTTTGGAATTCTTATCTTTGTTACTCCTTTCTTTAGCACTTTTGGATGATTCTCCTTCTTCAATACTTGTGTATCCTAGTCCAGATGTATCATTGTTAGATCTAGGGATCTCATCAATTACTCAAAGTACTTGATGACTTCACTAGGTTTATTGAAACTTTCAAAAAACTCCTTTTCTCTTTTTAGGTCATTGCTCAACTATTCATTCTACAACCTCGGTGTTGCTATCTCAATGTCCTTGGCATTCAGTTCATGGTTGACATTCATCAATTGAAACAAAGTTTCTAAGTGCATGTTAGCAATCCTGGTTACCTCTGATGATCTCTCTTCCAATCTGCTGGTCAAAACTCTTTTTTCATCTTCAATCATGGTTTTGTCTTCCATTTCTTTCTTTTTCTATTTTATCACCTCACATCATAATATGGCTTGTGATTCTTGTTCTATCTTGAAATTTTTAATTTCTTTAGCTTGGGTTTTTTTCTTTTCCATTAGATATGCAATTGCTGCATCACATTCATTGGAGTCTCCATTTGCAAATAGCTTAGTAGTGTCCATCTCTCTATATTTTGTGTCATTCTCCTTAATGGTGATGTCCTCCCTTCTCTTCAATGATGTCTTTAGATCATCTCTTGCTTCATTCAACTAATGTATAATGAGTTTTATTTCAATTCCCTAATTCTCAATGATCTTTCCCAACTTGTAGACTTCTATTCTAAGATCTTCCCTCAAAGCCACAAAGCTTCTCTTTCAGATAACCAATGCTTTAATACCAATTATTAAAATTACAATAGGAAAGGTAAACTTCTGAGGAGGGGGGGTGAATCAGTGCTTCAAACTTTGACCCATAAAATATTCACCACACATCCATCTCACATATTTTATAAGTAAACTGAAATACCATGTAAAGCATGTACATCTAAAGCATGTAAATAAACAAGAATTCATATATATGACACAGGATATGATTACCTAGAAACCCTCCAATGAGAAGGTAAAATTGGGGTGGGGATGATACCCACAAATCTTCACTACTACAGTAATAAAGTGTATCTAATGAAGGTTATAAGGTTTGATCATGAACCATGATCTACCTTGTGAAAGGTCTACCTTGTTAAAAGCTTACAAAGACTGTTAGGTCTTACCCTATTAAAGGATTTCAACACCATGTTAAAAGTGTACCTTGTTAAAGGACTTCAATTCACAATTAAGTAAGCACATTGTTAGAGGATTTCAATACAGCCTGTTAGGACTAATCCGCTAAGAGATTTAACTAATTGAATGTCTTATCATTGATCTTGTGATTAACACTTTTATGCTTGATGACAAATCACCTCTATCCTATTGTGTACTTGATCTTTCTTGATCAGATGTCTCTCTGTTGTTCACTATTTCCTTCCTCTATTCTCCTTTAACTGATTCTACAATTGAATTCAGATCATAATACCTTGGTCACCATGAATGTCTTGGTTTTTGCATGCAAAATTCTCCTTGATCATTCATACATTCCCATTTCATACTCTATTAAAATTTAAGGATTTTCTTCCTTAAGAATGCCTAGGTGACTTAGGGTTAGGTATGAATCAATGACTTTGATTCACCCATATTGTTGCTTAAACCTCCCTTTTACCTAATTGGATGCATGTAATGCATATGGATTCCAACTTAAGATTAATCCTTATCACCAAAATATCATAATTCAATTTGTAAGTTAGCTCAGAAATGGTTTGCATAGTAGTTTGTGCCAATACAAAAAACTTTGACAAGATTGTATTACTCGACATTTGAAGTCCCTGATGCTCGGCACATACTAATTTCAATACTATTACTCAGCATCTGAAGGACTCAACATGCACTATTTGCTAGGCTCCTAAATCACTCAGTATATACTATCTACTTGGTACTTGAGTGACTCAACACTCACTGTTGACTCAACATGCTCTAACTTATACATGTTGTGCTTGGCATATGCTACCTGTTTGGCATGAACTAAGTAAATTACTTAAGTGTATAAACACTCACTTGTCAAAATCAATCTAAGATCAACAATGTGGACTTTCTCTTTAATCCATTTGATATCATCTTTTGGGATGGTTGTTTCCTATTGAACACAAATATTTTTTACCATGGAATTCATTTATTACAATGGAAGTTGTATTTATTTAAGGATGAGAGTCATTTAGACAAAATAAAAATAAGCATTTGATGAAATTACATAATGGTGATACTCCACAGGACAAAATTTGAGTTCAAATGAAGTCTCCATAACTTACATATTTCCAAAATTTTCTTGCTTTAAAGAACTTCTAATTAAGTTTTTGGGGTTGAAATTATTATCTTTTAAAATATTAATAAAAAAGGACATTAAAAGTGAATGTTACCAAGCCATTTGTGTAGGCAATCATAGCGTTAAGTAATACAAAGAAATTTGAGACAAGAGGGATCTCTCTATGAGAGGAAGTGAAGTGTGAGTGAATTTATTTCTAATCCTAGATGATTAGAGTCTTTTAGAGAAAGATATCATCCATGATTGGGACTATGTGAGTAGGGAATGCTTTTGAGATAGAGGGAGAAACTACAGAATCTACTTTAGTTGAATTTGAAGGGTCTTGGTCATACTATAACTAGATGGAGTTTGATAGCTCATCTGATGAAAACATGAATGGGGAGGTCAAAAGATTGATATCTTCTCAATAGGTTCTTCTTTGTGAGAAATAATTTTGAGCTGAAAGCCTTTATTCTACTCTTTAATATGGTTCATGGTGGATGTCATGTGTGTGACACCATGATAAAACTACATTAGACAATCTATGAATATTTTCTATGTACTTGTCATATGAATATCCTTGTGAGGTGATGATCTCTCAATGATAAGACACTTTTTACATCATTACCTTCATTGCAAGATAATGATATCACAATGAGGGTAAATTCTCTAAACACACTATAGTGGGTAACACTTATGCTGGCGATTGATGACATGCCATTGTGGTAGAAATCCTAAATCCATTATGGTGCATGTCACATGTGGTGATACCTAGTAACATGCCATCATGATAGATATCTTAAATCCATTATGGTGGGTAACACATGTGGTAATACTTGATGACATGCCATAGTGGTAGATATCTTAAATCCTTTATGGTGGATAACATAGATGGTCATATCCGATAATATTCCATAAAGGAAATTCTTTAAAACTATTATGGTAGGTAACACATGTGGTGAAGCTTGACAATATACTATAATAGTAGTTACCCTAATCCATTATAGTGGACAACACATATGGTGATATGTGATGACATGCTATAATGGTGGGCATCTCTAAATTCTTTATGATGGATAACACATATGTTGATATCTAACAATATGACATAAAAGTGATCCTTTAAAATCATTATGATGATACCAATGATATTTCATAAGATAATCTATACATCCACCATGGTGGATATTATAATAGTTAATATATTTACACCTAATATAAAAATCATCCCTAGCTAAAGAGGGACTATTGAAAACTAGTGCTAGGAGGAAAAACTAGAAGTTATTAAGAATAACCTACACAGCTAAGAGGGAGTGTTGATTTTATTGTAGTCATGGTCAAATTCCTTTAGGTCGACATAGATAACATAAACATCATGATAATGTAATTATTGTAATAAAAATAATTATATTATACATAAATTACATGAAATTAAAATTAAGATTAACATATTAATAATTATTATATTATATAATAAAAATAATATGTAAGGTCCCTCCTTGTATGCAATTATCAATACAAATGCTCTATCAAAACTGCTATAGGAGATTGAAATAGATAAGATGTAATGTTTAATGTTGTGAATGCCCTAATGAAATTGTGATCAGTTAATTCATCCATGTTTAAAATGCTCAGTGATTCGAGAACTACTACATTATCTCGACCGTGTAAATATTAAAATTTTACTAATGATAATACAAGGCATTTTTCACCCAGTGATAAGGGTGTTGATTTTGGTACCTCAATGATTAAGTTGTATCCTTTTAGATAGTTCAGTATTCCTAAATTAGTGATGTTATGATGTTAGGTAGATGCATGCCTAACGATGATTATTCTAGTATGTTAATCTAAATTAATGAATAAGTTATGTTATATTGATTTTGTGTCTACTGATGATAAAATGTGAGAAGAAAAGAATTAAAAGATTCATGTTGTCATTTATGTAACTATATAGATAAGTTTTGAATATATGTTGTGATTTTCTTGAACTATTAATGTGTGCAATTAGTGTGCAAGATATTTAACCAGGAAATCAAATGGAAAGACAAGACTAAACCCCTTTCTATTTGTGCTAAATTGCATTGTCATTCTTTGAAGGTTGTTATATAGTCTTAAAATTCTCCTAACTTTTGATTGGTTCCTATTAAGTCTTTAAGGCCTAAAAAAATTAAATTTAAGTACCCTATGGGTAAGGGTATGGGTTGGGAGTACTTTTCACCCCCTTAGTATCTTTGGTTGACTTTTAGGGTCACTCAAAAACTCCACTTTTGGTGGATTGCGAAAATTGATTATCTCCATCATGAGTTGGTGACTTAAACTCCACCTCAAGGTCTACCCATTGTCTAGTTGAGTTAGGATCTTAGAGGCATCTTTGGAGAAGTTTTGTTTTGTTACCCAATCTCTAGTTTTTAGAGAGAAGTTTGAAGATTGAAGGAAAGGAAGGATAAGCTCCTCTCAACTTGTCATTTTACCATAAATTTTTGTGAAGGTAGGGTTCTTCACTCTTTTGATCTTGTTTCTTCTTATTGTTCATGCTTGATTCATGCATAAGGCATTGTGATGATCTTTGTATTGCTTGTATGTGTGTTGAGGGTGTTTTGGGAGGGATCTTAACTTGTTTTTGGGTGTCATTCTTATGCTTTGCTTTAAAATTTTGAGAGAATTTCAAGGGGATTTTTTTGGGCATGACTCACCCTTGGATAGGGAAGAAGTGGCCAAGTACGGGGGAAGGGCATTAGTTGGACTACAATAGTGTAGAGTCTCCTCTCATGGTGAGAAGAGAGAAAGAGGGTAGGGTGTATGGGCCCCTACTTGTCATCAAATGCCTTGTATGAAAATTTGAATTCTTGAAGAAGGAAAGGAATGAATACCCTTGTTATATTGGCCTCGAAAGGGCATTTGTAGAAGAACAGAAGTTCTTGAATTTTAGCCCCAAAAGGGCTATGTTATGGTATGGTGATTGATGTCTCCTATTGTGAAAATTCACCTCCCCCCTATTTTGGTTCAATGTTGAACCTATTGTGCAAAATCGGGTTGGGAATGCATGCTTGAATTGTTCATCATATATGTTGTTTTACCTCTAGGTCAGTTCTTGTCTTTCCCATGATTCCCTTGATGCATTGAAGATATTGGAAAAGGACCTCTTGTGAAAGACCTAGAAGACAATTCAATGGAATTGTAACATTATGTAAAAATGTATTTTAAATTTTGATGTATTGGCAAGGATGTCAGATTTTCTTACTGATTTTTTCCTGATGGAGCCTTGAACCAAGTTGAGTAATAGAAGAGAAAAGATTGATAATGTTCTTGCATATAAGTTTATATCCTTTTCTTCAATTTTGCATATGCTATATAAAAATCAATCTCCTGTAAATTGTATAATGACGAAAGAATGAAAGGATTGATCTTTAGTATAATTGTGCACTGAACCTTCAATACAAGAATTAGTGCAAATTAAATAAAAAACTTTGTCCTTGGATGAACCTACTTTGGATATGAGTAATTGTCTATTAGAATCGTCAATAAACCATTAGATTTGAATGTAAGTTGAGATACATCCTTCTTACTTCTCAAGTTGTCCTTTAAATTATTGAAATAGGATTCAAATATTATCCCTAGAAAGTTGAAAATTAAATCATGCAACTTTGGTTCTTTAGAACTTTCAAAAAAAATTCCCTCAAAAAAATAAATAAAACACTCACCTACAGGATGCTGTATTATGTATGGAAAAAGAGGGAATTGTTTTCTTGAATAGAGAATCTTTTAAGATTCCATAAACATTCTTTTTAAGCTTAAATAATATCTCAACTTATAGAAAAGAATAGTAATTTAATAGATGAAATCCTATATATATTAATACATATTTATTTTCTAAATATCTTATATAACCAATATCCTAACTACTAAAATTTACACCATAAATGCTATCTTACCCATTTCCCTTTGCTAGGTGTTGAGAATAAGGCTCACTTGATCAGCCCATACCCCTATGTTTTGACATAACATCCCTAGCAAATCAAATTTGGAGAAGGTCAAGGTATTAAATGATGATAGGGTTGTTAAGTCCTTACCTTTCCCATGCCTCATGCGAATTTTAGGTTGACATGACACTTACCTTGGTCCAATGAAAAAGGTGGACAGAATCAAGAGGGCAGGTTACGTATTGAAAAAGTGTGCATTCAATTTAAACCTCACCTTGTCTCCACTTTAATTTTTTTTTTCCACCTGTCCTTGTTTTTGTTGCATAAGGCAGCCTTTGGTGAGCATGAGGGGAGACTGTTTGGGGCTTGAGCCCACGTAGGTAGAGGTCTTGTCACGGGGAGAGGGAAGTGGGTGGTAGTGGTGTTGGCTAGGATGGGTGTGGGGAAAGGGGGTTTAGGTTGGCTAGTGTCTTTTTTAAAATTTTTTTTAAAATTTGATTAAGTTTTATGTATAGTAATTTGGTTATTATTATTTTTAATATTAGTTTATTTTAATGTTAGAATTTAATTCAGTCTTAGATAGTAATGTTAAAAGTTTTAAAAAAACTAGATAGTATTTTGTACAAAGTCTAACTTAAATGTTTTTAAACATTAGAAATTTATTTGTTGCAAATTGTTATATGCATTAAGAGTGTTAGTATCTTATTTACTTAATTAATTTTAATATAATTTTAGATTTTAGTATCCAATGAAATTTTAAAATTTGATAAGGTTGTTATGTTTTGGTCTTTTAATCTTTATGTTTTAAATATTAGTTCAGTAGTGTATTTTTATTTTAGTGATAGTAGAAGTGGAGTTATCATTAATTTAAGTTTAGTTTAAGCATTTTTTAGTTAGTTCTATTTAAAGTAAATTTAATTATTATGTTTTTTATATATGAGTATATTTTTTGAACATTAGAAGTTAGTTCCGTTTTAATTAAGTATAATGATAATAATTTGGTTTAAATTAATGTAGAATTGATACTTATGTTTTAAATAATCAGGTTGATTATGTAATATTAGTTGAAAAAAAAAAAGTTTTTTTGCTTATGTGAGATTTAGTAAAGTTTAAATTATTGTAAGTTTGGAGGAACATTTTACTTAGTTCTATGATTTTAACATTTCAAAATAATTTGATTTGTTATTTTTTTATCATTATTCGAATAAAATATTGCTCAATAATATTTTATAATGAAATGAAGCAATCACGTGTTAGATCTTTTAATTAATTGAAATTGAAATGTTTAATTTAAATTAATCAATTTAGTAATGGAAGTTTAGATTTAATGATCTATTCCTACATATGATTATAAATTGAATTAGGATGCCATAACATTGTTAAGAGGACTTGTATCGGTCTTTCAATGTACCTATACTTTACTGGTAAAAAAAAACATATTAACCTTGTGAATTTAAAAAAAAATTAAAAAAATAATGTGTGTTTTTGTCTCATATTTTTGGGCATAACATAATAATAGTTATATAGTAATATTATTATAATATTAATAATAATTATACTATATATAATTATTAAATTAAATTATATAATTATAATTAGACCAAAATGAAATGTAGCATCCCTTCGTTATGGGGCACCACCAACATATATGTAGGAAGATTGAGTTTTTCTCTAATGGATATTGAAATATACATATTCTAAAATATTTAGCATCCTCATGCTCCAGGGTCATCATGATTTGGACTAGGTGACAAGCTATGAATGAATAATACCTAATAGGGCATCCATGTGATTGTTCAAAGAAATATGACACAAGGAGAGGGGCCTACATATACGTGATGATAGTTAACTCCATGGTCTTGGGTAGATACTCCTCCTCATCCTTTAGAATGATTGCAATCCTACTCTCTCTAAGTGATGCTTGAAAGTATTCCAACTTCTTCCAAAAATGCATATCATTATTGATTGCCTTTCCAAAATTAATACTATAGGTGTATCTTCAAATGAATCCTTTTGTACATATGGATATAATATTTGTGAGAGAACTTGGAAATAAGAGGCCTTAAGAACTTCAATATCTTATGTAGAAGAAACATCCTCACTCACAAAGAAAAGGAGCTTAGAAAAGACTTAGACAAGATCACTAACCATCAACAAAACTAGGAAAAACTTCTCATCTTTTCACTTTGGGCACAATTGTGCCTATTGGAAATTGCATTAGGGATATGGTTCTTCATGGTTCCCATCCTTATAGCATTTTAGAGATTGAACTTTCACTACTATATTTGATACCAAATTGCGATGATAGTTTTATCATAATTACAACATCACAACTTGTCACTATCACAATTTTGATAGCTTGTTGTCTGAATTGTGATAGCAACAGGTTGTGATGCCATAATTGTGATGGACCTAACATCACAATTTGGTATCAAATATAGTATTATTTTTTGCTTTTCTACTCTATGTACCAAATTACTACCCTCCAAATATAGAAATAATGTGCAACATCATACACTAAAAAGAGAAGTCCAAAAATACCTCCAAAATAGTTTCTTCTAGAGTGTAAGCATGCATGACCTTGGGCTCTATAAACAATACTTTCTATAGGGGACCTTTAGATATATTCTTGGTACATTCAAATAATACTAGAGGGTATCCCTCTATCTTTCAATTCCAATGATCCATGTCTCATTGGAAATCCAATAGAGTTTCCTTGAAAATTGGAGCTTGACTCTCCATAAAAGATTAAGGAGAAACCTAATTATAGAAACTATAGTAATTTAGATTAGGAGAGAAGCTTATCAAATAGACATGTAGGCTTCATGTAAGCCAAAAGGACCAAATTGTACATTTTCTTTAGCTCTTACATTCTTCTTGTGTCTCATTGTACTTTCTATAAAAACTATCAATCCCTAAGAGGCTCACACTTAAATAAAAGTAGTCATGAATTTTGTAGTTGTCAGACATGGTATGTCCGATAGAACAACCTAAAATTTTTTTTTGAAGAAGAAGTTGAGTCTTTTTGTTAGGGTTTGAAAGGAAAATAAATGAAGCAAGGAAATATAGGAGAGTTAAGTTCATGAAGAAGATGTTACCATAAAGGAAAACATAAACATGGAGCTTTCACCAAAAAATAAATCAATGGAGACATACAAATTTTAAAGGGGAAAAGGAAAGAAAAACACCTTGTGACATTATGAATGAAGCAAATCCATAGAGAGAGAGAGAGAGAGAGAGAGAGAGAGAGAGAGAGAGAGAGAGAGAGAGAGAGAGAGTACATTTCATTTTAAATAATATGCATAGTAATGTGTGTTGTATTGAAGAATGAAAGAGATGCATCTCTTTCAACAGAGATGAGGAAAGGAGTGCATGTGTAACTCCAAAGCTATGAATGCCACCATTAATAATAGTTGTGTGAAAAATGTCAATATCCTCTTAAGGAGGATAAACTAATTTTATTATTAAAGGAATTATGGAATATCATATGTCCCACAATTACATCCAAGGAAAATTTAATTTTCTAACACCCCCCACCCCAAATCTTTACTTGGGGAGTTCATGCCAATTGGTGGAAACCCCAAATATTTACAATAAAATGCCATAGGTCTATATCTACAACTTGATCTTCATCTTTTCAATTCAAATGAGAGATTTTAATGACATCAATTGGAGCTAAATCCAAGTGTGCACTTATTATCTTCTTTCACTAGAGGCATAATTAGGTGCATGGAGAGAAGGCATGCAAGAGAACATGAAAGAACCAAGAGAAGTGAATTGATCATTTTCAATATTCCATTAGATGTGACCTAGATCAAAAATATTTTTTACAAGTAGATTTACCATAATTAGGATATACTCTATGAAAAAATAAATATAATCTTTGGAAATAAAATCATAATGTCCATCATAAATATACTTCAACTTTAAAGAATATTTGTAAATTAAAAATAATATTGACGAGAGTGATAAGTTGTCATTCAAATGAGTAGGATATCTAGATAATGTTAACATGAATGCTGATGATATTCCTATGGGGGAGTATCTTAGCATTTTTGGAACACTTGAAAGATTTTTATAGTGGTTACATGTTGCATTCATGACTGTATTTGTCATTGATTTCAACATACTAGCTATTCTGTGAAGATTAATAGAGCAAAAAATAAATATATAGACTATACGATTCAAGGATTAAAGATGAGACCAAGAGAAGTTGAGGATATGTTTTATAGAGTGTCCTAATGACATGGATAAGAGTGTATGAAAAAAGTCAAAGATTGATAACACATATTCAAGATTTATAGAAGATAATTTACAAATAGAGTTCCTGAGAAGTGGTTTCTAGTAATCGGGTTATATCTCCTAATAGGGATAGAATTTGGTTATGCAAAGTTAGATAGAGGTAGAAGATATCTTGGAAATGATATTAGTAAGTGTGAAAAGTCTAAGGTCACATGTGTGAAATATTTGTAAAAATTGTGAGCCAACAATGTTATATAATTATGAAAAGATGTAATGTAGCATGTATTGTTTTATCTTAATGAGGTCCTATTGTAATTTTAAATTAGGAAAGGCTCAAGGATGAATCAATGAATTATTTTGAGGACTTTGCATAAAGGAAATTTATCTTCCTTGTGATGAAAAAAAAGAAGAGTGTATGAGATACTTTTGAAATAGAAGGTAAATTGTAAGTGTGAGTTACATGCGAGTAAGCGATCTAAGGGATTATTTTGATTCAAGTTTGTGGATATGGTATTGAGATTTGAGAGGTATTTGGTGCAACAAAGGCACAATGAATGAGAATAATGATTATATTTGGTAGAGAGTGCTAGTGGACAATTGATCAATTACTATTTTTTGAAAGGAATAATACAAAGGCTAGTTAGATAGTGAGTTTGGTGGTCTCACCCCTGAAGTTGTTTGGATAGTAGGTCCTTCTACCCTCTACAACTCCTAATAGGGATTCAAAGTCTCCTAATAGGGATTGATATGTACTGAATACATTTTATTGGCTCCTAAGAGAGTCCATCCTTTTACAAGGAACTTATATATTAGTACATTATTTTGTGGGTACCATCCCCACTGGGTTTTCCCTCTAATCAAGGGTTTCCCTAGTTAACACATCTGGTGTTATTGTGTATGGTTATCTTCTTATGGCTATTTTTAATGTTCATCAAATGTTTTATATTTAATAAGAAAATACAATTTTTTTTGATCAAATAACTAATTCACCCCCTCCCCTCTTAGCTATCTTGATGGACTTGACTTTCTAATAATTGGTATTAGAGTATTAGGTCCTTGAAAGAAAATATTAACAAATTAAGGAGATCAATAGTGGGTCATTTTAGAAAATAAAGTCCTAATTTTTTTGGAGTTAACTATGGAAGCTAGAAAGAGAAGATGGAGACACATCTACTATGCACGGGTCTAGGATATTGGTTGATCATTAAGAATGGGAGAACCATAGTTGAAGAAATCAATATTTAAGAATGTACTAAAGCTGAAAGAGATTTGTTCATGTGTAACATGCTTTCTAGAGAAGCACTTTTGTCAGCTCTTTTGGAAAATGAGTACATTCAGGTACCCTATTACTCTATGCACAAGCCTTTTTGTTATTTTCACTAGACCATCCTCCAAGCATAAAATTCCATAATGAATTTTGCTGAGTACTATCCTAATCCATTCAGTTTTGAAAACTATGGGGAATCCTAGGGCACGTGTCAAACCCTTCTTCTCAATGATTTGATACTCTTCTGTCAAAACTCCATTTTCACACAATCTCTCATAGGCTTCCCTCATCTCCATATCTCCTATGGCTCCAATTTTTTAGTTGTAACATCTTCTAACATCTTGGACCATAACTACCTTTGGGGGTATAATAGATAGGGCTCCGGCTGGATCATTTTTGTATGCTACTTCTGGGATTGGCTAGAAATCTAGTTGTTTCACTTCATTTGACACAAGTTGGACCTCAAACAACTCTTTCTCTTTTGGTTTCCTAGAACTAGAGGCCATTTGTGTTAACTAGGGTTTTAAACACAATGAAAATTAAAACTGCATAGCTTGGCACACATGTAAATACCTTGCAATCGATGAAACTAAGTTGAATTGCTATTAAATTCTACTCAAATGCTGGATTATCTACTTTGAAGTTATTCTACACTCTTCTTTGTCTTTGCTCTTCATTTGTGATGAAGAAAAATGATTCAAAGTGCAATCATATACCCTAATTTCATTGCATTTAATGCTTAGTGTGCTTATAGCTGTCCACTTAGCTTCTTAAGAATTTCTACATTACTCAGATTCCATTGTCTTTTCACCACTCAACATCCATAGAAGTATCCCTTACTCAACTTCAACTAAAATTTCTCTTCACTCAGCTTCCACTACCAACTCAATTGTAAGTAATCATTTGGCTTCTACTATCTTTGGCAATCAACTCAACAGGTATTAAATTTTTACTCAGCATCTAAGGGCAACTTGGTAACAACTATGAAATCTTGTAGTTTTAACTTTGCATCTCTATTCATGTTGATCTCTTCTTTAAGTACTTGCTTGTTTAGGAATTGATGTGTGATAAGGCCTTGTAAATTAGTTCCACATGTCTTCTTGTGCTTAGTTTGATGAAGTGTGATCACTTGAACTTTTAGGTGAAGTGATCCCTTCATTTGATGTGCTACTCCCATCTTTCTTCTTCCATGTCTTATTCTTTTCTCCTCTGATCTCTTCAACATCTACCTTTTCTTTTCCTTTATTGATCTCTGAGTTGGGTGCCTTTGACCTTGTTGGGCAATTTTTTCTTACATGTCTAGTCTTTAAACAACTAAAGCATGTATTTTGGTTGAGCCATCTACTATAGTTTCCACTAAAATGTGTTCTTATACAATTTTCAGGAACATGTCCATATTCTTGATAGTAATGACAACTATACCAAGTGTTGTAGTCCCAATTGTAGTGATGTCCATGGTTATTTCCCCTTGCTAGCTAGTTAGGTGTCCACATAGGGTTTGATTTGCACTCAAAAGCTTTATGTCCATACTTCTTGCAATTGTAGTAGTGACCTTCAAATTTTGGTGTTCTAATAGTCTTAGTCCTGCAGTCATGTTCTTGATGTCCTTTCTTTTTGCACTTATGACAGTAACCCATGTTCTTAGTTTTATCATGTTGATGTGCACTTTTCCTCCTACATACATTAGAGATATATCCTTTTTTCCCATAGAAATGACAAGTAGGTTTAGTGTTCTTATCTTTGTTACTTTTTTCTTTTGCAGTCTTGGATGACTCTCCTTGTTTAGTGCTAATGTAACCTAGTCCTGAAGTATCATTGCTAGCTCTTGGTGATTTTAGTAGCTGCTCAAAGTACTTGATGGCCTTGTTTGATTTGTTGAAGCTTTCTACAATCTCCTTCTCTCTTTTCAAGTCATTTTGCAATTGTTCATTTTGCATCTTCAATGTAGAGATCTCAATGTCCTTGACATTCAACTCATGATGTGCATTCATCATCTAGCTTAGGGTGTCTAGTTACATGTTTAAAATTCTTACAAGCTCAATTGACTTTTCTTCTAGTCTGTTAGTAAGATTCCTCTTATCTTCTTCAGGCATAGCCTTATCTTCAATGGCTCTTTTCTTCTATTTAGTCACTTCACAAAGCATCATGGCTTGTGATTCTTGTTCAAGCTTGAGTGTTCTGATTTCTTTTGCTTAAGCTCTATTCTTCTCCATTAGGTCTACTATTGTTGCATCAAACTCTTTGGAATCACCATTTGCAAACAATTTTGTGGTGTCAATCTCCTTGTATTGTGTATCATTCTTAGCTATAGCAATGTCTCTTCTTCTCTTTAAAGATTTTCTCAATTCTTCTCTTGCTTCTTCCAAAGTGTGTAGAGAAAGTTATACATCAATTGCCTGAATCTCTATGATCTTCCCAAGTTTGTAGACTTCCATTTCTAGATCTTTTCTTCAAGTTGTAAGGCTCCTTCTTGAGAGAACTATAGCTCGACATTTGTATTATACTCAACATCATCTTGAGAATTGGTTAAGTGTGTTGACACTCAATTGTTAAAACCAATCTGAGACCAACAAGATCAAGATCTAAAGAAGATGAAAATATTGAAGGAATTACCCTACTTGCGAGAAGAGAATCAAATGGCAAGAAAATCTTTAAATGTTGGACTTGTGATGAAGTTTGTCATTATGCTTTTAAATGTCCTAAAAGAGTGAAGAAGTACAAAAATAATTTCAAATCTAGAAATCCTAGAGAATGTTTGTATACAAATGATGACAAGGAACTAGATGAAATATTTTTGAGGGAAAGTGAGGATGAGTTAGGATTTGTTTCTATAAAAGAAGAAATTCCTAAAAAGGAAGTTAGAGAAGAAAGAGCGCTAGTGCCAGAAGTTGAGAAGAAAGTTGATTAGATCATAGATAGTGGTTTTTCACATCATATGACTAGTGGTGATATGAATTTTTTTTTGATTTCAATAGTTGTGATGGTGGAATTTTCAGAGTTGGGAACAAAGCAACTTGTCATATTAAGGGAATATGATCTATTACTCTTGATGGTAAAACCAACATAGATGATGGTTATTTATTCGATGGACTGAAACATAATATTTTAAGTTTTGGTGTGTTGGTTGAAAAGGGATATCAATTACAATTCATAGAGAAGACATGTATAATCAAGGATAAGAATGGTAAGATGATTGGTATTGACCCAAGATCAAGAGGTATTATCTTTTACCTAAATCCTATAGAGATGACATGCTTGGATGCTACATTTGATAAAAACTAGTTGTGGCATAAAAGGTTTTTTCATACAAATTTTGATAGTATTGTGAAAGTGAGAATTACACTTGTTGTTAGGGATTTGCCTAAAATTGTGAAGCCTACTAACATTGTATGCAAGGAATGTGTTATGGCTAAATAGAAGAAAAACTCTTTTCCTAGCAAGAAGTTCACTACAAAAACAAAGTTGAAGATTGTTCATACAAATTTGAGTGGTCCTACATATACAAGATGATTCCATGGTGAAAGGTAATTTATGATTCTTGTTGATGATTTTACTAGGATGGTGTGGGTATAATTTCTTAAAGAAAAGTTAGAAGCATTTGAGAAGTTTAAGGTGTTTAGGAATAGAGTTGAAAATGAGTTTGGATTAAAGATTAAGTGTTTACGATATGATAGAAGTGGAGAGTTTACTTTGAATGAGTTTAACAGTTTTAGTGAAGTAAATGGTATTAAAAGATAACTTTTAGCTCCCAAAAAACCTAAGTAGAATGGTATAGATAAGAGTAAAATTATGTCTATAATAGAAGAAATAAGAGCTATAATATTTTAAAATGATGTATCAAAGACAATCTGGTGAGAAGTAGTTAATGCAATAGTGTATACGGTGAGAAGAGTATAGATCAGTAAAGGTACAAACAAGACTCCTTATCAATTATGGTTTAGACAAGCACCATCAATGAAGTATTTCAACATCTTTGGAAGAAAATTTTACATCAAGAGAGATGATGATGTTGGTAAGTTTGATTTAAGAAGTGATGAAGGTATGTTCCTTGGTTATTCATTGAAAAGAAAAGCTTATAGATGTTTTAATTAGAGGACTAAAACTATTGTTGAAGGCGCAAATGTGAAAGTGGATGAGAAGGTTGGAGTTCAAGAAAGGATAACTGATTCTAATAAAGAAGATAATCCTAAGGTTAATCAAGAAAATATTGAAGTATTTTATGAAACTAACAATGATTTGCAAAATGAGATCCAAGTTGTGGAAAAGATAGAGGAACTAGGATATGAACCTAGAGAAGAAGCAAGAGTTGAAATAGTAACACCAAATAAGAATTTGACAAAGAATCACCCCGCTGAAAAAATTATTAGAAGCAAAGATAAAGGAGTTATGACAAGAAACAAGGTACATGAAGAGATATGTTTGATTTATCAAGTAGAGCCTAAAAATATAGATGAATCTAGAATAGATGACTTTTGGATTCAATATATGAGAGTGGAGTTAGATCATATTGAGAAGAATGATACATGGGAATTATTACCTAGACCTAAGGACAATAATATTATAGGGACTAAATGGGTTTTCAAAAATAAAATGAATGAACAAGGTGAGGTTGTGAGAAACAAAGCAAGACTGGTATGCAAAAGATATTCACAATAAGAAAGTATAGATTATGAGGAGACATTTGCACCTGTTGTCAGAATTGAAGTAGTTAGAGTGTTTTTGGCTTATGCAACTAACAAGAAGTTTAAAGTGTATCAAATAGATGTGAAATCAACATTTCTGAATGGAGAACTTGAAGAAGAATTTTATATTGACTAACCTAAAGAATTTCCTTTGGTAAAAGAAGGAGATATGGTCTACAAGTTGAATAAAGACTTGTGTGGTTTGAAGAAAGCACTTAGAGCTTGGAATATGAGGTTGGATATATATTTAGAAAACTTGGGATTTGCTAACAATACTACAAATAGTAACTTGTATTTTAAAGAAATTGAGAATGGTTTAATGATTATTGATTTATTTTTGGATGATATAATCTTTAGAGGAAATAATGAAGCAAAAGAAGAATTTGCTAATGAAATGAAGAAGGAATTTGAGATGAGCATGATTGGTGAGATGGAGTACTTCTTGGGTTTATAGATTGTATAGAAGAGTGAAGGTATTTTAATTTCTCAAACTAAGTATTTGAAAGACTTATTGAAGATATTTGGTTTAGAGAGTTGTAAGAATGTTAGTTACCTATGGCAACTAGTCATAAGTTATCTAGCAAAGATGAGACACTTGCCATTGAATAGAATAAGCACAGATCCATGATTGGAGGTTTACAATATTTGACTCATACAAGATCAAACATAGATAATGCAATTGGAATTGTTGTAAGATTTCAAGTTGATCCTAAGGAAGAACATTATGCAATAGTAAAGAGGATTTTTAGATATTTGAAGGTTACACTTGATTTTGGGTTGTGGTATTATAGATCAAATGACTTTACTCTATGTACATATATTGATGCAAACTAGGTAGGTAATATGGATGATTGAAAGAGTATGAGTGGTGGAGCATTTTTCTTAGGAGGAAGATTAGTTTCTTGGCTAAGAAAGAAAAAATATTGTACCTTACAAAGTACAAAAGAAATAGTATATGTTGCAGCCAAAAATAATTGCAACCAAATCATGTGGATGAAAAAAATGTCAAAGGAAATTGGAGCTGGGTTTGTTAGCCCCTTCTTGAACCCCATTTTCTTTACAATGATTTTGGAATCTTTTGTAATTTCAACGGTCATTTCTTTTGTCTAGGGAGGGTGGTTTTAAAATAATTCCTAAATGTGATGTAAATGTTGAAAATCCTCTTGTTATTTTAAATCCTTTTGATAGGGCTTTTTCCTTTTCTAGGTTTTATTTTCAAAGATTGGGGTTAATTCTTTTGATTTCCTAGTTTTACTCTACCCGTGGTTGTATCATGGTTAGTTTACATACTAGTTAAATATGTTTTTTTTAACCCAATTGACTAGATTTTTCTCAACCATTTGATTCACCTCAAATCGATGGATCTCACTTTTTTGCTATTACAAACTACAATATTTTTAATTTTTGTGACAATATGAGCTTCTGAAACCTATCTGGTGGGGCAAATGAAATGTAGTGGTCATCATGATTAATCTTAGCCTTCAAATATTGTAGAATCAATACTTGTCATTTTGTCATGGCAAAAACATATGTCTACTTTAACAATTGCGACATAGTGATATTTGGACACATGGACAAGGTTGACCCATTGAAAATCTTTGAGGATGTCACATCATCATAAGACAACTGTCATCCAATGATTATTTTACAACTCAAGCTAGGCATATTTTTAGGATGACTTCCTTATCATTGATCAAGGTGAGGATCCACAAATATTGTTTTGTTGCTATGGAAAGGAACCTAGAGTTTAAGATTTGCAAAAATGTGAGAAACTTTGGCATGTTTCTGTGGGTCCCAAAAGGAGGGATGGTTGTATTATCAACATAGGAAAAATCTCCAACTGTTGATCAAAGGTGAAATTAATGATTTTCATATTATCATTGTTTCATGGTGCATAATGTTTAACCAAAGCAACAAAATAACTACATGACATGTGTCCTTGTGGGCCACACATGAAGAATAGAACTAGAAAACTCCCAAACCATTTGATCAAATTAGAGGGATCAATGATCATTGCTTTGTGACTATAAAAAGATGCTCAAGTTTTAAGACTTGCAAAAAAGTGAGGAGTTGACACATGTTAGTACCAAATTTAAATCACAACCATAAAATTCCTTTTAGATCAATGACCAATTTTAAATCTCTTGCATTGCATGTACAATCTAACTATTGTAGGAATTTATGGTGAATTAAGATTTTCCCCATGTGAATGAATTCAAAATAAAAGGTGTAGGTTTTTCCTCATTTTTTACAATGCAAGACAAATTAAAACAAAGTGAACAAAGCTTGAGCTTTGTATTCTTCACATTGATAATTAATGTGATTAAGGTGATATTTGTTGTGATGAGAAGACTATGAGTAAGTGTTCAAAACTTACTATAGAAATTTTCTGTGTTTAAACTTCTAAAATTTTAAAGATGCCTCCTTGAAGGGACTTTTCCTAGAAAACACATTACCAACATAGGAATGTTCACGATGATTTCCTAGAATAATTGCCCAATTCAACAAATGAAATGACTAAAGGAAAGGAATTGGTTCCAAAAGAACCTAGGTTGAAGGTTGTTGAAGGTTTCTATGATAGAGGTAACTAGTTAAGGGATGCATAAACATCAGTGGGTAGTTTGGAGTTATTCAAGAAATGGTTTTCATAGAGGAATCATGATACACCAATTAGCAATGTCTAGGAATTCAACATTATGAAGCTTATTGTGCCAGGTATTTTCATGGATGTCGATCTATTAACAATGATGGCCAAAAGATATGACCTATTTTTTGAGTTGTAAAGAACCATTCCAGAGATAATTTGTTCAAAATTATAGCCAAAGAAATCAAAGAAGTCTTAATGTTGAATCCCAACATCGCTTTGTATGAGAAGATTGACTTTGATGACTTGCAGACCATATATGATGCACAAAGAGTATACCTTCAAGATAGACCACTACAAGAACATTTTACCTAGGTAGGGCATCTAACATTGGTGACACCACCTACCCCAAAGCCCCTATTGAAGAAATATTTCAACCCTAGGGCACAAACTCTATATATTTCCCCCTGTAATATTTTTGGCATGGATGAACAAGAGCATTTTCCAACACTTTTAGTTTTCATGATGGCACAAATATTACAATATGGAATAAGCTCTATATTTTATTTCATTTCCCATTTAGCTAAAGAGATAAATAATGGGTTAATTGGCATACGAAAAGGTAAGTTAAACCTTTTGGTTGGTATTCATTCCTTATGTACACATGTCTTTTTAGAGGTGTTTCTATCTTTGGAAAAGACATAAAATTAGAATGAGAAAGGGATGGAGAAAAGTTACCAGTCCAACTCTAGAGTGTAGATATAACTTGGGAAGTCATTGATGCTAGTTTTTGTTCCCATTCCCTTTGATTGATACTTTGCATCTAAGATGGGGGTGTTATTAGTTAGACAACCCTTGAATTTCTAAACCCTTGCTAGAGTTGATAAAGCCTAAAGATCATGGTAAGGATTTGAAGGTCAACCAAAATTGGGGAGATATCATCCCGTATCTAGTATACCTCATGTCTTTCCCTACCAGGTACCTTTTAAGGTAGGAGTTTAAATTTTTTGTGGCAAATTGGAGGGCTCAAAGAGAGAGAACTGGTGGGAAGATCCAGAGGAACAATTGTTTTTGAATTTCATAGTTTCCCACGATTTTGTGATAACAAAAGGAGGATGGAGACACTTAGGTATGTTTTTGGATAAACATCTAATGAATTAATCTTATTATTTCTTTATAGACCTAGAGGGATATTATGAAATGTTTAAAGAAAGAACTAAGGAAAAATCTCATAATAACACAATTTTATAGTGAGGATATAATAAAAAATGAGTTTTCTTTAAAAGAACAGGAAGTAAAGAAAGAAAAATGGAGAGTTTTTAGCAAATTTTTGGAATTTTTTAATTCTTTGGATGGTAAATAAGATCCTTTGGGTGACATAAAATTTTGGGGAGATACAATAAAAAAATTGATGGCACATTTTTCTGGGATTATGTAAAACTTGAATGAGAAAAGGGGGGCATTAATAAACACATATCTAGATCAAGCCAAGGAGGTGGAGAGAAGGATGGTAAGTAAAGTTGTCATCAATCTAGGGCAATTCACCCTCCAAAGAAAGGATGGATATGTAGTCTCTAGAAATATGGTGGCCCATCTTGTGCCAGTTTATCAAAGGCATCAATTAGAGAGCCCACCGTCAGAACTAGGAACTGAAAAAGAAAAGGTTAGAAGAGGGATCTTGATCAAGGATGGAAGTATAGTCTCCATCTCAAACCCCCATACATTTTGATAATGAAGACTCATAGAGTGAGAAATTAAAACAAATGGGTGGCTAGTATGATGTTTTAATAAAAGCATCCGAAAGAGAGGAAAGAATGCTTCAAGAACCCACTATGCCACTCTTAGACCCAATTGTTGAGGATTATAAGGGGAGGAGATGGACCTTGTCATAGAGCAAGCTACTAGAAAATTTGTGAGTGATGATGACTTTTTTAAATCTAGAGCCTTCATTCAATTTTTTTGGAGAACAAATATTTCCAATTTTGAAGAAAAATGTAAGAAGATAAAGGCAAAGTGACCTAACAAACAACAATCTAAAATTGAAGAGAGATTAAGGCTGAAATGATGCATAATTTTGATTAGATAACCCCTAAGAGGGGAAGATAGTTACTCAAGAATGTAGGTGTTCTTATATTGCTTGAATGAGACATTTCTAATGCAATGATATTTGATGAAATTAGAAAATAAAAGGATACCAAATTTAATATAGAAGAAGAAGAAGTCAAGGAGGCCCATAGAAGGGTAAAATATAGTGAGGATCACAAAGCCTTGGTTATGTGGTTGATTCAGAAAAAAGAGGAATCTAGACTTCAAGAACTTTAGATGCCAAACACACAAGAAGATTGGTAGTGTACTGAGTAATAGATGTAGACATTTAACAAACAACACTCATGGATAAGGAGGTAGCTGATTTCAATGTAGTAGTTACTAGAAAAGACAAGAAATTTTTTATTGAGCTCAACACTAAATTTGAAATGGTGTTAGAAGCCTATGATGAGAGAGGAAGGAAAACAAATGAAATGGAAAAGATGATTTCAAATTTGCAAAAGCAACAAGGAAAGAGGAAAATGGAGGAAGAGTTTGGCCAACTCATGGTTGCAACTTCCCTTGCTCCACCTCTCCTCACTAGGCCTATTATTGATATCTCGGATACACCTCAACATCAAGAGCTCTATATTGCAAATGAGTTAAATAAAGAAAAGGCTAAACTCAAGGAAACATAGATAGATGTACAGTTGTAGTATGGGGACAGAACTTGAGATACAATTTTTTTCTCAGTGGATAGAATAAATTGGCCTCTATTCCATTTAGAAATGTCAAAACTAGTGGACATTTGGAATGAGTTGAAGAGTGATGAAATTTATTTGAGACAAACTTTAGATAGATGGATCAGTAGAGAAAATGAAATCATTGCTTTGTGTGACATTGTTATTGATAAAATTGATGATCAAATTGAGAAGACACGTGTTCAAGGTACTAACTTGTTGGACTTTGATTTTAAGAGGGAAATAGTACATAAAAGGCTCAGAACATGTTTTTCTAATGATCTCAATAGATGCTTTGAATTTTTTCCTCATATGTTGAAAGGACTTAGTAACATTAAAATAAAGAGGAATGTGGAAATGAATTGAAAGAAATAATGAGTATAAGGATGAATGATGTTGTCAAAAAAGAAAACTATATCTAGTTTTCTAGAACTATTGAAGAAGTAGTTAATGTCCATATATTCTTTGATTCTTTCCAACAATATTTTGAGGAAATTAAAAAACTTGGAAAAGATATTTTGAAGAGAGAGATAGAAATCCTCAATTTCAAATGGCCAGATAACACATTTTTCAATAAGTGGATCAAAAAATATTCTTCAACTTCAAAACTTTTATAGATGCTAATATAGATTAAATCAATGGACAAATCTACAACTACTGAAGAGAAAGAGATGATTTACAAAGGTATTTAGGTATCAATGGAAGAGATAGAAGTGGACATCCAATCACCAGCTGAAGGAGTTAGATAATCAAATGAAAGCAAAAAGGAAGAGGAAAATGTAGCCCCACCATCTAAGGGGGAGAAAAAGGATGAAATAAAATCATTAGAAATTGTTGAGAAACAAGAAATAGACAAAATAGAAGAAGCCTCTGGCCCACCACAAAGTATTTGATGAGAAACTACTTTGTATAAAATAGAAAATACCATGAATTTTTTTCAGTTTTCTCATGCTATGAGGGTGGTGAAATTTTGTCTTTAATATAACCTTTTTGCCACAAGGACAGTTGTCCTTTTCCTCTTATGCACGAAGCTTGTTGCAACTCATTCTCTATAAATGAGTTCCCAAGGCTAGAGAAGCAATCTGAGAATCATTTTGTTGAAAAAGTCTTATTCATTTTTTAAGTTGGTCCATATATATTCCATATGGTTTTTCCAAAAAATAGAATGAAATAAGTAAGAGTTAACAAGTTTCTGATCTAGTGTAGTTTTTCTTTGATAGGAGTCGACATTGAATTGTATATTTTCAAAGAAAGTAATAAAAAGATGCAGAAAGTTGGCTATACATTTTAGATATTGTCTCTTCTTTTGTTACCACTTTATTCTCTGAGATTGAATAGTAAAGTTTACTAAGTCTTAGTTGCAATTCATTTTGAATTATATTTTCAATTTATATTTTTTCAATTTAATCTAAATGGGTTATGTAAATACTTCATGTAAGTTGGAAGATTTCCTTCTTTTTTGATGAATATTTTGATAAGAATGAGATCTAGATCTAAGTATTGATATTCTTCTTACAAAGTGTTAAGATGGATCTAATAGTAAATGTAAAATTCTTGTGAGATGATAGTCCAATAGATAAGGCAATGGTCATTGGTTAAAGTTGATATAGTTGTGAATCTCTATATGGTATAATCTTTTATAAATCAACCTTTTAAGTTTTATTGTTGAAGATTTGAAAAGTGAGCCTGTACTTGATCCATGGAGTTTTAGGGTTTGATGGATTAGCTATTTATTATCTCTCTTATAGTCCTAGTGTTAGAAGAATTTAGGCCAATTATCTACTATAGGGGATTTTATGTTGAAAATTGAGAAATATAAAGAAATGGAGAGTAAATTCCCAAGTATACCCACTTGAATTTTGTAGAGTTCAAAGAGAAGAAGATATTGTAGGGTCTTGTTAATTGGCCCTTTGGATTTTTATTACATTGTCTATTATAATTTTTAACTAATGCTTAGATGTATTTCCTCTTCAAAATATTATTAAAATTCTGTCAAATCAGAAGCCAACAAAATGGTGAGTCTGTTAGGGAGTGTATTGGTATATTTTAGGAGACAAACCTTGAGAATCTAAAAATGTTTCAATAAACCATGCAGAAAGTACATGATGTGGGTTGTATATGGTGGGACATGTGTCCAAGTAGTGCCTTGTTTATGTGATAGAGTTTTCATTTCCCAAAGTAAATTATAATAGGAGTAGATGGTGTATTGGGCCCTTGTGTCAGATTTTTGGACAATACTCCATTCTAGTGATGTTTTCCTATTTTCAAGCCATATTAATTTTTTCCCTTCAATGGGTGGTAGGAAGAACTAGCCCAAGAAGAAAGGATATTTTATCCATACAGGGAAGCCCCAAGATAATACTTCAGCCCATTTATAGTATCAACATGTGATAGTAAGAGAATCCTCATCCCTAAATTCTGAGTCTAAGAACACTAGGCTTCTAGGTGAAATTTTTACAATCCCATTACCTGAAGAAAGAGTATACTTAAAATTGTTTCTTACATAGGAGATACTACTTTAAAACCATTATGTTTAAGGAAGTAAATCAACAATGGGGATACAAGAATACCCTAAATATTAGACCAAACCTTGAGCAAACCATATGTTGAAAGAAATCTCATAGATCTAGATGATCTTGTAGATTCAGAAACCACCTTTATAGATCTTTTTGATTTGTAATCTGAGAATGAAACACTTATGAAGAAGGTTGCAGAGGAAGATGCCAAATGTATATATTTGGATAAAGAAAAGGAGTTACTACCATGAATGCTCTCATAGAGAGGGAAGATTTTCTCAAAATAATGGAAGCACTTAAAGAGAAGAATAGGAAGTTGGAAGAGAAATCTTTTACTTTACAATCTGATATATCTGGAGATATGGGAGCAATAAGGTCTAGAATCCAAGATAAAGAACATGTTTTATGAGAAAAAGAAGGACCTGCCATTTCTTAGGTTCAACCTTATAAACCTGTTGAGGAAAATGTGATAAATATTACCACTAAGAATACTAATAAAGGAAAGTAGAAGGTGGTGGGTGTTCTAATTAATGAGCATCCTGTTCCTCTCAAAAATATTATTATTTCCAAAATTGATTTAGAATTGGAAAGAGAAAAAAAAAGGAGAGAGAAGATTTGGCAAATGAACTAGAGAAAGTTAAAAATGAAGCTGAGGTAATAGAGATAAGGAGGAAGATTTATTTCCTTAAGTATACCTATGGTTTAACAACTTGGAAAAACCAAAATTCATGGGCTATACCTTCTATCCCAACTTGTGGACCTATGATGAACAGTCAAAGATTTTTCCAATCAATACTAGCTTCCTCTTCTACTACTACTTCTCAATTAGCCGCAACTCAACATGACAAAATTCCCACACAAACCCAAGGGGTAGGACCTAGTTCTTCAAATGTCTTATGATTTTAGAAAAGACCCATCTATATGGAAAGGTATAAATAGATGTCTTTTATAGGCATTCCTAGCTTTCCCTATCCTATCCCAAATGAGTTGAGAGATAAAGTCACAAATTTTTCTAGAAACAATGATATTAGTGGTGAAGAGCATCTCAAAAAATTTACTGATATGTTGAATGATTATGAAGTTGAGCATGCAGATGTTATGATTTTTTTTGTAAACTCACTCACAAAAGATGCCAGAGAGTGGTTTAAAAGACTTCCTAATGAAAATATCAGTTCATGGGATGATCTTGAGGAGTTTTTCAAGGAGTAATATGGTGATAACACTAATGCCAGCCTTTTGCTAGATGAATTTAACAATATCAAGAGAAATCAGAATGAATCTACCTTTGATCTTAATGTGAGGTTTCAAAAGAGAATGTATAAGTTATTTCAAGTCATGAGATTAGGTGAGTACGTATGTTTGACAACCTAATTTGATGCTTTTAATAGTAAGATGGCTTATTTTTTAAGAGACAAAGATACAAAAATATTAAGGGATGCATTTAGGATAGCTATCGATATTGAGAATAATAGAAAGACATCTTGAAAACTTGGAAGAAGAGATGATCCTAAGTTGTTTAATTCTAGGGAAAACAAGTAGGAGGAGATAAGCCTATCATAGCCAAGAAGCTTGAGAAAAACCAAATGGATCAAGTCTTGAATTTGCTTAAGAATTTAAAACCTCCATGTAACAATACAGACAAGCCTAATATCAGTGAAAAGCCATAGTTTAATAAAAACTATAATAGGCTAACCAAATTATAGGATTACTCATATAATATGCAATGGAAAGATGGGAAGCCCATCACTAATCCTATACAAGGCACAAATGAAAAGAATACACTAGATCCATTGTAGATAAATTCATTAAATATGATGGAAGAAATGCCTTGGTATATTATTTTCCACTCTCCTCATTCTCTTAATTACTGTGATGGTTCTCAGTCATTCTCTACACCTTAATAAACACAACCTAAAGAGGTGGAGGAAGAAAAGAACCATGATGATGTGGCCTACATTATGATTAATTTATGTGATAATTGTGAAGAATCTAATGATGAAGGGTCTGAAATGGATGTGAGAAGTCAATGAAATATGTATAAGGTATACCATCAATAGATCTTTATAGATGATGAAGAAAAAGTTGATGACAATACATGCAACATGATTTGAGGAGTTGAACAGATGAATTTGAGAAAACCTATCCAAGGAAGAAATTGATAGAATAATTGTTTAGATGGTTGCTCAAGTTCACCATACTTATAATTTGAGGAACAAAACAATAAATAATAGTAATGGAAAGGCTTCATGTATTTTCATTAAGGATATCACACACAAAATGAATGATAGAAACAAAGAATATGATTAAATGGTGGTCAAAATCAATGACCATAAAGCTAAGAAGTGGGAACCTAAGAAGAAGGTACAAACTTAGGGCATAAATGTAATCAATGAAAATACAGAAGAAAGGAAGTTAAGTCTTGATGATGTCAAGAAAATTGAGGATCCTCCTATTCAATTGCAAGTAACTAAAGGCAATTCATGTAAACCCCTTATTTATGACCTTGTTAATATGATCTCTATGTTATCAAAAATTACTGTCAAGGTTCCTTTATCTAAAATGTTTAGGATAGAAGAACATAAAAGAGAAGCTCTCTCACGGTTAGAAGGGATTGGGAATAGTAATGTCAGTAAGGGAGACTCATCATTTACACATGATGTACAAGTTTTAGTAAAAGAAAAGGAATAAAAAGGAGTCATATCTAAAATACCCCAAATATATTTGGATAGTTCATCAGCAACATATATAGAGAATATTCACCCTTTCTTCCTTAGCCTGATTATAAATGGTAAAACCTTAAATAATTACATGGTTAATTCAGGAGCTTCTAATACTATCATGCCTATTAAAATCATGGAGTCCCTCAGTCTAAGAGTAGATACTAAACATGGTGGATGTCGAGCCATGGATGCAAGGGAAATCCCTATTATAGGTACCATCAATGCATTTATGTATAAGTAGCTACCTATCTTGATGTTGAATTAACCACAAGTATCCTAGCAGTTGACATTCCTCCTTGATATGGAATGTTACTCTCAAGAAAATGGAGTGTTGCAATAGGAGGGAGCCTACAATTTGACCTACCTTTTGCTCATTTTCACATAGATGACAAAGCTAATAAGGTCAATATTGAACCAAGAGTTATTCATATGATTGAAGACAACATTGATACTAATGCTACATGTTTCTTAGACATAGAGGTAAATGTTGTCAAGGCTAAAATCACTGATCTAGAAAATAAAACAATAGTCCCATTGATTTCACAAGAAGAAACAAGATGTATAGATTCATAGAAGGTTTGGACAATGTATTTTGATGGGGCTAGTTCTAAAGAAGGGTCAGGAGCTAGAGTAGTTTATATCTCACCAAAAAACAACACATTCAGGTACTCCTTATATCATCATAAAATGGAAGCACTTCCATTTAGGACTGGTTTAGCCCTTTGAGTAGGTGGTCTGGGGTCTGGCTTTTTCCCCTTGTTTTTCTTCTCTCTCCTCTATTTCCAAATTTTTTTTGGTAGCCTTTTCTGAAGATCTGAGATCTTTGATCTTCTAGGTCAAGGACAACCTTCTAGGTCAAGGTCAACCTCAACTTTGACCTAGGTCAAGGATGTCCTCAACCCTGACCTAGGTTAGACTCAACCTTGACCCTAACCCTAGGACCAAATTTTAGATTCCAAAGGTTTTAGGATATCGGGCTTCAAAAAGTTTTATTTCTTTCTTTCAAGTTAGTTTTGTTAGATTTCAAAATGATAAACTCTTAAATTGTAGTTAATTTAGGTCCATTTCTACTGGTTAAGGCTTAATTGGAATTTAATTCTCCTATGTTGACCTCTCTAGAAGTTTGTGTCCTAGACTAGTATAAAAAGAAGCCTTTCTCTCTCATCTTGGAGATCCACCTTTTATGAGGAGGAGGAAGTTTTTCTATGATCTAGTTTTTTTATAATACACTTTCATGAACAAGCATCCAAGAATTCAAGCTTTTAATTCATCAAGGAGATCTATTGATATCAATTGAAGTATTGAATCTCTTTGGAGCCCTCTTGTTGAAGATTCCAACATCCACATTCATTCAAGCTTCTTTCTATTCAAAGATCCATTCAAGATTGCTGTTGAAGATCTAATGAAATTGATTTGAGACATCTTACATTGAATTTTACAGTCATTGGGAGCATCTATACTTATGGATTCAAGGATTCAAATCCTCTACAAGGATTACAACATAGTTTCATTTACTTTGTTCATCTATATTGAAATTTCAATTTCAAGGTTGATTTCAAATTGGGATTTGACCAAGGAAAACCTCTCATAAAAAAAAAAACCCCTTTTTCTCACAGGAGTAGGTGTGGGACACTGAATATCAATGTAGATTTGAGTACCATTTTCAACAAACTTTTGGGCTTCACAGACAAAATTTCCATTGGAGTAGTGCAGGTCAAGTTTAGAAATAAAGGGGTAAGATCGTACCTTAGCTTTGGGTCTAGGCCAACCTTCTTTAGAAATACAAAAGGTTTCTAGGTTTTCTCTATTTCTACATTTCTAGTCTAGATCCAATTGCAAGATTTCCTAAAACTCTATACAAACATCAAAAAACAACATTTTCTAGATTTATGCTACTTCAAGTTTAGTATTTGTTTTCAATTCAATCAATATTTCAATACATATCTTTTATTAAAAAAATAAGGTTTTCTCCTTTATTCATAGTCTGCATAGACTAATTCTTTTGTGCAATTAACCTTTTTGGTTGATCAATTTGGATCTCTCATTTGGGAATTTGGATTTAGAGGTACGTCTTATATTTATTTCATCCCTATACATTTTGATACACACTTCTTGTTCATCATACATTTTGGTGAGCACTCATTGTGGATCATATGTTTTGGTGAACTTGTGATAGACAACTCTTTCTTTTATGGTGTTATATCTTACATGTATTGGATTTCTATTATGTGTTTGCATCTCATATAAAGTAAAAATACAAAAATATTGATTTCTTCATTCTTTGTGTTTTCTTAGTTTAGTTTATTTGCATTGCATTGGTATATGAGCTTTACTACCTTTAGTTCTACTTATAATATTCTGGTTAGAAGAAGTTGTAGACTTATGGGTGCCTTTGAACTTGAGTCTTCCTCTCCTTTCCTTGGGATACTAGATAAAAAATTGATTATTCATGATTCCAACCCTATAATGGAGCAAAACTCTTCTTACCCATCTCATGATGAGGAAGATTCTTTAAGATTTCCTCCTGAACAAGTCCAAAAACTTTCAACCAAACTTGATAAAATGGATAATTAGCTTATTTAAGAAAATTATAATCAAGATTCTATTCAAGCTATATAGGATCTTAAGAGAGTCCTTCATGATAATGATCAAGGTGTTAATCTTATGCATCATATCACTCACCTCATGCATTCAAATGTTAAACCTTTAGTTCAAGAAGCTCAAGATTTTGGATTTATTCCTTTAGTTGTTAGTATTGAACCTTCTTCAATTCCTTTACCTAGTCTTACTACTTATACCCTTCCTTTGGCGACTACAATGGTTCCATCTCTTTCTATGAGTGTTGCTCTTGTATCCGTCTCTTCGTCAAAACCTTCCTACCATAATGTTCCTTTTACTTATTCTAGTCCTCTTCCACCTATGGTTCCAAGTGTTCCTCCAATTGTCCCTTCTTGGTGTTTCTAATATTTATGTGCTTAATATTTTTTCTAATGATTCAAAAATTATTAGTTTGGCTCAAAGTGTGTCATCTTTACTCCAAAAACATGCTTCTTTAACTCAAAACAAGTTTAGCATTCCTACATGTGACATGGGAAGTCCTTTATCTTTAGATATCATTCATATTCATTTTTCTTATCAAGTTGATATGCCTTGTCTTGAGAACTACAATGAAAAAGGAGACCTTGTTACTCATGTTAAAACATTTCAAATCCTTTGTAGTGACTATGCTCATGACCATAGGATTTTAGCAAAGTTTTTTGCTCAAACTTTTCATGATAAGGCCTTGCAATGGTTTTATTCCTTGGCTCCTTATTCTATTAACTCTTTTCCAAAACCTACCAATGTCTTTATTCAACAATTTGAAAACAACATTGGTTTGCAAGTGTCTTTAACTAATTTAATGCATTGTAAACAAAACATTAAGGAAAAATGGACTAAATTCATTTGTAGATTTAAGCATTTACATACTTAGATTTCTTATCATGTTTCTAATATTGATATTCAATGTATTTTTATTTCAAATTTGCAAAAGGATATTAGAGATAAGAATCTTCTTACTGAATTTACCTCTTTTCAACAACTTTGTATAGCACTTCATCATTATCAATTACAAGTGAGTCAATTTGAGAGAAACACTTCAATGAATCCTATTCTAGTTGATAAAAGTGATGCTTCTCCTAATCCAAACAATTTTCAAATGCCTAAAAATTATGTAAAGATAAACAAACAAGTGAATACAATTGCTGATCAAGTTATTGTTGCATCTCACAATACTACTTCTACATCCATTGCTTTTCATTTGAATTGTACGTTTACTCCTCTCTCTGAATCTTTACGTTCTAGTATGAATATGTTGCTAACTCCTAATATGATTACTTTACCTCCTAGTTGACCTCTTTTACTTGATACAATTGTGTCTAAATATTTTGATCCTAAAGCTTTTTGTCAATACCATTGTCAAAATGGCCATGATATTGAGAAGTGTTATTCTTTAAAACATAAGGTTCAAAACTTGATTGATTCTAATGCCTTATCTGTGGATAATTATGATGGTAGTGAGAACAATTTTTTCTCTCCTCCTAATCAAAACCTTCAAATCTATACAAATCCTTTACCTACACATGACACTAATATCTTTGCTCAACCATCTTCTATGGATATTGTTTATTATTCAAAGATGGATGATCTTAATAATGTTGTCAACCATGTGGAGCATGTTGATTTGTCACAATCCACATCTCCTCCTCAACCTCAAACCCAATCTTAAATTCAACCTCTAGATACACAAAAACATCAGCTTAAATTTAAAACTCAACCCAAAACATGAAAATAATATAAGAATTAAAGACCTTGAGAACTCTTGATTACCTTTGATGATTATGAGATTATTAAAGCTCCTGATGGTCCCCTCTACATTTATGCTAAGATTGCTAAGATAGCTACACATGGTTGTCTAGTTGATCCTACATCCTTAGTGAATGTTATTATCAAAGAAAATATTTTTATGAAAAAATTTCAACATGATTCTTATAATATATTTGATGTGTGGATTCAAACTTGTAATGATTTTCTGTATCCATCATTTGGTTCTATTGATTTGTCGATTGAACTTTGTGGTATAATTGTGAACACTACTTTTGTTGTTGTTCCTACTTTCGATCAATTTCAAGTTAAGCTTGCTTTGCCTTGGTTGAATGTCATGCATGTTGTTTCTTCTCCTATCAATACATTTCTTAAATTAGTTCATGATGAAGAAGTGAAGATGATTAACTATAGTTTATATCAAACTTCTAGGCCTAGTGATTATGCTATAGTTGACTTCTTTTGACCTTCAATACGTAATTCATGTCCTTCTTGACCTGATAATTTTTTTTCTCATATCAAGCCTATAAGCATCATAAGATTCTCAAGTTAAGCATGCCTCTTATGGATATTAATCATGGTCTTTTTCCTACACCTTCCATACCTCCTTTATTTATGGCTTCTGGTTCTATTTGTCAAGCTCCTAGTGTTTCTTGTCAGTTTCCTAAGAATCTTATTAATCCTCCTATAAAATCTATGAAGGATTCAATAGTTTTTCCTCCTAGTTCTCAACAAATTTCAAATAAGAAAAAATATAATTGATCTTCTAATGAACTTCATAAGAACCATCATGCTCAAGCTAAGGCCCGTACTTCTATTATTCAAAGTTCTTTATCTTCTTTTGATCAATCTATGCATGATGTGTTAGACAAAGTTAATTCTGATAATGAGGTTAAGATGCAAGATTATGATGATTCTATTCATATTTTTGATCCTATTTTTATTAATTTGGATGAAGAATATACTCTTGATGATGTTAATGATGAATATGAGACTATTGACATTGACATTGATTTACCTAATATGCTTTCATCACAATTGATAATTACACTTAGTATTGAACATGATGATTCTCAAGAGGATCATTATTTTGAATTGGCTATCATCCTTATTGTGTTGGATATAGTCCCTTTTGTGATTTACCCACCTTCCCTAAATGATATAGAATGATATGGGGAGAGTAGGAAGTGCGCTTGATTGGTTGACCCTTCATGGTATCCTTTTGTGTGTTTTTCTATCGTATTGTGCTTCTACTATAATGTGTTTTCTAAATGTTTGTTAGATTCTTTTATATGATCCTTGTTTCTCTATTGGTGCAAGGTGATAAAGAAATCAAACCTATTGTACTACTCCACTATATGTATCCATTTTTCTTCTATATGTTGTTTCTTGTTATGTTGTACTTGTGCTTTTGTTTGTAACAATTTCCTTCTGAAATCTACTTGTATCTGTGACTTCATAGAACTAATTCTTTTTGGTCTCCATGTCATGGTTTGGAAAGATTCTTCTTTGTAACTCTTCTATGTTCTTTCCTCCATTGTGATCATAGTTCTACTTTCTTTGGGGAATGATGTCAATTCATTTTCAATAATATCACTCACACACACACACACACACACACACACACACACACACACACACACATAAAATCTTATGATCATACTGATCCCATGGAAAGTAGATCCCTTATGTGCTCCTTGCATTTTTATGTGGTATTTCCCTTGATTTGTCTTTTTTTGGGGGCATCTCATAGTGGAAACATAATCTATGAAGTTATATATGTTTTTGTTCAAGCCATTGCTCTTGTTAAAGTGTTAGTAATAACTTTAACATGGGGACATACACTTTGCTCACATATTGCACATACATACATACATACATACATACATACATACATACATACATACATACATACACACATATATATATATATATATATATATATATATATATATATATATATATATATATATATATATATATATATATATATATATATATATATATATATATATATATATATATATATATATATATATATATATATATATATATATATATATATATATATATATATATATATATATATATATTCTTCAAGGTACTTCTCTCCCTTTATGCATTAGTAACTAATCCTTAAAGCATGGAATTTTATCTTTATAGGATCTCTTGATCCCTTAAGGAAAAAGGTGTCCTTAAGGTTGGATCTCTTTTACTTTTGGTTTTAATCTTATGGAATAGAATATTCTTGTTGGCACAAAATCTTGCACCCTTGCCTAAAATATTACCTAAAAGCAGCCTTGTGTAACATGGAAACAATCTCGTAAGTGTGGGACTTTGCAACTTGAGATTGAATCTCTAGAGAAGTATGATTTCCTTACTAGTAGGATGTACCTAACTATTTCTTGAGAGGAAAGGGGAGAAGGAATACATGAAAGAAAACTACCTAATCTAATCTAAGAGGAGCTGATATACCAAATAGTGTGTTCAACCTTATCTCTACCTAAGTATGCATAGTTCATTAATACAACCTCAAAGTATACAGATTCAATCCTTGATTAATTCAACAACTATATGTAGATCAAAACCAAAAGAAATCTATAAGGAAGAGAATTCAATTAATATCATTCAGAGTCAAATAGATACAATCATATAGTTGAGAAAAGAAGACAATGCATTAACCCAAGGGGAAGAAGGTATTACACTGTATATTAATGGAAGAAAAAGATACAAAAGAAGAATATATTAACTCAGAGGCATAGGAAGTTATAGTAGCATGGCATAAACATATAATACTATAGAATCAGAGAAAAGATCAACCCTAAAAGGGTTACAAAATCTTCTTTTATAGTGCAAGCATAACTCAGATAGATTCTACCCTAAGGAAAAACTCAACAAGTGTATTCAAGATTGCATAAAATAGTCACTACAAATATAGAAAATATTTGACCATGGCACAAATCTAGACACAAGAAAAATCACTTCTTCACCAAACATAGCCTTGAGAAGACATAAATAGAAGCCATGGACATTTTGATTGATTAGATGGACCTCTAGGCAGTAATGGAGTCTTCCTTCACATTTATCAGGCATGGAGAATGATGAAAGTGGTTGAAGGAGATTAAAAGATCATATCTACCATCAAAGAACTTCTTCCTTTGTTCCTTTGTTATCAGTACACCAAATCAGCCGTGTCATTGGTCAACTAGAGTCAACCTTGAGGCCTTTCCATGTGGACCAATCATCCTTTGTCATTCTACCACCCTATCCACATTCAACTTATGTTTTATGTTTGACTACCCATGATCACAACTTTTCCACCACCTTTCTTCATTAGTAGTTATTACTTGCAAAACCATGACCAATTATCTATCACTATTTTGTAGCTTGTACTCAATATTATCCACTGACTATTGTGACCTGAAGATAACATAAAACTGGCATCTTGCAATGTCTCCACTTGATATCCAACTTAACATTAGATGCTTACAACCATGAAAAAAGGGACTTAACTATTGTTTCTTGCTCTCTACTTGGACCCATTAAGACACATGTTGTGTTGCTGCCATCTTGTTATATAAATTAAGCATACAATTTTCCATAACAACATAGTGATATGCATTGATTTCTTTAGATCGAATGATAAAATTTATAGCTGGTACCCCTCCTATATATTTAGCTCCTTGACCAATTAGAAACTATCACATCACCCAATTCATCCTCACTTCATGTTATTGTTTCTTTACAACTTAACTCTTTGACTCATCACTAACCCTAGTGACTGTGCATGCAAGGTGATTCATAGCTTTGCCATCTTGACCATGGTTTATAATAAACTCTTTTTGATCATGTGAATGAAGAAGGGTTGCAACATCGCAACTCAAACCTTGGGTCAAGGTCATAACCCTATGACTGAGTGATAAAGAGAGATTGCTACATCGCCACTCACAATTGGATGCTAGCCTTTTAAGCTATGAAGTTGCACTGACCACTAGGAAGACCGTGTCGCACATTCACACATCTCTTGATGATTAATCCATTGACTATAGTGACTGGGTGATGAAGGATGGTCACATTATTGTGACTTGAGTCTATAAGGGGATAAAGCATAAAAGGCTTGAACTTAGGAAAATAAAGGATAAGCCAAAGTTTTAAATGTATCCTTTATAACATTTGATGATTTGAATATTTGAATAGAATGACTATTGGTCATACTTGATAGGCACAATTCAATTTTTTTGTTGGAGGGAAAAGATGGCTAAAAATTCCTAAGGGTAAATCTTTAATGGGTTTACTAGTGAGTATCCACATTCACTAGGTGGTACAATTCCATCTTTGCAGTTGCACTATTTCCTTGTGTGGTTTACAATGGGACATAAGTTCTCATTGGGTGAGATAATCTCTCTCTCTCTCTCTCTCTCTCTCTCTCTCCCTCTCTCTCTCATGCTATCTCTCTCTCTCTCTCTCTCTCTCTCTCTCTCTCTCTCTCTCTCTCTCTCTCTCTCTCTCTCTCTCTCTCTCTCTCTCTCTCTCTCTCTATCTTCTCGAGATGTTTCTCTTACTATGATCTTGCAATTGATAAAGACTTGAGTCCTTGGGGGCTTGAGATTTTCTTTGTCCCTTTGATTTCAATAAGATTATATTTTCATTACAACTTTCTTTACCAAGAGTATTCATCGAGTCCATACTCTTGCTAAAGTGGGGGCTAAATGTATCATCAAAAAATGGAAGCACTTCCATTTAGGACAAGTTTAGCCCTCCGAGCAGATGATTTGGAGTCATGTCAAGTGACTTGAGTGGGTATTTTATTAGATGTAGATTTTTCCCCCCATTCTACTTCTCTCTCCCCTATTTCTAGCTCTTTTTTGGAAGTCTTTCCTAAAGATCTGAGATCTATGGCCTTCTAGGTCAATGTTCACCTTGACTTTGACCTAGGGAAAGGATGACCTTGACCTAGGTCAAAGTTGACCTTGACCCTAATCCTAGGTTCAAATTTTAGATTTTGGAGGTTTCAGGATATCAAGCTTTAGAAAAAATTATTTTTCACTTTCAGATTGATTGTTTCATATTTCAAAATGGTAAACTCTTAAATTGTATTTAATTTAGGTCCATTTCTAGGGGTTAAGGCTTAATTGAAATTTAATTCTCCTATGTCAGCCTCTCTAGAAGTTTGTGTCCTAGACTAGTATAAAAAGAATCCTTTCTCTCTCATTTTTGAGATCCACTTTTATGAGGAGGAGAAAGTTTTTCTATGATCCAATTTTTCTACAATACACTTTCATGATCAACTATCCAAGAATTCAAGCATTCAATTCATTAAGGAGGTCCATTGATAGCTATTGAAGGATTTAATCTCTTTGGAGCCCTCTTGTTGAAGATTCCAACATCCACATTCATTCAAGCTTCTTTCTATTCCAAGATCCATTTAAGATTGGTGTTTAAGATCTAATGCAATTGATTTGAGACATCTTGCATTCAATTCTACATTCATTGGGAGCATCTATACTAGTGGATTCAAGGATTTGAATCCTCCACAAGGATTACAACATAAGCAAGGTGAATAGTTCCATTTACTTTGTTTATCTATATTGCAATTTGAATTTCAAGGTTGATCCCAACCGAGTTTTGACCAAGGCAAACCCCTCATCCAACAAAAAAAACCATTTTCTTGCATGAGTAGGTGTGGGACAATCAATATCAGTGTAGATTTGAGTACCATTTTTGGCAAACTTTCAGGATCCATGAACATAATTTCCATCAGAGTAGTGTAGGTCAAGGTCAAAAATAAAGGGGTAATATTTTATCTTATCTTTGGGTCAATGTCGACCTTCTTTAGAAAGACAAAAGGTTTCTAGGTTTTCTCTATTTTTACATTTCTAGTCTAGATCCGATAATAGGATTTCCCAAAATTGTACACAGACATAAGAAAACAACATTTTCAAGATTTACCCTACTTCAACATTAGTATTTGTTTTCAATTTAATCAAGATTTCAATACATAATTTTTATAATAAAATATAAGGTTTTCTCCTTTATTCATATTCTCCATAGATTGATTCTTTTGTGCAATTAACGTTTTTGATTGATCAATTTGGATCTCTCCTTTGGGAATTTGGATTTAGAAATAGATCTTATATTCCATTCATTCCTCTACATTTTAATACACACATTTTTTCTATCATACATTTTGGTGAGCACTTGTTGTGGATCATACACTCCTTTACTTTGAGCTTCACTTGTACAGAATATGAAGCACTTTTACTTGGATTGAAAGTAGTTACAAGTCATGGAATTAAAAAGTTTCATGTTATTGGTGACTCCAATTTAGTGGTATCTCAGATTAGGAAGACGTATACATCCAAGAATAAGAGATTAAAATAATACGTGAATGTTGTATGGGATGAGATTGAAGCATTCGATGCTTTTGGAGTCACTTGGATGGATAAGACTAATAATAAAATAGCTGAATTACTAGCTAATTTGGCCATCAAATGTGATGATATATCATTTGTTGGGGTTTCAAAGATTGAAGTGCATAATAGGCCCTCAATTCCTGATAATATAGAAAATTGGCAGGCATTTGAAGATGACAGAGATATTTTAGATTTTCTTCTAAATGAAGACAAATACCATGGTCAAGAATTAGATTCTAGTACCCTTGTTGAGAATATAAATGGGAGAGACACCATTTTAGGTCAAGAAATATTATAGTTGAAAACAAATAAAGTATGTAATGGGCTAGTAGTGTTGGAAAGTGTATTTGACAATCAAGATAGGATTCACCTAGAAGTCAAAGGCAAGAAACTAGAAGAGACAGAAGAAACTAATGTTGGAACAAACAAGTCTCCCAAAAAGGTGTATATAGGAAAAACTCTATCCCCTGCTATAAGAAAATCCTTAGCTCATCTATTGAGGAAGTTTAGACATGGATTTGCATGTTCTTATGATGATCTAAAGGATTATAGGGAAGAATTGTTCAAGCATGTTGTTCCATTGAAAGAGAATGTCAAACCATTCAGATGAAAAAAGAGGCCTATTTAACCCATACTAGCTCCAAAAATGCAAGAAGAACTAATGAAGCTTAGGAATGGAGGAATTATTAAGCATATAAGACACTCATATTGAGTATCCAATTTAGTGCTAGTTAGGAAGAAAAATCATGATATTAGACTATGTGTGGATTTTAGAAATCTTAATATTGCTTCCCTAAAAGATAATTATTTTTTACTCAACATGGAAGCTATGTTGTAACAATTCACTGGTTTAGAGCTAATGTCTATGATGGATGAGTTTTTTGGTTACAACCAAGTGCTAGTTGATGAAGTAGAACAATACAAAACTGCTTTTACCACACCATGGGGAACTTATGTATATGTTAAAATGCCTTTTAGCCTAATCAAAGCAAGGGCTACCTTCCAAAGAGCCATGGATATTGTCTTTTCTAAATATATAGACAAGTTCATGGTGGTTTACCAAGATGATATAACGACCTATTCCAAGAAAGTAGAAGATGATTACAAACATTTAGAAAAAGTATTTTTAAAGGCTTTGCAATATGGAGTTTCTTTGAACCCAAGGAAATGTACATTTGGAGTCACAAAGGGGAATTTTTTGGGCCACATAGTATCTAAAGATGGAGTTAAAATTGATCTAGAGAGGGTTGTAGCAATAGATAAAGTTCCCAAACCAAAAATTGTCAAATGTATCCAATCATTCTTTGGCCAAGTGAATTTCTTGAGAAGATTTGTAAAATTTTTTGTAGAGATTAGCAGACCAATATCTAAGATGCTTAAGAAAGGGGAAACAATAAAATGGGAAGGTGAGCCATCAATTTATTTTTAAGAACTAAAAGATGCAATAAAGAATTCCCTAGTGCTTAGGACACCTATTTACACATAACCAATGCATATTTTCTCTTTTGATTCTTTCCATACTATTGCAACAGTTTTGCTTCAAAAGAATGAAAAAGGTTTTGAGCAACAAATTGCCTTTTTCAGCAAGCTTTTCCAGCCTACATAACTTAAATATGATATCACTGAGAAACAAGCTTATGCACTTGTAAAGGTAGTTGAAGCTTTTAGGTGTTAGTTGGTTGGTGCTATTGCTATACCTTTTTTTCCTAGTGTTGTTGTAAAGGATATTTTTTCTTAGCAAGAAGTATCTAGTAGAAGATACATATGGATAAACAAGATCTAGGAATTCAGCATAGACATCTAGATTACAAAATTAGCAAGAGGCCAAGGGTTAGGAAAGATGATGGCCCAATCTAATTTGGATGTTAATCAAATAAACTTTGTTGATGACAACCCTTGACCCAATACTTGTGATATGGATAATTGTAAGTGGCATACTAATGTCATTTATTGTTTGCAACACATGGAAGATCCATTTAACTTGACTGATAATGGAAAAAAATCTATAAAGTTGCAGGCAATTAAATATATTGTCATTGATGGGAGGCTCTAGTGGAGAAAATTTGAAGGGATACTATTGAAATGTATTTATTATGAAGAGCCACCTAAGATACTTATTGAGATTTATTCAAGAGTCTATGGAGGTCATTATATAGCCAAGACAACATCCCATAAGGTGATGAGAGCTAGATTTTGGTGGCTGAGCTTATTCAAGGATGCTCATTGTTTGATAAAAAAATGTGATCCTTGTGAAAGGTTTGTTGGTAACCTAATTTTTTTTGTCTATATCCATTTGAAGTTAGTAGAAGTCCAAGCACCATTTCAGAAATGGGGAATGTATTTTATAGGAGAAATAGAAAATAAGTCTACCTCTAGGTATTCATGGATTCTTGTAGCAATTAACTATTTCACAAAATGGGTAGAAGCCATTCTCACCAGAAAAGTAACTAGTAAGGCTGTGAATAATTTCCTACTAAATAACATAATCACTAGATTTGGATGTCTAGAAAGAATTGTAACTGGCAATGCCATGTGCTTCAGATTAGATAACTTTATACAATTTTGTGATAAGTATGGCATCACTAGATCAACATCATCTCTATATCACCCACAAGGAAATTGGTAGGCTAAATCTACAAATAAAAGTTTGTTGAAGATTATCAAAGTAACTTTGGATGGCAACAAGAAGGCATGGGATTCCAAATTACCTATGGTAGTTTGGGTTGATAGAGTAACATTCAAGAAAGCAATAGGTGTGTCCCCTTATGATTTTGTGTATGGAATTCAATCAAGAATGCCTTAGAACAACCTAATTGGTTTATACAATTACATCCAAATATATGATGAGTCTATCATAGATGATATCAAAGAGATGATGGATGAACTGGTTGGATTAAGTGAGCATAGAAGACAAACATCTACCAAAAATGCTAAACTACAACTACAAATGAAACACTTGTTCAATAAGAAGGCTATAGACATAAAATTTGAGCCTGAAGATCTGGTATTAGTGTGGAATTAAAGAATAGAGGATAAATGGAAACATGGAAAGTTTGACCCAATATGGCATGACCCTTACTTAATAGACTCTAGGTGGGGAGAAGATTCATGTCTCCTAAAAGAACTTAGTGGAGACATATTAGAACTACATGTTCATGGACAATTCTTGAAAAATACTTCTCTTGAAAGGTACCCCTTTTCCATGAACAATAGTTAGGGGTTACACATTTTGTTTTCTATTTGTCTGGGTGTGGTTTTTCCTATCATGAGAGTATCACTCTCTATACTATTGTCAAGGATATGGTCTGGTTAACCCATAGATCTTGAGCCTTCATATGAATATACACTATTCATCATCCCTAGATAGAGCCATTATTAGCCCCATTGTTTCAAAATGATTTTGAAATATTTTTGAATTTCAATGGTCATTTCTTTTGTCTAGGGTGGGTGGTTTTAAAATAAACCCTAAATGTGATGCAAATGTTGGAAAGCTTCTTATTATTTTAAATCCTTTTGATCTAGTTTTGTCCTTTGCTAGGTTTTATTTTCAAAGATTGGGGTTAATTCTTTTAATTTCTTGGTTTTAATCTACCTATGGTTGCATCATGGTTAGGCCATATACTAGTTAAATATATTTGTTTAACCCAAGTGACTATCTTTTGCTCAATCATTTGATTCACCTTAGATCAATGGATCTCGCATTGTCACTATTAAAAGATGCAATCTTTTTAATTTTAGTGATAACGTGAGATTCTGACACCTATCTAGTGGGACCAACAAAATATAGTGATCATCATGATTAATCTCAGCCTTCAAATATTATAAAATCAATGCTTGTCACTTTGTCATGGTAAAAATTATGTATGCTTTAACAATTGTGACATAGCAACATTTTGACATGTGGGCAGGGTGGACTGATTGAAAATATTTGAGGATGTCTCTTTATCATAAGACAAGTATCACCCAACAATTATTTTACAACTCAGGCCAAGAATATTTTTGGTTTGACTTCCTAATCATTGATCAAGGTAAGGAAAGGTAAGGATCTGTAGATGTGATGTTGTCTTTATGGAAAGGTACCCAAAGTTTAAGCTTTGCAAAAATGTGAGAAGCTTCCACGTGTTCCTATGGATCCAAAAAAGGGGGATGGTTGTATTAACAACATATGAAAAATATCCAATCATCGATCAAAGGTGAAATCAATGATTGCCATATTGTCATAGTTTCAAGGTGCACAATATCTAACTGAAGTGACAAAATGACTACATGACATGTGTCCAGGGTGGGACTAGGTATCTCACAATTTTCAAGAGGAAAAGCTATCATCATATAAATAGGTGGCATGTTATGATTCACCCTTGGTTCACTTTTATAGTGATGAGGTTTTGCTCCCAACCATTGATTAAAATAGAGATCAATGATCCTTGTTTTGTCACTTTTGGAAGTAGTAAGGTTGTTAACAAAATTTATTCTGCAACATAATGACATGTGTCCTTGTGGGCCACACATGAAGAATGGAACTAGAAAAATCCCAAACTTGGTCCCAACTTTAAATCACAACCATCAAATTCCTTTTAGATCAACTACTAGTGTTTAAATCTCTTATATTTCATGCAAAGTTTGACTATTATAGGCACTAATGGTGAATTAAGATTTCCCCATGCAAATTAATTAAGAATAAAAGGTATAGGTTTTTCCCCATTTGGTATAATGCAAGAAATATTGAAACAGAGGGAACAAAGCTTGAATTTCTAAGTCTTGAAATTACAAATTGATGTGATTAAGGTGATATTTTTTGTGATCAAAAGACTGTTAGTAAGTGTTTAAAAGTTGCTATAGAAATTTTTTTTGCTTAAAATTCAAAATTTATAAAGATACCTCCTTGAAGGGACTTTTCTGAGAAAACACATTACCAACATAGGAATGTTAATGAAAGCTTGGCTTCAAATGCTGATTCAATGTTCTTGGAAGCTGGAACATGGTTGTCAAAGTTGTCTAGTTCAAATGCAATCAATCTTCCAACTATGGCCTCTAGATTTATCTTGTGATTTGCTTCACATCTTCTTTCTTGAATTATAGAAACTCTGATTGCATAAATGGGAAGTAGAGTTCTAAGAACTTTACTTATTACTGTCTCCTCCTTGATATCTCCTCCAAATGCTTTGATCGCACTGACACATTCTTTGACTCTTTCGACATATTTTGCAATGTTTTCATCCTCTCTCATCCTCATTTGATCAAATTGTCCTCTCAGGCTTTTTGCTTTGGCTCTTCTTATATTATCATCTCCTCCCTAGATTTCTTTTAGCTTTTCCCACATTTCAAAGGCAGATTTGTAGTCCTTAATGTCATCAAATTCTTCATAACTAACAGCAGATGCTATATCTATCATCATAATATTGTGGGTCTTCTTTTCAGCAATATCATTGATGGATAGTGTACTAGCTGGTTCTGTATATTTTTCATCAAGGTATTTTAGTCATGTATCTCCAATAGAAGCTAGATGAAGTCTCGTTAACCCTTTCCATGCTGATAAGTTGTTCCTATTAAGTCTTGGAATTTCCCTCTTATAAGACATCTTGATCTTTGGCTTAGATCCTTGAAATCTTGTCCTGCAAGCACCAAAAGCTTTGATACCAATTGTTGGAAGTATAGATGAAGTAACTAAGAGAGGAGGGGTGAATCAGTTACCACAAAATTCAATTCCAAAAATGAATCCCTTAGATGTCTTTACTTACTACTGATACTCGATAAATAGTGTAGGAATACTGTAACTCGGTAGATTAACTAATTACATATTATCTAGCATTCATAGTCATTAATATGCTTACAAAGATTAAATTAAATCAACACAAGAGACACTAGATTTAATGTGGAAACCCAATATGGGAAAAACCGCCAAGTAACTAGTCACCAATTTTTACTCTTCTGAAGTGAGCCCTATTAGGAGCCAACCCTATTAAAGATTACAAAACATACTATTAGGTGTGACCTTGTTAGAGGATTTAATCACCCTGTTAGGAGTGGCCTGGTTAGAGGTCTTGAGAACAATTCAACTGAACTACCACCTTGTTAGAGGATTCACAAAATGGTTGTTACACTAACTCTGTTAAGAGATTCTAAATTCACTGTTACTATGGTTAGAAAGAAACAATGAGATGACCTAAATGATATGTAACTTATCTTTTGCTGATTACAGATCTCTGTTCTACTTTTACTGGATCCTAGTGATCGAATACAACTTTGCATCTCCTCCAAGATATCTAATCCTTCATCAGAATTTTCTTAATTCACTTATTCCATCCTTATCCATATATTCACACTCACACTTTAATTCATGACTTGAACACCTAAATATATACCTTTCAGATTATCAAGTCGGCTCAAATATAAGTTACAACAACTAAAAGAATCATTACATCAGTCGACTGCATGGAACAATTGAACTTAATATTAAAATAATAAAATCCTTCATTGGCCAACCCAGCTTGATAACCACTGCTCCGGCATGGTTTTCTAGTGTTAACCAAGTGAAGCTCGATAAACACTACAAACCCTACAAAAATCTTTTGGAGACTGAGTGAACTCAGTTAGCACTGATCTTCCTTTGCTGACCTTTGGAGCTCAATACAAGCTAACTCTCTGCCACTTTTCCTTTGATAACTGAGTGAGCTCCATAAAAATTAGTTAACCTTGGGAGCTCAGTAGAAGCTAACTCTTTGCCACTTTTCCTTTGATAATCGAGTGAGCTCGGTAAACATTAGCATTTCTTTGTTAACCTTGGGATCTCGGTAGAAGCTAACTCTTTGCCACTTTTCCTTTGATAACTGAGTGAGCTCGATAAACATTAGCTTTTCTTTATTAACCTTGGGAGCTCGGTAGAAGCTAACTCTCTTCTACTTTTCCTTTGATAATCGAGTGAGCTCGATAAATATTAGCTTTTCTTTTGACCTTGGGAGCTCGGTAGAAGCTAACTCTCTGTCACTTTTCCTTTGATAACTGAGTGAGCTCGATAAACATTAGCTTTTCTTTTTTAACCTTGGGAGCTAGGTAGAAGCTAACTCTTTACCACTTTTTCTTTGATAATCGAGTGAGCTCGATAAACATTAGCTTTTCTTTGTTAACCTTGGGAGCTCAGTAGAAGCTAACTCTCTGCCACTTTTCCTTTGATAACTGAGTGAGCTCGATAAACATTAGCTTTTCTTTGTTAACCTTGGGAGCTTGGTAGAAGCTAACTGTGTACCACCTTTCCTTTGATAACCAAGTGAGCTTGATAAACATTAGCTTTTCTTTTTTAACCTTGGGAGCTCGGTAGAAGCTAACTCTCTATTAAGTTTAGGAACGTTCGATAGACACTATAAATTGCTTTGGAGATCATCTGAGCTCGGTAGACTCTATCTAATGACTGATATGACATTTTTTGTAACATCAAAGACAATACACAATCAACAATTGTATCCAACAATCTCCCTCTTTGGCATTGATGGCAACACAACATGTTATAGTAGAATGAAATTAAAAACAAGTCTAACAAGCCTTTTTCATTTAGAACAACTTTCTTTATTAAAAAACTCTCCCTCTTTTAGTAATCTCCTTTTGTGAGGAAAAAAATATTCTTCTCAAAGAAAACTTCTTCCTTTCAAAAAAATTTCAAAAAGATATGACAGTAAAACTCTCCCTCTTTGACAACACATGCCAAAGACAACACAACTCAAATGGATTTGAATGTACCTTTAGTATTGATTCATATGCAATATTACCTGATTATGTTACATCAACTGATAGATCTTCAACTTGGTATGCATTGATGCATCACTAAAACTTCATTTTAGTGAACTTCAGATAGGGGAGTGACCCCTAACTTACCTCTTAGATACAAGAATGCATCCTTAGGTAATGGCTTTGTGAATATGTCAGATTTTTGTTCCTTTGTATGAATATATTCCAATTTGATCTCCTTGTCTTGCACCAATTCTCTGACAAAATGATATTTTATTGCAATGTGCTTGGTTTTGGAATGCATCACTGGATTCTTAGATATGTTGATTGCACTTGTATTATCATAGAACATAACAACTGGTTCTTTGATTTCTACCTTCATGCCTCCCAACAACTGTTTAATCCAAATAATATTAGAACAGTTTACTATAGCAGCGACATACTCTGCCTCTGTTGTAGATTGGGGTGTGCAATTCTACTTTTTGCTTGTCCAAGAAACCAACATTTTTCCAAAAAAGAATGCTCCTCCACTTGTACTTTTCCTATCATCAAGGTTTCCTACCCAATCAACATCAGTAAACACTTTTAAATCTAGATTACCTCCAAATTTATACCATAAACCATAATCTTTAGTTCCTTTCAAGTATCTCATTATTCTTTTGATTGCCATTATGTAATTTTCTCTTGGTTTTGCTGAAAATCTTGCTACAATACCAACTACAAGGGCAATATCTAGCCTAGTATGAACTACATACTGCAACTTTCCAATCATAGATCTATACCGTGTTTGATCTACTTCTTTTGATTCATCTTCCTTGGTAAGTTTTAATCTAGTACACATAAGAGTCCCAACTGGTTTACAATTTTCCATACCAAACTTTTTCAATATCTCCTTGATGTATTTTGATTGAGTGATGTAGATACCATTTTTATTTTGTTGAATTTGAAGACCAACAAAGAGTTTGATTTCACCAAACATAGACATTTCAAATTCCTTGTTCATTTGCTCTAAAAATTCTTTGCAAAGATCATCATTCCCTATGAAAATAGTATCATCTACAAATATTTCTGCCAAAACAATCTTATTATCTAGTCCTTCCTTTATATACAAACTACTGTTATCATTAGTTCTTTGAAAATGAATCTGAATAAGATAGTTATGCAATCTTTCATACCATGCTCTAGGGGCTTGTTTCAGACCATACAATGCCTTGTGTAATTTTCAAACCATGTCCCTTTTATCTGGATCAACAAAACCTTTAGGTTGTTCAATGTAGACCTCTTCATCTAGTATACCATTGAGGAATGCTAACTTGACATCCATTTGATAAACTTCGAATCCTTTGTGAGCAGCATATGCAAGTAAGGTTCCGACTCCTTCCAATCTTGCAACAAGAGCAAAAGTTTCTCCATAGTCTATTCCTTCTACTTGAGAATATCCTTTGCATACTAGTCTAGCTTTATTTCTTGATACCTTACCATCTTCATCCAACTTGTTTCTAAATACCCACTTGGTTCCAATCACATTTTTATCTTTAGGCCTGGGTACAAGAGTCCATGTCTTGTTTTTCTCTATCTATTCTATTTCTTCATTCATAGCCTCAATCCAACTATCATTTTTCAATGCATCATTGATATTTCTAGGTTCAAAATCAGCAAGTAAACAAGTACTTTTCAACTTACTTCTTGTCATGGTTCCTTTAGATTTGTCTCCAATGATATGATCTGCTAAATGATGTCTCCTGACATATTTTGCTAATACAGGTTCCTTGCCTTTTGAAAGAATTTCATTGTTATCTTCTTGCATTTCACCTTCAGGTTTTGGCTATTTTGGCTTGGTAGATATTGGCTCAGGTCCTTCAGACTTGGTAGACACTTGCTCGATAGCATCTGAATGTAACTCAGGTTGCTGTAGCTCAGTTTGAACTTCTTGTAACTTGGTTACTGACGACTTGGGAGTAGAAAATTCCTGATTGACTGGTACTGTATTAGGTTCAATGAAAACAAACCTTCTATAATCTTCTAGTTCTCTTTTTCTTTCTTTTTCAATCCTTTCTGCAAACTCATCAACTTTCACATGTGCACTTTCTATGACTTTGTAAGTAGACAGGTTCAAACATCTATATGCTTTACTTTTGCAAGAGTATCCCAAAAATATTCCTTCATCACCTTTTACATCAAATTTTCCTTTTCTAGATTCTTTCAAAATGTAACATTTACTTCCAAATGCTTTTAGATAACTTACATTAGGTTTGTAGCCATACCATAGCTCATAGGGAGTTTTGAATGACTCCTTTTTAAGTTGTACCCAATTCAAGGTATGAACTGCAATGTTGATAGCTTCCTTCCAATATTTGATAGCAATGTTCTTTTCAATCATTAGGGTTCTTGCACAATCCATGATAGATCGATTCCTCCTTTTAGCTATTCCATTTTGTTCAGGAGTTCCAAGGGCTGATACCCATCTTTTGATTCCTCTTTCAATGCAAAAGTTATTGAACTCATGTGAAATGAATTCTCCTCCTCTATTTGACCTCAAGCATTTCAATCTTTTTCTTGTTTCCTTTTCTACTCTGGCCAAATACCATTTAAATTTCTCAAATGCTTCTGATTTGTTCCTTAAATACATGATAGTTATCATTCTTGAGTAATCATCAACAAAAAGAATGAAGAATTTTTCTCCATTATAGCTTTCAATTCTAATGGGTCCACATAAATTAGTATGCACAATTTTTAATATATCTTCAGACTAATAGTTTTTACTTTTAAAACTAGTCTTTCCCATTTTACCAATTTGACAATTCTTACATAGACTGACCTCAAGTTTCTTTATGTTAGGAATGCCTCTCACTTTCTTGAATTTTCTTATCTTTACCAAGTTATCAAAATTGACATGACACAACTTTCTTCAAATTGAGCAATAAAACATTTACATTCACCAAGCTCAAGATAAAATAAGTTACCTTTTGTTTGAGTGCCTGATCCAATCAGTTTTTCTTTGCCATCCAACGGCCTTGCTTTTCCATGCATGAATTCTACTTTGAATCCATTATTGAGTAGTTGTGCCACGCTCAACAAATTATGCTTTAGTCCTTCTACCCAATAGGCATTATCACATATAAGTTCTTTGTTTAGAGAGATTCTTCCTCTTCCTTTTATACAACAAGGTTCATTGTTACCAAATCTTACATTGCCACCATCATAGTTTTCAAAGTATTCAAATTTAGTTTTATCACCAGTCATGTGATGAGAACAACCACTATCTATGATCCATGTATCATTTTTTCTCATATGAGAAATGAGTGCCATTTCTTCACCATTATCAAATTCATCTTTCACAGCAATGTAGACAATTTCATCTTCTTCTTCATCATTAGAATCATTAGAATCTTTAGCCATAAAACATGTTTTCTTACCTTTATCTTTGAATGATTTGAAGTCTTTCTTTCCATTGCACTTGTAACATTTCTTGTCATCTTTGTTCTACTTTTTTGAGCACCTAGCAGCAATATGACCAACTTCTTTACATGAAAAGTAGATTAGAGGAACTTTACCTTTAAATTTACCTCTGCCTCTAGAATATTTCCTTACTAGTAGAGCTTCAATCACTTCAAGATCACTATTTGAAATTTGGTCTGAATCATCTTCACTTCTTGACTAAGATTCCTTTTTCTTTTTTCTTTTCTCTTTAAGTCAAAGCTTGGCTTCAAATGCTGATTCAATGTTCTTGGAAGCTAGAACATAGTTGTCAAAGTTGTCTAGTTCAAATGCAGTCAATCTTCCAACTATGGCCTTTAGATTTATCTTGTGATTTGCTTCACATCTTCTTTCTTGAATTGCAGAAAATATGATTGCATAAATGGGAAGTAGAGTTCTAAGAACTTTACTTATTACTGTCTCCTCCTTGATATCTCCTCTAAATGCTTTGATTGCACTAACACATGCTTTGATTCTTTCAACATATTTTGCAATGTTTTTATCCTCTCTCATCCTCATTTGATCAAATTGTCCTCTCAGGCTTTTTGCTTTGGCTCTTCTTACATTATCATCTCCTCCATAGATTTCTTTTAGCTTTTACCACATTTCAAAGGCAGATTTGCAATCCTTAATGTCATCAAATTCTTCATAACTCATAGCAGATGCTATATCTATCATCATAATGTTGTGGGTCTTCTTTTCAGCAATATCATTGACGGATAGTGTACCAGATGGTTCTGCATATTTTTCATCAAGGTATTTTAGTCATGTATCTCCAATAGAAGCTAGATGAAGTCTCATCAACCCTTGCCATGCTGAGAAGTTGTCCTTGTTAAGTCTTGGAATTTCTCCCTTATAAGACATCTTGATATTTGGCTTAGATCCTTGAAATCTTGTCCTACAAGCACCAAAAGCTCTGATACCAATTGTTGGAAGTATAGATGAAGTAACTAGGAGGGGAGGGGTGAATAAGTTACCACAAAATTCAATTCCAAAAATAAATCCCTTAGATGTCTTTACTTACTACTGATACTTGGTAAACAGTGCAGGAATACTGTAACTCGGTAGATTAACTAATTAAAGATTATCTAACATTCATAGTCATTAATATGCTTACAAAGATTAAATTACATGAACACAAGAGACACCAAATTTAACATGGAAACTCAATATGGGAAAAACCACCAAGTACTAGTCACCAATTTTCACTCTTCTGAAGTGAGCTCTGTTTGGAGCCAACCCTGTTAAAGGTTACAAAACACACTGTTAGGTGTGACCTTGTTAGAGGGTTTAATCACCCTGTTAGGAGTGGCCTGGTTAGAGGTCTTGAGAAAAATTCAATTGAACTAACACCTTGTTAGAGGATTTACAAAATAACTGTTAAACCATCTCTGTTAGAAGATTCTAGATTCACTGTTAGTATGGTTAGAAAGCAACAATGAGATGACCTAAATGATATGCAACTTATCTTTTGCTAATTACAGATCTTTGTTCTGCTTTTACTGGATCCTAGCTGATCGAATACAACTTTGCATCTCCTCCAAGATATCTAATCCTTCATCAGAATTTGCTCAATTCGCTTATTCCATCCTTATCCATATATTCACACTCACACTTTAATTCATGACTTGAACATCTAAATATATACCTTTTAGATTATCAAGTTGGCTCAAATATAAGTTACAACAACTAAAAGAATCATTAGATCAGTCGGTTGCATGGAACAATTGAACTTAATATTAAAATAATAAAATCCTTCGCTGGCCGATCCAGCTCGGTAACCACTACTCCAACATGGTTTTCTAGTGTTAACCAAGTGAAGCTTGGTAAGCACTGCAAACCCTACAAAAATCCTTTGGAGACCAAGTGAACTCAGTTAACATTGATCTTCCTTTGCTGACCTTTGGAGCTCGGTAAAAGCTAACTCTTTGCCACTTTTCTTTTGATAACCAAGTGAGCTTGGTAAACATTAGTTAACCTTGGGAGCTCGGTAGAAGCTAACTCTCTACCACTTTTCCTTTGAGAACTGAGTGAGCTCGGTAAACATTAGCTTTTCTTTGTTAACCTTGGGAGCTCGGTAGAAGCTAACTCTTTGCCACTTTTCCTTTGATAACTAAGTGAGCTCGATAAAAATTAACTTTTCTTTGTTAACCTTGGGAGCTCGGTAGAAGCTAACTCTCTGCCACTTTTCCTTTGATAACTGAGTCAACTTGGTAAATATTAGCTTTTCTTTGTTAACCTTGGGAGCTCGATAGAGGCTAACTCTTTGCCACTTTTCATTTGATAACCAAGTGAGCTCAGTAAACATTATCTTTTCTTTGTTAACCTTGGGAGCTCAGTAGAAGCTAACTCTTTTCCAATTTTCCTTTCATAACCAAGTGAGCTTAGTAAATATTAGCTTTTCTTTGTTAATCTTGGGAGCTCAGTAGAAGCTAACTCTCTATTAAGTTCAAGAACGTTCAGTAGACACTATAAATTGCTTTGCAGATCATCTGAGCTCGGTAGACTCTGTCTAATGACTGATATGACATTTGTTGTAACATCAAAGACAATATACAATTAACAATTGTATCCAACAATGAGTTTGCTAGCTTAATCTCAATCTCACTTTATAGATCCAAAGGGATTTTATGAAATGTTCAAAGAAATAACAAAGGCCAAATCTTATAATCACACATTTTACTATCCTGAAGATATAATCAAAAATGAGTTTTCTTTACAAGAACAAGAAGTAAAGAATGAAAAATGGAGAGATTTTAGTAGAGTTCTAGAATTTGTTAATGCTTTGGATAGTAAATATGATCCTTTGGGTGAAATAAAATTTAGGGGAGATAAAGTAAATAAATTAATGGCACATTTTTCTAGGATTATGCAAACATTGAATCAAAAGAAAAAGGTATTAATAAGGGAATATCCAGAGCAATCCAATGAGGTGGAGAGAAGGATGGTTAGTAAATTTTTCATTAGTCTAGGGAAATACAATCTCTAGAGAAAGGCTAGATATGTAGTTGCTAGAAATATGGGGGCACATCTTGTGCTAATTTTTTTAAGGCAACAATCAAAGAGCCCACCTTCAGAACCAACAACTAAAAATAAAAGGTTAGAAGATGGATCTTTATCAAAGATGAAAGAATACTCTCCCTCTCAAACCCCCATACATTTTGATAATGAAGACTCCTTAAGGGAGTAATTAAAAGAAATGGGCAACCAGGATGATGTTTTAATAACCACATTAGAAATAGAGGATGGAATGCTTCAAGAACCCCTAGTGCCACTCTTAGACCTCATTGTTGAGGATTACAAGCGGAGGGAGATGGATCCTATCGTAGAGAAGATTGTTAGAAAATTTGTGACTAACAATGATTTTGTTAAATCTAGGGCCTTCATTCAATTTAATAGAAGAACAAATATTTCCAATTTTGAATCGAAACATAAGAAGATAATGGAAGAGAAACCTACTAAAAAAGAATCTAAAATTAAAGAAGAGATTAAGGCTGAACTAATGCATAATTTTGATCAGATAACCCATAAGGGGGGAAGATTACTCAAGGATGCATATATTCTTCTATTTCTTGAATGGGACATTGCTAATGCAATGATATTTGATGCCATTAGAAAAGAAAAGAATACCAAATTTACTATAGAAGAAGAAATAATTCAAGGAGGCCCATAAAGGGGTAAAATATAGTGAGGATCATAAAGCCCTGGCTATGTGGTCAATTCATAAAAAAAGATAAATCTAGACTTCAGGAAACTTCAGATGCCAAACACATAGGAAGCCTATTAGTGTATTGAGTAACAAATGTAGATAGTGAAAAAAAACACTCATGAATAAGGAGCTAGATGATTTCAATGCAGTAGTTAGAAAAAAATATAAACAAAAGTTTATTGAGCTCAACACTAAGTTTGAAAACATGCTAAAAGCCTATGATGAGAGAGGAAGGAAAATAAATGAAATGGAAAAGATCATTTCAAGTTTACAAAAGCAACAAGGAAAGAGAAAAATGGAGGAAGAGTCTAGCCAACTCATGATTGCAACTTCCCCTAGTCCACCTCCCCTCACTTGGCCTATTATTGATATCCCAGGTACACCTCAACATCAAGAACTCTATACTGTAGATAAGTTAAATGAAGAAAATGCCAAACTCATGGAAACCCAGATAGATGCATAGTTGTAGTATGAGGACATTATTAGAGATACAATTTTGTTCTTAGTGGATAGAATAAATTGGCCTCTATTCCATTTAGAAATGTCAAAACTAGTGGACATTTGGAATGAGTTGAAGAGTGATGAAACTTCTTTGGGACAAAATTTAGATAAATGGACTAGTACAGAAAATGATATCGTTGCTTTGTGTGCCATCATTATTGATTAAATTGGTGATCAAATTGAGAAGACATATGATCAAGGTACTGACTTGTTGGACTTTCATTTTAAGAGGGAAATAGTACAAAAAAGGCCCAAAACATAATTTTCCAAGTATCTTAGTAGGAGCTTTGATCTTTTTCCTCACATGTTGAAAGGCCTTGGTAACATTAAAGATAAAGAGGAATGAGGAAATGAATTTAAAGAAATAATAAGGATGAATGATGTTGTCAAAAAAGAAAACTATGTCTAGTTTGCTAGAACTGTTGAAGAAGTAGTTAATGTCCAAATATTCTTTGATTCTATCCACCAATATTTTGAGGAAATAAAGAAACTGGGAAAAGATATTTTGAAGAGAGAGAAATAAATCCTCAATTTCAACTGGCCAAATGACACCATTTTCAATAAGTGGATGATAAAATATTCTTCAACCTCAAAAATTTTGCAAATGGAAATAGATTAAATCAATGGAAAAATCCACAACCACTGAAGAGAAAGAAGTGTTTGACAAAGGTATTCAAGTATCAATAAGAGAGATAGAAGGGGACATTTAATCACCAACAGAAGAAGTTAGAGAACTAGATGGAAGAAAAAAGGAAGAGGAAAAGGTAGCCCCACCATATGAAGGGGAGCAAAAGGATGAAAGAAAATCATAAAAAATTGTTGAGAAATAAGAAATAGACAAAATAGAAGAAGCCCTTGCCCCACCACAAAGCATTTGATGAGAAACTACTTTCTATAAAAAAGAAAATACCACAAATGTTGTTCAATTTTCTTGTGCTATGAGAATGAAGACATTTTGTCTTTAGTATAACCTTTCATCCACAATGACACTTTTCCTTTTCCTTTTCCTTTTATTCTTGAAGCTTGTTGCAACTCATGCTTTATAAATGGGTTCCCAAGGCTAGAGAAGCAGTCCAAGATTCATTTTGTTGAATAAGTCTTGTTCATTTTTTGAGTCAGTCCATATATGTTGTATATGTTTTTTTCCAAAAAATAAAATGAAAGAAGTAAGAGTTAACAAGTTGTTGATCTAATGGAGTTTTTTCTTTAATAGGAGTTGACATTGAATTGTATATTTTCAAAGAAAGTAATGCAAAGATGTAGAAAGTTGGTTATGCATTTTAGATTGTGTCTCTTCTTTTGTTACCACTTAATTCTCTGAGATTGAATAGAGAAGTTTACTAATTTTTGGTTGTAATTCATTTTGAATTATATTTTCGGTTTACATTTTGCTAATAATCTAAATGGGTTATGTAAATGTTTGATATAAGTTGGAAGAATTCCTTGGTTTTCAATGAAGATTTTGATAAGAATGAGATCTAGAACTGAGTATTGATATTCTTCTCACAAAGTGTTAAGATGGATTTGATAGTAAACATCAAATTCATGTGAGATAATAACCCAATAGATAAGGCACTAGTTATCCATTAAAGTTGATATAGTTAGGAATGTTTATATAGTATAATCTTTTATAAATCAACCTTTTGATTTTTATTGCTGAAGATTTTTAAAATGAGCCCGTACTTGATCCATGTAGTTTTAGGGTTTGATGGATTAGCTATTTATCATGTCTCTTATAGTCCTAGGATTAAAAGAATTAAGGCCACTTATGTGCTATAGGGGATTTTATGTTGAAAATTGAGAAATATAAAGAAAGAGAGAGTAAATTCCCAAGCATGTACCCACCTAAATTTTGTAGAGTTCAAAGAGAAGATGATATTGCAAAGTCTTGTCAATTTTTCCTTTTGATTTGTGTTAAGTTGTCTATTATGGTTTTTAGCTAATTCCTAGATAGCATTCCTTTTCAAAAGGTTATTAAAATTCTTTCAAATTAGAAGTTGACAAAGTTTAGTTTACAACCTATTGTCCTAGATTGTGATAACCCAAGTACATTAAGTATGTCTAAGAATCATGTATTACATTCTAAGATGAAGCACATATCTATTAAGTATCATGTTTTGAGAGAGAAGGTTGCAAAGAAAGAGATCAGACTTGAGTATGCTAGTAGAAAAGAGAAGATAGAAGATATTTTTACAAAGCCTTTATCTAAAAATACATTTGAGTATTTAAGAAGTATTATTGGGGTTATGATCCTTCCTACTTCAGAGTAGATGATGCAGAGATTGCATTAGTCCAGTGGTACATAGAACTATTATTTATCTAGATTTAATGTTGATGCTTCCTCTATGGGGGAGTATCTATGATTAAGATGAGTCATGAAGGACTCTAGTTAATTGGTATTTCAACATTGTGTTTGGACACTTGAGATGATTGAAGATATTGAGAAGAAGATAGACATAATGATGCCTTTGTCATTATAGTCAATGGCAGAGAGAATACATGAAAAACATTTCATGCGAATGGGGAAGAGAATAAAATTTTGTGTATGTGGGAGATTATGTATACATAATTAATGAGGAAGAGATATGTATAAGGAAGAGATTCATTGACTACAAGATTTGATTGATGAAGAGGATTTGAAAATATGAGAGCAACGATAGTAGCAAAGTTGTATTTGGTATTCATGGAACTTAGATATTTTTCATCTATGTTCTCATCAACACTAAAAGGGGAGATTGTCAACTTGAATTCTAATTATATTCCTATGGTAGGAGAGTATCCTAGCATTTCTAGAGCACTTGAAAGATTATTATGGTGGTTACATGTTGCATTCATGAATTTTCTTATTATTGATGTCAACTTACTGGTTATTCTATGAACATTGATAGAGAAACATGCAACAATAAAGACCATACAATTTGAGTATTAAAGATGAGATCAAATGAAGTTAAAGACATATTTTATAGAGTGTCTTGATGATGTGGCTAAGAATGCATGTAGAATTTCAAAGAATGAAAATAAATATTTGAGATTTATAGAAGACGATTTACAAATAGAGTTCCTTAGAATTAGTTTCTAGTAATCTAGTTATATCTCTTAATAGGGATAGAATTTGGTTATGAAAAGTTAGATAGAGGTAGAAGACATCCTAATGATGACATCAATGATTGCATGAAGTATGAGGTCACACATATAAAATATTTGTAAAGACCGTGAGCCAACAATGTTATATAGTTATAAAAAGATATAACATGTAGCATGTATTGTTTTATCTTAATGAGGTCCTATTGTAATTATAAATTGGGCAAGCCTCAAGACCAATTTAATGAATTATTTTGAGGACTTGGTATAAAGGAAATTTATTTTCCTTGCAATGAAAGAAAGAGCAGTGTATGAGATTCTTTTGAAATAGAAGGTGAATTGTAAGTGCAAGTTACATGCAAGTAAGTGATCTAAGGGATTATTGTGATGCAAGTTTACAGATATGGTACTGAGATCTAAGAAGAATTTGGTGTAGTATAGGCATAATGAATGATCATAGTGATTATATCTAGCAGAGAATGCTAGTGGATAGTTGTCCAGTTGCTATTTTTTTGAAAGGAATAATATAGAGGCTAATTGGATAATGAATTCAGTGGTCTTGCCCCTAAAGCTATTTGGATAGTGGGTCCTTCTATCTTATACAACTTCTAACAAGGTTGGAATATCCTTAGAGGGATTCAAGGTCTCCTAACAGAGAGTTATATGTACTGAATGTATTTCATTGAATCCTAATAGAGTCCATACTCTTACAAGGAACTTATATATTAGTACACCATTTTGTGGGTATCATTTCCACTAGGGTTCTCCCTCTGATCAAGGGTTTCCCTAGTTTACATATTTGGTGTTTACTGTGTATGGTTATCTTCATATGATTTTTATTTATCTTGATCACATGTTTCATATTTAATAAGGTTAATAAAAGTTATTTTGATTAGATAACTGATTGACTACACCCCCCCCCCCCCCCTCCCTTTTAGTTATGTTGGTGAACTTTACTTTCTAATAGATAAAGCCATAAATTCTAGGTCTTAAAACATTATCCATGCTCTCATCTCAAAATAAATAGACTAATGCACAAATGACCACATACAAGGTCAAGTAATGAATTTTGCATCAATATTGCATCAATCACATGGATATAGACAATCCACCAATGAATCATCTCGCTACAACTATGTTACATCCCAAATTTGGACCTAACTTAAAATTATTTATAGTCATTGAATTGAATAGACTTTATTTCATAGTCATGTGAAAAGGTTAGTTAAATATATCCATTGTATTCATTATGTGTTTAATAGTTTAACGACGATGATCATTATCCATTATTTGTCATATGATGATGATAGGTGTTAGGAGTTGCTTGGTTTTGGAATTATGATTAATTAAATTAATTGCTAATATCTATGTTAAATGTTATTGTGAATTTATCATGGAACTTGTTATTATCATGGAAAATGTTACATGGGTGATTTCAAGAGAAGATGAAGGGGAGAAGCATTGCTATACAAGATCAATGGAATGAGGTACTCTCTTAGTCCACTTATTTGGTCAATAGGTATGACCTCTAACTATCTTGGTAAGGACCTAGCAACTTGTATAACAAGGTGCAATAATTTGCACACACATGAGCTATTAGATAAACATTAAAAAATATTAATGATTTTAACTTAATTAAAGTACAAAACTTTAACGGTTTATGGTTGACATTTCCATCATTTCATTGTAACACATATTTATGTGCGTGCACATAGGTATAGAAATAAAGGTGACACCATAATATAATTTTTATACAGGATTCCATTGTTGACAATTGGCTAATGGAGATATGTAATTCTTGTCATTTATGGCAACACATGATGTACATGCTTACAGGAAACCTCAAAAATAAAGATACTTAGCTTTTGGTAATTAGGAAATTATTTAAGTATAGAATTCGGTATACAGTAGTGTATTGTTTTGTTTATAACTCATTGTTGATATCATATTATGACTAGTGAGGTTAGATGGATATTATATACATGTTTATGATGATGTGTATAACCTCAAAAGTTAGTACAGACTATACGAAACCAAGATATTCATGTTTTGATGAAACATGACAACGAAATTGAAGGAAAGGATTATTTTGTTTACAAAATAATTACTTGTCCAATTAAGGCCGACATCCTAGATGTTTGCTCTAAGTTGGAAAAGTGTATTTTGGTCTTAGCTAACCTAGTAGCAATTTGTGTAAAGACATGATATTTATGCAAAGGACATCTTGTGGATTCAAGTGTGTAATCATACTATCTTGAAGAAGTTATGTTGAGCAATTGTATGAAAACTTTTATGGAAGCAATATATGTGAATTTTGTGAAGTTATTTCAAGATCTTAGATAAATTTGAGAAAGTTTCTATATTCTAGAAGTCTAATTACTTATTTGGGTAGTGAGCTCTTCTTGTAATTGGAAGTGCTTGTTTGGGCAATGGACTCATCTTGCATTTACTGTACCACAACTCCTAATAGGGTTGGAATCCCATAACAGGGATTCAAAGTCTCCTAACAAGGACTCCTTATACTGAATTTTCTCATTGACTCCTAATAGGGCCCATCCTCTAACAAGGAATTTATATATTAGTATATTATCTAGTGGTATCATCCCCACTAGAGTTTTCCCTTGGCTAGGGTTTTCCTAGTTAACAAAATATGGTGTTATGAGTTATCTTTGTTTGTGGTTAGTGCTACTATTCAGCATTACTTTATTACTTTTTTATGTATGGTTTAAAGTAAGAAACAATATCTAATTGGCAACTAAAGTTTGTAGATTATTGATTCACCCCCCCTCTCAGTAATCCCTATTTCTAACAATTGGTATCAGAGTATAGTTACTTTGAAGAGGCTTAACAATTTGAGCAAGATCCCTATGGATATGGAATGGTTGATGAAGAATCTTGAAGAGGCACTTGAAAAAATTGATCTCCTTACTGAAGAAAGAGATAAGCTGAAAGACATATTTGAAGACTCCAAAGTATGCATTGGACAATTGAAGGAAAAGATTGAACATCTCAAATCCAACCCTGAATCTACTGAATCTGGAACTAATGATGATGATTATTCAAAGCTAAAGATGAAGTACAAGGTCTTATAGTATGAATTGAAGATTACAAATATGATGTTGACTTTGAGAAATAATTCTAGCAAAGTTGAGTCTGATTTGAAAACTGAAAATGCATATTTGAGAGCAAGTCTAGAAAAGAAGACATTTGAGTTTGAAACATTGAAAGAAGATCATGAAGAACTCCATAAGTACAATATTTTTGTGTAAGGTGAATTAACTCAGTGCAAGCAACATCTTGAGAAACTTTATTATAGCAGAGAAAAGCTATGTCTATAAAGAAACCTAAGATTTGATCAAATCTAAAAGAAAAAGATAAATCTGATGATAAGATTGAATCTAGTCAATCTTTTGATAAATCTAAAGAAGTTGGACAAGACAAGGAAGTTGAAATTTTGAATGAACAAAAGCAAGTGGAATCTCCTAAGGAAACAAGGTATGAATTTAGAGGTAAGTGTTTTTCATGTAATGAAATAGGTCGTATGAAAAGAGATTGTACTAATAAGTCATTTAAACATGTTAAGGATTTTTATTGTCATAATTGTCATGGTATGGATCATAAAGCAATTGATTATAGGAAACCTAAGTATGATAATAATAGAAAAAATAGTAGAATGTTTAGAAATACTAACCCTGTAGATAGAAGAAGGTATAATGAAAGTACAATGAGAGAAGGAAGACCTTATGAAGATAGAAGATAGATCATTTGTTATAAGTGCAACAACTTAGGACACATTTCTCAAAATCTTTCATGCACTTGATGATCAAAAAAATCCTAGAATAAAATCACCAATATGTTAGTTATGTGACAACTTCAGACATACAAAAAAATATTGCAAAATGGATAGAAACTTCAAAGATAGAAGGAACAATGGAAGAAACTTTAGAAATAGAAGAAATGATAGAAAGAACGTCAAAAATGATAAAAGGAACCATGAAAGGAACTCCAGAACTAACAAAGACAATGAAGAACAAAGAAATGTAGTTAGTGAAATTTGAGAAGAACTTAATGAGGCATTTGTAATAGGATTGGATATCTCAAATGAAAAGCTAGATGATAATGAGATAGGAAGATCAAAGTCAGTTATCGATTTTGATTAAGCTTGTTTGCAGCACCAAAAATTGAGAACCTTATTCAGAGATTCAATTAGAGGAAGTGAAGTTGGGAACATGTGTATCAAGTTAAGTTTAGATGGGGCCTAAGCTCACTTGTAATTTGGAGCTTATCTAAACAAGTTATGAAGGAATTACGAGTTATTGGTATTATAGAAAAGGTTAATTCTATAGTAGAAGATGAAAACTATGTTTTTGCATAGAATTTCATGAAGTGAAGTTTTGAGGAGAATTATCATGATGACAAGAGGCTATAGTAAACCTCAGGCAGCATCTAAAGATTAGATAGATGATCTTGTGTAGTCATTTGATTACATAATGTAGTTGACATCTTTTTCATGTTTACAAAGTATGCAATTAATGCAAGCTCAAGTTGATGGAATAAATGGAGTACAAAATTGATTTTCACTTCATTGTGAATACATCAAAAGCAAAGATAACTTAGAAGTGACATGTCAGAGAAATTTTTGGAAAGAGGTATTTTATCATTTTTCTACCAAAATTTATTTGACATAGAAGTTCACATTTTATAGAATCATGGATATGTCAGTAGTGCACAATGTTGAGAACAAGGATAGATCTAAGTTGAAGTTTGTTTCCATAAAACCTACTGAAGGAAACCCTAGCTTAGCATTATCCATCACATTGAACAACATAGTATATCTTGAAGATGTAGGAAGTTATCTTAACAGTAAATTTGAATCTATTAGGAGTGAATTCATGAACAAGGATATGGAATTAATTTTCAATCACCATATGACTATGAAGTCTGGATTTGAACATTGAAAGGAACTAGACCTATTCAAATATGATTTCTACCATGAATTGGACACAGATCATATTGAGTAGGATACATGATGGGAAACTATGGATGCAAGATAATGTAGTCGTGAGGTGATTGGTCTTAGTAAACAAGGTAGCATACCTATAGGTGAGAAAATGGTCAAGAAGAAAGTTGAGATTTATACCAAAATAGTGTATAATGGAAAGGCCATGGTGATCAGTACCATTAAGCAAGATTATGTAAGATTCATGAATAGAATCATTGCCTATTCTATATGTGCAAGCTCAAAGATTGATGAATTAACAGTCAGATTCATCGATGCAAAATATACGATATGTGTAGAGAAGGAACAAGTAAATATTAGTGAAATCCTAAGAATGAAACTCCTAGAGAATCTAGAAAAGATCAAGAGGACTAAGAATGGCATGTTTAGATTTCAATCATTGATCAATCACATATTCTTGCATGTGCTTAAAAGACTTCCTTATTTAACAGTCACCAAGATAATGAGTAGTGATAGATGTACAATGGAGAAGATCATAGAAGTATGTAGAAGGCATCCTACAGATAAGATATTGGATAGTGGAAACCTGATAATGAGGACATTTCAGAATGAAATGAGACAAAGATTCAGAATTGAACTTGCAATTGTAGATAGATTTAAAGATGACATTTTTGTTATGGTTGATACAAATTATACTCATATACAAGCAGTAGAACCTCTGGAAACATTTCTTGACCCCTTGGGTCTGATGCAGGAGCATCTTGCATGGGAAAATTAAATTATTAGAAAAAAAAAAAAAAAAAAAATTGTGGAGGAGAGAGAAAGTGACAAAAATAGAAAGAAAAAAAAATAGAAAATGGAATGGAGAAAAAAGGAGAAAAGAGGAATTTTTATTTTCAAGGTGCATAGGTGGCATAAAAAGAAAAAAAGTTGTTATTCCATTAATTGAGGTGTGTAGGTGGCATCTTAAAAATTTGTGGAAAGTTCCTTAAATCATGCATTTAATATTTGTTGTGATCCATAAAGGAAATTTAATTTTCTAATTGGGCCACATGGTGGTGCTTAGTTGTATTTAGGAGGAAATTCTAGAAAGTTGTAGATATTGTAGAAGGTTGTAGGTGAAATTCTAGAAGGTTGTGGATATTCTAGAATGTGTTGGATAAATCATGCATTAGGTGGTAAGTGCCTATTTAAAGAAGGCTTATGTTCATTTGTATTCAAGCTCTTCAAGTGTAAGCTCCTATAGTGAAGATCTTTAGATGTAATTTCTTGTAGAAGCTCTTAGTGAGAAATCTCTCTTATATTGTAAGAATTTGGAGTCCCTTCATTTGGAGAATATTGTAATGAATTGCAAGTATTAATGGATGCTTTATGAAGCATTTTTGTCATCTCTCTTGTCTCCATCTTGTTGTGATCTTGGTTTTGAGTTAGTACGGGTGGTGTGGCCCGACATTAGTGGTATCAGAGCATACCTTTGGCAGTGGTATCAAAGCTGTACTTCATCAATGGTAGTAGAGTGTACCTTCATCAGTGGTATCAGAGCAAGAGTTCCTAAGCATGCGGACAGATCACCGAACATGAGGCAATTTTCACCAGGACCTTGAGTTGGGTGAAGTTTGTCAAGTTCTTGATTGTGTAGACAGATCGCCAACTATGAGGTAGTTTGCACAAGGTTCTTGTGTTACATTGGCTTTTTTTTTTCTAAAGACTTGATTATGGAGAAGAGAAAGAAGAAGATGCCTTTTGTGATTGGATGGATTCTGAGGATTCCTCGACTTGAGAAAATTAGAGCAAGAAATCAAGGGGCATTACTAGTTGATTTGCAGAAGCAAGTGAATGAATTAGAAGCTAAGTTGCAAAAATGAAGAGCACATTACCAAAAAAGGGATGTTGATAATTCCTTGGATGTGGAAAAAAAAGAAGATCTAGTGGAGTATGAGACATGTGGTACACAAGATCAAGAGGATGCAGAGGAAATTATTTGTGAACCTAAAGTTGAAGAAGATGAAAGAGAAGAGGAAGAGCATGAAGATGACAAGATTTATGAACCTGAAATAGATCAAGATGATTTGAAGATTGCAGCAATGGAGGAAAAGTATAGTGCCTTAGTTGGAGATCAAGCAAGTGGAGTAATTACATGCATTGTTGACAACATGAAAGAGGCAAGCGAAGATGAACATGTCAAAGAGGTAAATTCTTATGAATCATGGGATGTTTTCTTTGAGATGAGTTTAAAAGATATTGATGATGGTTTGCATGAGAATCTTGTTAGTGATGTGTCGTATGCAAAGAAAGATTGGTATGGTGTTGTTGGGTTTATTACAGGTGTGATTAATTCAACAAGATTGAATGAGGATGAGATTTATACTTGGACAAAGTTCATTGCAAAGGAGAAATTTCAGCAACAGACACTTGTTCCGACTAGATGTTGGAAAAGAAGAAAGAAGGAAATATATCAGCACCGGATACTTGTTGTAGCTATGTTTTAGAGGAAGAGAAAAAAAATGTCAACAGTGGCTACTTCATTTTGTGAATCCATATTCACAAAAATTTTCCTACCATGGGAGTCAGATGTAGGAGCATCATGCATTAGCAAAAAAAATGTTGAAGATTTGCATGTTGGTTTTCTTGTCCTTGTTGAGGTGGAAGCTTGTGGTGAAGATGAAGATGGTTGTATATCTTTCTTTTGACATCAAAGTATGGGACACACTTACTGATGTCGGGCCACACCACCCATACCAACTCACAACCAAAATCACAACAAGATGGAGATAAGAGAGATGAAAAAAATACTTCATAAAGCATCCATTAATACTTGAAATTCATTACAATATTCTCCAAATGAAAGGACTCCAAATTCTTACAATATAAGAGAGATTGCTCACTAAGAGCTTCTACAAAAAATTACATCTGAAGAGCTTCACTACAAGAGCTTACACTTGAAGAGCTTCTACTTGAAGAGCTTGATTACAAATGAACATAAGCCTTCCTTAAATAGGCAGTTACCACCTAATGCATGATTTATCCACAAAATTCTAGAATATCCACAACCTTCTAGAATTTCACCTACAACCTTCTACAATATCTACAACTTTCTAGAATTTCTTCCTAAATACAACTAAGCACCACCATGTGGCCCAATTAGAAAATTAAATTTCCTTTATGGATCACAACAAATATTAAATGCATGATTTAAGGAACTTTCCACAAATTTTTAAGATGCCACCTACACACCTCGATTAATGGAATAACAACTTTTTTTCTTTTTATGCCACCTATGCACCTTGAAAATAAAAATTCCTCTTTTCTCCTTTTTTTCCATTTTCTTTTTTTAAAAAAATTTTCTTTCTATTTTCATCACTTTCTCTCTCCTCCAAAATTTTTTTTTTTTAAATTTTTTTTCTCTCTTTTTTAAATTTTTCTAATAATTTAATTTTCCCATGCAAGATGCTCCTGCATTAGTTATGAATTGAATGATGATACAACAGTTGGTTATATTGATTTATTGTTAAATTTAGAGAAGGATAAACCATAATATAGATTTGAAACCTATGATGAGATTAACCAATCAACTCATTGTAGGTGTGTGCTTTAGGTACACCATTTTCAAACTTTTAAAGTTGACCTCATACAGAATTTTCCCAAATGTTTATGTTTTTTCCTAACCATATTTCTATGAAGTCTCAATTTTTTAAGGTATTTGATGTAGAGGTTCCATGGATTCAAGTTTTTACTATTAGAAATTTTAGTTTTTCTGAAAACACATGTTTTGTGAAGATCTATTGTCTATGAAGATTGAATAAAGGCAGAGAAACATAATAGATGAAAGTCCAGAATGCAAACCTAAAATTGGAAGGAAAGCACGTAAAGAGATGAATAGAAGAACAAATCTATGCCAAGAAAAGAGAGAAATGTTTACTAAAATGGAGAAGTCATTTTCAGTCCATTGGAGAAGAAAATGTTTCATTTTTTTGCCAAAGGGAAAAGTGTAGTGGAAAATGAGTTTTTTGCTATGCCTTTTGTAGTCAAAGTTCAATTTTCCACTTGAGGAGAGAAAAGGAAAATCTCAATCCAAAATGAAGATATATGGGGTCTAGTATCAAGATCACTCTAGAAAAGTAATTTATGAATTAATCTACATCAAAATTGTACCCACTACATGGAAGTGGAAAATTAAAGATTGGGTGTAGTTTCTGCACTCAAAAATGGAATTTCCACCAAGCATCAAATCCACAATAGAGAGATGGCAAAGAGCTCTTAATTGATTAAATAAATAATGATAATATTATAGTGATTTATTGCTTGAAGATTTGGACATCAACATGACAATAAATATGAAGTGGATAATTCATTTTCCACTATGCCTTTTGCATTCAGTTTGGAGTTTTCCGCAAAAGGGAGAAGACAAAAATCAGATTTCTGCCAAGAATGAATTTGAGTTTTAAATAACCAATGACATGATAACAAAGAATAAGTCTTACTTGTTAATTATTTTCAAAGTGTAGTTGTTACTAGAATGTGCAAATTTCACCTACAACAAAGAAGTAGACAAGTGAGAACTTGATATGCTTTTTGACCTCCATTTAGGATTTTCTACCACAAGCATTCCAAAAAATCACTCCCAAAATTTAGTAGAGAATCAACATGGTAAGCATGGAAGATAACATAGTGGAAAATTGAAGACATCTAGGTTATAGAGCATGTGAAAGAAGAGTGGTTGGAAACTTTATTTTATCAATTCTAATTTTGTAATAGTCATATAGAACAGCATTCAATAGCTCATATCTTTTGACTTGGTGATTATTTTTTCAATCGCTTTGGTTAGAATGCAAAAAATTAGGTTTGGAAAAACATATCAACAATGAGATTGATCCAACAGTGGAAGAAAAAGATATGACCCCCAAAACATGACCCATCTTTACTAGCAGTAGTAGTTATTGTTTTGTCAGCCTAACAAAGGAAAGATTTTGATTTAACATATTTAAATTTCATTTGTTAAAATATAATTTAAATATGTTAAGATATATCATTATTAACTTTAAATTTAATAAGCATATCAGTTTTCAAAAGGAAGAAGATGAGAAGTCAAAGAGACTAAATGGTTGCTAGAGAATGTATTTATTGTAAAAGCTTTTTGTTAGAGGAGGTATTTTTCTTTTGCAAACAATCAGAGAGCTTGAGTAGAGGGGATATACCATTTTATTTTGGCATTTCACTTTATGTATTGGAGTTTTCTATTTTGATCTCTGTACTAGATTTGACATAAGTTGCAGGAGAATAAAGTTAGAGCATTGTATTTGTGTGTTGAAAACAAGGAAGGAATTCATTTTTGAATCTAAGTATTTGAGTGTTATCTTTCTGATTATAATCAATTAGACTATTGATGTATTCGAGTTTTGAGCACTTTCTTGTATCTTGAGTCAAAAGTTAAATCTGTTGTGAATCAAAGAATTTGCATCGATTCCTATCACAGATATTAGACTAGATTTCTCTTCTTTATGCATTTCATTTGCATAAGTAGTATTCATATTACATCACCAATGTCAGGGAGTCATAGGTATTGTGAATTCTTGGAGTTGTTTAGGTTTAGAATTGTATTTCATTACCTAAGTTAGTTTAGTCTAGGGCTAGCTTGGTTTTTCTCTTCCATTCTCGAGGTAAGAACGTACCTAGTTAGTTTAGGAATTAAAGAAATTCATTGTATATCATTCATAAGGGAGTTGTACCTTTCAATTTAGAGAAAATCTATCAACTCAATGATAGATTATCCAACTATTGGTAGATGATAATTTCTTTCAAATTTGGGTATTTGGGAGTTTATTGAAAAAGAACAATCTATTTACCAATAGATTTTTGGTGACTTAGTTGGGGAAGTGGAAAAGAAGATTAGCGTTGAAGATTTTTTCCTTAGTTTTATTATTATCTTTGCTATCTAGAGATTTCTGACTCTATTATTGATTCTTATAATTTTTGGTTGAGGAGTCCAGTATTTTCATTTTTAGAACTATTATTATCTCTACTTGTAGGAGATTGGCAACTCTATTATTAAAGTACCATGCCTATTAAAGTTGTGAAAGGAAGGAGGTCGGGCCCTTCCTTTATTGAACTTCATCAAACTCACGATCTAGTTTTGCATAATCTTTTTGATGCTTTTAGAGAAAGCATTACCCATGGAAGAAAAGTGAATTTGATACTTGAAGAAGACCATGTACTAGTTCTCCTTTGGAGACATTTTTGTGCTAGGTATCAGAAATTGAAAGAGCTAGAAGTGAAAACAAAGTTATTGCAGCACTATAAAGAAAGGGTGTTCTAGCTAAGTGAAGAATTAAATGTGGATGATGATGAAGTTTTAGAAGTTCCACTTGATAATGTTTCTTATAATTTTTTAGTCTTGAGTGAACATGACATTTAGCTAAAGAAACAAATTAGAAGATTACCTACTGGTGAAGAAATAGATGCCAAAAGTGATCCAAATATGTAATTCCTTTAGTTTGCTTTTAAAGAAAGTATTGCTGAAGTTGAAAAGAAGGGATTGAGTTTCTCCCAAGATCATCAATCTACCCTAATGCTAAATTATATAATCCAAAGGAATTTTAATGTCCAAGATCAAAGATAAGGAAAATATGTTTCAGCAAGTTTGTCTGGAGAAAAACTAGTTAATAAAGAATATTTATCTACAAGTTGCTTGGTTCTTAGAGAGAAAGAAACATCCCAATTTCTAGATGTGCCCATTTTGATGAATAGGGAGATTCTTGAAGATAGTAATGAAATGGTGAGTGAAGTTGAAAATGAATATTTGTCCATGCTTTCTTTTTCTCCTATTGTTGAAAATTTCAGATTTGAAGAGAATAATAGAGATCATGTTTTGCATAACATTCCTTATGAAAGTTAGCATTTGGTTTATGCACATGTGGAATATGAAACTTATAAGTTTGAAGAAGATAATAGAAAGGATGATTTTCAATCTATGCAAGTTCACAAAGATCCTATGTTAGAAGAATTTTCTTTTGAAGAGAATGCCAAGTTAAGTATTCTTGATGAACTATGTATTGATGAAAATATTGAATCATGTTTTGATGAATATCATATTAAGTCTAAAAATGTAGCTAAAGAAGTGGTTGCAAGAACATATTTCAAATAAAGATCTTTGATGGCTAATGAGGTGGTGCATCATCATGAAGAGGAAGAAGTGTTGGATTACATATTTCTTTGTCATGAAATGGAAGTTAATCAATTCTTGACGCCTGCTAAACAAGACTCTTCTTTTACATCCAATTTAGGTATCAAGAATCTAAATTTAGATAAAGGTCTTTCAGATTTGATAGCCATGAAAAATGATGAAGTTATTCTAGATTGGATTGATCCTATGAGTAATGAAAGTTCACACTTTTTTAGCTTTGGTTTGGATTCTGAATTTTTTACTAAACTTGATCATGGCAAATGTCAACATTGTGCCATAACTTTTCTAGAATCACTTGAATATTCTAATTTTTCCAATCTTGATTTAGATGCTGAAATCTCTCTTAAAAGTGATATTGTCAAAGGACATGAATGTGGGTATGTTTCAATACCATTTTTAGAATCTTTTGAGTATTTTTTTCATATAAAATGGTTGATTTTGCAAGAAGTAATGTACAAGAAGGTACGAAAGAATCAAAAGTTTATAACAAAGCATGGTTGCTTGGAAAAGATTTCTGGGCCACATACTTTCAACATGCTTCTAGATTCACTTTAAATTATGATGAAGTTGTCAAAGGGCAATGGTTTTGGCTCAACTTGTTAGAGCACAATTTTCTTTTCTAGAAAGGATCATACTTCTCCCTCTCGCTTAATGGTCATGAAAAAGAGCAACATATATAGGAAGATCTTCTAGTAAGTAATGATGAATGTTTTCATATTTTACATTTTCAGCCTAATTGTTTGAATGATGAAGATCTCAGTTATGTTGAAAATAAAGATATTTTTAGTTTTAAATTTGACCCAATGGTGGTAGAAAGTAGTATTCATGAAATATTAGTTTCAACAATGCATTGTGAGAAAAATCTACCACATAAATAATTTTTTAGTTCTAATTTTTCTTTTGAGTGTCAAAACAAAAATATGGCTGAAGTTGTAGAAGTTAAAAGGTTGCATTAGTTGGTGCCATTAATGATTTCAGCAAGCACATTGTTGTGTGAGGAGGAACTCACATCTTAGCCCTTGCTAGTCATTGGAGAAAAGAATACCTCTATAAAGATTTCAAGTATTGATTCACCTTATATCCCTATTTCGAAGGAAGAATTTCTAGATTTAATGTGTGAGAAAAATGATGAAGTTGTTTCTATTAAAGTCAACACATTTAAAAAATCATGTCTTTATTTTGGAGACATGTTGAGTGTTGGAAGTTGTTTTTATTTATGATACTCCCAAGAGTGTAAATGATAAAGATGATGGAGTCTTTCCTTTGGAGTTATGGGTGAATCATTTAAGTCAATTTGAAGTTGGGAATGTCCCCCAATCTTCCATTCAAAATGAGAAAAAAAATTTGGAAGTCTATGATGAAACATGGCTCTTTGAGTATAATATTTTGCTTGCAAGATTTCTTCATTTTATTGAGTTGATTTTTAGAATTGAAGGGATCATTAGACTATAGCTAAGATGGATTACTTCATTGGGATATCATGCATTTTTTTGGAATGGATCCTTCTTCTCACAACTAGTTAATGGTCATGTATGAGTTTTTTCTAGCTCCCTTTCCTTTTGGTGAGGTCTCCTCACCCATGTTTGTAAATAAGTTTTCTTTTCTAGTTTTGGTGTTCCTAGTTTAGCCTTTCTCTTTTTGTTGTTTTTCATTGTTCAATTTTGGTGTTGGCCTTGCTCCCCTCCACCCTCATGGCAAGTAGCTATTTGTTGGCCTCATTTTTCCTAGACTCTATATCCCAATGGATAAGGCACTTGTTTTTACCAGATGTTGGATTCTACATTCTAGAGTACATATTCCCCAATCAAAGTCGATTGTAGGCATACTTTAGGTACACCATTTTCAAACTTTTAAAGTCAACCTCATAAAGAATTTCCCCAAATGTTTTTGTTTTTCCCTAACCATATTTCTATGAAGTTTCAATGTTCTAAGGTATTTGATGCAGAGGTTCCATGGATTCAGGTTTTGACTATTAGAAAATTTAATTTCACTGAAAATACATGTTTTGTGAAGATCTATTGTCTATGAAGATTGAATAAAGGTTGAGAAACATAAAAGATGAAAGTCCAGAATGTAGATTTGAAATTGGAAGGAAATCATGTGAAGAGATGAATATAAGAACAAATCTATACCAAGAAAAGAGATAAATGTTTACTAAAATGGAGAAGTCATTTTTAGATTTTCCATTGGAGAAGAAAATGTTTCATTTTTTGCCAAAGGGAAAAGCGTAGCATAAATCTTATTTTTTGCTATGCCTTTCATAGTCAAAGTTTAGTTTTCCACTTGAGGAGAGAAAAGGAAAATCTCAATCCACAATGAAGATATATGGGGTCTAGTATCAAGATCACTCTAGAAAAGTAATTTATGAATCAGTCTACATCAAAATTGTGCCCATTACATGGAAGTGGAAAATTGAAGATTGGATGCACTTTCTGCACTCAAAATTGGAATTTCCACCAAGCATCAAATCCACAATAGAGAGATGGAAAAGAGATCTTAATTGATTAAAAAAAGAATGATAATGTCATAATGATTTATCACTTGAAAATTTGGACATCAACGTGACATTAAATATGAAGTGGAAAATTCATTTTCTACTATGCCTTTCATAGTCAGGTTGGAGTTTTCCGCAAAAGGGAGAAGACAAAAATCAGATTTCTACCAAGAATGAATTTGAGTGTTATATAACCGGTGACATTATAACAAAGAAGAAGTATTACTTGTTAATTATTTTCAAAGTGTAGTTGTTACTAGAATGTGCAAATTTCACCTATAATAAAGAAGCAGAAAACTGAGAACTTGATATGCTTTTCAACCTCCATTCAAGATTTTCCACCACAAGCATTCCAGAAACTCACTCAAAAAATTTAGCAGAGAATCAACATGGTAAGAATGGAAGATAACATACTATAAAATTGAAGACATATGGGTTATAGAGAATGTGAAAGAAGAGTGGTGGGAAATTGTATTTTATCAATTCTAATTTTGTAATAGTCATATAGACCAATATTTAATAGCTCATATCTTTTGCCTCAGTGATTATTCTTTCAATTTCTTCAGTTAGAATGCAAAAAATTAGGTTTGGAAAAACATATCCAACAACGAGATTGATCCACGATGGAAGAAAAAGATATGACCCTTAAAACATGACCCATTTTTACTGGCAATAGTATATAATTTTTTGTCCACCCAACAAAGGAAAGATTTTGAGTTAAAATATTTAAATGTTAATTGTTAAAATATAATTTAAATATGTTAAGATATATCATTATTAACTTTAAAGTTAATAAGCATATCAGTTTTGAAAAGGAAAAAGATGAGAAGTCAAAGAGATAAGAGTCAGTTACAGAACTAAAAAGTCACCAGAAGAAATCAAACAGTTGCTGGTGAATGTATTTATTGTAAAACCTTTTTTTTAGAGAAGGGATTTTTCTTTTGCAAATAGTCAAAGAGCTGGAGTAGATGGGATATACCATATTATTTTGGCATTTCACTTTATGTATTAGAGTTTTCTATTTTGATCTCTATAATAGATTTGGCATAAGTTGTAGGCGAATAAAATCAAAGCATTGTATTTGTGTGTTGAAAACAAAGAAGCATTTTATTTTTGAATCTGATTATTTGAGTGTTATCTTTCTAATTATAATCAATTAGAGAATTGATGTATTCGAGTTTTAAGCACTTTCTTGTATCTTGAGTAAAAATTGAATATGTTGTGAATCAGAGAATTTGCATTGATTCCTATCACTAAAATTAGATTAGATTTATCTTCTTTTTGCATTGCATTTGCATAAGTATTATCCATATTGCATCACCAATGTCGGGGAGTCATAGCTATTATGAATTCTTGGAGTTGGTTAAGTTCAAAATTGTATTTCATTACTTGAGTTAGTTCTTACTAGGGTTGGCTTGGTTTTCCTCTTCCATTCTTGGGTTAAAAATGTACCTAGTTAGTTTAGGAATTAAACAAATTCATTGCATATCATTCATAAGGAAGTTGTATCTTTAAATTCAGAGAAAATCTATCAACTCAATGATAGATTATCCAACTATTGGTGTACGATCATTTCTTTTAGATTTGGGCATTTGGGAGTTTAATGAAAAAGAATAATTTGTTTACCAACACTCATTAGGCATCCATGGAGAAGGCTTCTCACAAGGAGATAGAGTCTATCATGAAGAAAGCTTTTTCAGAGGCTAGTAGGACTGAGAGTGAGTCTGAGGTAGTTAGGTAAACTATGAAGCAAGGTATACTAAATATATGACCCTTGTTAGTATCTGTTGTATAGCCATTTTTAGAATAAAGCATTATGTATGTAACAGTGTCTGATGTGCAACCTAATGAGCCAAAGAGAAAATATGAGAGATTGGTGGAAGCTATGACCACAAAGACAAAAAGGGTCAAGCAACAAGCCACCAGACTAGGCAAAAGGAAAAAGACATTGCTGAAATTTTTTGAGTCTAGCAATAAAGAGGAAGAATAACAAGAAGTTAAGAAAGCAGAGAAAGTGACAATGTTAGAGCAATTAGCAGGAAAAGCTTGGAAACCCTGGAAGCCAAAGATAGAAAAGATTAACTCAACTATTGCTATTGAGGGTAACTTTGTTCAGATGAACAAATTTTATGACTTGTATAACAACTTTGAAAAAGATTAGATTGATATCTCTACTATGATATACATTATAGAAAATAATCTAAAATTGAAGGATACTGAGGGCATGGTAAAATAAAAAGTCTATGATAGACTTATTCAAAAGAAGGCTCTAGCAAGAGAAGAAGATCTAGAACCTTGGAAGTCTATGCTAAGAACTATTTGCAAGACTGATCATGAAGAAGAGATTAAGAGATTATTGAATAATCTTGCACCTTACTTGAGACATAAAGTAAGACCATTTTTTTTTATGGTGGGTGAGAACAATAAACTAATAAGTGAGATTGCAATAGCAATAAGTCAAATGTTGATAGAGTCTAAAGTAGCATCTCCACTAGCACTCAAAACCTCGAAAGTGTTAGTAAGCGGTGACACTATGCAGATAGATCAAACCAATGTTACCATTAACATTGATGATACTAATCCTTTGAAGGTTCTAAATAGAATGAACCTTATACTAAGGATATTAAAGACAAACTAAGACAAATTGAAGAGGAAAAGAGGTTACTTAAAGAAGAAAAGAAGAAAGTAGAAGAGGCCAAGTAGAAATTTCTTGAGGATGAGAAGAAAAGAAAGGAAAAGGATGAAATGAAAAGAATAATATAAGAAGAAATAAGAAATAAAATAGAGGAAGAGAAGAGAGAAAATGAAAGAGAGGAAAAAGAAAAGAAAGAAGAAGAAGAGAGACGAATAAAAGAAGCAGCCCAGAAGCAAAGGGAGGATGACACTAAACCTTCTAGTTCATCTACTCTACTTTCACTTGGTATCTTAGCAACTATTGATGATGGTCAAATTGATTTGATCTCATCCTTCTCAAAGCTTATTCAGAAGAATAAAATAGTAAATATCCTATAGAAAACCTTGATGGAGGCTACTGATAGACTACACAATACTTTGGTAGTGTAGCACATAGAAGCAAATCCAGAACAAAGGGTACATGTAGTGCTAAAGTCATTTGATGAAGAATTTACTAACTTTTTGAATGTTGTAGAAGCAAAGGCACAAATTTCACATGATGCTAACTTGTTTAGCACCGTTTGCAAAAATATTAAGAATGATTTGATAAGTCTTCATACTTGTATCAAGGAACTTTGGAAGTGTCAAAAAGATGGGAAGATATTGTACAATAAGTGTACTCTATCATACAAATTGACTGAGGACATTGACAATCAGATAGGGGGGAAGATGAGTGAGCTTGCGGCTCTATCTAGCCAGATTCAACATCCATCTTGTAAGATTGATGATTTTGAAGGACAAGTGGCTAGTATTCACAATGGTATTAGGAAATTAGAACTTTGAAAGGAATGAATTTTGAAGAGGATATCAAATTTCAAAGATTCTAGTGCTCTAAAAATATCTTTTGTTGAGAAATAGTTGGAGGAATGTGTCAAGGTCAAGGACACTTATTCTAACTTTTTGTATTTAGATCTTAATGCAGTTGAGATTGCATCATATACCTTATGTGCAATTCTCACCTCAATTGAATCCACCAAGAAGACATGGACTAAAGGTATGGATAGTTTGAAAGAAAATTTTGATGATTGCATAAAAATCCTATTAGCTTAAGGAAGGACAACATTTTTGACATTTTTTGACAGTTTGACCTTTTTCATTGATGTCATCATTTAAGGAGAGATAAATATTGTAAAGTATATTGTAAGGGGGAGCATATGTAAAGTTGGAAAATTTGTAATATATGTAACATGAATGTATTCTTATTAAAGTTTTTGTCACTTAGCCAATTTTCCCTATTTTGTTGCCATCAATGCCAAAGGTAGAGATTGTAAAAATTGGCTAATGGAGATATGTAATTTCTATCATTTATGGCAACACATGATGTACATGCTTACAAGAAATCTCAAAAATAAAGATACTTAGCTTTTGGTAATCAAAAAATTGTCTAAGTATGGAATTTGGTATACAATAGTTTACTGTTTTGTTTATAACTTGTTGCTGACATCATATTATGACTAGTGAAGTTAGATGGAGATTGTATACATGTTTATGATGAGGTGTATAACCTTGGAAGTCAGTAAAAACTATATGAAACAAAAATATTCATGTGTTGATGAAACAAGACATCAGAATTGAAGGAAATGATTATTTTATTTACAAAATAATCATTTGTCCAATTAGGGCTGACATCCTAGATATTACTCAGTTGGAAAAGTGTATTTTGGTCTTAGTTGACCGAGTAGCAATTTTTGTAAAGACATATTATTTATGCAAAGGACATCTTGTGGGTTCAAGTGTGTGATTGTGTTATCTTGAAGAAGTTATGTTGAGCAATTGCATGCAAACTTTTATGAAAGTGATATATGAAAAATTTGTCAAGTTATTTCAAGGTCTAAGATTAAATTGAGATAGTTTCTATATTCTAGAAGTCCGATTACTTGTTTGGGAAGTGAGCTCTTCTTGTAATTGGATGTGCATATTTGGGCAATGGGCTCATCTTGCAATTACTATACCACAACTCCTAATAGGGATTCAAAATCTCCTAACATGGACTCCTTATACTAAATTTTCTCATTGACTCCTAATAGGGTCCATCCTCTAACAAGGAATTTATATATCAGCATACTATCTAGTGGGTATCATATCCATCGGGGTTTTCCCTTGGACAAGGTTTTCGAGTTAATAGAATATGGTGTTATGAGTTATCTTTGTGCATTATTACTATTACTGTTCAACATTATTTTATTACTTTGTTATGTATGGTTTAAAGTAAGAAATAATATCTAGTTGGTGACTAAAGTTTGTAGAATATTGATTCACACACACCCCCCTCTAAAGTAATCCCTATTTCTAACATCTATCTAATACATACATTTAAATACATGTACAAGAAGCTAAAATAATCTTCCAAATAAAGCATATATTTAGATATACATAATAAAAGATAAACCTTGGATAAAACAATATAATATGATGTCGATCTTATAAATACATCTACGTGCAAGTAGATAAATATATTATAGTTTATCCTTGATTCATATCCTTTGAATTATTTTCCTTATTTATTCAATTCTTTACTTGAAACTGAAATGCACACTTGACATATTATATCAATTTCCAAGCAGACAAAACATTTATTTAAGAGTTATATCTTCTTGGAAGCCTTAAGAAATCAAATGCCTTTACATATATTTGGAAGCCAACAGAAGTCGTATATGTATTTTTTCCTTACATGATTTTACTCATGTATTTTCTTCCATGATTTTACTCCAGCATTTATTTCCATTATTTTACTCCTACATTTCCTTCCACAATTTTACTCCAACATTTCTTTCCATGATTTTATTCTTGCATTTCTTTCCACAATTTTACTCCTTGTTTCTACACCCTTGGTGAAGGAAAAAATTGGACACATTCTAATACTACATATAGATTGCTTTTGTGAGGAAGCTGACTATTAAACATAAAGCTAAGGCTCACATTTTTATATTACGTTAGACCAAGTTAAGTGGTCACATCTTTTTTGAGTGATACATCTTCATTCTTTTATTTATGCATTATAAATTTTAGTAGAAGGAAGTACGTCCATGAGAAGTTTACACTGTAATAGCAAAGAGTCTAATCTTCCCATATTGAGTAAAGATAAATTGTCATGTTTAGTTCAAACATCTTGCTCTTACTACTATAAGTCATAACCAAATTGTACTTTTTCAAGTCTTAGGATTGTTTCCTCAAGCCATAAAAGATAAGATATATTGAATATGTAAATAATCATACAATAGAAAAGGATCAAAAGATTGAGTTGGTTTACTCCAAGTTTTAAACACCTGGGACTCACCCAACTGGATGGCCAAGGAAGAGGTGAAGAGGCAATAAAGGAATCTACAATAACATGGGAAATAAAATTAGAAATGATATGAAAATAACATATTATTTTAAAAAGGGAAATCATTTAATAGCTTATCCATGTTCATACTTATTGTTCTCCTCTTGTTAAGTTGAGCGGTGGTGATTGGGTAATAGAATCCATCCAAAAACCTTGGCCAAGGTCATTAAAGGGCATGTTTTCCTTCATAAGATCACTTGATGTCGGTAGTGCCAGTTACTCAAACATATTCATCCATAGCTGTGTGAACATTCTAAACACCGAAAATGCTTAGGTGGTTGGACTAGTAGTACCCCAAGCCCGATCCCAGGGTAGGGAGGGCCTTTCTTTTCAAAATATTGTGTGGGGATATATATGGTCCAAGGTTGGGAGGTTAAGCCTAATTCAATGCTTCTCCTCTTACCGAAAGTTGAGGCTTGCACAACTAGTTAAAGACTCACTAGTTACTTCTTGTATGTTTCTTCCTTCCTTTCTTGATATGCATTTATATTCCTCTTGTAACTAATCATGTATTTTATTTACTATATGCAACCAAAGATAGGAAATTTTTATTTCAATTACTTTAGTTAATCGTTATTTTAGTTACCTTAGTTAATTGTTATTTAATTTACTTTAGTTAATCATTATTTCGGTTACTTTAGTTAAACGTATTTCATTTACTTTATTTAATTGTTATTTCAATTATTTTTGTTGAATGGTTATCTTATTTAATCATTAGTAATTAAACCAATTAATGTTCCATGAAAAGGATTCAATAATGTTTTATTTTGAAAGTTGGTTGAAGAAAACTCTTTCATTTCTATGTGAAACCAGATATTAGTTCTTCTTTATTATGTTATGAAAATTCATTTGTTGCAAACTAAATGGGTGTACAAGCCATAACCCACATGACATGTGATATAAGAAATAAAGAAAGCAAACTCATTATTACGCTAGTAACTTACAAATAGTTATGAGAGAGAATACACCATAATTTAGTAATACAAATCAATGGTTTCATGTGTCATAATCAAGGAATCATCAAGAAAGAGATTTCAACTCACATTGTGAGAAAATGAGGAAGTGGATCTCTGATGACTATCGAGACATATCAAGGGATGAAATGAAGAGTAATATTAGTGACATATTTTGTAAAAAGTTGTGTTCTAAGTATTATGAGTGAATAATGAGTATTGTCTTGGAAATATATAAGTGAAGTGCAACAAAGTATAATAAGTAAAGGAGAGAAACTCTACAAAAGTAAGTGTAACCCAATATCTAGGATGAAGGGAAACTCCACGATTCCTTACATAAAATTTGGTAACTAGAAAATAGATAGAACTAATGTGTCCCTAGTAATTAACCTTGAAAATTGGGTACCCCTACACAACTTAACAAAAAATGCAATAAAAGTGCATATAAAGATATGGTATCAAAACCATAAAACAACAACAAAGTGCATTAAAATATGGTCTAATACCAAATAAGAATCAACAATAATTTATGCTAATCAAAGCAATCAATTATAGTGTTTACCAAGGTAATAATAATAGGACAACCCATAATACTTGAAGTTTATTATAATCTAGGATTAGCAAACTTAACGATTCTTGAATAAATTATGTGCCACTGACCTTGAGGTTTGGAAAAATTGATATAATTTTTAAAAATGAGAACTTGAAATCATGGATTAAGGCGCTAGAAAAGATTGCCCCCGATCCATATTTCACACACCTTTGCTTCTAAGATTGGAAGAGTTTCAAAACTGAATGTTTTGAAATAAATATGTCCATTCTTTAGAGAAAAAGGATAATTGAAAAAGAAGGTTATAAGACAAGAAAATTTTCTCAAATAATAATAATAAAGTTTTATTTAATTTGAAGAACTTAATTTGCTAATTTAAAACTAAAAACCTATATAATAAGTATAAATTATATAGATCATTAATTTTATTTAATCTAAAAAAATTGTACAAGTAAACTATTTTATTTCAAGTGAAATATCTTATGTTCACAAACTTACAAGATGAGACAATTAATAAAGCATATTTTAAAATCAGATGTATCAATTTTGCAAAAGATCTAAATATTAATCAATACTTATATGTAGCAAGAATGATACAAAAGTTTATACTTAATCAAGTCTAATAACATAATCCTAATAACCTCTTGTAAAAATAATCTTAATTGGTTGAAAGAAAAGTAAAAGGAATAAAATTAATGATCATATGTGTGGATATCAAAATTGTGAATTAGCATTATTGAATAGAATAATTGATTTAATAAAAGACTCAAAGAAATATCAAATTTAATTGAGTATAAAATATTTTAATCAAAACTATAAATATAAGACAATGACATGTTATGAAAACATGATGGTGAAAAAAAAGTCAATTAATACAATTGGATTTGACTAGCATACCTAAAATTAAAAAAATGTTCAAAGTAAGTTGAATGTATGATGATAACATATCTATGAAATGGGTCAGTTACCAATCTGAAAGCTAAACAATTATCTAATATTAGTACATGTGTAATTGACTATTAGTACATTTATTTTTTATTTTTTATTGTAATTGGGGGTATCTATGACAAAAGCAATGACTGTGGGTAATGAGGCCCTTTCCCCTATGTTAATTGAAGTATAATTAATCCAATTTATTTTTTTGAAAAATTACTTTCTAAGAAAGTTTGGTGGATTAGTGAGAGAAAATCGTGTCTTACTACCTATCATTTTCAAGATCTATGGATTACTAATACACGATAATAGATTACCTTGGATTCTCTCCATCCAACCCTATGTAGTCAAAAATGTCCACATAATCAACAAAAAGATATTACCGTGTTTTTATTACTTTTCTAAGTTGTTAGATTTGATTGTGTGAAGAATTTTTATTATCATTTCCGATCACAATATATAATCTATAATTAGAATGTAAGAGAGTAAAAAAACAAACAAATAAAACTATGTAATACTTCAAAATATTCATAGATAAATTCTTCACAATCAAATCTACAAACTAAAAAAACATATATAATAGCCTATGGAAATTTATTATTGACATCTTAAAATTAAATTGCACTAAAATCCTACTCTCTAAATCCTATACTTAATTTATAATTATTAAAGATAAAAATATAGACTAACCCTACTCTCTAAATCCTATACCTATTCTATATTAATATTAGTTCCTAGTGTAGAACTATAGGCATTGAACTAAACTTAACTTGCTATTATTAATATTTTTTAACAAATTAGGTTCAAGATTTTTTCTTGTTTGAAAAAATATTAAATTTTATTAATGTAAACTAGATCATTTTTTAACAAAATATAATAACAAAATTAATTTTCTAAAATGTGATTGGCTTTCAGAAATCACCCAATAAGGATGGGATTTTTTTTTTGAAACTACAAAGTTTCATATGAATTATTTTAACTACTTTGTAGAGCTATAGACAGTAAAGAAAAACACATGAAATACTTTTAATTCTATTTTAATATAATCATTTTTTTAATGAAGATTTTCTAGTATAAATTCATTTATTAACAATCATCTAAACAATCTTCTAGTGATTTGATGGAGGATCCTCCTTTGGCTCCTTTTGTGGATGCAATTGTTCTATCTTCTGGTGTCCTGGGGGCAGCCACCTCTCTGGCTCCTTCTCAGGTTGATGTTCCTTCTCTTTCTTCTGTTGTATCTTCCTCTGCTGCAATTTTTCCCTTGGCTTCAGGGGTTTTAGGGTCTGGTTCTGGCACTGTTGCTTCTTAGAGCTAGATCTATGCTGGTTTGGTGGGGGTTGGAAGGACCTCAGTAAAAAGAAATATGATCATGCCCTCCACTTCTTCTTTATCAGGGTTGGACCTTCCTATGCCTTCTTCCCTAGTTGCAGATATTCCTATTGCAACCTCTTCCCTGGTATTTCTGGGCTTGGCTCTAGTGTTGCTGATTTACAGTGGCAGAAGGCTAGTGGCTTGGTGGAGGATGGATGGACCATAGTAAAAGGAAAAATGATCGAGCCATCCACTACCTCTTTTGATATGGCATTACATTCTCAAAAAAAGGGATCTAAAGGCAAAGCATGACTGGTCTTTTTGGCCTATCATACTTTTTTTGTCCCCTAGCTTTTGGCCTATTGTATTTTTTTGTGTATCATGGTTGGGGACTTTTTTCCCCTATCTTATTTGGGTTTCAAGAGCCTAGAAAAAACCTATGTTGGTGGCTATTATGTTGCCACTTTGGTCACCTTTTGTTTGGTGATCTGTTGTTCTGGCCTTGTGTTTGGCCGTTGTCCTTTGGCTAGGCTTTAATTGCTTATTTTTAGCCTTTTGTATTGTTTCAAACTTGGGTTTCAGGATCCCTATAAAACTTATTTATCTAATAAAAAATAATCATCTAAACAATTGTATTAAATTTAAATGGTGTAATTAAGAACATAATTAAATTTTTATAATTTAATTAAATTATAATTAATATAATCATTAATTTCATAAAACTTAGTAATTGAAATAAAACTTCACTAATTAATATATCAACAAGATTAATATATATTAAAACTTAAATCTATTTGTAAACTTAAACTTGACAAATAAAGACAATGACAGGAACTACTATGTTGCAGTCTTGTTAGTTCCTGCCATAGCAAGTAACTATTGCTAAGGCTAGAGTTTAACTAGTGATTAATGTTCTCTTCTACAACCAATTGGAATGTTTGTTTTCCCTTTTACAATGTTCATTTTCATATTGCTTATTTTAAAATTAATGAAGTTGATTGACAATTAGTAACAGTATGTGTAGATTATTACTTTTATGGATTCCAATGCAAGAGAAGATGCTAAAATCAAAACAAGTGTGTTTCTATTCAAGTGGCTAGCAAAGAAGAGCTACCAAATGATAAAGAAGAGGTACTAGAAACACACATGAAGCACCATGTTCCATGCCAGTTTGTTGAATAACTATCTGCTTCACATTGGCCAATTACTAGTTAGTAGCAACAACTATACTTTAGTTTATGCCATGCAGGGAAAAAAGGTGAATGTTTACTTCTTTGTTGTTCTATGCCAACATATTGATACAAAATCAATCGATCTCATCAAAAGCTAAATGAACTCATAGTTAACTCTCTCTTTTCAGCTTCAAATATTTTCATATTTAATTCAATTCAAAAATAGAAAATTGGCCAAGATTATGTCTGATATATTGTACATAACATAAAGCTACATTCAATGGCCAAACACCAATTTTTAGTCTTTTTAGTGATGACATTTAGTAACTTAGTGTCTTGTCTATGCTTCCATGTATTTAATACATCCAATTGATGTAATCTCAATATTACTATAGAGATTTAGTCTTAGGCATAAACAATTTAATTTTTCCTTCTATTTTATAGTTTGACTATGTTCCTCATGCCTTATATTCCTAAACCACATTGCTAAAAGCTTCTATCACAAAACCACCCAACCAAAATCTTCTATCACAAAACCACCATGCCAACACTTAGCAGACTCCTAAACCACATTGCTAAAAGCTTTTTATTTGCAAAGCCATTATGCCAAAAGATTCTATCACAAAATCACTATGGTAATACTTGGTAGGATTCCTAAACACCATTTCTAAAATTGTAAAACCACCATGCCAAAAGATTCTATCACAAAACTACCATGCTAAATCTTGGCAGGAACTATGCAGTGTGCAGTGCTTGTTATTAAAGGTGCAGCTGTAAAATTTTAAGACCTTGCCAAGAAAATTAGGAGAAATCTCAAGAGGAGTAGGGAAATCTCTAATGCATTGAAAAATGTGAATCTTTGAAACCAGAGAAGTTGTGAAGCGAACAAAGCTAGGGAGCTTTATAGAAGTTTAAAGATAAGAAATCATTAGAATACTATAGAAGTTCAAAGTGGATACATCTCTAAACTAGCACTTGTACCTACTGATCCAAGATTATGTTAATTAATTACAGAGAATTAGGTGTATATGAAGCATCATAAGATTAGAGATGATAATCATAACATATATTAGTGGAATTGCACATGGAAGTATGATTTGAGGTCAATTTCTTGCAACAATTTCAGTCCAAGGAAAGCTTTCTTCATGTTTCCAAGCGACAGGCAATAACAAAGATTAAACAATAAACATCAAGTCAAAAAATTGTTTCAAGCACCAAAAAGAAATCATAAAGCATCTCATAAGGTTAAATATTGTTTTTCCTCTCATCACTCCACATTGAGATACTATTAGTCAAGGGGTTGTCAAGTCTTGTGGAGCCAAGGGCATCCTATTCTCTGTCGTAATTAGGGTTGTCCACATCTTAGGCATTCTTTTGCTCAATTTGCTGGCCTCATAGGGGTGAGACAAAAAGCATATTTCAAGACAAAGAAGACAATCAATATAATAATTCAAAAAAGAGACAAATTAAATTAGAAGGAAACTTTAAAATACAATACTACTAACCTTCACTCAATAATGCACTAATATTCTAAAACACTCGCTCTTCCTGAGAAGTTATTTTTGGACTCCTTGTGGTTATTCATGCTTAACTACCTCATTGGCTATTCAAGTCCCATAGGCTATTTGGCCACATGTATTAAAAAAAAATCATTCATTGCCTCACATTACAATATTTTTCATTTGTTTGAATCTATCACTAGACACGAAACCTTCTTTATATCATCTCATTTTTCTATATGATGTTGGAAACCTTTTTACATCTGCCATCAAACACAATGGAAGGTAATTACTTCTTTGTTACTCTTAGTGATTCATACAACATCAAAATTCAACTTCATAACTTTGAGTCCAATATGTTTATATAATGAAGCACTACAAAAACACAAATCATAAATAATGTATTCTATATAAAACATTACATCTTAATGCTAAAAAGATTTGGTGCTTCACAATTCTTATAAATATTGAGAATCAAAATCCTAATCTACATTTAATGAATAACCCCACTGTACATTCCTCACATTCTTGGTAAATCTAACTATTATAATAGAAAATCATAAATCATGTTACGTACAGCTCCAATATGTCTGTCACAAATGTTATGTCTCACAAAATTGTTAGTATTTTTTCTTGCAATAAAATGGCCAAGTTTTACACAAAGTGCATCTAGAAGATAGTTTTTTTCTGGAAGCGGGGAGAACAATCTATTCTAGTAGCACCACCAATGAATGGTTTCTAGATGTTTGCTGATACTGCTCAAAATCCTTCATAGTAGCATGATTTTTGGGGTAGAGAAAAAAAAAGTACAAGAAACACATAGTGTTCACCATAAACAAAATAATTGGATTCACCATGATATATCCATAAACTCAAGTTTATTCTAACATTTTTGTCCAAAATCTTAGACATGGAAGTACGAGTTAAACATATGCAAATGACATGGTTGTGTTATGTACATAAATGGTGTGTCATGCTACATTTTAAGTAAACAAAATTACTATTATTGGTATTATAACAGTTGGGCTTATTCGCATTATAGTTGAAGCACATCTAATTCATTTGCTATAGCCATTGTGTCCTTCATAAGATCAATAGTAGTTGCTCCATCATTGATTTTAGGTCAATTTCTTGCAGCAATTTACAATGTCAGATATTAGCTCTACACGATGTTTGCAGATGGGTAAAGCAAAAGGGGCAAAAAAATAGCATTCACTTGTGTTGCTTATAACAATATCTAGTATGTCCAATATATGACAGTATTGATCATAGTTACAATATTAAACAAACAACATTGACACATTTTTAGACAAGGGTATAAGGCTTTCTTACTTTGTTTATAGAGATATGACTTGTAGTCAAGCTTCCTCATTCTTGCATAGAATTGTGTATGGATGGTTATGCATTTTCCCAAGTCTCTAAAAGGTGAATGTTGGCTGAAGACAAAGGCCATCTAAGCTTTTCACTCTAGATAAATCTATGAATGTTAACCCTTGTCTTTCTATTTTTCCAATGTCGATTGTAGTTTTTTGTAGAGTTAGGCCTTGAGATTTGTGTATTAGCATTCCCCATGCCATTCTAATTGGTACTTGTTTTCTACTTCCTAGAGATACTAGGGTTATTGGCACCATCTTGGGGTCAACCTGATTCCACAATGTGTCGATGTAGTTGTCTACTCATACCACTACATATAATAGTAGATCAAGCAGCTTGACAATTTCAACTACCTCACCCAGTGCTCCATTCACAAGTCCTACTTGCATCCAGATGTTTTTCATTAGCATGATTTGTTGACCTTTACAAAGTAACACTTGTGTTTCTAGCTATTCATCGTCTACGTAATTATTAGTCATAGACCTTGTCCTTTATGCTACACTTAATGCTATTGGGAAATTCATTTTCTTTAGCATCTTCCTATTATGTTGTTTGTAACATCCAATTTTTCCCAGTCATAATTAACATCTAACATACTAAAAGAATTCAGTTATTACTTCGTTTCATAGGGGGACAGTTATATCATGCATGAATTCTTTTAGTATGTTAGATGTTAATTATGACCTAGGAAAAATTGGATGTTACATATTTTATAAGAGTGTTGGGTTCAATGCTGAAACCTTGGGTCTGACAATTTTTTTGAGAAATTAAAAATGCAATTTTGAAAAAGTTTCAATTTGCATAACTGGAAAATCACACTGGGAAATCATTTAGAATAGCCAAAAAGGTTGAAATGATATAAAGTGGAAAAATGTGTAAACTATGATATCATAAAGAAAAAACCTAAATAAAAAGATAAAAAGGATTGGCAAGTTGAGTGGTGGAGATCGGGTTTGTCGATCCAAATTTTGAAATCCTTGGCTAGGGTGGAATTAGGTAGATTTTCCAGAACAAGTGATCTTTGTTGATTGTCCAGATGCTTCAATTATTTTGTTGAATCATTGTTGGGACTTCAACCCACTTGAATACTCATATGGATAGACCAGAATGATACATATGCCTTATCCCTAGAGGGAGGGCCATTCTTTGTCAAGAATGAAAAGATTAAAAAGGGTCTCGATGCTAAGGCTTGTGTAATCGAAACACAGTTTATATAATCTTGATAAAAAGTCATCGAAATCCATCATGATGGCTAAATAATTCTTTATGCAATTAATGATAGAAAAAATTGTTACCTATTTGAACTTGAACTGAATGAAAACAAAACTATGAACCATGATCCTTTCTAATGTTGGTTGAACGACAAGATCATTATGAGCTCTAGTAAGAAGTAAACACACTTGCATGAATTTGAACTATTAATGCTTGTTTACAGATGTAAACTTTGATGAGATGGGCATGGAAGCCTAAATCATAGAAATGGAAAAGATGAATTTCCAAACATTTACAGATGAATGATGAGCCACTCAATAAGAATCTTATGAATTGTTTCAAATGCTTATGATCTTGATTTGATGTATATCTTGCACAGTATATCATGTTTTTACCCTTTGACACACTATTGTACATGTGTAATACACATTCAATGTTGACTTTACATATTGAGTTGTTGTATATTGTTTTGAAGATAAAGTGTATATTCTATCATGAAATCATTATTATAATGAAATGTTAATGTTATAAGATGGGCAAAGAGGTCAAGGTTACATAAATGGAAAAACATGGATTCACTAACTTATTATAGGTAATTTGTAAGTTTACAAGGATGATCTATCCATTAATGAAGGCCATATGTCATATGGTACGTATGAATGATTTAAATTATGATCAAGTTATGATCTAGAACTTGTTGGTTGAAGACTTTCAATTTTGAATACTCATCTTACTTCTTGTCATTAAATCTTGAAAATCCTCTTAAATGAAGATACCAATATGGAATCGAACTAATGATATGGTAAGTGTCTACATGAGTATGATAGGAATATGAAATAGAATCAACTCAATTGATGCTAAGATGACCACAAGAATGGTAAGGTGGACTTAGGTGAGCACGTGTTTAAATTTTATGTTACCATGCAAGTATCTTTCTAAAAACTTTGAAGTAAATCATGAGTTTTGATTATGATTTTGATGACATCATGATGCCATGTGTGTGTGTGTGTGTGTGTGTGTGTGTGTGTGTCTTGTATTTGGAATATTCTTTTAGTGTCTAAATTGCAAAGGTCATCGAGGACAATGAAAAACAAGGGGAATGGTACGTTACATTCCAATTTTAAAATATTCCTTTATAATGTTCGTTGCAATTTCAAGTTCATCAAGGATGATGAACCACAAGGGGAATGCTATGTTACATCCCAATTTTTGACCTAACTTGAAATATAGCTGTTGAGGTTCGCATGAAGTCATTTAGCGGTTTAATTTTTTATAATCTAGCGAAATGGTAAGATAGTCATTATGATTTCAAGTGAAGATGACATGTTAGTTGATCATTAATCACAAATTCATGGAATTGAGATGAAAATTTAACTGTTATGATTATTTATGATTCAATAATTTATAATTTAATTACAGATAAATTCCTTGCAAGAAGCATGTCGAAAGTTAGAAGCATTGTCAAAAAAGAATTCATTAGGATACACCACGAACAGAAATAAAAACTACATGCAAATATAACCAATAACAGAAAATAATAGAACACATAGAAATGAACACAAGGCACCAAGATTTAACGTGGTTCACCCAATCCTTGGGCTACGTCCACCAAACAGCAAGTCTGATCTTATTACAATCCAGTGATTACAACCTGATTACAATCTGTAATCCCTTACATCTCAATACCGCCGCAAGAACCAATTTCGTATCACAACATTATGAAAAATACCCAACCCTAAGCCCTTTTATACAAGTATTAAACCGCTTTATGGTTATAACATGTCGGCCATATGTCAGCCATAATATGTCGGCTACTGCCCAAAAAAAAAATTTCAAACCCCACTATTTATGAAGTATGTACAGTACTTTCCTGATCAGTCACCACAATCTAACAATCTCCCACTTGGGGACTGATCAGGCTCCACACTAAACAACAATCTCCCACTTGGAGACTGATCCTGTAGCAATACCACTACCACATGGGGCTCCCACTGGATCAAACCATCCTGGACTCTACTGTTCTTTTATTCATGTTCAGTCTAAAAGACCAACCAAAGCTAAAGAGGAGTTCAGCTTCTCCCTTGTTACAACCTTTGTCAACATATCTGCTGGATTGTCATTGGTATGTATCTTCTCCAGCTTTAACTATCCATCCTCCAAAACTGACCGAATGAAATGGTACCGCAACTGTATGTGTTTGGTCTTAGAATGCAAAGCTGAATTCTTAGCAAGATGAATGGCACTCTAACTATCTGTGAACAAATAAGTATCCTTCTGAGGATGTTCCAATTCTTCCAAGAAGAATTGAAGCCATATCATCTCTTTGGCTGCCTCTGTAGTAGCAACATACTCTGCCTCTATAGTGGAGAGAGCATTAATCTTCTGTAACCTAGAAACCCAGCTCACAGCTGCCCCACCAACAGTAAAGACATAACCTATAGTACTCCACCTGGTATCAATATCCCCAACCAAATCTGAGTCAACATAGCCCTGTAAATCAGTAGTAGAGCCCCCAAAGTGTAAACACTTATTGGATGTTCCTCTCAAATATCTGAGAATCCACTTCACAGCATTCCAATGCTCAAATCCTGGATGACTCATATACCTGCTAACGACTCCCACTGCATGTGCAATATTTGGCCTACTGCATACCATAGCATACATCACAATTCCTACAACTGAAGCATAGGGTACCTTGGACATCTTATCCTCCTCTTCCTGTGTCTTGGGACACATCTCCTTAGTCAATTTCAAATGACCAGGTAAAGGTGTGCTGACAGCTTTAACATTCTCCATAGAGAAATGTTGCAACACCTTCTCAACATAATCAGCTTGAGATAGCATCAATGTTATGTTCTTCCTATCTCTGCAAATCTCCATACCAAGGATTTTTTTTGCTGCCCCCAAATCCTTCATAGCAAATGCATGTGCTAATTGGCATTTGAGCCCCTTAATATGATCCATGTTAGACCCAGCTACAAGCATATCATCAACATATAAACATAAAATAATGTATCTATCATCATCCAACCTCTTAAAATAAACACAGTAATCTGAATGACACCTATTATATCCATGCTCATGCATAAAATTGTCAAATTTCAGATACCATTGCCGAGGTGCTTGCTTCAAGCCATATAAACTTTTCTTCAATTTACACACTAAGTTCTCCTTACCTTTGACCTCAAAACCCTGTGGCTGAGCCATATATATTTCTTCATCCAAATCACCATGAAGAAAGGTTGTTTTAACATCCATCTTCTCTAAATGCAAATCTTCAGTAGCCACAAGACTTAAAATAGTACGAATAGAAGTCATTTTAACAACAGGAGAAAATATCTCATCAAAATCAATTCCCTTTTTCTGTGCAAATCCTTTTACAACTAACCTAACCTTAAATCTTTTCTTACCTCCTTCCTCTTCTTTCAACCTGTAAACCCATTTATTCTGTAAAGCCTTTTTACCTGCAGGCAACTTGCACAAATCCCATGTCTTATTTTTCAGCAAAGAGTCCATTTCATCTTTCATTGCAGACTCCCACTGAATCTTAGTATCCACCTGCACAACTTCATCATAACTTTCAGGTTCACCAGCATCAGTAAGTAAAATAGAATACAAAGAAGGAGAAAACTTTTGTGGAGGTCTAATTTGCCTTGTTGACCATCTAACATTCACTGGTGTGTGTGGTATTTTTTGTTGCAGTTTTTGCACATCATGAGGAATGGCTGGAACATTAGCTTTTGAAGTATCATCCAGCACTACATAATCATCTTCTTTCTTCTCATGTTGCTGCAACAGATCTTTGTACAACACTTTCTCATTGAATATGACATCCTGACTTCTAATAATTTTAAGATTTTCAAAATCCCAAAGCCTATAACCAAATTCATTAATGCCATATCCAACAAAGACACATTTTTTTGATTTAGCTTCTAGCTTGGTTCTATTTTCAGAGTCTATATGAGCAAAAGCTTCACAACCAAAGGTCTTGAGAAAAGAATAACTCACCTTCTTACCAGTCCATGCTTCCTCTGGAATACCACAACCCAAAGGAGTAGAGGGACCTCTATTAATCAAATATATTGCAGTATTAACAGCCTCTGCCCACATGTGTAAGGGCAACCCAGCATGCAACCTCATGCTCCTTGCACGCTCCATTATAGTCCTATTCATGCGTTCAGCCACTCCATTTTTCTGTGGAGTCCTTGGAATAGTTTTTTGTCTACGAATACCATTAGTGGAGCAATAATCTTAAAATTCATGACTGCAATACTCACCACCATTATCAGATCTGAGACATTTTAATTTCTTACCAGTCTCATTTTCAACCAAGCATTTCCATTTCTTAAAAGTTTGAAATACATCAGATTTCTGTCTAAGGAAATAAACCCATACTTTTCTAGTTGCATCATCAATAAATGTAAAATAATAATGAGAGCCACCAAGGGAAGATACCTAGGCTGGTCCCCATACATCTATATGCACAAGCTCTAATTTCTCCTTTTTGTTTTCCTTCCCTGTCTTTACAAAACTCACTCTCTTTTGTTTTCCATACACACAACTTTCACAGAAATCCATATTCACACATTTTAGACCTGGTAAAACTTTCCTTGAATGAAGTACTTTCATACCTTTCTCACTCATGTGCCCAAGTCTATTGTGCCACAACGTTGTATCAGAATCTACAGCAGCTATTTGTTCTCCCTGCTCAACTGCAGTAATTGTTCCTAAATATTTTTTTTTCTCTGAAACAATCAAAGTAGAAGGAACAATATGACCTATACAAAGATATAAGGTGCCTACTTTCACACCTTTTACTACTACAAGAGAACCTTTTGAAACTTTCCAATTTTTATCATTAAAAGTAACTACACAACCCTCATCACCAAGTTGCCCTGCTGAAATTAAATTTCTACTTAGTTTTGGAACATGTCTTACCTCATGTAGTAGCCAATGATTCCCATTCTGCAACTTAATCTTAATTTTTCCCTTTCCAACAATCTGACGGGGTTCATTATCCCCCAAATAAACAAGCCCAAAATCCCCTTGGACATAATCAATGAAATAACCTCTATGAGGTGTAGCATGAAATGAAGCACCAGAATCTAAAACCCATGAATCATCAACACTCTCTAAGGATAGAAGCAAAGCATCCTCTTCGGATTTGTTACTTACCACATTTGCCTCCTTGTCTCCATCTGATTTATCTCCTTCATTTTTCTTTCGATTCCAGCAATCTTTCTTTTTGTGCCCTGGTTTCCCATAGTACCAGCAATCATTTGGTCCTCTCGATTGAGACCTCCTCCCCTTTGACTTTCCTCTTGATTTCCCATGATTTCCAGAGTTACTTCCTCTTTTAGTCATTCTGCCCCTACTTTGTGCATTTAAAGCACTTCCTAATGTAGATCCACCTAAGGATTTTCTACAAGTTTCCTCACTTAAAATAACACCGATCACATCATCATATTTTAGGGTACTAGATCCAGGAACATAATTACTCACCGCCATTACCAAGCCATTCCAGCTTTCAGGCAAAGAACACAAAATCAAGAGAGCCCTAATTTCTTTATCAAAATTGATACCCACAGAAGATAATTGACTAGTAATAGTATTAAACTCATTTAAATGATCTACAACAGATCCACCTTCTACCATTTTCATATTAAATAAACGCTTCATGAGAAATACCTTATTTGAAGTGGAGGGCTTTTCATACAGTGTCGTTAGGGTTTTCATCAAATCTTCTGTTGTCTTTGCTTTTGTAATATTAAATGCCACCGATGGTGCCAAGCATAATCGAATGCTTCTGAGTTCCTTTCTGTCCAAAAGATCCCATTCAGCCTCTGACATAGTTCCCTGATTCTTGGATTTTCCTTCCAACGGCTTCCATAAATCCTTCTGATATAAATAGTCTTCCATTTGCATCTTTCATAACTGGAAGTTCTACCCATTAAACCTGTCAACCCTCAACTTACCCTCATCTTCCATCGCTCCCACTCAATTGTGAGACTCCCACTTAACCGTGAGACTTTCCTGCAGAGGATAACTGAAAGACAACCTTGCTCTGATACCACTTGTTAGGATAAACCACGGACAGAAATAAAAACTACATGCAAATATAACCAAGAACAGAAAATAATAGAACACACAGAAATGAACACAAGGCACCAAGATTTAACGTGCTTCACCCAATCCCTGGGCTACGTCCACCAAACAGCAAGTCTGATATTATTACAATCCAGTGATTACAACCTGATTACAATTCATAATCCCTTACAGCTCAATACCACCGCAAGAACCAATTTTGTATCATAACATTATGAAAAATACCCAACCCTAAACCCTTTTATACAAGTATTAAACCGCTTTAGGGTTATAAAATGTCGGCCATATGTCGGCCATAATATGTCGGCTACTGCCTAAAAAAAAATTTTTGAACCCCACTATTTATGAAGTATGTACAGTACTTTCCTGATCAGTCACCACAATCTAATAGAATTAGGCAGGAGCATCACCATCATTGAGCAAATGGGTTGAGGACCTAGCAACTTCAAACATGATACATCTGTGGGACCTACATGAGCTATTAAGAAACAATATAATTAAAATTAAAATGTAATGCATAACTTTAGAAATTTATTATTGAATTTCCTTTCTTTATCATTATAGTAAACACCTAGATATGATCACATAAATATAAAAATGAAATGGCACCAATAAATTATAATTATATAATTTAATGATGTCACCTCATCGATATACTTATATGAATGTATAAAAGAGCATATTATAATAATAAAATAAAGTTTATGACTCTTCAGCTGCCCCTTATTTCTTCTCCTCTTTATCTCTCATTCATTCAAATTGAATTAATATTTGAATGTGAATGGTCATCTTGGAATTTGAATGGATTCTTGCTTTGAAATTGATGGGAAGCACCCGACTTTCTTTTTGGAGTTAGTTTTTCTTTAACCATCCCCGACCCTCTTCTTTTTCTATGGTGGTGTGTGAACAGATTATTATAACTCTAATGGTTTGATGCATTATTAGCATTAGAAAGTGGAAGTATTATGTTATTCTTTTCAATATATCTTTCCTTCCACAAAAACAAGGCACTCTTCTACCAGTCCCTATTTTGTGTTATGTGCATCATGTCCATAGCATCTTATATCAGATATCCTTGCATTCAGGAAATGATATTTCATTTATATACTCATGTGAGGATTTCTACCAAGGTCTGGATGGACTTGAAAGTCATACCATTTACTAAATAGGTTAGCCAAAAGCTTCATCCATTTTTGTTTTCAAATACAACCGTTGCCCGTTCAATCGCTTTGTTTCCCTTTTGAGTTGTATCTACAAGTTTTGAAGCTTACTTATCGCAAAATTGTAAACCATACAAAGAGAAGGATCCTTTGCAGAGGATTTTGAAAATGGAAACCGATGCATATTCTTTCAACATCTATTGGCATTCATCTTTATGGAGTTCAAAATTAATCCCTAACTCATGCCAAAGTATGTGCAAGATTTCCATAGGAAAAAGGATGATAGAATTAAAGACATGTGCCCATAATAATGCACCTATAAAAGATGAAAATTATTAGAGGGTGCTCTACCCAAAAATTGAGCCATATAGTTTAGGCTTTCTAGGGTTTCAAATCTTCATTTTGTATACTGGGAGCAGAGTGGGAACCTAGAAGGACATACTTTAGTGCACACAAAACCATAGACTTCAACAAATGAAATTTAAGCCAAAGATATGTTGTGGGTTATGTTTGAATGTAAATGAGCTTTTATACAACTAAGTATATGTTTTCCTAGCCAATACAAATAATCACAATGTGTATGTACATTTATCACTTACATTGATATATTGTTGATACTATAGGTTTGTTTCTCTTTCTAATTTTGCCTTGTTCATGGTAAGTGATAGCTAGGAACCATAGTATGGATCCATAGATCATTATGCTGAAGGATACTAGAATTAAACATTCAATTCTAGAATCTTTAGAGAACATAATCATGTAATCACAGATTGTGAAATTTTCAGTTGCATGTAATCCTCTTGTATAAATTAATAGAATCAGTTGTTCTGAGGATTCTAAATACTTGAGGCTCACTCGGTTGTGTAACCGAGAAAATGGGTGATGAGGTGAGAGAAAGGAATCTGCAATTACATGAACCAATATCAATTGTGACAATTCAATATTTATCATGAATTAATTAATAGCTCATGAATAATCCTATTATTGTGATCTCCTTCTACCAAGTCGTATGGTGAGTTAATTACCAAGAAGCTCGGTGGATGGTAAGATGTTCCCTGTCTATTCTGAGTAGGGAGGGCCTTTCTCATAGAGATCATGGGAGGATAAGGTATGGTCCAAAGTTTGGTGGTTAAGCCCCTGACAATGTTTCACCTCTCCCTAAGATGTCAATCAAGAAACAAATAGAGATAAGCTATGCAATCAATTGTTTAATGGAAATAGGTAATATCATTTTTATTTATGAGGAGGTAAGATTAAATTGAGTTATTTCATTGCTACTGTCATTTTATTTTCATTTATATGAATAATGAATATAAGTATATTTTCCTAATCTTGAGTTACTATCATAGTTAAGTAATTAGAAGGAAAGGAATTTGAAGCCCTAATTGATTGAGTGATAGCTAGAACCCTACGTGATATAGCGGTATTGGAAGCCCTAATTTGAATTTGTGGTAGCAAAAGCCCTAATCTAATCAATGGTATTGGAAACCCGATTTGAAGTTTGTGGTAGCAAAAAACATAATTGTATAAGCATTTTTGGAAAACCCTATTTGAATCAATGGTATTGGAAGCCCTATTTGTAATAGCAGTATCAAAAGCCCTAAATGAACCAATGGTTAATGATGCCCTAATTGATATAGTGGTATGTGATACCCTAGTTTAAAATATAGTGGTATTTAATTGTAATTATCATTTAATTTTGAGATAGCATTTTTTTTAGATGTTAGTTATCATGTGAAATTGTTATAGTGTATTTGTGGACTAACCTAGGTGGTTCCAGAAGCATCCCTAGTTTGATTTTGATCTCAGTTTTTTGAGGTATGTGGTTTTCAATTTCTGTAGAAATTTCAATTGATGGTATTTCAAGTTTTTAGTTAAGAAATTTTTTCTAACTAATTTTAATAGTAATTCTTATTCACATGAACATGGATGATATAATTGTCCCCTATGAAACAAAGTAATAAATGAATTCTTTTAGTATGTTAGATGTTAATTATGACCTACAAAAAATTGGATGTTACATTGCTTCACTAAGTCATTAGTGGAGAACAAGTGGGTTGCATTATCAAATTCCTCCCTTTCATGCGATGTTATTCATACATAGGCACATGTCATTAGGAGCTCCCAATCTTGTCATGTTGGTTTTGCATTCTGTATGTTTTGCAATGCCTCACAGAATTGTATTTGTTGGATTGATTCTCCTTGTTGGTGGTATAATGTATGCAGGCTTACAATTGTTGTGAACTTTTCCCAAATTAAGCATGCTCTTGTATGAGTAGTGCATATGGGTTTGTCCATTACAAGGGGTAATTGTGCAAGGTCTCTGACTAAGATTATGGAGAGGCCACCAAAGCAAAGGTGGTTGTTCCAAGGAAATGCTTGGTGTAATCTATTGTCTATCTTCAACAATAATCTTGGACCTATGAATCTCATTTCATCAACTAAGATACATTTTATATTCGTTATCTTTTCTTGAAAGGTTGTTAATGCCTACCCTTATAATGGTTGTATTTCTTTGATAGGAGTGCATAATGCAGAATGTATTGTAATGGCATGTATGTTGAATGCAACAATGCCCATTGGAGCAAGCGTAAGTAGTTGGTTGGACTATTGTTGTGCATTCTCATTTACTATAGATCTTATACAACCAATCAGGTAAGATTTTCCTATTCCTACAGTACCTCAAATTATCATATACAATGGTATGCTATAGGGATCTCTATTATGGTTGATAAGTGTGTGTAGTGCTAACTATTGCTAACTAGATGATGCATGTGCATGGCTTACATTAAAGAATGGTGTGGTTATGGGCATTGATTTTTTTTTGGTAAACTCTATAAACTTTATTGTTGTTTGGTGAAGGTTGGGAGCAATCTTAGTTTGGTCCCATCTATTGCTATTGTCAAAATTACATTTTCCAAGCATTTCTAGATCATTCAAAGTATTGTTGGATGTTGGTCCCATTTGTTACAGCAGTTGCCATTCATTAATTTCTAGAGTAGTACCATTGCTATCATTTTTGTCTTCATCATCTTCTTCATCTTCATTTATTATTGTCTCTGTAGTAAGACATTCAATGTGCCAAACTATGTAGCCTTTCGTATTCATTTCTTTCTAGTTTCTTTCAATTGCATCCTTTGTAAGGCCAATGTCTTCTTCAATGTGGTAGAAATGTTTATATAGTAGTAGTTTTGTCCAGAAAAATATTTGAAATTTTTCAGAGTCCTATTCTAGAGTGATGAAAAAATAAGGATATACACAAACAATGGCTTGTACTGGCCTTCTTCTCCATTGGTTGTCTTTGCATCTTGAAGAGTAAGCGAATGACCTCATAGATTTGAGTAATGTCAATGCCTCTAGCTCAGCTGTTCATTTCATGTAGTTATGTATGTAGCTATCATGTATTGTTGTAGCTCTTGTTATTTGATGGAGTACCTTTCTACCTACATTTAGGGTTGTAAAAGGATGACTAAACTCTACAAGAGGCAATTTTTTTAGCATATGGCATGTTTCTTGTGCTCCAATTTCTTGTTCAGCAATTATCTCTATCATGAATTTTCTATATGCTATTAGAGTTGGATTGTCATCATTCAAGAAGATAAAAAGTAGTAGCTAGCAAGTATAACTTTTCTCCTTTCATGTAGGTGTGACACAGTGTATGAGCAGTAAGACAACTACAAAATTAAAATTCCTAGAATAATGTAGAGAGGCTTTGTGATGGGTGTTCATGAATTTCATTCTTTTATGAAACAACAAGATGATTGCTAATAAATCAAAATATTTTTTGGTATCTCTTCTTTTTTTTTTCTAGTGATTCAATGGTTTTTCTTTGTTTTCTAAAAATGTTTATGTCAAATCTATTTTATTATGTCTGTGATTCTGCTATGTTTGTTTATTTAATTTTAACTTTTAGAAATAAATTATTTTTCTTCTAGATCATCTAAATTTTTTGTGTCCTTTTCAGAATTATATCGCAATTATAAGGATGAAAGCACATGATTTGTAGATAAGGATATTTTCAATAATTCAAAGAAAGCATATCAGGAAAGTTCTCTATTCAAGTGGCTAGCAAATAACAGCTACCAAATGATAAAAAAGAGGTACTAGAAACACCCATGAAGCACCATGTTCCATGCCGGTTCATTGAGTAACTATCTGCTTCACATTGGCCAATTACTAGTTAGTAGAAACAACTATACTTTAGCTTATGCCATGCAGGAAACAAAGGTGGATGTTTACTTCTTTGTTTTTCTATGCCAACATATTGATACAAAATTAATCGATCTCATCAAAAGCTAAATGAACTCATAGTTAACTTTTTTTTTCAGCTTCAAATATTTTCATATTTAATTCAATTCAAAAATAGAAAAGTGGCCAAGATTCTGTCTGATATATTTTACATAACATAAAGCTACATTCAATGGAAAAACATTAATTTTTAGTCTTTTTAGTGATGACATTTAGTAACTTAGTGTCCCGTCTATGCTTCCATGTATTTACTACATTCAATTAATGTAATCTCAATATTACTATAGAGATTTAGTCTTAGGCATAAATAATTTAACCTTTCCTTCTATTTTATAGTTTGAATTTGTTCCTCATGCCTTATATTTTAAAACCCCATTGCTAAAAGCTTCTATCACAAAACCACCTAGTCAAAACCTTCAATCACAAAAACACCATGCCAACACTTAGCAAACTCCTAAACCACATTACTAAAAGCTTTTTTTTGCAAAGTCATCATGCCAAAAGATTCTATCACAAAACCACTATGGTAATACTTGGTAGGATTCCTAAACACCATTGCTAAAATTGTAAAATCACCATGCCAAGAGATTCTATCACAAAACTACCATGCTAAATCTTGGCAGAACTATGCTACACTGCAACTCTTGTTATTAAAGGTGGAGATATAAATTTTTAAGATCTTGTCAAGAAAATTAGGAGAAGTCTCTAGAGCGGGAGGAGGGAAATCTTTGATGCATTGAAAATTAGGAACCTATGAAAAAGGAAGAGAAGTTGTGAAGTGAACAAAGCTGGGGAACATTATAGAAGTTTAAAGATAAGAAATCATTAGAATAGTATAGAAGTTCAAAGTGAATAAATCTCTAAAATATATCAAATATTTAAAAAAGAGGATCCTCAAAAATGCTAGAAATTTGAAGAAGAGAGAGATCCAAGAAAAATCTTTAAAGATGAGTAGTACAAGAAAAATCTCTCAAATGCTGAAGAGGAATCTCTAAAACATGAAAGAAAGGTTGAAGAGAAATCTTTCCAAAGAGAAGAAATCTCTAAAACACAAGACAACTGAAAAATTGCCACCAAAAGTCAAACACAAGAAGGCACTTACAACATAAATAGCCCAGAAATAAATTTGAACAATTACATCATGATGTGAAGAAAAAATGCACCACTTAAACATCAAAGGACAATTTTTGATTTATTTTTCATGTCCTCCATAACTCCTTTGTAGGGCACCATATAATGTCTCAGCTTATCCTATTGGGGGAAAGAATGCTCATAACATGAAGAAATAACAAGATAATAAAAATGTGTCTTAGACAAATGTGTGTGTGTGTGTGTGTGTGTGATTCCTCAATTACGAAAATGAAGTAACACCAAGAACAAATCAAACCCATCATCCCTTGATGGCATTTTTATTCTTGTGAATTCCTCCATCCAAACTGTACAGTCAACCAATTTTTAGAAGATCCAAAATATCATATTGTTTCTAAAAATTTTAGTGTTTAATCTTCATGATATGCATAGTTTTTAGTGGAAAGCAACAAATATGTACAGTCAACCAATTTTTAGAACATTCAAAATATCATATTGTTTTCAAAAATTTTAGTGTTTAATCTTCATGATCTACATAGTTTGTAATGGAAAGCAAAAAATCCATTGTTGTTGAAGGGTGAAGCTTAATAAATGGTTGTGACTGCCCAAAGTGAGGTAAGTTCAGTAAAACAGCTCAAATTCCCAACGTGTAAGGTGCAGATTTACTCTCAAGATCTTGGATTGCAGTATAGGAGTTCATGTAGACCATCTTGTAAGAAGATTAGTGGTCATTAAAAATGTCAAGTACTAATGGGCACTTAATGTCGGCTCTAATTTCCAATGAAAGATGTTAACACAAGAACAACAACACACACAAGAGTATGTGAGGTCCTCGCGGTGTCCTTCAATGCCTTTAAGAGAGGTGAGATATATTGTATTCATCCTTTTATCTTTAATCTCTTCAATGCAAAAAGGAAAGGGAAAAGTGAATGAATTGGTTCACTTTTTTATCTAATTTGAAAATTTGAAAATTTGAAAATTGTAATGTATGAAGGAAAAGTGAGATTACAAATGGGAGGCTTCATTTTCAACATAAGCATATTAGGAGTCTTATTTACAAACTCCAAGTTTTAATAGATGAATTGTATCTTCAATACAAATATATTGTGTTGATTAGATTAGGGTTTAGAACACAAAGACAAGGACATGTTTACTCTCATTACTTCATCGTGGAGGATCTAGCTTACTAGCACATTGAATTACAAGGATACCATACTTGGAGTCATAATGGCCCAACAAAATTTTCCTAGCATAAATTAATAATTGAAATGTTGACATGAATGTACTTGGAAATTTAGAGTAAAAAATGAACTTCACACTCAATTCAAAAAGCATGTTTTCAAGGTGAATAAACTATTATAAAAATACACTAAACCCAAATATAAAATTAAACTTCTAAAAAAAATAAAAAAATTAATAACTAAATCATTCAATTCTCATTCAATTGAACACCCATACAACATATTTGTTGTTACATATTTGACTGCCTTTTTAAATATTTAAAATATCATTTCACTTAATTAAATTAGTAGTGACGATTTGGAAATGGCCAACCATGCACAAACACTCATCATTGGCCTTTCACAATTATGCAAGAGCATAATCAAACTACCTAAATAGTAATTTAAGGTATAATAAATGCAATGTGGCATTTTATCTAATCAAGAATGATAAATAGGCTAGTTAATATGAATAGTTAGTATAGTGATCTCCTATAACCATTATTTGGGATGTGGGTATGCTCAAACTTGTAAAGTTAGATGAAGTCAATGCACTTGTCATCATTAAAACATTCACACCTCAAATATAACTACTTGTGCATATATATATATATATATATATATATATATAAACTTAAGAATGAATGTGTGTAATATAATTAAAAATAACCAGCAAGTTGAGTTTTAAAATTGTATGAATTCTCATGTATTCAAATCAATACTATGTCATTCCTTACACATGTAATTATCATTTAAACATATTAACAATAATCCAAAAGAAATTAAATGCATTCATATCTTTTACTATAGTAATGAGTTAATAATTTATCCTTGAACTACTTCAATATAAAAACATGATCAACAATATCTCAGTAAATCATTGGAATTTCATCTGTGTATCATCATGAAACCACATCAAACTTAGTATAACCAAAATATCCTCATAATATGTAATCTAGACATCATCACCATCATCATTATCACCACACACACATACACTATTCACATCCATAATGGTATCAATATAGTTAAAAAAAAAATCAATCATAATAGGGTGTAACATGTGAATGCAAATACAAAAGAATAATATAGAAACTTTCACAAGATAAATCATTTATAGACTCTAACTCATAAATCATATACAAAGTCTAACTCAGATAAAAAATAAATGATGACAAAATGCAAAAACATGAAACACTACACACAATCCCAATAAGACTTGATGAAATTATTCTAATATAAATTAATAGTTGAAATGAAAAATGCATATTCAACACTTATAAGTAATGAATTAAACATTTTGAAAAATAAATTCACGTGTGACTATATAATCAATTTTACAAGTATGTTTTCATCTCTATCTAATCTACTTGATTTGGATTAACATTTTTAATGTTGTAAACTCACAAAATGTCACATTCACCTCACCTAGTGTCCTTAATCTAACCTTGCATAAAATTTGGTTATGATATTTGATACTTCACACTTATTTCTATTGCTTGCAAGTCACTATCATGTGCCCACATTTTTTTATCCTTGCAAGTCTCATCAATTAACATCTCATTTTGAGTGCATGCGGTAAATGATCTTTGGTTATACTTATCTAAATTATTAGTTCCCATCGTAGGAAGGAAACTATTGCATTCATGAAAATCAACTTTTCATTTTAATTGACCAATCACAACATTGATTTTCTCAAAAACTTTTTATTTTATATAGTTTTAATATATCGTGCATTTTTCTTATTTGAATTGAAAACATTTATCTTGAATTCTATTGGTCGAAGTGTACTACAACCATGAGTTTATCTTTTAGCTTTTGTCCATTTTGTAAAATTTATCTTTGTGTATTTATTATTATGAACTTTGACACAAATATCTATTGTGACCTTTGGCATTATCTATATTTGTGGGCCTATGTGGGTGACACAATTTTCAAATCATAGTTTATTTATGGTCTATATGAATTATGTCATTTATATTTTATATATCATTTTTAACTAAATGTTCTTAAAGTAATATTATTTTGTTGAATTCATTTTCTCAAATATTTTAAACTTCAAATTATACATATAGTTTTTATTTCAATGTATGAAGATTGCTAGTGAATTAAGAAAAAAAACTATTTTCAAATTTTTTATTTCTTTTAATTTCTTCTAGGACATCTACATCATAGTTAGTCTCATTTAATTTATTTCAATTTCTTTCACTTTGACATTTTCTTTAACAATACTTAACACTTTAACTATAATATAATTATGCATGGGCATGAACTTCTACACTATGCATATTGTTCTAGTAACAATTCAACATAAACAAACACATTCAAATTTATTTATATTTTTTCTCTTCAAAGATTAGTGCAGGAGCACCTAGGATTTTGGCTTGAACCCTAAACATATGGGTAAAATATATAGGTATAAACATTATATAAGGTTTCTTTGGAAGTTTTATATAAATGAAAGTAACTACCCACTTATCTTTTAGTCTTTGTCTGAGCACAAGAGTGGAAAACCATTTGGATCAATGGTGAAGCAAGAAACCAATCCTAAAGCAAACCCTTAAGAAAATAGGGAAATTTATGAAAAGTGATGTATAAACACATCGGGGGTCTAAAAACTTTAAAATCTGAGAGAATTTTGAAAAGGATATCTAAAAATAAGATTTTTTTTGGGGCTTGTTTGTCAATTTTTTGAACTATTGAAGAAAAACTAGGTTGAAAGACCTAATCATGCCTAATAACCTAGTAGCCCTATTTTATAGGGATCAAGGAGATTGATAAGAAACCTAAGGTTTGTATGAGAAAATTTATGTCAAGATTGTGGTAGATGAAGGGAAATCAATTCCATCCATCCAAGTTTCACACGACCATGGTCATGGTAGTTTTGGTGGTGAACTTAGCTAATTAAGTTCATGAAGTAAGGGGAAGCTCAAACTTGCCAGTGAGGTCTAGGAGAGGAGGGGAGTAGAGTAGATGCTCCTTCGTGGTTGGGGTATAGAGTAAACCCTAAAAGGATAAAAATAATCCCAAGATGAGTCCTAGAGTGAGAGGACTTAGTGAAGGATCAAGACCCATGTATCAAAGATTCATTACAATGTTTGGTATATTTATTTAATGATAACTTATTATCTAAATTTATTAGATCTTGCTAAAGGCACTATCGTTATACCCCTAAATTGGCACATTGGTATGCTAAAAAAAATTTAGTATATCAATATTACTTAAAGTTGTATTATACTAGGCAATTCTAATTTTGATAATCTCTACTTGACCTAAGTGTCAAATGCAGAAAATCATTAATTTGTATTAATCACCTAATTTAATTAATTGGAATAAATATTAATTGAATTAGCTAAATTAGACCTATTAATTTAATTTAATTTAATTATAAGTCTTAGTAATTTCATTAAAATTTAATTCACCCCTTTAGCTAATGCACATTAGGAATTAAATATATTTGATTTAATTAATACACCCTCATTTTAACTATTGGATTTAATTATTCAATTAATTAGATTATTTAATTATGAGATCATATTTAACTTTTTAAATCAAATATCTTTTGTTTTATTCTCTCTTCAGTTCAGAATTAGAAATACTGAGTGGAATGAAATCAGAAAAGGAATTAAATCAATCAACTCCTTATTATACTCAAGAGTGATCAGTTAACTTCCTTTTCATAAGGGAATTTTCTATTCTAACTAAATCTTCTTCAAATCTCAATCGTTCATTCATTTGATCTTGACCATTGATCAAATTCTAGGATTCTATATAAGAGATCTTCAACCTCTCATTTTGGAGGATGCACATGAATAGTATCAAATTAATGCCAATTTGTTTACTCAAGCATTTTGTATTCACAACATCAGTGGTTTCACATGCTCTCTCATATAGATTACAATGCATCCATTTAGATTAATTTGCTTATCTTATTCTTAGATTAATTTGTATACATCTTAGCTTCATCTTGCATTCATCTAGATTAAATCCTTTGTACTAGTTGGTCTAGTTCTTGATTTCAATTTTGAGAGTGAACAAAAAAATCTATCTATTTAGAAGGCAACAGATCACCTTGTTGGGTCATACTTAATGGACAATCCCATGTTCATTTTGGGATGTTTTTGACATGTAAAGATAATGTTGAAGTGTGTGTGGATTTAGAGGCCCATAATTAGCACATACATTTATGGTGCCCAACATGGGATAGAAAGATTAATTTTCTGGTCTCAACTCTTGATCATTTTTTAATATTTTGATATTTTTGCTTGTACGATTTAGTGAATTCTCACACAATAAGATAAATTCTTGCGTAAAGAAACTAAATTATCGGCTATATTTTTTTACTTTCTCACACAAAAAAATGTATTCTTGTACAATTTCTCATGTGGTACACATCATATTCTCATGCGGGACTCTGCAGAAGCTCACCCGAAACTCGGCACCAGTAAAAGAAAATTGCAATTTTTAGATTTTGTTTTTCATAATTTTGATTGATCTAAAACTTGTTTCTAAAGAATTTATTTTTTATTTCTAATTTTTTAAACAACCTATAGTGGTGTGCAAATCATTTTTCAAAGATACCTTATCATGAACATACAAACTATACTAGCAATTTGATTGTAGGATGTTTAGTCAAAGATTCTCTTTTCAAAGAATGTATTCAAACCCACTCAATCAATGTGTATATTTTAATTCTTTCTTAAATACATAGTTTAATAGGGCTTGTGAACTTTGTAGGGCTCTAGACAAAGGAATAGGGGAGTATGCTCTTTACTACTTGGAAGTGATGCCCAAGTGTAAATCAAAAACCTAGATGCCTTTGGAAGATGATACCCCAGGGTAGGGTATAATTTAGTGGCTAATATTCGTAACTTAGCTAATTTTTGAATTTTTTGGCTAGTATTTTGGCTAATAATTTAAGATTTGATACAACCTAAATCGCCACAGTTTTATAAAATTCAATTCTAGAATATTTAAAATTGCTCAATAATTTATTTTATTGAAAAATTTAAACTCAAATATTTGCCACAATATTCATTACATGAATAGATTTGAGTAACCTAAATATAATATATTATTGGAGAAATTAAATTGAACTAACCAATAATTATCATAATTATTAGTTAATTTAGGGATATATCACCAATATTTATTATTCACTATTGATTTAAAGTATATGTAATGATTCTCATAACATTCCACAAGGTTAAAAAATGTTCAATTTTGATTTGTAATATTCCATGGTGATTAATGAACTTCCTATTATTATTGAGATTCGTGAATATTTTATACAAAAAAATTATGATTCAAAAATAATTGCCAAAATTAGTCATATTTAGAATAAAAAATTAAGAGTTTTGCCAATATAAATAATTTTGTTTTTTCAAAATAATGAAATATTCGCCAATATTTTATATCTTTTTTTGGAGGTGGCTTTCTTAAAGTTTACCCTGCCCGAGGGAGGCAAGAAAGTTCTCCTAAACAAAGATTTTTATGAAGAGATGATGACTTCCTCTTAGGAAAATCAAAATCTTGGAAAAAGACACATTGGGATTGATAAACTAACTAAGTTATGAACACATTCTATGTGTTTGGGTAAAGTGTGAGGTAGAGGAGTGTGCACACTCTTTTCCCTTTGGAAAAATTAGAAACTTTGACCCTTGAATCTAAGTTACAGTCTGAGTCAACCTTTAAAGGGCCTACCAAAGCAATCTAACCTCTAGGAACAACCCAAGTGAGCACACACCTATTGTCATTGATTCCAACTCACTCTAATAAAGAAGCTTTGTAGAGTGAAAGAATCCAAAGCCATGTTAATTTTCTCTTCTTCATTTTGATATTGCATATCAAGAAGAGGCTCTATCTATTGCACTAGGTGGTGTTTCCCCCAGGCTTGCTAGTCAAGTGTGTGTACTTACAAATGTTGGTGTGGGCTACTGGCCTCAAATTTGTTCTCAATGCCACCAAAGATTAATGTGAATGAAAGCCAAGTAAAAACTTTTTAGATAGTTTCTACCTTATTCACCTTTGGAAGGGGGCATAATCTTTGTGCAAGGAGGGAGAAGAATCTTTCCTTTAGATACTCACTATAGGCATGTACCTAGATATTGGAAGGTGGTATGCACCCTTGAACCCTACCAGAAGGGTGCTCATTTAGCATATATGTTACTGAGTCCTTGGAATACACCAAAAACATGGGCACCCTCTAGTGGGGTAACATGACTATGTAAGGTGAACACATGCACATAAGTTGTGAGACAAAGGTTTTTCTTCCTCTACTATTTTTGGTTATAGGGATAAAAAGTGTCTAATTTGAGTCTATAAACTATCCAGATCATCCAAACAAAAAAAGGTCAAGACTCCCCCATCCTTCTGAGTTGCTTTGTCCTCGGTTGGATTGTTTATGACTACTGCTTGCATCCATTGTCTGAAAAACAATTGTTTACTTACAAACCAACATGATATCCAAAATCTGAAAATAATGTCCATATCTACATGAAAATTACAAATACTATCAGTCTTCTATTCAAAAATTACCAAAAATCATCAGAAATCTATTCAAGTATAGTCCAAGCTTTTCAATTTTATCCTTTTCTTGCTTGTAGTTCTACAAAAATTCATGCGATAAAATACCTTTACAATTGTTCATTTGTGTTTCCTCATGTGGTTCTTTGTATTTCCTCATGCAAACTGATGAGAACCCTTGCACAAAATTTTACCAAAATAATGAAATTTCTAGTCGAAACATGTCTTTGCTATCAAATTGCCAAATACTCACACAAATCTATCCACATTCTTGCACAAGAAAACATTTACAAAATTATTGTTTTGAATTCTCACCTAGTTCATTGTACTTCCTTGCATGGCTCTATGTGAATCTTCAAGCTATATTTTGTCCCAAAACTATCAAAATTGCTCTACCTAAGGTGTTTTCTCACTAGGTTGTATGTATTTCCTTGCCTGGAAGTCATTTCCTTATGTGAGTATGTCCAAATTTGTCCAAAAATAGTGAACTATTCTAAGCTCCCTCATCAAACTTGATCCAAATCTAATCTAATTTTGAAAACATTTAGTCATTTCTCTATGTGCAACAACGTCAAACTTTAATTTATTGCTTAGTTGATCACTTGTGATTTGCACATGAACTAGTCTCCTTTCTTGGTTCAATTTTTTCACATCATGATAGTCAAAACTCTTGGCTCTTGTAGCAATTTCTCATACTATTTGTACCTAGATATAAAATACACTTACTTTGAGATAACACTCTAGTGTGATCTGTGTTAAAACTTTGTTTTTAGTCATTCTCTATGATTGTTTCCACAAGGAGTGAAAACTTGTTTACTCCCTATAGACCATGACATCGTAGAACTAGAAGTAGAAATCACATCATAGGTCATTCCCAAGTTTACTTATAGTCTAAATCTAGTGAAGGATCCTCACGGTCTCTTTCACCTGTTGGTCCACCTAGTCCTGAAAGAACATTTTCCATAAACTCTCAGTAAACTAGGAACCCATTATATCAAGAGAATCCTAAAATTGATAGAACACCGACATCTTTTAATGAAATAGTTGAATTCTTGTTCAAAAAACCTTTACAATAGACACATACTAATACCTTCTACACTCCTAAAATGACTGATCAAGAAATAGAAGACCATAGTAGGAGACAATATCACCGAGACTACCAAAGAACTAAATGATTGAAAGAACCTTACAACTATACTAATGAGTATGGGGATACTGAAGACATACCCCTAGAAGACATAGAGAAGTTTTTTAAGGATAAAAACTTAAACTTTCAAAAAATCATGAAGATCTTGCTCCATGATGAGAAAGAGAAATATTTTCTTAGGATCACTCAAGAAGGAGATATTTTACCTCAACATTTTAATGTTGAAACATTGTCACACAGGAAGAAGAAATTGAAACATCCAAGTTACAAAAACAACATTAGGCCATGCAAGAATGATTGGCCCAAATGATGCATAAGAAGGATAAACCAATGAAAACATACACTTCAGACACCATTTTCTCATTTCCTTTTGACAAGAGTTTGGACATGCTTCCTTTTCCAAGAGGAGTTGAGTTACGCAAATATGACAAATATTTTGGAACATCCGATCCCCAAGATCATTTGAGGGAATTTAGTGCTTTGTCTATGGAATTCATGCACAATCAAATGTATCTTATGCATTTATTCCCATAGAGTCTAGGTGGTCAAGCCATGGAAAGGTTTTCAAGGTTACCTACTAGTATTAAAACATTTGATGAGATTGCTAATATGTTTGTTCAGTAATACTCACACAATATACAATATCCAGTCAACATACGTGATGTATGTAACCTCAAACAAAAGGTTGAAGAACCTTTCCTTATGTTTCTTCAAAGATGGTGACAATTGTATACCAAATATTCATGAAAAGACCTTGAAATAGAAAAACTCAATATCTTCATGAATTATCTTTTGCTCAACTTTAGGTATAAAATACAACTTAAAGGTCCACATACCTTTGAATATATGATTACACAAGCTATCCGAATAGAGGAGTTTATGGTCAAAAAGGGAGAAATAACCCTTCAAAAAGACATTAAGAAAGGATTGACCTCTAGTAAGCATAAATCCAAGTATTCAAGCAAGAATAGAGAGGTAGTACATGATGGAGTAGTTGATAACATTACTCCCAAACCTTCTAGAATGGATTTCAATCTCATAAACAATATCAATGCATCTAAAAATGTTGACAAATATACTCCCACTAACAAGACATTTGGGAACAAAACAAAGAACGTGTCTTGTGTTACATGATAAAAATGAGAGTACACACCTCTTGGTGAATCTCTAGATGTGGTCAATAAGACCTTGCTTCAAAAAAAGATCGTTAGTTCATTGGATAATTCTTCCTTATGATCCACAAACACTACCCACATGGTGGAATGAGAATGCATTTTTTGAATACCATCATAACAAGGGTCACAAAACAAACAATTGCATCAACCTATGTCATAAAGTTCAAGACTGAATTGATAATGGTGAAATTGTTTTGGATGGACATAATAAGAATTCAGACCACAAGCCTTTTAAAGAGCCATTTCCACATTATGAGAAAGGATAAAACTCTAAATAGAAAACCAATAACAAGTTCAATTTTACATACACCAATGACAATGATGTGATCAAAAAGATTGAACCTATGGACTTTGAACATTGTGATGTTATCACAATTAAAGGAAAACATGAAAATACAAAACCAAAAACACCATTTGTCTTATGAGGTGCTACATCTCTTGCAACTGATAAAGAATAGTCACAATCTTGTACCAATGATGTTAAGCATTCTCATGCCAAGATAGTACTTTAAGGCCCTATACCTGCTGCTCTTGAGGTAGATCAACATAAAGACAAACCTATTTCTGGTCCATCTAGAAAAGGTACAAAAAATGTAACATCCTCCACAATTACCAACTATAGAATCCTTGACCAATTGAAATGGAAGAATTCTCAAATAAAAATCTTTGAATTACTTAAAATCTCACTTGCTCATAGGCAGATTCTTGATAAACCCTCAATGAGGCAAGTGTACCTCAAGATCTTGATCTTGATAGGTTTCAATCTATGGTGGGTCACTTGACCTTGCCTCACTATTTGTCCTCCTCTAAAGAGGATGATAATTCATTGAGTCATTCTCATAACCAATTATTGCACATTGAAGTTATGATACATCAAAAAAATGTCTGTTGCATACTCATTCACAATGGAGTTGGTCTAAACATCTATTCTACTACTTTTCTCAAACAATTGGGTTATTCTTAAGGGTCTATTAATCCTCATCACAAAATAACCATCAAGGCATATGCTAAAGTCAAGCATAAATCCCTAGGTCTTGTTGTTTTCCTACTTTGAGTTGGTCCAATATAAAGAGATGTTACTTGTCAAGTCCTTGACATTCCATTAGCATACAATATCTTGTTAGGGAGACCATGGATACATGAAATGCAAGTTGTGCCTTCAACATACCATCAATGTGTCAAGTTTCCTTTCCAAGGCTTTGAAGTTACTATACCTACTAATATTAGTTACACATGTAACATGCTAAAATCTACTTAAAAATTTGTACTTTCTAATAGAGAAACAATGGATCATTGTGCTAATAAGCTAAAAGAAATGGAGAAGTCACTCAAGTTGAAAAAAATTGGGATGGCCCCATATCACATAGAACATGTTCTATCTTTAACATATCTTCTTGAGTCTCCTTTTCATTATGGGAGACCATCTGAAGTGAAGAAACCTTTTTTTCTATCACCTTAGACTAAATTCAATGGTGCCTTGTCAAAGTTACTATACCTCTAGAAGAGGAAGATGAAAATAGAGCCATTGTTGCATGGTTATATAGAGAAGAAGTTCCAACTAACCTCACATAACAGTCTTGTGAGATTACTCCCACAAAGTATGATCTAGGTCTTAAGCTCATGAAATTATTAGTTACAAAGGAAATGGTCTAATTGGACATTAAAAAAATGGATTGATTGATCCTATCAAAGAAATATCTAGACGGTCTCAGGATACAACAGGTCTAGATTTCAAGAAGATTCCCTTTCATCTAAGGATTAATAAATTCATACCAGAATCTAAAAGTTCATCTAAATGTGAGTCACAAATTGAGTCAGATAATCATGAGGATACTTATCCTTATCTAATTCCTTTTAATCTTGCTAAATTCTTTGCAGAACCAGATGGCTTTGTACCACATGTTAGCATTGTGGATGTTGACAGTGATTCTTCTCACAACGCTATTGATCCTCCCTGTATTCAATAGGAACAAGGAGAGTCTAGTCATATTGTAGTTGTTGAATGACTTTGTAAAAATCAAGATGATAATGAAAGTGGAGAATGGGTTCCCATCATTGTTGGGGAGTTCTATAGTCTAACTCCATGTAGCACAACTTTTTTAGAGTAAAATTTTATTCGTTCTCAGAGGCAATTTTAGACAAGGATGTAGATCAAGTTCACATATATGAAAATTAATTGAAATAGGTGAACAACCTAGGGTTCAGTCAAATGAGTCTCATCCTACTAGTGTCAATGAGTCCTAAATTAATGTCATTAGAACTTAAAGGCATTCAAACACACCTTTGAACAAAATCACTTTAGGTCCCAAATTACTTGTTGAATCATTTGATGACTATACTGTGAATGCCATCAAACCTGCCACATCTCTCTCACTCACCTATCCTAAACTCATAGACTAGAATTCCAATACATCTAGTGAAGTCCCTATATTCCAGAATGACTATGCTCTTGCATATTATTTAAACGATGTCAAACTAGTAATGTCCTCCACCAATGAATAGAGTATTAATATGATGGAAGCTGATATCAAATATCTCAATCACACAATTGGAAGAAAAAGAACTTGAAGGTCCAATGGTGAAAATCACATTGTGGTAGTATCGAAACCCAAATAGTAAAAATAAAAGACATATCCAAATGTGAGAACCTCTCTAAGGTACCTAAGGATGGTATATTTGATGTGCTTCCTAATCATTTTTAGGAGAGATCATCAGTGTTGATAGAGCCAACATAGCCAATCAACTTGGGAATAGAGGAACATCCTCATATGATACACATTGCACAATATTTGTCTACAAAATAAAAAGAGGAATTTATTGCCTTATTTCAAGGAAAAAAGATTAATTTTGCATGGACCTACACAGACGTGTGAGGCTTAGTCCTGACCTCATAATGCATTATTTATCTATTGCACCAAGAGTAAAACTAGTCAAACAAAAGCTCAGGAAAATGCATTCTCATGTGGCATTACTTGCTAAAGTTGAATTGGAAAAGCTTCTAAAGCCTGGTTTCATTTATGTTACCGATTATGATGAATGGACCTTAAACATTGTTCCAGTCTACAAGCATGATAAGTCTATCCAAGTTTGTATAGATTTTTGAGATCTTAACTTAGCATGCCCAAAGGATGATTTTTCACTTCCCAATATTGGTATGATAGTGGATATGATAGTAGGATATGAAATTTACTCAATCATGGATGGTTTTTCTAGTTATAATCAAATTAAAATTGCACCGAAAGACTAGGAGAAAATTTCTTTTACTCGTGCGTGGGGTACCTTTTGTTGGAATGTGATTCCATTTGGTCTAAAAAATGTTGGTGCCATGTATCAAAGGGTAGTTACAAAAATCTTCCATGATCTTATGCATAAGATGATGGAGGACTATGTCAATGACACCTTGGTCAAGAGTACACAATACAACACTCATCTTCAAGATTTGGGACCCATCCTATATCATATGGAGAATTTTTATCTCAAATTAAATCCCAAGAAATGTGCATTTGGTGTCACTTTTGGGAAGTTACTTAGCTATATTGTCTCTACAAAAGGAATCAAGATGGATGCAGAAAAAGTTTAGTCAATCATGGAAATGCCTCCAACCCAAAATATTAGTCAAATGAGAGGCTTGTAAGGAAGACTTCAATCCATTCACAAATTAATATCATAGCTAGCAGACAGGTCATAACCTTTCACTAAGACTCTACATTAAGGTGTAAAATATTATTGGAACAAAGATTGTGATTAGAGTTTAACACGGATAAAATAATATCTTGCTAATCCACTGATCTTGATGCCTCCTATTTATGGAAAGTCTTTCATTTTGTATATCTCAGAAATAGAGTAAACTCTTGGTATCTTGCTAGCTCAAGAGGACAATGATAATAAGGAATGGGCTATCTATTATCCCATTCAAACATTTATTTCTTATGAAATGAACTATAGCATCATTGAAAAAGCTTGCTTGGCAGTCATATTTTCTTATCAAAAGTTGATAACTACATGCTTTCTCATAGTACATGATTGGTTGCCAAAATAGATCCACTATAGTATTTTCTTAGCAAGGAAACTTTAATAGGAAGTTTAGCTAAGTGGGTCATTATACTAAGTGGGTTTGATATTACCTATGTTGAAAGAAAGGCTATCAAAGGATAGGCAATTGCTGATCAATTAGCAAAAACACCAATGTAAAGTCTTAAACCATTGAATATTGAATTCCCCAATGAATCTATTTTAATGCTAACACATCAGACCTAGGTGATGTTATTTGATGGTTCCTTCACACAATAAGGATCTAGTGTTGGGATCTTATTCATACAACCACAGAAGTATTCATTTCCTATGGCATACAAGATTGTATTTCCTTGTACAAATAATATTGCAAAATATGAAGCCTTAATCAACAACATGAATATTGCCGCCAAATGAAGAGTAGATGATTTGAATATCTTTGGTGATTCATAGTTGATAATCAATTAGGTCAATGATGTCTATCAGAAAAAGGATGAGAAGTTTATACCTTGTAAATGGATGGTGGATGATTTTTAAAAAATACTTTTCTCATTTCACTTTTTAGCAAATTCCCTAGGTAAACAATAAGGTAGCTGATGTAATAGCTACTCTTACTTCCATGCTACAGATGACTGAGAATGGTTTTTGACATGAATTCCTAGTGCAAATTTTACTCTGCCCTACTTATAATTCACTTGAATCCCATATGATTTGTTCTATTGTAGGATATGACTCATCTTACTACCATCATATTTATTCTTACCTATGTGACCAAATCATTCCAGACAATCTAACCTAGAACGAAAAATGTTACCTAATTCATAGTGCATCATGGTATGTTATTATTATTGGTGACTTTTTTAGGAGAGATCTTGATGGAACACTCCTTAGGTTTCTATAATTTGATGATTATAGACATGCATTAATCAATGTACATGAAAGCATTTGTGGATCACACTAGCTCGTAAACTTGTTAGAGCTAGTTACTATTGGCCAAATATGGAACAAGAGGTAGTCTTGCAAACAATTACAACTCCATGGAAATATGATTCATGCTCCAGAAAGGGAGCTAATTTCATCTATCACACTTTGGCCATTTCAATAATGGGCCTTTGATCTAGTGGGTTAGATTCATCTACCTTCATCAAATGGACACAAGACCATTATCACAACTACGGACTACACTAAATGGGTGGAAAAAGTCCCTCTCTTTGAGGAAAATGGCAAACTATAGCTCTATTCATTCTTAACTACATCATATGTAGGTATGGTGTACCATCCTCCATCATTACTGACAATGGGGGACAATTTAAAAACAAGGATCTCAAAGGGTTGTGCTCAAAGTTTAAAATCAAGCAACATTGGTCTTCTATTTATTACCCCTAGGGTAATGGCCAAGTGAAAGAATCCAACAAGGCTATCCTTAGGATCTTACATCACATAGTCAACAAATTTGGAAGGGACTAGCACCTTTAGATTAATCTAGCTTTAGGGACTTACAAAACTAGCATTAGAACTCCAACAGGAACAACACCCTTTACTTTGGTATATGAAGTGGATGATGTGCTTCCTATTGAGGTTGAGATTCTTACTTTTAGAATCTCTATGAAAGGCCTCATTAATGATGATGATTACATAATATCTTAGCTTCAAGAGCTAGAATCCCTGGATGAGCATTGACAAATGGCATGTGATCATCTCTGAGCTTACCAAATGTGTATGTCTAAAAGCTACAACAAGGAAGTCAAGCCATGTGACTTCCAAGTGTGTGTTCTCATCCTAAGGGAAAACCCTAAGAATAAACAATAATGGATATAGAAAGGGAAGTTTGAACCTAAGTGGCTTAGTCCATACATAGTTACTACAATGTTTTGATTTGGTGCTGAACAACTTTAAACAACTAAGGGAGAATTTCTCAAGGAGCCGATCAACAATCTCCATCTGAAGTGGTTCTACGAATGACATGCTTCCAAAAGCTCTTTGTACATACTTAAATGTCTTGAAAAAATCTATTACCTTGGTGAAAATCTAGTAATAAGCACCTTGGTAATACCAAAATAAAAGTGAAAAATCAAAAAAGAATTTGAAAAACAAGAAAAGTGTCATTGTTGAAAACTTTTCAAATAGGCGTCATGGTAGAAAAAATAGAATCTTTTCCAAGAAGGTGAAAACTTGGTAAATAGGTGCCTCTTGTTTCAAATGCTACTTCTTGCAATGCATCTTCTAGCTCTTGTATAGTTGCTTTCCTACTTTAGTTTTTTGCTTTTGCTCATGCATCTATGGATTGAATCTAGTCATATATAGTCTTGGGGGTAACACCCTATATTTTTCCAAAACATCTCTTTAGCATTAGTAACCAATTATTCTAACTACATCTATCTACTATTGCTTGCTTCACTACTAAGATTCCTCTTAAAGAAGATCTCTTTTGCATCAGTCACTAGTTGTTCTAACTACATTTATCTACTACTTCACTATCAAGATTCCTCTTGAAGAATATCTCTTTCACATCAATCACTAGTTGTTCTAATTTTTTTTGTCTACTATCACTTACTTTACTATAGACATTCCTCTCAAAGAAGATCTCTTTCCTGTCAATCATCAATTTTTCTAACTATGTCTATCTACTATCACTTACTTCACTATAGAGATTCCTCTTGAAGAAGATCTCTCTCACTCCAGTCACCAATTTTTCTAACTTTGTCTTTCTACTATTGCTTACTTCACTATAGAGACTACTCTCAAAGAAGATCTGACTCGCATCAATCACCAATTTTTCTAACTACATCTGTCTATTGTCGCTTCGTTCCTACTGAGATTCTTCTCAATCAAGATTTCTCTATGATGTCAATTAGTAGTTTTCCTAACTGAGTCTATCTAATTTTTTCATCCTACTAAAGAGATTTCTTACACATATGTTCCGAGCATCAATACTTGACATCAATCCTATAACACTAACATAGGAATGGAAACATTGACACTATTTGAGTTATGTTGATCTTTTCTTTGTTTTTTTTTCTTTCACTTTATCATTTCCCTTTGAACAACTTGAGGATGTCTCTTTTGACTAGAGAAGCAAGGACTGGGGGCATGATCTTTTCTTTGCTTTATGTTTGATGGTTTAGTTCCAATGCTCTAAAACATCCATTTAAAAGGAGTGTCCACTATAAGAGCCTCTATCTTGTATTAGATGGTGTGTATACCTCGAATCATTTTATAGGGATACCTCAATGAGATTGGTTATTTTCATTACTTGTTTGAATGAATTCTCTATGCTATAGAAAATACTAATACTCATTCTACTAAGTGAATGTATGGGTCACTACAAGTATACTTAGCACATTTTTGTCTTAGGTTATGAACACAAGGGTTATTGCAAATAGAATCTTTATTGAATACTTAGCATAAGAAAGATCGCTCATGTGTCTAGTATGTTTTCATGCAAGAAACATTATGGTCATCCTAGTGTTTATGTGTTGATGTTTATGTTAGCTTGCTACATTAAAAGGGACAAATGTTTTGTTCATTTTGGCTTTTTGTGTCTTAATTCTTATATTTAATCCTGACAAACCTAACACACATGTCATATTCATATTCCCATGATTGCAATGTCAGTGTGTATTGCATGACATTTTTAGATCTAACTAAATACTCAATGATGATAATTTTATAATTTTAGTAACCAGACTTAGGGGTGCATCCAGCATAGGGTTGCATTACATACTCCACTTGCATAAGAGCACAGTTTGATCACTACTTTACTTGCATCTTTCGACATGAGAGGTTTTTGGTGTCTTCAAATGTATCATATTTCTTCATGATTTCACAATTGTTCAACTCCTTGGTTTGTCCTTTTGATTTTCACAGGATACTTGTCATTAACAAAAAACTTGAAACCTACATGAGATGTTAGTTCATTCACATTTTGCATTTCATATATATATTTTATATTCATCTCATCTACACTACATTCATACGTCATATCAATTTTTATTTCATCACAATCATATCATTAACATCTCATGTATGAAAAACTATAAGAGAAAAGGTGACACATGAAAAGGTACTCAAATCAAAAGATATATATATATATATATATATCCAATGGATTCAAGTATACATTGATACAAAAGTGTGTGCTACTTGAGCAGTATCAATCTCAAAATGGTAAAAATGATGTTGAGACATCCAAAATACATCCTTAGAAGGTAAGATAGAAGAGAGAAAGTTAATTGTTTTCTCCTCCCTCATCCTTAGGTGGAGGTGGAGGAGGAGCATCTACTCTAATTTGCCAATGTACACCATCTAATGATCTAACATACTCTAAAAATCTAGGCATCTACTCTAAAACCTCAGGTATTGCTACAATATATCATGCCTAGTAGTAGGCTACTTTGGCACCTTATACTCAACCTCATCTCATTGCTACTCTAACTTCTAAGGAAGCTCAAGGATCTCTCGCTCTCTAACACCTAATCACATATTATGAACTGTTAGCTAGATCTACATCTTACTCAGTTGTCATTGTGTTGCTCTCAATCTCTCCCTAGCTCTACTTAGAACATCCTCGTGTGGCTTAGGAGCAGGCTGATCCTACATCTCCTCATCTCCCACTCCATGCTTTTCCTATTGAGAAGGTTCTTCCTTCATCCATGAATTTTGTGCATCATTGTCAATAGCATCCAAGGTGCCCACCTCACCCCAAGGACATCTATGTTTTTTCCCACTCCCACTAACACCTAGATCTTCTCTCATCTAACATGGAGGGATCTATAGATGTGATGTATGTTGCCTAGTTCTCTACTATTGTGGCTATTGCTAAGGTTTCTACATGGGATGTATAGGCATTACCATCCCCACTAGGTTTATAAATCGAGGAAAGGGATGGCTCACAAAATGCTCCTTGTATGTCAGAGTCATCCCCCCATCTGTGATTGTGGCTATATAATCCCAACGCAACACATCAATCATCAAACTCCCAATGTCTAATCTAGCAAACCAACCCTCCACCTCCATGGTGAAGTGGGTGTAAGTGCAATACTTCTAGGATATGTCGTATGGTCTACCATACTATTGACATAAACATGTCAATGGAAATATCTCAATCATTTTGACCGAGTAACCAATTAGTGGTCAAGAGGAAAACATGTGTTTGAGCTCCACTTGTGCGTCACCCCACACCTCTATCTCTCTCCATAGTTGCCATACTACTGCCACTAGATCATCAAGTTGACCTCGTCATTGTTCAGTCTTACCTAGACTTATCTAGGTCATCTACCTCGGTATCTACAGATATAAGGCTCATAATCCTACCTCATGTCATTACAAATCAGCCTCATAATAGGTAAGTGCTCCCATGCCCATACCTATAGAACATAGACTCCTATTTCCATGCTCCTCTTCTCATGATGTAAAAAACTCATGTATCTCATGATATATATGGGCCAACATACACTAACCCCATCTAAAATGTGTTGGTTTCCTATCCACACTCAAGGCCATGTTGACCTTTGTCAAGCATTCGAAAGAAGTTGAGGAATACACCAAGCATCGCTGCCAATCTATGGGTAGGACCATATGTCTGCACTAACTCCTCCTATGGGATAGTTCTAACCATAATGAGGTCCTCCTAAAAAATGGCCCTTAGTGCCAAGGTACCCATACTCAACCCGTGGCCCATGGAAAGCTATCTATAGAATCCTGTATATGTCGTTAGGGGTGATAGTCATCTCTCCAAGGGGCAAATGGAAGATGTTCATCTCCAAGTGGAAATGTTCTACTAATGCTATCACTAACCCATAATTCACCCATAGATTGGGGATATCAAAAAGATGTGAGAGACCAAGGGTATCAATATGTGCCACCTCTATGGCATCTAACTGACAAATCAACACCCAAATGGGGGAATAGTGAGATTTGAATGAGACGTCTACAAAAAAAACCTACAAACATGAAAACAATAATAATACAATCAATATCTACTATCTAAAACATCATGCTATTCCTAAATGGGCTAAAACATACAACATACATCCAATAATGACTAATGACAATGCGAAATGATGATAAAAACATCACACTTTGTGACAAATTATGCATGCACATAACACCAAAATTTTGTGTCAAATTTCACATTCTCATGTGAGTTTTCACATTCTCGCATGAATCTGTTATTTCCATGCATGAGATACCCCACTAAACCAAGTGATAAAACTCTAGCATACGAAGAAAATCAACATATAGGAAAAAAATGACTAAATTTAGGGTCTCTCATGCAAGAGATGGGTACCTCCCAAACGAGGAAACCCAAGACCTTATGTGAGAAAGTACCTTGATGGAACTTCCTTGCATGAGCTTTCCTATAGGCTCGCATGAGAAAATGGGTTCTTGCATGAGACCGAAGGGTAGAAAAACCTAAAATGCAAAAACTAACCAAATTGTGTAAAATTTAAAACATGAAGATGGATAATCGACTACTTACCGAAGGTCTGAGTCTGTCAATCAGCTATGTCACCTCAAATGCTTCAATTAATGAAGATGCATGGGAACCACAATTTTTTCTCCTTGGAGCTTTTTCTCCACAAAAGCCAAATGCACAAATGAATTGAAAATGACCTTTTGGGCCCTTATCCTGTTAGCTAATTTGGCTGCTCTGAACTCATTTTGGGGATCAAATTCAAAATCTAATACACTTAAACAGCTAAAAAACACACTTCAAATTTTTGGGACTGACATGATCAAATGCTTGTGCAGTCCATTTTACTAATACTTTGTGAATTTTAGAATATTTTCAAATTATATATTTCTTCAAATTTTCCAAAAAATTATGAAAAAATCAACTCAAGTCAATCTTGGTCAAACATGGTCTTTTGGACTCAGAATCACTCTGAATTAACTCCCATTTTTCTTCATGATCTTCTGATCTATCCTACATTATTTTGAATCTCTGATCACTTTAGTATCTTCCAATCTATGGCTCCGCATCACTATTCGTGTGTGTTATCTTTTGATTTCACTCCCGAGGGGGGCAAGATGATTACATCATTGAATCTTTCAAAACTATTTCCAACTTAATCTGAGCATTATGTCTTGATCACTAGGGGCATCTCATCACTTGGGGCATCTTTGTTCCCCCAATCTGGCATCATATGCTATTCAACTAATCGATCTTATAATATTCCTTGTCATAGTTTGATGGATATGTATCGAGGCAATCAAACATTGACTCTTTAGGATTAAGCCTTGTTTTGGGGATGATTCTAAGACTCATAATTAGTTATTATTAGCTTTTATAGACTAGAATTTAGGTGTTCTATCTAGACTCTAGAGGATTAAGCTCCATTTTGGAGATAATTCTAATTCTTGCTAAGAATTAATCTCTGTTTTAGAGAAAATTCTAAATTCTTTCTTTCAATCACCATTTAATGGATAGGTATCAAGGAAATAAAATCCTAACTCTTGAGGATTAAGCCTCATTTTGGGGATAATTCTATGAATCATGATTAATCTTGTCATCTTCTAATGGACAGGTATCGAGGCAATCTAACCTTGACTCTTGGGAATTGAGTTTTTTTTATGAACAATTATGTGAAGTTTGATAATCTTTGTTCTTTTGTATCAGTATCTAGGTGTTCTATCTAGATTCCCTAAGGCTACGATTCATTGTAGAGATAACCTTAAAAAATCTCATCAGTTGGTCTTTGTGTCATCAATCTCAAAGCCAACCTCACTTCTTGGTCTATATTCTCAAACTTTTGATTTCTTTGAATCAACACGCTACTCACACATTCATTAAAAGAGGGGCAAATGTAATACCCCTAAATTGGAACATTGGTATGTTGAACCAATTTTGGTCTATCAATCTTACTTAAAGTCCTATTGTGGTAGGAAATTTCAATTTTGAAAATCTCTACTTGGCCTAAGTGTCAAATGAAGAAAATCATTAATCTGTATTAATCACTTGATTTACATAATTCCTAAATATTAATGGAATTAGCTAAATTACACCTATTAATTGAATTAAACTTAATTATAAGTCTTAGTACTTTCATTAAATTAAATTTAACCCTTTAGCTAATACACATGAGGAATTAAATATGATTGATTTAATTAATACACCCTCATTCTAATTATTGAGTTTAATTATTGAATTAATTAAATTATTCAATTATGAGCTTATATTTAAATTTTTAAATCAAATATCTTCTATTTTATTCTCTCTTGAGTTTACAATTGGAAACACGGAGTGGACTAAAATTAGAAAAGAAATTAAATCAGTTAACTCCTTATTACACTCAAGAGTGATTAGTTAACTTCCTTTTCATAAGGGAATTTTCTATTATGACTGAATCTTCTTCAAATCTCAACCGTTCATTCAATTTGATCTTGACCATTGATCAAATTCTAGGATTCTATATAAGACATTTTGATGGATGTACATGAATAGTATCAAATTAATGCTAGTTTCTTTACTCAAGCATTTTTCATTCACAAATCCATTGCTTTTGCAGCTTTCTCATATAGATGACAATGCATCCATTTAGATTAATTTTCTTATCTTATTCTTAGATTAATTTGCATACATCTTAGCTTAATCTTGCATTCATATAGATTAAATCCTTTGTACTAGTTGGTCTAGTTGTTGATCTCTCAATTTTGAGAGTGAATAGCAAAATCCATCTATTTAGAAGGCAATAGATCACCTTGTTGGTTCATACCGAATGGACAATTCCATGTTTGATTTGGGATGTTTCTAACATGTAAAGATCATGTTGAAGTGTGTGTGGATTTTTAGAGACCCATAATTAGCACATACAACTATAACATATGGGAGATTTTGTTTGTTTCTTTTTGTCTACAAATTATTTTTTTGAGCTATTTTATATGTCTATAAACTATTATTGTATTTTAGAAAATATTATTTTCTTTTGGTAATAGTTATTATGGTGAACAATAGTAAGTGTAGGCTATTTCTGTTTGCCAATCATTTTACTAAGCTATATGTCTATGCCAAATTAATAAGTCAAATGTCTATTTAGAGCTATGCATTTCCTACAATAGAAGTGGTCTACAGTTATGTGATTGGACATTAGTTTCTAGTAACCTTATATTTCTGTAGTTTTGAGTGTGTGCTATTTTTTCTTATTTTAGAAGACTAAGTCGAATCAATAATTCAAATGTTTATTTGGAGCTTTGCATTTCTTACAAAAAAAGGGTGGTCTAAATTTTTTTTATTGGACATTATTTATTATTAACCTTATATTTCCTTCATCCTTTGTATGCATAGTGAAGTCAATTGGATGACATTCATAGTGTGTGCATAAAAAGTATCACATTTCTATAAACATTATACTCAAGAATAAAAATGATGCAAGGCATCTCAAGAGGTTGCCTATAGTTCTCTATCTATGATGTGAAAGAGTGCAATGTAGTATGGTGGCTCTTAAATGAACCTAGTTAGGAAATCATTGTAAGGTGCATCATAGAATGAGAGGTTCAAAGGATTAGAGACAAGAGTGCCAATATTGAAGAATCAAAGTATGCAATGCAAAAAGAAAGATTAACTAAGTGAAATGAAATATTTAAGCTAACAAAGAGTTACAAAACCCCTAATTAGACTAGATGAGCTAAGTTGTTGCATAAAAGATAACTAAGCTAAAAATGAAAGTCAGGAAATGTAAGAGCAATGAGTGCTCCAAGTACTCTAGAATGAAACCTACAACATTAAAATCAAATGAGAGTGTAAGTTTATGAGAGACTGGGAAGAGAGATTGATTTCTAAGAGAAATGGATGGTAAGGAATAAGAGGCAAAATAACATGTGGATAATGAACCTTAAGTGATCCATGTGCACAAGAATCTATTGGAAATATTATGAAAAGCTAAGTTATTGAGAAGGGAGGGGTGAATTAGTAACTTCTAAAACTTTTATCCCAATTAATGAATTATGATCTAACTTCATGCATGAGAAATTGAAAAACATGAAAGCATACACAACACTTAAACACAAGATTTGATGACCCAAAGACCTTCCAAAACTAGGGTGGGGATGATACCCAAAAGCTTTAGTACTACTGTATAAAGTTGGTCTATTAAGGCTTACAATGATCACTTATGATGATCTACCCTGTTAGGCACAATAAGGCCTACTAGGTCCACCTTGCAAAAGGATTTACACACATACAATGAAGTATGCACTCATAAGACTGTTAGGTCTACCTTGTTAAAGGATTTGACTGATCCACCTATTAGGATGAAATAGTAGCTGATCTTTGATCTACAACTTGGTTTTCTAAATGAGATTCCTCTGAGTGTACAAATCACCTTGTTGTGATAGATGAATCTTTTCTACTCCTTATACTGCTATAGCCTTTTGTAATTCGCTCTTCTTTTATGATTGCATTACTTCCTTTTTCAAAATGATTTGGATGTGATACAATACATTACATATATATCAATCCAATTACATAATTGCAAATTTATCCACAATACAAGTTTACAAAAATATTACAAAGTTGGCCAAAGTGTAGAAACTTGGGCTTTGAAGACTGACTTGATGAGGTTTTGATACTCAACATCCACTTTCAATGCTCAGCATCATCATGCACTAGGTAGATGTAGAAGCTTGGTCCATACTAATCACTTCCAAGTAGTCTTGAACTTGGTCTGCACTGGTGACTTGACAAATACTATGAAACTCAGCATATAAACTGAATCACTTGATTCACGCTACATAGCTCAGTAAAAACTGTCACCTCAAGTTTGGTATAAATTGAGTCTCTTGGTTAACACTGAGTAGCTTAGTTAACACTAGACTTACATCACATCAATTGTGAACTTGGTAAGCACTACACAAATTAGTTTGCACTGATAAACTCGACATACACTGAGACACTCAGTTTACACTGTTGTTCATCAACTTTGTAGTGACTACTCATTTAATCAAATTGAAATCTGTCCATATGAATCAGTAGCAATTGTAGGACTTAGTAACAACTAAACTACTTGGTTAACATAGTTAACTGTAAAATATTCTTTGTATGAACTCACAATCTAAATAAGTGTATGTCAATGATCTTAAACTCCTTATTCATTTCTTCTCTTAGCCTTTGTTTCTTGGATTTCTTTTGTAGAGGTTCACCAAAGGTTTACATCTAATCTGGAGTAATATTGGAGATGTCCCAATTTAGAATGATAATCCCTTGATCAAGATCTATGTCCTCCTCCTTTTCTTTACCTTTACCCAAAAAATTTGTGCTCGGTTGAGGCTTGGTCTCAACTATCCTTGCACTTATTACATGTGTACTTGGAATGGAAACAATAGTAGAAATAGTAGGACTCACTACAAAAATTAATACTACACTTAGTAGATGTAGAAGCTCAGTCCATATTGATCACTTCCAAATAGTCTTGATCTCGATCTACATTGGTGACTCAATGAATACTATGAAACTCATCATATAAACTGAATCACTTGATTCACACTACATAGCTTGGTAAACACTGTCACCTCGAGCTCAGTATAAACTGAGTCTCTTGGTTAAGATCGAGTAGCTTGGTTAACACTAGACTTACATCACATCAACTATGAACTCGCTAAGCACTAAAAAACTTAGTTTGTACTGGTAAACTTGGCATACACTAAGATGCTCAGTTTACACTGTTGTTCATCAACTTTGTAGTTGTTAGAGTAACTATTTATTTATGTTTATTAATTAAATCATGTTGATTTAATTATTTAAGTCATCTATTACTCTAGTCTACTTAAGCTTACTCTTAGGTGCATATAAATAATATTTTATATTAATTATAATGTACAAACCTATTTTTCTTTCCCTTTAGGGCTTTGTTCACATTTAAGGTTGAACTTTTGTACTTTTTGTTTTCATAACTTGGAATACAATTTCACTCTTACACTGTTGAGATTTTCCAAGCTCTTCTTTTTTCTTTTCTAGTTTCTCTTCAGTATAGGTTATTTGCATGCAGGTGTTCTTAGCGATCTGTGAAGTTGGTTTTCACAACTTTTACAGTAGTGACTACTCGGTTCAAACTAAAATCTATCCATAGGACTTGGTAACAACTAAAATGCTTGGTTAACAATGTTAAATATACAATATGCTCGGTATGAACTCACAATCTGAATAAGTGTATCTCACTAATAACAAACATGACTAGAATGTCAACAAAATCTCACCTAAGCAGAATAAGTGGTAGTGTTAAAGAGGCAAAATATGTGTGGAGGAGAGTTACAATTATTAAATAGAGATTCCTCTCACATATAGAAGTGTCCCCCTCATGTGTAGACAAAAATGCCTTTTCATGTGCAGAATTAAGAATAAAGGGACTTTGGGGATTTTATTTAATTAAAGGGGGACAAGTTCTTTCAATTAAATAAAAGACTTAGGATAAACTGGTCAAACCATAGGTTAAAATTAAATAAATAGTGAAGTGATGATTTGATAAAAAAAAGTGATGGGTGAATTATGCAAAATTTCTAGAAAGGGGTCCATAGTCTAAAGGACCATTTTTGGATGATTACATTTTCCCTTATTTGGCTAATGTGTTATCAATATGGGAACACATTAAGTCAAAGAATGAAGATGCCAAGATAGAAATTGATAGATAGACCTAACTTTGAAGAATGAAATAGAGAGAGATAGATGATCTTGAATGCAATAAGTAGTGAGACTAAACATTTAGAGAGACAGATAAGACTATATCAATATCTAAGATGAGAAATAATATGTTAAGATAAGCAAGTAGATAGATGAATCATAACCCAAGATGAGTACTGACAAGTCCAAAGTAGATAGATCAAACAAATAATTTAGAGTATTCCTACCCCCTTGGGATCAAAATCAAAATGATTTAGAGGAGATGTAGAAATGAGAGATTTGATCAAATCAAGATAAGGTCCATGATGATAGATATGTTGGAACAATTGATTAATTGTGTGTTTTCTTTGATGTTAGAAAAAATGTCATATCATTTCCAGTCAGTATATGTTGAGCTCACTTGGGCATTGAAGACAATTTTCTATGTCTACCAAGCATTCTAGAGTTTGCCTAGTTTAGAAGGCAATATCTACCTAGTTCACTTGGGTGTCAAAGGAAGGCTTGCGGAATTTGAGTGTTAATCGAGCTCACTTGGTTAATGAAGGAAATGTTGGATGGAACCGATGTTAACCAAGCTTACTCAATTATGAAAGGAACTTTGTGAATATGCAATGTTGACTGAGTTCACTTGGTTCACACAAGAAAATAATTTCAAAGTTAACATCTATAGAGCAGGTTCAGTTGACAAAGGATTTTCTTTTTTTGGCATATTGAGTTCAATTAAATTGTCTGTTGGTTCTAGCTAGCTGAGGAGATGAATTTTTAATTATTCTAAGTTATATTCTAACTAACTTGACAATATGAAAGATATAAATATAAGGTCAAGCTAAGAATTAAAAGTGTGTGAAAAGGCATCAAAGATAATTAAAGATTTAATGATGCTAAGAGGAAGCAAATCTAAAGGATAAGAAATTATATCCTTGTGAATCTAAAAAGACACATTCAATCAAGAAGGATCAAGTGTACAAGCAAAAATTGAGATATGTAATCAAAAATTTAGTTGCATCAGAAATCAAGTCATGTCATCGTTACTCTCTAACCATTGTAGCAGTGATTTAAATCTCTTAACAGAGTTGGCTTAAAAACTATTTTTAAATCCTCTAACAAGGTAGCATTTCTATTAAATTGTCCAAAGACCTCTAACAAGGCCACTCCTAATAGGGTGATTAAATCCTCTAATAGGGTCACACATAATAGTGTTTTGTAACCTTTAATAAAGTTGGCTCCTAATAGAACTCACTTGAGAAGAGTGAAAATTAGTAACTATTTGCAATTGGTGGTTTTTCCCAAATTGGGTTTCCATGTCAAATCTTGGTGTCAAATATGTTCATACTATTTCTCTTATGTGTTTTCACCTAAGTTAAAATAATAGTAATCATAGATAATATCTTAAGATTAGCATATTAAGTATTTGTCGAGCATTTTTAGTGTTTACCAAGTTACAACATTTCCTGTATGTTTGTCGACCATCAACTGAGTTTAGTTTTATGATTTTATGTTGTACTAAAATTGAAGGAATCTAGAATTTATTTCAGTGGTAAATAATTCCACCCTCCCCTCTCAATTACTCTCTTATATTTCCAACAAGATAAGAGATTAAGAATGAAGGGTGACCACTAAGCAGATATTATGCTCTAGTTTGACGAAAATATGACCAGAAAGAAAACTTAGGAGAATTAGATCAAAATGGAAAGAAATGTGAAGTAAAATGAAAAGAACATGAACATAAAGAAGTGAAGAGAGTAGGAATGATGAATTCCTAAGAAAGATTCAAAGATTAAGCCTCAAAAAAAAAATCAATTACATAGAAGAAAAAAAATCAATTTCAATTTCAACAAGTAAGATGAATCTAGATTTCAATTTTGATCTCAAAAATATATCCAAGATGTCAAAATTAGGTAATAGGGAAATTTCACAAAAATATAAGACATAAAATTAGGTCAGAATGCTATATGAAGGATCCAAATGGGTAGATAGATATGATGATAAGATTAACCCTTTGTGATGACAGGCAATGGAGATAGAAATGAGATGACAAGATTGGAAAAGAAGATGAAGATATGATCAAGAAGAACCAAGAGGATAAACTTAGTTGACCAATATGTCCTTGAATGATAAAAGTGACTCTTTGGACATTCAAATGTAAATAAAGATATAATGAACCCCAAAATGCAAGCTAGTATGAAAAGTACAATTACAAGGGTTGTATAAGAAAGTCCTAGTTTTTATCATTGAGGGCCTTAGTAGGGACATGGGAAGATCATACAATAATCACTAGTGTGAACTATGAGGATATGAATATGATCTATATTAGATAGGAGTGTGAGAATCTAGCCTATGCATCATAGACATAAAGGTCAAGATGATAGTGCAATTAGATTCCTTAAATTTAGTGTAGTAAGATTATGCTCACATTAAGACACAAAATGTTGAGATGGCCATAAGCATGGTCTTGCAAGAGAAAACAAAGTGATTAAACAAGGATGTACCTTTGAAGATCCTAAGTGTCAAGGGGGTCAAATCAAGATGCTCAAGACACCTAAGATCCACAAAGTACTCCCATAGACATAAATCAAAGGAAAAATGCCCCATGCCCCTAGTCCTCTAGTTCAGTGACATCCTGAAGAGACTAAGGAGGGAACACTCAATAAAAAATATCAACATATACATCACACAAATCAAATAAGTCAAGAAAGTCTCACTCATTTTAGTTTAAGTGTTTGTGTGAAAGGTCAAGGTACTATCTTCCTAGGACTCATGTCTACAAGTGAAAAATATGGCAACATCCTGAACCATAGAAAAAGTGTTGACACAAGGTAAAATATTTGATAAGTTTTGAGAAACACTTGATGTCAAGGGAAGTATTGAAAAATATTGTTTTGAGAGATTTCATAGAAATGCCAATGCAACTAAGAGCCTAAGTAAGCAATACACTTTGTGCTCCCTAGACTTAGACAAGCATCAATTCCAAACTAATCAAGGCAAGGAGACCTATGAGATAGATTATTTTAGAGTGAAAAGAGAAATATTGATAGACATAGGTGTGAGGGTCTGCACTAGCACCTATTTCTAGGTTTTCACCACTTTGAAGGATTTTTTTTAGGACATTTTATGATTTTTTTCTATTTTTTGGGTGATACATCAAAGTGCCTATGGATAGGTTTTCACAAAGATGATCATTTTTTAGGATATTTAATATTTTTTAGGATTTACTCAAGATCATATATGATTTTTTGGGAGGGTTTGTTTAGTATCATTTAGAGATTACTAGTTCTCAAGCAATATCACATTGTTTTGTCCTAGTGTTTAGAAAGGTATAGGGCATAATGGATTAGTCATCTAATAGATAAGATGGATAGATAAGGAGTATAATGAAAAATTTGATCATCAAGGACAATCTCCTCAAGAGTTCCCAAGCTAGGAAAAGGGTAAAATAGCCATATAAAGCATATTTTGGATCAGCAATTGAAGCCAATTAGAGAGATAGGATAATGGCATGATGTCATGAAAGTGTATCATCTAGAAGAGTGGATATGTCAAGATGCTTCTAAAAACCACGTTTTACTTCTTCCTTTTTGTGATCAAAACCAAGGGATCAATTGGATAGGATAATGACAAGGATAAAATGATAAGGATGAAGCTCTATATAGAGGCTATGAGTGAATGATTTGGGATAAGAAGGATCATTATAGGGAAGATGATGGATAAGATAGCCAATGCTAACGGATAGCTCAAAATTGTCAAGATCAAAGAGGAAAGATGGAATGGATGGATTACGGAAGAATTATGCATGATGCCTCTTTGCTAGGTTTTCATCATTGTACTTTCCCAAGGTGCTACAAGAAGTGGTTTTCATTATAGGACATATTTATTTCTCTTTACTTTTTCTACCAAGATGCATGTTTACTAGGTTTTCAAATAGAAGTCTTATCTTCATTGCTTTAATCTACATAAAAATTTCTTTCAACATAAATTATGTGAGATATTTGAGTGGGTTCATGGAAATTCATTGGCTTTTGATTCCATTATATAATTATTATATTTAATGCAGAATCTTGGAAAAATTTTACATGCAACAAGGGTCATAGAGAAGTCTAGAATTTATTTCCCTATTCATCTTGCTTCTATTATTATTTATTTTCATATATAGTGATTGCAAGATAATGATACCTTTTTAAGTAGGCTATGAAAGTTAAGTTTTAATTATTTTTAAGGTTAAATATAAATTACAAATTATCATATTTTCTCTCTTATCACTCCTAGAATGGATTTCAATTTTTAGTCATTGAGGTACAATTTCTAGGTCTATTATATATTTTTTAATTTTTCAAACTAAATCTTACATCACATGGAAGAGCATTAACAAATAAACACTTAAGTTTTTTGGACTAGTTCACATGATTTTATAAAAGGTCTAACCATATTTGTAACATTTGGCTACAATTCTCTCATGGGATGGTGATTTGACAAATTTCTTGTTGGACTTTAAAAATTGGCCATGCAACATATAAGGCATTTAGATGTTCATATGGAGATAGTAGATTTCCTTTTTCTTTTTTAAAGTGTATCTATCTTTATATAATAATCTATTTATTTCATTTTCTCTCAAAGCATTCTAGAAAACCTATTTAGTTGGTATAACTAAATTTGTATTTCCCCCTAGGACCAGGACAAAACTATCGTTACCTACCCTTGGCAAACATTTTCTTACAATTTCTTACCTTTTAGGATATAAAATGAACCCATTACTTTTCAAAGAGTGGTTTTGAGTACTTTTACAGGTTTGATTCATGATTGTGTAGAGGTATATATGGATGACTTTATTGTGTATGGGAATACATATGATGAAGCTATGGAAAAAGTTGAACATTCAAAACCATTAATGTCAATCCCATAGATAATGATAAATTTCAATAAACAAAAGTAGAGTGAAAATAGGCACAAAAGACACAAGCATTTATCATGAGAAAACCCTTCAACTTGAAGGAAAAAGACCTAGCCACACCAAAAAAAATATCTTTTATTAATAATAAATGTTCAAGTACAGTGATTTTCATTTGATAAAATAGATAAACACACAAAGCAATCACACATGTATATGAAATTTATAGACCCATCATTGCATAACCAAAGGTCTCTTCTATTTCCAAAATATAGTCTCGTCATATTTCCAAATATACGACTCTTCACATAAAACACATCTTTTCATATAATATCATTTGTATTATCATAAATATTGTCTCCATCTATTAACACACTATATTTTCACAATAGAAGAATATGAGATAAAAATATCTATCCCAAATACAACCTTCACCACTCCCTCTTAGAAAGAGAGAGATTTGTAGTATGACATGCATACATAGCTGCAACCAAAGATGTCAATGACAAACTATAATTAAAAAATATTATCTCAATATAACATAATTCACCATGGTTACTTAATAAGAAAATAAAATTCAATTCATGGAGTCAGACACATGAATTCCACCATGCCTACTTGTAGAGGGAGGTCCACTACTCCTACTTGATGAGGGTGGAACTATATACACAAAAAAGTACACTTCTCTAAGACCTTCTATCCAAGGGATCCAATAGCATAAGAACCTTGAATGGTGACTTAGAGATCTCTATCCATGATGTGCAAAAGGTGCATGAAGTGTAGTGGCTCTCAAATGAGCTTAGATATGTAGCCCCTTGCAAGATGCACCATGAAATGGGAGATTCAAAGAAAAGAGAAACAATGCTAGTGTCCAAGAACCAACATGTACATGCAATGAAAAATTCAAAACTAAGCTAATAAAATGTCAAGTGCAAGCTAAACTAACAAGAATGAGAGTGTTAGACCTCTTTCAAATGTTATATTCATAGAGAGTATTCAAAAGTGAGGAATGTTGAGGACATCACTAAAGCTTTTTGGGGGAGGATGATGACTTTGGTGTAGACTGGATGAAGTGGGGTTTTAAAAAACTATTAAATCAAAAAATAAAAATGAGGTTTTGTATCCTAAAAAGAATAAGAGAATGCTCTATTAAAAACTAGGAGTAATAAGATAGGGGAGATCCCCAACACACCATTTGCAAAGAGCATTAAAAAGGTGATCTTAAGAGTAACAAAGCTAGGGACTGTTGTTTACCTCCAAAACCATCTGGTAAAGGTATCAAAGCTAGAGATGTTGGTCTTTATACTACTTCTATAGGAAGACCCTCTAATGTGCAGAAAAGAATAGTGGAGACTAATAGGAGTATAATGGATGTTAGTCAAAGGACTATCTTAGATTCAAAGTCTTTCCATAAGAAATGAATTTTATATCATGGAATATCAGAGGATTAAATAATCCTCAAAAGAAAGATATAATGAAAGTATGATTAGGGATAACAAGCTGAATATTGTTCTTATTCATGAAACAAAAATTTTAAAGCATAAAGTTGAAGGTCTTTTGGTTTTTCGAGTAGGTAAGGTTATTAGGAGTGATTCTAATGGGGCCTTAGGTGGTATGGTGGTCTATTGGAATGATAGATGTATTACTAGGAAATTTATCTCTTAGAATATAAATATGATGAACATTAGATTTACCAATTCTAAGGATGACTCTGCTTGGGTGCTCACCCCAATTCCAAATGGGGTAGAAAGGCACTTTGGGAAGCCCTTATCAATCAAAGAAAAAAATTGTAGATGAAAATTGGATTATTATGGGGGATTTTAATACTCCTTTGAAAGAGAATGAGAAGATGGGAGGAAGTCAGACTAACTTGGATAATAGATTGGAGTTGATGAATTTTGTTGATAGTCATCTCTTGCATGATATGGATTTGCATGGGGTTTATTATACTTGGACCAATATAAGATCTAGGAAGGACCTCATCCAAGTCATATTGGATAGAGCCCTTATTAGTAGTGACTATTTTTTGCAATATAAATGTTCTCTTCCAGCTCAGGTTTGAGTTGGATCAGATCACTACCCCATTTTCCTTGTGGCTGACCCCTTAACTTTTAAGAAGAATTATCCCTTTAGGTTTGAAAAAATGTGGACTCTTCATCCAGGGCTAGAAAACCTTGTAAAGGAATGGTGGAGTATTCAAGTGGAGGGTACATCCATGTTCAAAATTGCTAATAAGTTGAAAAATGTTTAAAGGAATATCAAAAGATGGAATAAGGATACTTTTGGGAATATTTTTGATAATAAGAGGAAGGTTATTGAAGAACTTAAAGAGATTTAGGATAGTATTCAGGTAGAAGGGTATGTGATAGTTTCCAAGGAAGAGGAGAGTTTGAAATTGATTAAGTTACATGATATTATCATTAAGGAGGAGACATGTTGGAGACAACGGTCTAGAAAAAAGAAATTGAAGGAAATTGGAACACTAGGCATTTTCTAGAAAAAAGAAATTGAAGGAAATTGGAACACTAGGCATTTTCACATGACTACCTTGAAGCATAGAATGGCTAATAGGATCTCTAGAATTATTGCTAATGGGGTTCCAATTGAAGGTGAGGAGATTATAAGAAGGGAAGCCATGGATTTTTCAATAATCTGCTGAAAGGTGATCCTAAGCTGGATAAGGATAAGCAAAAAATGTTTCTTGATTGTATCCCAAAATGTATTTTAGAGGATCAAAATAAATTCCTCACTACTATTCCATCTAATTATGAAATTAAAAAGGTTGTCTTCTCCTTTGACAATGACAAGGTTCCTGGTCCAGATGAGTTTCCTTTCCTATTTTTTCATAAGTATAGGTGTATCATCCAAGAAGATGTTTGTAATGGGGTTAAGGAGTTTTGTGGATCAAGGAAAATTCTCAAGGAGCTGAATGGTACTTTCCTCACTTTGATTCCTAAAAATCCTAGTGTTGATTGCATGGATTAGTTTAGACCTATCAGTCTTTGTAACTCTTTTTATAAAGTTATTTCTAAAGTGCTAACCCTTGAAATTTTATCTTTTCTTCCTAATTTGATTTCCAGACAACAGAAAGGGTTTGTTCCTAGAATGGGTTTGTTCTTGGCAGGTAGATTTTGGATTCTATTATCTTGGTGTGTGAGAATATTCATTCCCTTACTATGTCCAAGACAAAGGGGCTCCTTCTTAAACTTGATTTATCTAAACCTTATGATAAGATGGATTGGGTTTTTTCACAAAGAGGGCTGGAAGCTTTTGGTTTTAATAAGAGATTTTTTGTAGTTGGTCCTTATGATAATTTTCTCTACCACCTTCTTTGATCTTTTTAATGGTTCTCCAACTCCTTTGTTTGGGATTCTCATGGTTTGAGGCAAGGGGATCCACTTTCGCCTATCCTCTTCATTCTCATGGCTGAATGCTTAGGTAGATTTGTGGAGAAAATGGTGTCTATGGGGGATTTTGTTGGGCACAAACCTTCATCGAAAGACCTAACTTGTTCCCATCAACAATTTATGGATGATTATATTGTGATGGGAGAAGCTTTTTTTAGGATTGTGAGGAACATCAAGAAAGCTCGTAAGTATTATGTTCATGCCTTTGGACAAATTAATAGTTGGAACAAAAGTGTGATATATTTCATCAATGTTAATGATAATAGGTAGAATAAAATTAAAATAATTATTGGTTGTGAGATTGGTACCTTACCAAGCTCTTATCTTAGTTTACCCCTTTTTCTTGACCCACCTAAGATTTTTGTAGTTCGTTGATTGATAAAATCCATTCTAAGTTAGTTGGCTAGAAAAGGTCCCTCCTTAGCTAGGTTGGTAAGGTTATTATCCTCAAATCCACCTTACAAAATGTTTTTTGTACGCTTTGATTTTTTTTAAGATCCCTAGAAATTTTTCTTTGGTAATTAAGAAAATTTAGAAACTTTTCTTATGGACAAGTACAGAAAAGAAGAAAAGATTGGCTTTGATTGTATGGGAGAAAGTTTGCATGCCTTTCAGTAAAGGAGGCCTTGGTCTTAGAAGGGTTGCATCTATGAATGATTCTTTTCTTGCCAAGCTTATATGGAGATGGCATAAAGAGGAAGGAGAATGGAGAGACATTTGGAATGATAAATATAATAGGGAGAATCAAGATCTTAAACTCTTCCTAAGCAATGAGACTTTACAAGGGGGTTCAATGATTTGGAAACACGCATAGAAAAATAAGTAGATTATCAACAAAGGGGTCAAATGGAAGGTGGGAAATGGGAGGATTTTTCTTTTTTTAGATGATATTTGGATTCTTGATCACTTCCTCAGTTCAGATCAAAGATGGAATGGCTTTATGGAACAATGCAACAATTTCTTTGGTACTTTTGTTGAGGACTATTGGGAGGAGAATAATTGGGTTAACCTCAATAGAGTGGATAATAAACTTAGTTATCTCAACAAGATTCTAAATGTTGTCTTTTTAAGCCAAGAGGAGGATACTTTGATATGGAAATATAATTTGAATGGGTTATTCTTTGTGTCTTTAGTGTATGCTAATGATTTTGAAGAGAATCAAGAGCCTTGCTAGGCCAAAGCTTGGTTCAAAGGTATGACACCCAAAGTTAACATTTTTTTTGGATTCTTTTGTAGGATAAAATTTTGACAATGGAAAATTTGTTGAAGAGAGGATTTCACATTGTCAACATATGTTATCTTTGTAAGGAAGCTAATGAATCAGTTAACCATATGACTATTTATTGTTCTTATACTAGAAGATTATGGGAAAAGGCTTGTGGCTTTTTGAATATTACCTAGGTTTTCCCCCTTACCATTCAAGATTTTTTTAATGGATAGAAGTCTCCCTCAACTAATACTTTGGTTATGAGGTTGTGGGATTTCATCCTCCCATTCCATTGCTAGGGCATTTGGAAGGAACAAAATGACAGGGTGTTTAAGGGTAAAAAAATTAATTCAAGCTAGTTGTTCTACAAGATTAAGAATATGGTGTCTTATAATATTAGATCTTGTAGAAAAGGGCACCAACCTCAAAATGCTTGGTAAGAACTAGTGTTTTAGGACTAGAATTTGGATGGCCTTACTCTTGTTCAAAATGGTCCTAGCCTTAGGTATTTGGCAAGATGGGATTGTCCTCCTAAGGATTGGTGTAAGATTAATTTTGATGGGGCTTTGAAGGGCAACCTAAGAACAACAGGCTATGGTGTCATCATTAGGAATATGAATGAGGATAGATTGGGTGGGATGGCTATTCCTATTGGGATTCAAACTAATCATGTGGCAGAAGCAAGTGCGACCCTCTATGGTCTTAGTTATGGTAAAAGTCTGAATTTGAATAAGATATGGCTTGGGAGGGACTCCCTTAATATAATAAGTTTCCTTAATAAAGATACTAATCCTTCTTAGACTATTAATAATAGTATAGTCAAGGCCATTGATCTTATCAATTCCTTTAAAAATTGTGTAGTCACTTACAACTATAGAGAAACTAATCAAGTTGCTAACTGGGTCACTAATGTGGCATGCAAGAGTGATGAAAAGCTAATTTGGAATGAAAGTGATCTTATTCCTATCGAGGGGCTTTTATCAATTGAGCATGATAAAGCTAGAAGTAAAAAAAATTATTTCATTAATGATGAATACACCATCAAGGATTAATAATGATATGGGAAAGAATGGGAAGTGGCGGGTTATTATGAGAAGGACAGTGTATTTTCATTCATTTCCACACAAATTATGTGTGTTTTTTTCCCACTAAAATCCTTGGCTACAAATTTGACTCTAGTCTTTTTTTGCAGTGGGTGTTTTTGAGAAGTGAGAGCCATTATTTTAGTGTGAAGAAGATTGAAGGAAGGAGAAAGAGAATTGAACCACCAAGCTGCAAAGAATGGAAGAAGAAGAGTGAGATTTGGGGCATTATGGAACAAGGGAATTTTATAGGATTTATGGAGGAATTGAAAGGTAGTAACCCTATCATCACTAGACAATTCATCAAAACTTGGAAAAATCAGAGTATATTGGTGGGTAATTAGAGGATGGAAGTTTCTAAAGATATTTTACCAAAGCAACGGGTCTTCACATAGAGGGTATTAACTTCTACTAGGACAAGAAGCTTTCAAATCTGGCAGTTGAAGAGTTTGCAAAAATTGCTAAGGAATGCAACAACCTAGTGAAAATTGGTAATTCATACTTTATCCCTGACTCCATTTCTTACCCTTGGATATTTTTATGTTTGTGGTGATAGAGTATCTTACATTATATGGCCACTTTACTAAGATATATGGACACCATTTTATGTTGGTTAACCATTTTAGGCATAGCGTTAGGCTAAATTTACCCTTCTATCTAAGACAATCTTTGGGTAACACTATTTTATCCATTCAAAATGATCTTGGGGGTGACCATGCTTTTCATGAGGAGTTAATGGTTTTAGTTATGAACCTTCCAAAATCCAAAAAAGTAGATAGGCCCTAGTAGAGCAAGAAATCTTTAGATTGTGAGATGGAGGGAAGTGAACTAGAGGAGGAATTTGATGAGGATACAGAAGATGAAATTGTTGAGGTTGAAATGAAGATGAGGAAGAAAGGTGATCTAGGGAGATCTTCTAGGAAGAAAAGTAATGACAAGAAGATTGATTCTGAACAAGATAGTGATTCTAAAGAGGAGCAGGAAGAGGGTATTGAGAAGAGAGGAACGTTGAGGAAGGTTTCAAGAAATAAGGGGAAGAATGTTGAAATCAATTATGTCCCCTTTGATGATGAACTCCAAATTAAGAGGGTGGAGAGAAAAAAGGAAAAAAGTTTTTCTCAGGATGTGGATGTTGAGAAAGAACTTAAGGAGATGAAGTTGGATAGGAACAAACAGGGGGGCATAAGGACTACCTTGAGCATAAAATGGATGAGGAAGACCAGAGTTTTCTTAAAGGAATCTTTGGTAACCTAGGGATAATGATGAAGGATATTGGAAAGCTAAAGTAGAAAATGCAAGACATCTTGAGGGATTTTGATCAGCTCAACAAGACAACAACGGGGGAGAGAACACTGGGTCAGCACATTTAGAGACTTTTTGAGGTTATAGCCAATGTTGAAGAGGTAAAGAATTTGATGAAATGTGTGCCACCAGTTGAAGCCAAGAATAAAAATTTAGATCATCTAGGAAAAGGCCTCCAAAAAAGAATTGATGGTTTGGATACTAGAGTGGGTATCTTGGAGAAAATAGTTAAGAAATTGGTTGATCAAAACTACACTATCTTGAAGACTGTAGAGGACAACTTTAACACCCTACTGAACAAGCTTGAACATGGTAACAACCAAGACTCTAAAGTTATGAAAGAGGACTAGGGTCCACGAAAGAGAAAAAGGGCTAATTCCAAGAAGAATGAGGGTTGAAGCAAAGAAGTTGGATGATATGAAAGCATCTGCAAAAAACATGAACATCTTGGCAGACCAAGTAGTAGATCTTCTGAATACACTATAGCTATCCTAGGGCTATCTTTTCGCTTTCCTCATGCTAAATTTTCATGCATAATTATTTTTTGGCCTCTTGTTTTTGGCTTTTCTAGTCTATTTTTTTTGGCTATGAGGCATTCAATTTTCTGAGCTTCTATGCTCTTGTTTCTATGATACTCTGTACATGGTTTCAGGTCTTTTAGAACTTGTTTTTACGTAATCAAAACAAGCATGAGAGTATTACAAGTCCTCCTATTTAAGCTAGATGAGCTAATATAAATCATGAAAGAAAAGATACACAAATGAAAGCATTCTACTATGAGATATAAATGCAAATGAAATGTTGCAATGATGCCACTATCTCTCCAAAAATTCAAAGGGTGCCTATAAATCTTGCAACATAATGTTAATACAAAGCACAAGATTATGAAATGAGGAGAGAGATTCCCCTTTTAAATATAAATGGATGATAGAGATCAAAGGACAAGAGAGATCTAAGCAAGGGTAGAGGATTAATGTTGAATGATCCATGTGCACAAGAATTTCAACCAATCACAATCAAGAGTTGACTTTTTTGCCCCTCTGATGAGACAAAAGCCCTTTTTTTTATTTAGCAAATGGAGAAAATTCTTTATGTGTGTACACTTTAGAATAAGTGGGAAGTGGGGAATTTAATAAAATGAGATAATTTTCCCTTTAATTAAATAAGGACTTAGAATATAGAGGTCAAACTAGAGGTTATAATCAAATAAATAGATTTTTGACAGTTTAATCAAGAATAAGCGATGGATAAATTATGCAAAAGTGAAAGAAAGGGGGCTAATAGTATAGATGAGCATTTTTGGGTGATTAAAGGGAAAATAAATTTCACATCAAATTTATCCCAAAGAAGAATGCATTTTGACCATGTCTACTTGCAAAGGGTGGTCCACCATACCTACTCATAGAGGGTGGAATAAGCAATGTCACCTCAAACTTATCTTGTAGAGAAGAAGACATTAAAAGGGGATTCCACCTCAAACTTCTTACATAGAAGAACTCATTAACAAGGGATTACGCCTCAAAATTATTACAAAGAAGAACTCATTAAAAAGGGATTACACTTTGAACTCCTCTCACAGAGAACTCATTAAAAAGGGATTTCACTTCAAGATTCTCTCCAAAAGAAGAACTCATTAATAAGGGATTGTATCTCAAAATTCTCTCACATAGAATAATCATTAACACCATGTATAAAAATGGTTGAGATTATCTATTAATGGAGATTCCCTCTTAGTTGGGACAAATTTGATCATCATAATAAGATAGTTGATTCCAATTATCTTGAAAAGAATTAGACATCTCCCATGGTCATGTGATCTTCCTTTGAAGATCAAAGGCCTCCCTCTAAATATCATTTCTTAGATAGGATCTTCCTCTTTTAATGAAGAGATGTATCACCAATTTAGTCCCATGACTATAAACAACATCCACATGTTCCCAAATCTCTCATCTTCTCATTTCTTCTTGATGTGTCCTACAATTAAGATATAATAGTAATAAAATAATAAAATCAATCTAATATGAAGAGAAATATAGAGATCAATGCTAATCATAAAATATTCTTTATGATACAAAAATAAAAGGTATAAGATCATAAAATACTTATCTCTTTGTAGTGATCTTTGCAAAAGGAAATTGGTGCCTTATACTTGAAACATATAGACATCTTTGTAGGCTAATAGAGATTATACATGTACCATCTTAAATTGGAAGCAATCAAATTTAATGACAATTTAGCACCCACTTAATACGAGGTTTTCATAACTCAAAAACCAAAGAATAGAGCATGATGGATTTAACAATTAATGTACTTGGTTGGAAAATGGAAGCAAACCAACCAATACATTAATGAAGGGAGAAGATTGAGATCTACCCCTTGGATTTTTGGGTTTTGTCCATTGTGCAGTTTTCAATCTAGATCTTGGGTTACAACATTAGTGAGCCCAACTTGTTCTCTTTTCGGAGTTAGATTCTTTGCATATTCATTTTTATATTTGTGTTTTTTTTGGTTACATCTTGAATTATGAAGATATTTTGGTGGATAGCTATCTTTTTTAATATTCTTCTTCTTGCATCTCTTTATAGCACTTATGATGCATATGAGAGTTTGATGCCATTTATAGTGTTCATGATTCTTCATGCTCTTCTTTTTTATGATATTATGAGGTTAAAAAATACATATTTTTTCCCTTTAAAATCTATGATTAGATCTTCATGTAGTTGGAATATTTATTCTTTGGATTGTGTGAGAACTTTAGTTGATGATGCTCCTAATCATCCTCTTAACCCTCGTAATCTTCTTTCTCCTTCATATCCTTGTACTTCTCAAACATATGTTCAAGATCAAACCTTAGTTCATGATGAGGGTGTTACTATGTGTTAGAATTATAGATGAAGTAACTAAGAGGGGGGGTGAATCAGTTGCCACAAAAACAAATCCAGATCCCTTAAATGTCTTAAATAACTAGTTACTATTGATACTTGGTAAATTAACTCGTTACTGATCTTTAAGCATTCATAATTATTAATATGCATGCAAAAGTAAATAACATGAACACAAGTGACACCAAATTTAACATGGAAACCCAATATGGGAAAAACCACCAAGTAACTAGCTACCAATTTTCACTCTTCTGAAGTGAGCCCTATTAGGAGCCAACCATGTTAAAGGTTACAAAACACACTATTAGGTGTGACCCTATTAGAGGATTTAATCACCCTATTAAGAGTGGCCTTACTAGAGGTCTTTAGAACAATTCAACTGAATTGTCACCTTGTTAAAGGATTTACAAAATGATTGTTAAACCAACTTTGTCAAGAGATTTTGAAATCACTACTACAATGGTTAGAAAGTAACAATGAATTGACCTGAATAAGATGCAACTAAATTTTCTAATTATAGATCTCTATTCTACACCATTAGATCCTCCTTGATCAAATATAGCTTTGCTACTCCTCAATGATCTCTAGTCATCCCTCAAAATTTTCTTTTACAATAATCAGTCTTCCTTCACATTCATATCACATCAAATCCATCACACACTTAGAATTCGCAACTTGACCTCTTATATATACCATTTAGATTATCAAGTCGGCTCATTCACAAGTTACATTTACCAATAGACCATACATCAGTCGGCTATAAGTATTACATTAAAAAAATAAAATTTATTTCACAAAACAATGAAATCCTTCATTAGCCGACCTAGCTCGGTAAACACTACTCCAGAAACAATTTCCTGAGTTAACCATCTCAACTTGATTAACACTGCAAAATTTACAAAATCCTTTGGTTGTCTAGTTAACTCAGTAAGAACTAAATCTCCTTCGCTGACCAATAGAGCTTGGTAAGAACTATTCTCTACCATATTTCCTCTGATGATCAAGTAAGCTTGGTAGACACTGAATTTCTTTTGTTAACCTTGAAAGCTCAGTAACAACTGTCTGCACAAGGTAAAATCTAAGAATGCTTGGTAGACACTATAAACCTTCTTGCAAACCTTTTGAGCTTTGTAGACTCTACCTTTTGCCTTGCTGACCAACTGAGCTTGGTAGACTTTGTCTGATGACTGATATGACATTTGTGTAACATCAAAGACAACACACAATTAAACAATTGTATCCAATAATCTCCCTCTTTGGCATTGATGTCAACACAACATGTCATAGTAGAATGAAATTTGAAAAAAAGTCTTTTCTATCAGAATGCTTCTCCCTTTTACATTTTATTCCACAAAACTCCTCAAATACAATAATCTCCCTCTTTCATAGTAATCTCTCCCTCTTGCATAAACTCTCTTTTTCTTGCAAATTTCAAAAAGATATGATAGTAAACTCTCCCTCTTTGACAACACATGCCAAAGACAACACAACTCAAAATGAATTTCACTGTACCTTAAGTATTGATTCATATGCAATGTCTTCATTACTTTATTGCATCAACTAATAGATCTTCAATTCTATTCCTATTGATGCATCACTAAAACTGTATGTCTTAGATGCAAGAATGCATCCTTAGGTAAAGGCTTTGTGAATATATCAGCAATTTGTTCCTTTGTATGGACATATTCCAATCTGATCTCCTTATCTTGCACCAATTCTCTGACAAAGTGATACTTTATGGAAGTATGCTTGGTTTTTAAATCCATCACTAAATTTTTGGATATATTAATTGCACTCGTATTTTCACAAAACATAACAATAGGTTCTTTGATTTCTTCCTTCATACCTTTCAATAACTATTTGAACCAAATAATGTTTGAATAGTTTACTGTTGTTGCAACATATTCAGCCTCTACTATGGATTGGGATGTACAATTTTTCTTTTTACTTGTCCAAGAAACCAACCTTTTTTCAAGAAAGAAAGCTCATCCACTTGTACTCTTTCTTTCATCAACATTTCTTGCCCAATCTGCATCAGTAGACACTTTTAAATCCAGATTTCCTCCAAGTTTAAAACATAATCCATAATCTTTAGTTCCTTTTAGATATCTCATGATCCATTTGATTGCCATCATGTGATTTTCTCTTGGTTTTGCTAAAAATCTTGCTACAATACCAACTGCAAGAGCGATGTTTGGTCTTGTATACACTACATATTGTAACTTTCCAATCATAGATCTATACAATGTCTGATCCACTTCTTTTGATTCATCATCCTTGGTAAGTTTCAATCCAGTACACATAGGAGTCCCAACTGGTTTGTAGTCTTCCATACCAAAATTTTTCAATATATCTTTCATGTATTTAGATTGAGTGATGTAGATGCCATTACTATTCTATTGAATCTGAAGACCAACAAAGAATTTGATCTCACCAAACATTGACATTTCAAATTCCTTGTTCATTTGTTCTGAGAATTCTTTGCAAAGATCATCATTTCCTGTGAACAAAGTATCATCTACAAATATTTCTGCCAAAAAAATCTTATGATCTGGTCCTTCCTTGATATACAAGCTACTATTATCATTCATTCTTTAAAAACCAATCTAAATAAGATAGTTGTGCAGTCTTTCATACCATGCTCTAGGGGCTTGTTTCAGACCATACAATGCTTTATGTAATTTGCATACAATGTCCTTTTAATTTGGATCAACAAAACCTTTAGGTTGTTCAATGTAAACCTCTTCATCTAGTATACCATTGAGAAATGCTAACTTGACATCCATCTGATAAACTTTGAATCCTTTGCAAGCAGCATATGCAAGTAAGGTTTTGAAACTTTCCAATCTTGCAATAGGATAAAAAGTCTCTCCATAGTCTACACCTTCTTCTTGAGAGTATCCTTTGCATACCAGTCTAGCTTTGTTCCTTGACACCTTGCCATCTTCATTTAACTTATTTCTAAATACCCACTTAGTTCCAATCACATTTTTGTCTTTAGGCCTGGGTACAAGAGTCTATGTTTTATTTTTTTCTATTTATTCTATCTCGTCATTCATAGCCTCAATCCAACTTTAATTTTCTAGTGCATCTTTGACACTTCTAGGTTCAAAATCAGCAAGTAAAAAGTACCTTTCAACTTAATTCTTGTCATAGTTCTTTTAGATTTATCTCCAATGATCTAATCTAGTTCATGATTCTTCCTAACATACTTGGCTAGAATAGGCTTCTTCCCTTTTGAATTACTTACATTGTTATCTTCTTGTGTTTCAATTTCTAGTTTTGGTTGCTCAGGCTCTGTAGCTATTAATTTAGTAGCTTCTATTTGCAACTTAGGTCCTTGCAGCTTAGTAGGTATTAGCTTGGTTTGAACTTCCTGCAACTCGGTTACTAAAGACTCTAGAGTAGAAAAATTTTTATTGACAGGTATATCTGGCATTGTATTAGGTTCAATGAAAACAAATCTCTTGTAGTCTTTCAGTTCCCTTTTGCTTTCTTCTTCAATTCTTTTTGCAAACTCATCAACTTTTACATGTGCACTTTCTATGACTTTGTGAGTAGACAAATTCAAACATTTATATGCTTTACTCTAATGGGAATATCCCAAAAATATTCCTTCATCACCCTTCACATCAAATTTACCTTTTCTAGATTCTTTCAAAATGTAATATTTGCTTCCAAATACTTTAAGGTAACTTACATTTGGTTTGTAACCATACCATAACTCATAGGGGGTTTTGAATGAGTCCTTCTTTAGTTGTACTCAGTTCAAGGTATGAACTACAATGTTGATAGCTTCCTTCTAGTATTTGATAATAGTGCTCTTTTCAATCATTAAGGTTCTTGCATAGTCCATGATAGATTTGTTCCTTCTTTCAGCTATTCCATTTTGTTCAGGAGTTCTAGGTGCTGAAACATGCCTTTTGATTTCCTTTTCAATGTAAAAGTTATTGAACTCATGTGAAACAAATTCACCACCTCTGTCTGACCTCAAGCATTTTAGTCTTTTTCTTGTTTCCTTCTCTACTCTAGCCAAATACCATTTGAACTTCTCAAATGCTTTTGATTTCTCTCTAAGGTACATGACAGTCATCATTCTTGAGTAATCATCAACAAAAAGTATGAAGAACTTTTCAGTACTATAACTTTCAATTCCAATAGGTCCACACAAATCAGTATGCACAATTTCTAAAACTTTTTCAAACTGATAGTTTTTACTTTTAAAGCTAGTCTTTCCCATCTTGCCAATTTGACAATTCTTGCATAAACCAACCTCAGGTTTTTGTATGTTAGGAATGCCTCGTACTTTCCTAAATTAACTTATTTTCACCAAGTTATAAAAGTTCACATGACACAACCTCCTATGCCATAACCAGCTTTCTTCAACTTGAGCAATAAAGCATGAACATTCACCAAGTTCAAGATAAAACAAGTTACCTTTTGTTTGAGTGCCTGATCTAATCAGCTTTCCTTTGCCATCCAGCAGTCTTGCTTATCCATGCATGAATTCCACTTTGAATCTATTATTGAGTAGTTGTGCCACACTTAACAAATTATGTTTTAGTCCTTCTACCCAATATGCATTATTACATACAAGTTCTTTGGTTAGTGAGATTCTTCCTTTTCCTTTTATGCAACAAGGTTCATTATTACCAAACCTCACACTACCACCATCATAGTCTTCAAAATGTTCAAACTTAGTTTTATCACTAGTCATGTGATGAGAAAAACCACTATCTATAATCCATGTATCATTTTTTCTCACATGAGAAATAAGTGCCATTTTTTCGATATTATCAAACTCATCCTTTGCAACAATGGAAATAATTTCATCTTCTTCTTCATCATTAGAATCATTAGAAACCTTAGCCATGAAACATGTTTTCTTATCTTTGTTCTTGAATGATTTGAATTATTTCTTGCCATTACACTTGTGACCTTTCTTCTCATCCTTGTTCTACTTATTTGGGCACCTAGCAGCAATATGTCCAATTTCTTCATGAGAAAAATAGATTAGAGGAACCTTACCTTTATATTTTCCTTTGCCTCTTGAATATTTCCTTGCTAGCAGAGCTTCAACCACCTCAAGATCACAATCAGAACTCTATTCTAATTCTTCATCACTGTCTGACTGAGAATCCTTTATCTTCTTACCTTTCTCCTTGAGTGAAAGCTTGGCTTCAAATGCCGATTCAATGTTCTTCGCAGCTGGAACATAATTATTATAGTTATCTAGCTTGAATGTAGTCAATCTTCCAACTATGGCTTCTAAATTTATCTTATGATTTGCTTCACATCTTCTTTCTTGAATTGCAAAAACTCTAATTGCATAAATGGGAAGTAGTGTTCTAAGAACTTTACTTATAACTGTTTCTTCCTTGATATCTCCTCCAGATGCTTTGATTGCACTGACGCTTTCTTTAACTCTTTCAACATATTTTTCTATGTTTTCGTCCTCTCTCATCCTCATCTGATCAAATTGACCTCTTAGACTTTTTGATTTGGCTCTTCTCACATTATTATCACCTCCATAGATCTCTTTCAGCTTGTTCCACATTTCAAAGGCAATTTTGCAATCCTTGATATCATCAAATTCTTCATAACTTAAGGCAGATGCAATATCTATCATCATGTTGTTGTGAGTCTTCTTTTCAGCAATATCATTGACAGATAATGTGCCAGCAAATTTTGCATATTTTTTATCAAGGTACTTTAGTCTTGTATCTCCAATGGAAGCCAGATGAAGTCTCATCAATCCCTACCATGCTAAGAAGTTGTCCCTATTTAGTCTTGGAATTTCCCTCTTGTAAGACATCTTGATCTTTAGCTTAGACCCTTGAAATATTTCTCAAAAAGCACCAAAAGCTCTAATACCAATTGTTGGAATTATAGATGAACTAACTAAGAGGGGGGGTGAATTAGTTACCACAAAAACAAATCCAGATCCCTTAGATGTCTTAAATAACTAGTTACTACTAATACTCGATAAATTAACTTATTACTGATCTTTAACCATTCATAATTATTAATATGCATGCAAAAGTAAATAATATGAACACAAGTGACACCAGATTTAACATGGAAATCCAATATGGGGAAAATCACCAAGTAACTAGCTACAAATTTTCACTCTTCTAAAGTGAGCCCTGTTAAGAGCCAACCCTATTAAAGGTTACAAAACACACTGTTACGTGTGACCTTGTTAGAGGATTTAATCACCCTATTAAGAGTGGCCTTGCTAGAAGTCTTTAGAACAATTCAACTGAATTGTCACTTTGTTAGAGGATTTACAAAATGGTTGTTAAACCAACTCTACTAAGAGATTTTGAAATCACTACTACAATGGTTAGAAAGTAACAATGAATTAACTTGAATAAGATGCAATTGAATTTGCTGATTACAGATCTCTATTATGCACCATTAGATCCTCCTTGATCAAATATAGTTTTGCTGGTCCTCAATGATCTTTGGTCATCCCTCAAAATTCACTTTTACAATAATCAGTCCTCCTTCACATTCATATCAAATCAAATCCATCACATGCTTAAAATTAACAACTTGACCTTTTATATATACCATTCAGATTATCAAGTCAGCTCATTCACAAGTTACATTTACCAATAAACCATACATCAGTCAGCTACAAGTATTACATTAAACAAATAAACTATATTTCACAAAACAATGAAATCCTTCATTGGCTAACCTAGTTTGGTAAACATTGCTCTAGAAACAATTTCCTAAGTTAACCATCTCAACTCAATTAACACTACAAAATCTACAAAATCCTTTGGCTACCGAGTTAACTTGGTAAGAACTAAATTTCCTTCGCTAAGCAAGAGAGATTCGTAAGAACTATTCTCTGCCATATTTCTTTTGATGACCAAGTAAGCTCGATAGACACTAAATTTCCTTTGTTAACCTTGAAAGATCGATAACAACTATTTGCACAAGGTAAAATCTAAGAATGCTCGGTAGACACTGTAAACCTTCTTGCAAACCTTCTAAGCTCAATAGACTCTACCTTTTGCCTTGCTGACCAACTGAGCTCAATAGACTCTGTCTGATGACTGATATGACATTTGTGTAACATCAAAGACAACACACAATTGAACAATTGTATCCAACACTATGTTCCTTGATGAACCTCTTCCTCCTCCTACTCATAATAAGAGGAAATATATAGTTCCTTTTATTTCTCCTGCTATTATCATTCCTTACACTACTATTTCTCATGACTCTAGTGAAAAATATCCTCCTATTGAAGATTTGATGAATAATTATGCTAATGGTTATTACATTATTACTAAACAAGATTACAATGACTTAGGAATTGGTATTATTGAACATGGTATTAAAAATACTATTCATATATCTCCTAAAGTAGAAAAATGTGGTATTGGTTATTCTCCTTCTCAAATAGTGCAAGAATATCCTAGACAACCCCCTCTTAATCTTCTCTTACCTACTCCATCTGATCTTGATTATCTAGATACTTGTATAGATTTGGCTTTGAAGGTATATATTCAAGTAATCATTGAACTAAAAAAAATTAACATCCCTCTTAAAGACTCTCTTTTCAAATTTTCATGTCCTTTCACTATGATGATTCTCACATGACTATCAATTGTATCAATTTTTTTTCCTATGTTAAGGAAAATACATATTTAGGAATTATTCCTTATATGCATGAGGTGCTACAATTTCTTCATAATTTCAAGTCTTTGTTCTCACTTATTGGAGTGGATTCCCCATTGTTTTATATAATGCGCATTTAGAATTTCCCAATAGGTTCCTTTTCCTTGTTCCTTTTACTGGGCAAAAAGAATTATTTCTTATCTTTCCTTCTAGGGATCTCTTCTTCTTCCTATACATAGGCATCTTATAAAATCATATGTGGAAGGAGTTTGTTATCTCTTCTTTAATATCTTTTTTTTAAAATGAATTTCCTCTCCTAGGAATTATGTTCTCTTCTTCTTTTGTTTTCTTGAAATTTGATGATTCTTGATAATATTTCCTCCTTTCATGATGATGTTATTTTCCTCTTTGAATGCATTATCTATGTATGTTACATCTCTTTTCATTACATATGTGTTTATTCACTATGTTTTTTATAACAAGTTCTTTAGTTATTATAATAGCATATTTTGCTCTCTCTATTTCATTTCTCTATATATTTGTATTTTTGGATATAACATTCTTATATATAGTTATGTATTACTTTTTTAATGCATGATCATGTGTTTTTTTCTAGAAAAGTGTCTTTTCATATCTTCAATCTTAATGCTTCTCATATAATGATCATATGTATCTTACTTTATCTATGATTATCTTTTCTAGCATCTTACATTGCTTGGAATTGATTATCTTATGATGTTTTCTTTCTTTTATCCCCTCTATGGTTTAGCATTATATCGCTCTTGTTGGATATCAGGTGTTTGCATTTTTTGCATGGCTATTAGTTTTCACTTACATCTTATCTTTATATTCTCCAAGGCTTTTTATATAATCCACCATAGATTTCCTTTTCTTTTTTTATGCTTAGGGGAAAGAAGTTGTCTATGTTCTTTATCTCTCCTTCTAAGCTTTTACTTTCCTTGAACTTACATGAAACTTATTTATTATGTGACATTGTTCTTTCTTTATGAAGAATTGTGTCTTCGATATATATCACTCTTTTTGCAAGAGGTACATGTCCTAATTCATCACCTCTTCTTTATCTAGTAACAATATGTCCTTATTTACACTTTTCTTTATTTGTATATTGTTATCCTTCATCCAAGAATCCCTATTCCCCCTCTACAGGAATGGCTGCATTCTTGTCTTCTTCCCTTCTTCTCAGAGATGTTATCTTAATCAAAAAATTCTCTTAGGTAGATGTATTGTCATTAATATCTATCCCTTTAGAGGGCCTTCTTTTCATAAGTGATATATCCTTTTCAAGATAGTCTATGTTCATAGATTGTAAGAGTTAAGGCTCTTCACTATGAATGTAGTCTGCATTATTGTTTTTAAGGATATCTTCATGTTGTGTGAAGTATGTATCCTTTTTCTCTTCCTTCTCATGTCTAGTATCTAGACACAATAAGGAGGGGGGCATATATACATCATCCTTGTATATAGTTTTTTCTCTTATGGGGTAGCAAATACAAATTCTGAGCATGGTTCAGAGTACTTTATCCATAAATGCTTGGTATTCTTTCTAAGATGTTCTCAAATCTATGCATTGTTACTTCATTCCTTTTTCTTTGTAACATACAAAGACATATGCCAAATCTTGTATTTGGATAATTCATAATAGTTTTCTAAGTCTCATATGTGTGTAGTGCCTCTCCCATTTGACTTTTGTTAGTCATCCTGATGGATGCAACCTTGCTAATCTTTTGTTGTGATGGGATCATGATTGTGACCCTAAGTGGTCTACACCGTCAAGTTGTGTGGATTTATGTTGTTGTATTAGTTGCTTTGTTTATGCTTTTGACTAATCTATGAGATTATGATGTGATTCTTGGTTCACTGAGGTTTGTGCCAGTGGTTACCAAGATCGATGTGGTATCATGAGGTTGTTCCATGATTACCTTGAGATGTGTGCAGAGATTGCACTATGTACTTTTTACCATGCTACACTGGACTAGGTTCCTATAGCAGTGGTTAGTCATGTTTATGACTGTGTTTGCTTATGTGTTTTAAGTTCCTTTTTAATGCAGAGTAATCAATCATTATTAAATGTGTAAGTAATTAAATGGATTTTTCATGTTGGATTCTTTGGTTAGGTATTGCGAACATTTACCTTATTATATTTCTAATTAGAGAGATAATTGTTACTCATGTTATGTTTACATTTGAGAGGACCTGAAGGTCAGATGTTACACCTTGATTTCAGTATCATAGATTTTAGACTACTATGTTGTTCAGTTAATCATATTACATGATGATGCCATTTTGAGATGACAGTGTGTTTTTATGATGATATCTAGTTATCTAGTTTTTGGACATACCTCTAAGTATGTTGTGTGATGGATTCAATGCTATGGTTATTTACTTCATTCCTGCGTTGTTATGCTTTATGCAAATGAGAGCGATGTAAATAGATTATTTTAATATAATTAAATAAATGGTTAAATTAGGTGATTTAACACATTATAGCTTCGGCTATGTTATTATATGCAATTGCACTTGATCGTGTTGTTTAGTGTGCATGATTTATATCCTTGGCAGTGGTACGTGGAGTTAGTGATTTAGCCTTTCATATTTTACCAACGTCGTCTTGGTATGGTCGACGTATCCTTAATTAAAGTGTTTAAATTAAACCTTTCGGTGATTATTAAATCCAAACTCATTTGCATTATGTGATTAGACCAGTAAGCGTGTCTATGCATTTAGAGGTTCACATTGTCGCGAAAGTTCTTAAGGAGATTTATGTGTTTTTGGGTTTTTAGTCTTTTTAATTGATTTATTTTAATTTCTGGTAGTTTTTCCATAGATGAATTCCTATTTATAGGAATAGCCTATTTTCATTTGGGTCAATTCGGGGTTTAACTAGGTTGGCTGGTTATTTGCCCTAATCGATTATTCACTCAAAAAGTGAATAAGTATCCAAAGAGGAATTTAATTCCTCACTTCTCATTTTCAAATTGGAAAGTTGGAGAGTAAAACCCAAAATCCTCTTCATGAGGATTTACTATTTTGTTTGTTGTGGGAGCTACGGGCATGGGATCATCACGAGGTTGAGCTTGTTGGATCCAGCTCGGGGAAACCTTGGATTGCCGCAATTTTCAGCCACTTATGCGAGTGTTTTATTTTTTGGTTCAGTTTTTTGTTTTTCCCTTTTGGATGTGAGCTAGGGCTTTCCCATTTTTATTGTTTCGGCTCTATTTCTACTTCTATTTTTGGTAGTCATTTGTTTGGAGGCTGAGAACTAGTGTTCCTTTCCATTTTTGTATGTTAGTTCTACTCAGTTGGGCGGATACGAACATTTCCTTATTTTTTGGGATGAGGGTTTGGGATTTTATGCTATTATGCTACCTATTTTTGCATATGGTATCCGATTCCATTTATTTTTGGATTTTTGGGGTTTTTTAACCCAAAGTTCAAATGGGTTTTAATTTTGGAATTTTTCTAAAATTTGGAGCTTTTACCTCGTTTTGCATGCCACCCTATTTTCTTGAGTTTTCTTGGTACAATGTGGGTCGTGGACTTGGATGAGCTGTTTGGATATCAATCAGACCACTCCTACACTTTTATGTTGCATTGGAATGTGTGTTGCATCCGTACTCTCGACATTGTGTTTGGTTGAGTGATTTTATACCTGGTGTTATTGTTTCTTTTAGACCTTTGCTTTTATTTCATGAGCACTAGGATTTGTGTAGAATTCATACTCTTGGATTGAGGCCGATTGAGTGAGTTCATGATGTTTGGTCTTGTTGCATCATTGATATTCATGTAGAATCCATACTCTCGAATTGAGGCCGGTTGAGTGATTATATGATGTATGGTTTATTGGCTTTGGGATTGGTGTAGAATCCATCCTTCTCATGTTGCTTTCACTTGGCTATTTTCTTTGCATTGTGTTCTCATTCATGTCCTTTTGTTGTGATCTTCATGATGGTGGTGCACCACACATAAGTATGTGCACGTACATTTTTCGGGTGACTTGAGAGGCTTGATCTTCCATGGTATTGCCGAAAGTTATGATCATTGGGATTGGGATGGGAGTATGCATGCCCATGGGCACTTGTCGTAGGATAAGCATGGGTAGGGTAGGGTAGCATATGGAGGGGGCTTCTATCTCACAGCTCGGCGATCATGATGCCATGGGTATGGCTGAGAGGAGCTTGATTAAGTGATAACTAAAGAAAATGTGTGACTGATAATAAAACTTAAGATAATAAAACTTCGTGTGATGGTTCCAAGGGAGTACCTCGAGAGGGAAGTACCTTGCGAAAGTTTTTGCACATGATCCAATCTTGGGCTTTCGATGCCAAGTGACTCTCCATGATGTTAGTCCCTACATAGTAGCCTATTGAGTGTCTGACCAAGACCTGTACTCCTTGCATTGTCTTAGGTTCTTGGTTGCAGCCACATACTGTCTGGCGTGAGTGTTAGCCTTGGATGTTCTTCTTTATGTGTGTTTGTGGTTGGATCATTATCTCCATCAGCACGGTGGGTGTGGACCTATAGGTGCCAGGTGGTTGGGAGGTGTAGCTACCTTCACCACTACTAGGGATCGGTGTACAAAGATGATCTTTGTCCTAGTGTGACAATTGCTAGATGTCTTCGCTTGATACTTCAGGTTCTGGAGTATGCTTTCTTGTGATTTGTGCTTTCATTGGGATGCTTGTATATCATGTTTAGATGATGTTAGTTTATTTGATGCATTCCCTTATCATGATTTTTAGCATATGATTAGATGATGTTATTTGATTTAGTAGTATATTTGTTGCTTACTATTGTTTAGCATGTGATAGGTGATGTTATCTACTGTAGGATTATCTTATGCTTTTCTACTAGCATGTTAGATTTCCTTATGCTTATAGTGTAGCATGTTTTTAGTAGTGACATCCCTATTATGACAGTACCAATAATCTAGTCGGTGGCTTGGGATGTTATGTGTGGGAGATGGCTAGGACTCATGATGGTCTTATGATGCTATTGATGGATGGGAGGAATTGTACACTTAATTTGGTTGTTTAGTTTCTTCTGGTATCTCTATTTACTGTGATATTTATTTCAATATGTTCCTTGCTTTTATGGTTGAGATGGATAGATGTTCCTCTTTCCTTTTTCTTGTTGCTCTTGAATGTTCATTCCTCAATTTGCATGGATCTAGTACTCCTTGATGTGGAGGTTTCCTTGTTTTTTAGCTTTTCGTTTGCATTTTTTTGTCACGCTGATTTGTTTTCTCGTGTGGAAAGGTAGTTCCTCGTGTGAAAATGTTTTTTCTCACGTGAGAGAATACACTTCTTTGCATGAGAATGTAAATCTTTGTGTGGTGCATAGGGAATCCTCACACGAAGAACGAAAGCCCTCGCACAATGCTCAATAGACCTCACACGAAGTTGCACACTTTTTTGCACGTAGCAGTGAAAGATCTCGTGCGAGACTCGAGACCAATTTTCTTTCTCGTGTGAGAAATAGGGGCTATCTAGGTTTGTCAGATGAAAGTTTGGAAGTTGGTTTTGGACACCCTTTTGGTTTTTACACCTTCTTAGTTCAAAACAGATTTTCTAGGGGTTTAAAATACATCGTTTAAGTATAAGTTAATGTATATTTAATTCCTTATACTTAAGATATATTTTAATATATGTGATGAATCTTTTGAGATAGGTTTCAGACCTCTCGGAGACAAGTTAAGGATTCTAGGAAATTTCAGGGCTTCAAAAATCTAGACTTAGCCAATTTTCAGGGCTTCAGGATTTCAGGCTTAGTCAAATTTCAAGATTCTACATTTACCCTAACTTGGTTTTTTCTTGATGAGTGGTCATTTCTTGAGCCCTTATCATGTGTGTTGTCGCTGTTGGCTTTGTTTGTGTGTGTCAGTTTGGTAGTGGCGTTTGGAGATTCGTTGGTTGCTGGGATTGTGGTGAAGTCTTCCGTTGTGATTATTGTGATCCCTGTATGATGTTTTCATGTGCATTCATACTTGTAAAAAAAAAAATCTTGGTTTGTATTTCATCCTTGTTTCCAAGGGTCTCTAGGCGGGGCATTACAATGCAGGTAACACATCTAGACATATATGCTAAATCTTATATATAGGTAACACATAACAACTTGTTAAGTCCCAATACAAGTAATGTATTCAAACACAACATGCTAAGTCATATATGCATAACACATTTTTATAGGACCCTATCATGGTGGTACAAGTGATGTTGATCTATGGATGGAACTTGGGTGGGTTGACTAGTGGGTTACCAACCCATTAGACCATTCAATGTCATCTTTTTCAAAAATTATTTTGTTGATTCATAGTATGGTGGACACTCTACTAGTCAAGGTAATCACATTATCTCCCTAATCTCTATATTTTTCTTTCATGCTAGTAGAGATAGATCTAGATGCTATCTATTAATGATGTTTGGGTAAAAGCACAAACTTGTGTCACCTTTTATAAAGAAACTAGATATCAAAATGTGACAGTTCAACATTAATGACATAAAAAATGGTATTTGTGTTTAGAATATGAAGATGATGTAAATTGATGAAATGTGTAGAATTGTATGAATTTTATCCCTATAATTTTTATATTTTTTTTGAGTCAAAATTTATTCATTTTATTTTATTTTGAAGTCCCTTTTTTAACTATAAAAAATATAGGGTGTAGCTCGCATCAAACAAGTATATGCAAATCATCTTCTTTTGTTCTAATTTGAAAATATCTTATAGATGACATGGATAGCTAGGGAACAAAAAAAGAAATAATTATTTTTTATGTATATTTTATTTGTTATAAGTACTCAAGTTAGACCTTATCAAAATCCAATAGTTTTTCCTCCCGTCAAAACTTCCCTATCAAATCTATACCTTTTTGAAAAAAATTATATATTCATGAAGAGGATTCTCTCCTCTGGAGATAAATATGATTTTTCAATTTTTTTGATGTGATTTACTATATTTTTCTTTTTTTGAGGGAGCATCTTATGAAATATTGAAATATCAACTTACGATATTTTAAGATTATAACATATTATAACTAATCAAAACACTCAAAAAGTTATATAATGAAAAAAAATTGAGTTTAGATAGAGAAAGGAAATTTGGCCAAAATAGGTTTTGGTATCCTAAATGGTGACACAGATTTGTGCTTTTACCTATTTCTCTTGCATTTATTATGTCTTTATTTATGCACCTATAATAGCTTTCCAAATATGATATTAGTGGGTGAGATTTTTCTTCAACTGAGGTCTCTCTCACTAGTTAATTTGGGTTTGTTTTTAGTAGTAACCCCTTGTCGTGTATTTTCCTTTTTTGTTTTGTTTCTTTTTTTTTCCTTTGCACCTTAGTGCATGGATGTGGACTTAGCACCCTTAGTCTTGGGGCCTTTCTCTCTTTGACTAAGTAATGTTCTATCTCACTACAATTCACCAAATTCTTCTCTTCTTCTTCTTCTATCTACTTTACTGCAAGTGTGAATCGACCCATACTCTCACTAAAGTGGGGGCTAAATGTATCATATTAAATTGGAAGCACTCTAATTTAGTAATGATCTATAACCCATTTCATGTGAGGTCATCATTCATTTTCATCTTCCTTCTTTCCTTTCCTTTCTATCATTTCTCCTAGTTCTTCCCTTCCCTTCATTTAGTCACTTGGAATCTAGTCTCTCCACTGAAATGGCTATATCTTAAACTCTATGCCTAATTTCTAGGATCCAGTACCTGTTTAGGATCTTGAAGGTTTTGGGCCCTAATTGTTAGGGACACAGTGTGCCCTTGACCAATTAGGGATGCAATATGACCCTGATGGGCCAATCAAGAATATTGTGCATGCCTGATTGGACCCCATTTTGTGTCCTCTATTTGGGTCTCATGTTCGGATAGCTTTGGGGTGTTAATTCTTAGGTAGGTTTGCCTGCATGAAGTGGTCAATTTTGAGCCCTTTATAAGCCCCTCCATTTTCTCCATTTCATCATCATGATATCTCATGTCTGACATGTTCAAACATCCAAACTCTCAAGAATTCAAGGTATTCAAGTAATCTATCCATTGAAGATCAATGATTCATGTATTCAAGCTATTGAAGGAGTTTACGCTAGATCTTCAATTGTATTTTCAATGTTCAAGATCTCCCTTCATACATTCAAGATCATTTGTTTCAAGATCTACATTCATCTACATTCATAAGGAGGATTACAAGCATATTTATTCATGAAGGTTTTGGATTCACTTTAATTTCTTTTCTAGGGTTTTTGAAGTTGAGTCAAAGCTATTGCATCTACATACTTGATTACATTCCAAATTCAAGAATATATTCATAAAATCACATTGTTTCACATAATATCTTTCTCTAAAACTTGCTAGCATTCTATAATTATTTTAATTCAAGGTTGATTCCTTCACTGGAGTTTGACTGAGGTGAATCCCCCTCCCAAATAAATAAATCTTTTATTTTTTTAGGTTTTAGATTTGGAATTGGCAAACATGATGTGAGTCTAAGTACTCCTTTTGGCTTTTTGTAGAATTGTAAAATTGGAATCAGTGTCACACTCATTCCTTCAAGGCCAATTCAATCACTCTGATGCTTCAACATTAAGAAAATTAAACCCAATGATCTAGTCCCTGATAAATCGCTAAACAAATTCTAAGTTTGTTTGTTGCACAATTTTTAGCCTAGATCTTGGGTTACAATAATTAATGACATTGCTTCACAACTCATTTTTAGGTTTTTATTTGTGAGGTATATTTTCTTCCCCTTTCCCATTTCAGTACTTTATATTTTAGTATTTACATTATTTGTCTTCTTTCTTAAACCCTCTTAAGGTGGAAGTGAGAGGGAAATAAACTTGAGTCATTCATCTTTTTATATTTAGATTTGTATTGATACCTCCTTTTGTGTCAATAAAACCTAATCCAAGGGGTGGATCTCATTCTTCCCCCTCCATTATTGTATTGGTTGGTCTACTTCCATTCTCCAACCATACAATACCAAATCATCATTGATGTGAAATCTAAGAAAGAAGAAATATATTAGAATAAAAATGCTAAAGTCACTGCATAAAGATTGATGTGTATGATTTGATCCTATGCAATCATCAATCAATAATATTGATGCTCCCTCTAATCATAGTTTCACAAATACTGATATAATATCCAGACAACTTGAAAAACTAAATCTAAAAAATATGTTGGACCAAAACATATATTTCCAATATTACATAAACATATATCGATGTGCTCTACCTTTTCCTTCAAGGCTCAAGTGATCATATGATCAAAGATTTATGCTTAATACATAACATAAAAGAGAGAAACTCATAGATTACAATGAATAAGTGGTTGACAAAAAACACAAATTTAATCAATATGCAATAATAATAAAAGGACCCTCTAGTATGAATAGATACAAAGACTTAAAAGGCTGAAGCATAAATTCAATAATGGCACTCTCTCTACCACAATAGGGACAAAACTACATGCATTAATAATCACAACACACAATATTGAAATATAGCAATACAAAAATGGTAGTTGACACAAGACATCACATCCAACATTATCAACAACCAATTATTGTTAAAAGAAACAATAATGAGTGCCATGTAGTGGCTTGTATTTGTTGTAGAGTATAATAGTTTTAATTAATTAGAATAATAAAGTTTTAAAAAATGATAATATTAAATATAATTTTATTAATAATTGATTAATATTTGATAGATGTTTTAGATGAAACTTTTACATAAAAAATCTATATTTCAATTTACAGAGATTAAAAAATAGTTATTCTATTTTAAAAATAATTTCTAATTTATCATATAAATGCAATGAATATTATTATAACTTATAAATAAATTATATTTTAGTATATTAGTATATTAATACACAATATTTTATTTTATTATCAATAACAAAACATTTATAAAAGAAATAATATTAAGATGTAGAAATTTTAGCCCTAGATAATCATAAATAATTGTACCAGATTCTAGCCTAATAACAAAGTATTTTAAGAGAGATATAATATTCTTATTATATTTTTACCTTTGCACTTATTATTATACCCTCTTTCACAAATACTATATGATGAAATACTATATTGTAATACATATATTAGTTAATAGTCATCTTTCACAAATTATAGTATTTAAAAGTTAATAAAATGAAATAATATAGTGAGACATGATCAAATTAATATTTACAAACCCAAAAATATTTATTTCCATACAATGTTTTTTTTTAAAGTGATATATGCTAAAATTTTGGGTAGTGCTTCTGGAAAATCCGCTCCTATAAGACCCCTAATATAAGAGCCAATCAAGTTCAAGTAAATTTTTTTTTAAATAGATATTAAAAATATCATATATAAACATTACAAAAGTTATAACTTAAAATTAGAAGGAAAATAATTAGATCTAATTGGTTGAGATATAAAAAATTAATCTCTACTTATGTATAAGTGATTACAATAATATAACCTATGACAAATATGATATAGAAAAAGGTATCATTAGTATGATACATGGTTCCATAGTCATAGGTTTATTTAATTTTTAGTGCACATACTCTTGCTTGTATAAAACTAGAACATCACAACTATCTCTAAAAGATGAAAAAAAAATTATATTCTAAAGAAACACTAACCACCACATATATATGGCATGAATTACATATATTTAATAGACATGGAAAAATAGTAATTGAGAATAAATGCCACCAAGGAAAATGTTCGCTATTAAATATTATTCGATCAGCACCACACATGCACATGCCAGTTGGAAAATGATTAACTCCAAACATAAACAAGGATTTATATTGTACCCTAAAGAAGAAATGCAATGAATACTCTATGATGATAAACAAGGACACTGATACAATTTCTACTATTATCCACTAGATCGGAAAAGGGCTTTTCCAATGTCTGATATAAGAATGATTCTTCAATGATCATTAAAATGAGAATAGCTACTTCACATAGCATGGATATTTATTGTAGGAATCACCCACAATATTACAAGACCATCATGTACTTCAAAGGATAATTCCTCTTAAGAAATATTGTTGCACACCAAAACTCTAGAATAAAAAGGATTCTTGAACGATCATTAAAATGAGCATAGCTACTTCACATAGCATGGATATGTATTGTAGGAATTACCCACAACATTACAAAACCATCATGTGCTTCAAAGGACAATTCCTCTTAAGAAATAGTGTTGCACACCAAAACTCCAAAAAACCATGTGACAATAATTTTTATTTACATGAGAACATTAAAGAAGAAATGATACAACCATAAATAAAGAACTCACAATTGCAAGAGTAACTAACTACTCAAATAAGATATCAAAGACACTTGAAAAATTACAACACAAAAATTGTCCAATATATAAAATCTTGACATGGCAATGAATCACACATAGTGCCATCAAGAAACCAAAATGATGACATGGCCATTAATGATAGAATGAATCGATCAAAATAAAAATTTATTCCTTAAAGAAGAGTTATGACAATGAGAGGAATAAAACATAGACACATACACATGAAGCTAACAAAGCAGGAAGCCACATATACGTTGCATATCCAAACAAAAGAAGAGATAAAATATCACATGAGAGGGTCTAAAATTTCCTTGTCTTGGCAAAAGGAATGAAGAAAAAATAATAATAATAATAAATTTGAGAACTTGATTGAGGTAGTCACAAGTAAAATGTCTCTATCATAGTTACTATATAAATCATATACATTACTTATGAAAAATTTGCAAAATATTCACAACAGATAAACAAGTTAGAGAAAAGAGACTTCCTTAATTGTTGTTATCAAACTTGGCTCTAATACCATGTTAATGTTTACCCCAGAGATAATGATAAACAACAATAAACATAAGTAGAGAAAAAATTAAGCACAAAAGGCACAAAAATTTATCATGTGAAAACTATTCAACTTGAAGGGAAGAAAACCAAGCCACACCACAAAATATCTCTTTTATTAATAATAAATGTTCAAGTACAGTGCTTTCCACTTAATAAAATACATAAATAGACAAAGCAATCACATATGTATATAGAATTGAGAGACTCTTCATATGACTTGACCAAAGGCCACTTTTATTTCTAAAAACAAGTCTCTTCATATTTCCAAGCACATAACTATTCACAATATACATATATTTTCATATAATATTATTATAAATATCTTCTCCAAATATTGAAATGATATATTTGTTGGTCCCAATTGGTACTAGGGGGTGAATCGATATGGACAATTCTACCAGTTAAAATAGAAACCTTGTTTACAAAACTTGCTACTAGTTTTTTAACAAGTAAAACAACTATGAAATAAATACAGTAGAACCATAGAAGATCATACACATAAAGATACATCAATGACACAAATATTTTAGTGTGGAAACCCCTAGTATGAGGGTGAAATCTATAGTGGGAGTAACATACCCACTAGCCTTTCCTTGGAAGTAAAAGGGTTCCCTATTAAAAGCTTACATCTATTTCTTCTGATAACTCATCCTATTAGGAATAAACATAATCTATTAGGATCAAAACATCCTATTAATACCACCATATTAGAGGATTTGATCCCTTTCTGAGAGATACCTTGTTAGAGGATTTCAAAGAATTATTACAAATCTTCCTTGTTAGAGGCTTACAATAGTTTCAATGGTAAGAAAGAAAACTAAAGATTAGATATAAGATGTGGAAAAACTTGCCTTGTAGATCCACTATGATACTCTGCAAAAAAATTATGTTCTCCTTCCTCAGTTATTTCTTAACATAGTGAATGATCTTTGATCACTTCCTCTTTGATGTACTTGAGCACTGGTTTGATGTTACACACCATTCTCTCGATTCTGGCCTACCTCCCATTGATCTTTGATAAATACAACAACAAAAACTATCAAAATGAAGTTTTAGTGCCCTTTAATCTACTCATTCAAATTGGTTGTCAAAACCCTAAAATTATCCTACTCAAATCATCAATTCAAAATTTGAAATACATAAGCAAGCCTAGTCACAAAATACCAGTGACTACCTAATCTTACGTGCCTAATTGTGTAGGCATGTCTGTCCACTTGTAAGGCTATATCTAGACTTGTGTCCTTTCTTTCTTTTTTCACTTCCACCACATCTCTCTATGTGCATGAACCATCATTATTTGACTCACTCATATTCTGGTCACATCAATAGTGACTAAGATGAGACTGATTAACTTCTATGTCTATTTACATGTCATAAGTTTGGCTTCTACTTTATCTCTATTGTGACCGATAGGACAATCTACCGGTGCTTCTACTTCCTTGTAACACTTCATTCTTCTTGTTAACTAATTTCTAATCAATAAAAACATGTTTATGCTCTCTTAGTGCTTGAATTGTCTTATCACCATTTTTTCATTCAACCTTGCTAGTAATTAGTCTATCCTAACAATCTCCCCCTTCGGCATTGATAGAAAAACCTCTATGTTTTAAATTAATGTTTTGGTTAACAAGACTTGCATCTTTGTACAAGTTAAGCTTTCTTGTTGCATCTAAGTATCCTTTCCACCTATCCATGGAATTATATTTTATTTGCATGAGAATTTTCTCATCCTACTCCTATATGAGAAAACTCCTCCTTTCTCTTTTGTCTATATGATCTATGTCTCCCTTTCTATATGCACTCACACAATATTCTCCCCCAATCAAGATTTCTTCCCTCTTGATATCGTGTTCACTCTATTTTGTATAATATTATTTTATTATTCACTCTCCTCTTTTTCTTATTATTTTCTCCCTTATATTTTCTCCCCTTTTTTTAATTACCTTATATCTTCTCCCCCTTTTTTCATAAAGGACAAAGGGTATAAAGGGTTTTTCTGTAGTAGCCCGACTCCCCTTGATTATGTATTCTCCCCCTTTTAAGTAAATGGTATGGGGTTTAAGGGATTACAACTTCTCAAATATTTCCTTGTAATGTTCCCTGGCTATGTTCAATTGAGTCTCCCACAACTACTTTAGATGAGTGAAAGTGAGTGTTCCACTCTTCAACTTGGTCAGTTTTTGGTCAATAGCATCACCTTTCTTTTTCAGTGGCTTGGCTATCTAAGAATCCACATCCTTGACATGTTAAGTGATGATCCTTACTATTGGGGATAGGAAACATTGAAGTTTCATCAGTCATACTTCTCTCTTCTCTTCCTCTACTCCCAATTGATGTACCCCATACATGTTATATTGAATCTTTGTCTTATGCTCTAAGGCTGACCCCAATAGTAGAGTGTAAGCCTAAATGGATTCATTAGGCTCACATTGAGATTTCTCTCTTTTCTTCTCTAGATAAAATGTTAAGTTGCATGATGTGCTAGCTTTCTAAAATATAGGGGTTATGTCTTTCAATTTTTTTAACATTTCTTTTTTAAACAATCTCAACTCCCATTTCTTTTCTTGTACAAAGAATAGTTTATTTTCCAAGTTTATCATTGGATTTTGCTTCTCCATGACCTATGTTATCTTCTCTACCTTATCATAGGGATGATATTTGAAAACTTTGATATGGCTTATCAGATCATCTTCTTTATTGTATTGGGCTTCTGGTGCAATTTTCCTAAATATTTATCTAGCCTTTACTAGTGTGCACGCTCTCTCATGCCTCTTGTTGGATAGTTTCATGATTTTGTACTTCTCCATGAGCCTTGTATATTGGTTCAAATCTTTTTTATTGAGATTATTTAGCTTCTTACCCATCTCATCTACTTTTTCAAAAAGTTGTTGCATTTTCTTTGCTTCCTCTACATTAACATTGTATTGTTCTCCTCCACCATCTAATGTGGATGATGAGACCAGTTATGAGGATCCATTTATCCCTCTAATCTTCCTCTTTCTATCTATTTCCTTAGAGTCTCTCTTTATTTATTTTTTTATTTTCTCAAACTTCTTGATGCTACGTTGTCATTTGGATGGTGTCCCAGATGATCATGTCTCTATAGGAGTCTTTTCTTTTTGGGATAATGGAATTATCTTGCCTCTATTCATGTTTGGTTTCTCTTGTGAGTTATTCCTCTTGTGTAGAATGTCACATTATATCTCTAGGAATCTCCATTGTAGGCATTTTTTGTTCTCCAGTTATATCATCACTCTCTTTCTCTTTGGCCACCTCTCTTTCTTTTTCACCTTTCTATATTTCCTTTTGTGAAACTATTCACATCATGACATTTCTCCTTTCTTGTGTCTTTTGGATATAAGTCCAACATTTTGACATCAATAATATTACAATGACTTTCAACATCTTGTGTTTTATATTTCTTCTTTGCTTCCACCTATAGTGGTGCTTTGATGGCTTATTCTTTTTCAGACTCTTCAGAATCCTTAGGTTCCTTATTCAAACCTTGACTCATCTAATTCTTTATCTTGATTAGTGCAACATGTTGTTTTGTTTTTTTTTTTACGGTTCTTGTTGTTCTACCATTTTGGTTTCTTCTATCTTCTTTTTGTTTCTCTCCTATCTCTTTTATCTTCTCCTCATTTGTCCTGAACCTTTTTTGTTCCTAGATAATTATCATTGCTAATATATAATCAATGTTCTCTCTATTTAAGTTTTTATCAACCTCATAGGGCAGTTTGGTCAACTAGTGGATTTGTGGTTCAATCTTTTGTGTTATATACCTATTTGTGCAAGCTAGGAAACAATTTTTTCTTCTGTAATCTATGATTAAATTCAAGGGTAACCTCCTCCTTCTATGCATCTCTAACTAAAATTTCTTGAAATACTTGTCAAGTAAGTCAAGAGCACTAGTACCCAACCTATTGTACATATTGATGATTTTTGATGTGATGTTCTTCTTTGACTTCCATTGGAATTTTAAAAATATAGGAAATTATACCTTGAAGAAGAAGAATATGCAGACTAATATTGCACCATACTTGAATAAGTGTGCACTTATATCTCTCTTAATCTTCCAAAGATTCTCCATCATCTAAATATGTAGCCATGTACTAAGGTTAAGTGTGCCATGTTCAATTATAATCTAGTGTGGTTCATACACCACTCCACTTGGTACATTATTCATTCTTCTTGATTGATATAGTTGGTGGGCAGTCACCCTTGTAGAAAATTGTACCTTTTCATCTATGATGTCCTTTATCAAACACATCCTACCATCATGATGAAATTCAATTATCTTTTCCACTTCAACTCACTTTTATTTTGATGGTTATATTAGTTCAAGTTCTTTCATTCCCTATAACCCTTTCAATCACCTACTGTTTGATCTTGCAGGGTTTGGCAAGCCACATGTACTCATCATGCACCCTTCTTAGCATGATTTTGACCCATTCATCCTTGAAAAAATTTGGGATGTCGACAACATAGGATAGGGTTGTATCTTCCAAGACTTCAAAACTCAATTTTCATTGATTCTCATGATGAAACTCTTCAAACTTTGTCTAGATTTATTTGTCTCCCAATTTCATTATCTTGTTGATTGTTCTCCTTTACATCAAAAAGTTCAATGGCATGTAGTTCAGAGTATTGTTCCTCTACCATTTTTGAATCGATACACTGATCAAGTTCCTTTCACTCAGTTGGCTATACTAATATGATTCTATAGTTTCTTATCAATTTATCACTCAAATTTTTAGAAAAGTCACACTTTTGATAGCTAAGGTTTCAAAAATATGAAAGCTTTTGAGTTATCAGATTTGCAAAAGTGATATCCACTATGTGATATGCCTATTTATAGGTCTAGTAGAAAAAATAACATACAAGTTCTAACAATAAACTATTCTCTTACCTACTTTTTCCTCTCTACAATAAATGCTTTATAATGACTCATGCAATGGTCACATTTTGGAGATAATTTTTCCTATGTTAAAAAGTAAACCATGACCACTTTTGAATATTTTAAGGCATTAATCATCGTGACTTACTAGTTTATATTTGAGGACTAGTGCAAGACTTACTTTAATTGTGCAACCCCTTGTAGCTTTTATATCTTAACTTGATTAGGAAGTCTCACTATTTTTTGATGAGCTTACTACCTCTCTAGGTTTGGATTCAAAAACTTCTACTCTTCTTTTGGTCCAAACCTTGGAAAATTCCTTGCTAACTTGTGCAATATCAATGACCATTTCTTTTCCTTTCTTTTCATTATGTTTTTGCTTAGGTTTTCGCTTGGTGTAGTAATATTTGGAAGTATGACCAATCTTGTGATATATGTAGCATGTTATGCCCATATTTTTCCATGGTCCAATTTTTCTCCTACAACCCATTATCTAGTTGCAATTGGATGCAAGGTGACTAGAATTTCTACAAATAGAGAAAACCTTTCTTGCATTCTTGTTATTTTTAGTGTATCTTCCTATTTTTGGAGATGACTAGTTTGATTGAGATTTTAATCTATACTCCTCAACTTCATGACCATACCTTTTACAATGGTAATATTAATCTTCTTCACTTACCTCATTTAGAAGATATTTACACTAATGTGCACTGTGTCCATACTAGTGACAAATATTGTAGTAGCCTCTATAAGCATGTTGTGTATCGGGCACCATTTTCTTGTACCAACATACATTTAACATATGTTATATTTTTCCACAAAAATAAAAAGTAGGTTTATTGAATGACATACCTCTCTTTGGTGTCTTCTTTTTCTCTTTAGTATTTGGGTCTTTTTCTCCTAAATACTCTTATTTCTTTGTTGTGTTAATTCATTCAAATCCTAGACCAATTGTGCTTGTGATATTTCGCTAAGATGTTAGTTGCTCCCCCAATTCCTAGTGCTTTCATTAGACTTCTTTCCTTCATTTTATCCACTAGTTTACAAAAAAATTCTTCCATCTTATTGGCTTCTTTGTTTAGGACTTCTAATTATTGGATTTTTCATGACTATATTCTTTTAAGGCATTATTTTCTTGCCTAATATACTGGTGTTCTTCCATCATGGTCATTTTTTCTTCCTTGGCTTTCAACAAATATACAACTTGTTGTTTCTCTTCCTAACCTATTCTAAGTTATTTATATGCTTGGTCTCTAATGAGAATGATATTTCCCTTTTGATTCTATGCTTCACTCATTCTAACAACTAAATATTCTTGTTCCTTTTTCAATGTCTTGATCTTTTGGTTAGCTTTTCATTCTCTGTCGTGATTTCTAAAATTTCTTCCACTAAATCTTTTGATTCACTTTTCTCTTCAAGTTTGTTTATTATCTCCTCCATTTCACCTAAATTCTTCATCAATTTCTTTCTTTTTGCAAGGAATTCTCTCATCTTGTCTTTTAGACCCTCACTAGTGTCAAGAGATTCATTAAGTTGTGTTTTTCATTTCATGGTTTCCATCTAATATTCCCTCAAGTAGTCGGGCTTGTTATTTCTAGGGTCTTCATTCTGATACCAATTGTTGGTCCAAACTTGTATTAAGAAGGGGGGATGAATCAATATACACAATTCTATAGGTTAAAATAAAAACCTTCTTCGCAAACACCTTACTAGTTCTTTAACAAGTAAAATATCTATGAAATAAAAATAGTAGAATAAAAGATCATAGAGAGAAGGATACATCACAGCCACATATATTTTACATGGAAACCCCCAATGTGAGGGTGAAAACTATAGTGGGATTAATATACCCACTAACCTTTCGTTTGAAGTAAAATGGTGCCCTATTAAAGTATTGCATATGTTCCTTCCGTTAACTCGTCCTATTAGGAATGAATATAATCTTTTAAGATTACAAAAATATATTAAGAATACCTTGTTAGAGAATTTGATTCCTTTCTAAGAGATACGTTGTTAGAGGATTTCAAAGCTTTATTAGAATTATGTCTTATTAGAGGCTTACAATTGTTGCAAATGTAAGAAATTTAACTAAAGATTATATCTAAGATGTGGCACAACTCTCCTTGTAGATGCACTATGATACTCCATAAAGATTTTATGAACTCCTTCCTATATCCATGCTTAACTCATTAAATGATCTGTGTTCACTTCATCTTTCATGTTCTTGAGCATTAGTCCACTATTTCACTATGTTCTCTTTTTTCTTTTCCAACTCTTGCAAATCTCTAATCAATACAACAAAAAAAACAACAATCCTCAAAATGAGGTTTGAGTGTCCTTAAATCCACTTGTTCAAACTATGTTTTGAAACCCATTGTCCTACTCATATCATCAATTCAAAATTTGAAAAATATAAGAAATCCTAGTCACAAAATACCTATAACTACCTACTCATAGGTGCCTAATCATGTAGGCCTCTCTATCCACCTATATGTCTATATATAGACTTGTATCATTTATTTCTTCTATTACTTTTTATGCATTTCTTTGAGTTCATGTAACATCACTATCTAACTCACTCATTTTCTAGTCAGATCAGTAATGATCGAGCTGAAACTAACTAACCTCTACACTTGTCTTCCTACCATAGTCTTTGCTACCTCTTTACCTTTGTCATGATTGATATGAAAATCTATTGGTGGTTGGATTTTTTTGCAACATTTTAGTCTATTTGTTAACTAATTGACAATCAAAGACAAAACTTTGATGTTATCTTAATGCTTCAATTTCATTATCACCATTTTATTGAATAACCATGCCAGTGATTAGTTTAGTCCAATAATCTCTCCCACTTTGGTATTGATGGAAAAATCTCTATGTTAAAATTAATATTTTGGTTAACAAGACTTGGATCTTTGTACATGTTAATATTCCTATTATATCTATGTCTCCTTTATGTATGTTGATGGCCTTAGACTTTATTTGCACAAGAATTTTCTCATCCTACTTCAGTATGAGAAAACTCCCCCTTTCTCTTATGTCTATTTGATTTGTTTATCCCTTTTTGCATGCACTCACACAATATTTCCCCCCTATCAAGAGTCCTTCCCTCTTGATATTGTGTTCTCTCTTTTGCATAATTTTATTTTATTGTTCACTCTCCTCTCTTTCTTATTATTTTCCCCCTTAAATCTTCTCCCTCATTTTGTCATCATATAAAAGGATATAAATGGATATTTGTGGTAAAAATTGATTATGTATACTCTCCCTTTTATTATTCTTCATCCTTTGAGAAGTGGATGTGGGGTTTGCAAGATTACATCTTATCAAATATATCCTTGTAATGTTCCTTGTTTGTGCTAAATTGATTTTCCCATGACTCCTTCAAATGAGTGAAAGTGAGTGTTTCATTCATGAGCTCGACCAATTGTTGGTCAATATAATCTTCTATCTTTGTCGGTGGCTTGGATATATGACTACTTACATCCTTGAGATGTTCACTAATGATCCCTATTAGTGGGGATAGTAAATATTGAAGTTCCATTAGTCAACCTTCTCTCTTCTCTTCCTCTACTCTCAGCTGATGTCCCAAGTACATGGTATCCTAAATATTTTTTATGTGCTCCGAGGTTGATCTTATTAGTGGAGGGTAAGCCTAAAAGGCTTCATCAAGCTCATGTTGATATTTCTCTCTTTTCTACTCAAGATAACCTTTAAGGTGTGATTTGAAATGGGTTTTTGAAATATAGGGTTTATGGTTTTCAATGCTTCAAGCATTTCTTCTTTCAATAATGTCAATTTTCCTTTCTTTTCTTAAAAAAATCATATTTACTTTTCCATGTTTGTCATTGGAGATTGCTTCTCTAGTACCCATGTTATCTTCTCTGCCTTGTCATGAAGATGATCTACAAACACTTTGATTTGGTTTATCAAATTTTCTTCTTTATTGTATAGGGCTTCTGGTGCTAGTTGTCTAAATATTTCTTTGGCCTTTACTAGTGTTCTTCTTGGAATTAAAAGGGGAAAGAGTAGGCTTCTTGGGGGGGGGTGTGGGGTTGTGAATTAGTAGTTTAAACTTAGACCCATAAAACTTTCACCATTCATTCATTACATGCATAAGTAAGCTGAAATAACATGTAAAGCATATGCATCTAAATCATATAACCATGTAACCATTCACACACATAACACCAGATATGATCACCCAGAAACCCTCTAGGTGAGAAGGTAAAACTAGGGTGGGGATGACACCCACAAATCTTCACTACTATAGTAATAAAGTGTATCCAATGAAGGTTACAATGTTTTGACTATGAAACATGATCTACCCTGTGAAAGGTATACCCTGTTAAAGGCTTACAAAGACTGTTAGGTATCACCTTATTAGAATATTTCAACACACTGTTAAAAGTGTGATTTTTTAGTGGACTTCAACTTACAATTAAGTAAGCACCCTGTTAAAGGATTTCATATAGCCTACTAGGAATACTCTGTTAAGAGATTTAACTGAAATCACCTATTAAAATGTCTTAGCATAAATCCTGCAATTGGCACTTGCTTGCCTGATAACAGATCACCTCTACACAATGTCTTATTGATCCTTCATGATCAGATGTCTCAATGTTGTATGCTTTTCTCTATGCTCTATTCTTCACTAATGGATTCTACAATTCACTCTCACTTCTAAGTCACCTTGAATTCTCTACATGAAAACTATCTTGTTCGCTCCTCCAATTAGATCACTCACCCATAAAGAGTTCAAAGCTTCGTCCTCCTTAAGAAGACTTTGGTGGCTTAGGGTTAGTTATGAATCTACAGTTGAGATTCATTCATTTTTCCAGTTAAACCTTCCCATTTTTTGATTGGTTGCATGTAATTGCATAGGGAATCCAAATAGAGATTCATCCTTATCTCCAAAATATCAAAATCTATCTTTAAGTCAGCTCAAAAATGGTTTACATAGTTGTTTTTACCATTACAAAAAAATATGTCAAAATTGTGTCACTTGGAATATGAAGTCTTTGATGCTCGATATGCACTATTTTGTATACTATGACTCAGCATACACTATTTACTTGATTCCTAAATCACTTAGCATGGTCTATCTGCTTGGCACCTAAGTGACTTAGCACTCATTGCAACTCAGCATGGTCTAATATTTACATGTTGTGCTTGGCATGTATTACTAGTTTGGCATGAACTAAGTATATGGCTTAAGTATGTTGACACTCACTTTTCAAAACCAATCTAAGATCAAAAATCTCCCTCTTTGACATGAGTATCAAAAACACTTGAATATTCATGATCAACCTTAATCCCTCGAGCATAACATATCCATGACTCGACATATATACAAAACTTCAAAATGTCAAAAATTTGCACTGACTTGTATACCCCAAAATTTTATAACTATCTTTGAGTTAATAGATATTTCCTGTATTCAAAATTTGTGCTCCTTTTGACTTCAATGCATTGTATTTGATACTCGTTCATCTAATATGCTTTGTCTTAGCTAATATTTGTCCCAATTTGCTCGATTTCTCTCAAAAATGTATATTTCCCCAATGATATAACTCTACTACTATGCTCACCCCTTTCTTGTTTATTTCTCTTTTGTTCATACTCCCCCATATTATGTTTCTCATATTATATCTCTGCTTCTTTTATTCTCCTCCTTTATTATATCTCCCCCTTTCTAACTTTATTTATCTCCTTGTTTTTTGACACTTATGTCAAATGGGTTGTACACCTATGGTGTGTTTGTCCAAAAAGGATTTGTGGACATTCATTATTATCCTTAGAGCTACATCCTAGTTATCACAAGCAACATCTAATGATTTAATTTGGATTGTAAGCTCAGTAGCAATGTGTACTAGAGCATCTAAAGTAGAAAGATTGGGGTCTTTCTTTAGTAAAGTCTTGACATAGCCTAGCTCCTTATGCATTATCTCCATATGTTGGGTGAGGGTATCCTGAATACTTGTTAGTTTGGCTCTAATATTAGCCTCGTCTACTATTAAGATAGCTAGCTAACTATGTGTCTGAAGCAATTTTCTGAAATGCTTCTCACTCTAAGCTGGATTTGATGGTAGTCTTGCACCTGATGTAGATATTTGACTTTCTAGACTTAGAATGTGACTCCTGCTCTCTTGGGTGAAGAGTGTAGGATTGCATAGTTTTGTGTATGGTGAGAATATATTCTCAAGTACCTTCTTCACATCCTCAACCTTTGTTGCCAATGCAACTTGTTGTAGTACTATATCACTAGATATTTTCTCATTTACCTTGCCTTGAAACTTCTTTTTAGAACATTCTAAGAGTTTTTCATTTGTATCAAGGTCTTCATTAGTGAACTTTTCCACTATATAATTCAATTATTCTATGAGTGGCTTGGTTTCTTTAGGATTTGGCAGACTGAATGCATCTAAAAAGATGTCCTTTATATCTTGAAGTGCTTGCTTCTACCTATGTTCTCTCCTAAGTATTTCTTGATGCTTTTTCCTTTCTAAGGCTTGTTGCAAAATGCCTATTTTCTCCAATGTCATAGTATCATAGTCATACTTTGGAATAATAGTCTTTTCATCAAGGCTTATGTCTCCATAATGGATTACCTTTTCTACCTTCGATGAGCTAGGGCTTGGCACTAAAATCTACAAGGGAATGGCTTTTGTGCTTGGCCTTTGAAGAGTTTAAGTATAAGGAGTGATAGATGTTGGTAAGGCTACCAGTGCTTGGATGGTCACTTGTTCTTTCACCTTTGGTGTTTACTCACTCTCTTCAGGCTTGCCCTGGTCTATCACTATGATGTGGCTCACACCTTGTTCTTGTGTTGTAGGTATAGATGAATCTATCTATCCTTTTTCCTATTGTTGACCTATAGTAGTGTCTTCCTCTTCTTCCTTCTTCTCAATTGTATCAATTTTAACACTTGTATGAAACTTGGTGGATGTGTCTACTTTTGTTTGAACCAAAGGTTGTACATTGGCAACTAAAGGGATGATTGAATGTGGTTCTTTTGGATTCACCTTCTCCCTTGTGACTTTAGTCACTGCCTTTTGCAATTCTTCTACACTAACCAAAGTTGGATTGCCACATAATTTGACTTGGAGTGTAGACTAATCCAATATCTTCTTTAGATCTTCTATAGTAAGTGGATTGATGTTCTGAGCTGATGCATTAGAAACATCCTTAACAATTTTGGTTTCAACAATTTTGGTTGTGTCATGGGGAGGACTGACACTTGGCACTTGTGTGTCTTGCACACTCTGTTCATCTTGTTGCTACTTAGATATTGCCTTGTCATCATTTTTATTTTTTCTTTCTTCCCCAACTATATTATCTTTGTTATCATCTTCCTTATCATCATTTTCCTTTTCATCATCATTATCATCATCCTTATCATCATTTTTACCCTCTAAAGGATTAGCTTCTCCTTGCTTCACAGTGGTCAACCCATAGATAAGTTTCCATATTTGAGTTGATTTCTTAACCACATCTTCAATGTTATTTTGGAGAATACTAAAGGCTCTATATTTAGGTGTGAACCTAACTGCATATCTCTTGATATCCTTAGCAATTTGTCCCTTTTTCAACTTTTGCATTACTTGGGCTAATGTTGTTTCCCTAATTTTTCTTTCCAAATTTAGACAATAATGCCATTTTTTCTCAACAATATCATATAAACCTCTTGGTATTGAATTAGCAAATTCTAGTGGAGTGTTCTTAAACTTTGACATCATGGCATATAATGCCTCTTCCACTTGGTTTTTCTCTTCTTTTCCTAGTTTTTCAAAGTCAATATGTCTAAAATTAGATAAATTTGCATTGCTCTTGACATTTTCACATAAGTTCTCAAGATCAAAGAGAGAATTGTGACTTACCACCTTGAATTGACTATTGTCATCTAATTCTATCTTTTCTTCATTAGAATCTAGTTGTGCCACATACTTCCTTCTATGTCTTTTCTTCTCTTGGCATCCTTGCTTAGTTTTCTTGGTCTTTTCTTTGGCCTTTTGGGTAGTTGCACATGTGCTGGCTCTAGTGGTAGGTGCATTAGGCTTGGCTTGGCTAGGTTTTACAACTTTCTTTGCCTTTTCCATTTGTTGTGCCTTTGCCTTTCTCTTCTTTGACTTGGAAGTAGTAGGTTCTTCCTCGACTTCTTCTCCCTTGGCATTTGTAGTCTCCTCTTCTTCTTTATCTTCTCCCATGCCTTGAGTCAAAGCTAGAGGTTCTTGTTCTTGTTCTTGTTCTTCCTCTTCATCCTCCTCTTCTTCTTCCTCTTCCTCTTCTGCACCTTCTCCAAACTTTTATTTTAGCTTCTTAACTAGCTTATCCTTCTTCTTGATTGTGGAGGTAGTTTTTAGTTCCATGGCAATTTTTGATTTCACCATTTCATAGTTTCCAAAGACTTTAGTAGTCTTATCTACTTCCTCTGCAAGTAGGGTGGTTATGGCTACTAAGGCTTCATCTATATTTACCTCATAACCTAAGGATCTTAACCATCTTACCCTTGGTGTGGCAGCTTGAACAAATGTGTAGTCAGAATCAACAAGAAAACATACATCATTATAATGTTTCTCCACTAAGGAAACTGAAATCCTAAGTCTCTCCTTCATTTACTTCTTAAAATCTTCAAAGTAACTAGTCATAATAGTTTCAAAGTTATCTCCTAATGGCTCAATGTACTCATTAATTTGCAATATAATTGATCTATTTGTCTTCCATCCTACAGTATCAAATGAGGGAAATGTGCTTTGTAGATAAAAGAATACACAAACAAGCATAGAACCAAACTTGCACTGTGCACTCTTGGTTTTCCTTATAGCTCCAAGGTTCTCCATCAATTGTTGTAGCTGAAGTTCTACTAGATCATATGTATGATCTTTCTTGACAATTTTATAACCAACATCCATAGCTATGCAGGGTACATCATTCAATCTACTTGATTGATAGAATTAATGTGAGATTACCCTTATAGAAAAGTTTAGCAATGGATCAGTGATGGTATTTATAGTCATACCTCTCTTATTCCAGACTGCTCTAGTATTCTTCTCAATCACTTCCTTGGAATCACTCCTGAGTGTCTTTGGCCAATCTAGGGTTGGGTAGCCAGTAACCCTATGAATTATTCTCTTGGTTATTTTGAATGGTCCTCCTTCCAACCACAAGGAACCATCATGAATTTTTCTTATCATAATTCTTATCCACTTATTCTTAAATACATTCAAAAAATCTAGGGCTCGTGTCAAACCCTTTTTCTCAACAATTTTGTATTCCTCTTTCAAGACACCATTTTCACACAATCTATTATATGCACCTCTTATCTCCATGTCTCCAATGCTTTTGATCTTGCAATTGTATCATTTCCTCACATCTTGCACCATTATCACATTTGGCAAGATCATTGACAATGCACCAAAAGGGTCTTGTTTATAGGTGATGTCAGGAATGGCCTTAAATATAGGTTGCTTTACTTCATTACTGACTAGCTGGACATTTAAAAAATCTTTCCCTTCAACATATTTTGAACTAGATGTCATCTTTTCAAACTAGGTTTTGTGAAAATTGAAACTACGTAGCTTGGCTTTCGATAAATACCTTTAAAAATCTATTCAGCTGATGATGAATCTCTACAAAAATCTTGTATAATTGCTTCTAAAAAATTTGAGGTTTCTACTAGTTCTTGTCACTCTTTCTTGATTTCAAAATGATGAAAAATGAGCTCAAATTGATCATATACCCTTTGAAAACCTTGCATTTAATGCTAAGTGCTTACACAGCTATAAGCTCAGCAATAACCAATTTTGGGTTCACTCAATGTCCATTGATATTTCCACCAATTGGCAACTACTACAAACTCGACATCAACTAACATTCCACTTGGCATACATAGGAAATGTTTCATACTCGGCAACAACATGAAAAATTTAAAAATTTGTCTTGGATTTCAAAAAACATCTTGCATCTTTATTCATGCTAACTTATTCTTTTTAGTACTATATCCTTTTGGAACTGATGCATGATATAACCTTTTAAATATCAGTCCCATATACCTCTTGTTTTCCTAGATTGATGAGGTGTGATCACCTGACCCATTGGGTGAATGATCCCTTCTCCATTTGATGTGTTGCAAACATCTTTGTTTTCCATGTCTTGTTCATCTCATCTCTAATGGGTTCAACATCTTCCTTGCCTTTGCCTTTATCAAATTCACAACTTGGTGCCTTTGACCTAGTTGGATAGTATTTACTAATGTGACTAGTCTTCAAATAGCTAAAACATGTAGTTTGACTCAACCATCTTTTGCAGTTACCACTGAAGTGTGTCCTGATATGATTCTTAGGAACATGTCCATATTCTTGACAATAATGATAGCTATATATTGTATTATAATCCTAGTTATAAGAGTTATCATTGTTCCTTACCTTTTTTGGCTTGTTTGATGACCACATGGATTTTGATCTACATTCAAAAGCTCTATGTCCATACTTCTGATAGTTGTAGTAATAACCTTCAAATCTTTTTGTATGCATGGTCCTAGTTCTATATTCATTTACCTAATGACATTGCTTATTGCACTTAGGACAATGAGTCATGTTCTTAGGCTTTACATTTTGATTTGTACTTTTGCTCCTGCACACATTACCAGTATGTCCTTTCTTACAACAATTATGACAAGAAGGTTTGGAGTTCTTACCTTTGATGTTCCTTTCTTCTACAACTTTGGATGATTCTCCTTCTTCAGCTCTTGTGTAGCCCAATCTTGATGTATCATTGTTCGATGTAGGGGATCTCAATAATTGCTCAAAGTATATGATGGCTTTATTTGGCTTGTTGAAACTTTTAGCAAATTCCTTTTCTCTTTTTAGGTCACTCTACAATTGTTCATTATGTAATTTCAATGTAGTTATCTTAATGTCCTTGACATTCAATTCATAGTTGGCATTCATCATTTGACTCAAAGTATCCAATTACATGTTGAAAATCTTGGTTAACTTTGTTGACTTCTCTTCTAATATGTTGGCTAGAATTCTTTTGTCTTCTTCAATTATGGCTTTGTCTTCCATAGCCTTCTTCTTTTGTCCAGTCACCTCACATAGCAGTATAGCTTGTGATTCTTGCTCTAGCTTGAGATTTCTGATTTCCTCATCTTGGATTCTGCTCTTTTCCATTAGATCTATAACTATTGCATCAAATTCATTGGAGTCACCATCTGTAAATAGCTTGGTAGTGTCTATCTCTTTGTATAGTGTGGCATTCTCCACAATAGAAATCTCTTTCCTTCTCTTCAGGGATTTCTTTTGTTCCTCTCTTAACTCATTCATTTGATGTAGTATAATATGTATTTCAATCTCCTAGTTTTTAATAGTCTTTCCCAACTTGTAGAGTTCCATTTCAAGATCTTTGGTCAAAATTGCAAAGCTTCTCTTTTAGAGAACTAGGCTCTAATACAAATTGTTGGAATTACAAGGGGAAAGAGTAAACTTCTTGGTGTTGGGTGGGGGGGGTGTGAATTAGTAGTTTAAACTTAGACCCATAAAAATTTCACCATTCATTCATTACATGCATATGTAAGCTTAAATAACATGTAAAGCATATGCATCTAAATCATATAACCATGTAAGCATTCACACACATAAAACCAGATATGATTACCCGGAAACCCTCCAACTGAGAAGGTAAAATTGGGGTGGGGATGACACCCAAAAATTTGTACTACTATAGTAATAAAGTGTATCCAATAAAGGTTACAATGTTTTGACCATGAAACATGATCTACCTTGTGAAAGGTCTATCCTATTAAAGGCTTACAAAGACTATTAGGTATCACCTTGTTAGAGGATTTCAACACCCTATTAGAAGTGTGCTTTTTTAGAGAAATTCAACTTATAATTAAGTAAGCACCATGTTAAAGGATTTCATATAGCCTGCTAGGACTACTTTGTTAAGATATTTAACTCAAATCACCTGTTAAAATGTCTCAGCATAGATCCTTTATTTCACACTTGCTTGCCTAATAACAGATCACCTCTACACAATGTCTTATTGATCCTTCACAATCAGATGTCTCAATATTGTATCCTTTGCTCTATGCTCTTTTCTTCACTAACTAATTTTGCAATTCACTCTTAGTTCTAAGTCACCTTGAATGCTCTGGATGCAAACTATCTTGTTTCCTCCTCCAATTTGATCACTCACCCATAAAGATTTTAGGGCTTTGTCCTCCTTAAGAAGACTTTGGTGGTTTAGGGATAGATATGAATCTATGATTGAGTCATTCATTTTTCTTCTTAAACCTTCCCATTTTCTGATTGGTTGCATGTAATTGCATAGGGAATCCAAATAGAGATTCATCCTTATCTCCAAAATATCAAAATCTATCTTTATGTCAACTCAAAAATGGTTTAATAGTTGTTTGTGCCATTACAAACAAATATATCAAAACTATGTCACTCAGAATATGAAGCCTCTGATGCTTGACATGCACTATTCTATACACTATGACTCAACACGTACATTACTCAGCATCCACTATTTTCTCAATTCTTGAATCATTCAACATCGTTTATCTTCTTGGCACCTAAGTGACTCAGCAGATGAGTGACTTGGCACTCATTACAACTCAGCATGGTCTAATATTTACATGTTGTGCTCAACATATATTACTAGTTCGGCATAAACTAAGTAAATGGCTTAAGTGTTTTGATACTCACTTGTCAAAACCAATCTGAGATCAACAGTTATTTCTATCTCATGCCTCTTGCTAGATAGTTTCATGATTTTGTACTTCTCCATGGGCCTTGTATATTTTTTCAACTCTTTGTTATTGAGTTGATTAAGCTTTGTATCCATTTGCAACACTATCATACAGTTCTCCTCCATCCTCTAATATGGATAACGAGACTAGTTCTAGGTATTCATGTCATCCTCTACTCTTCTTCTTGTTGTCTATTTCCTTAGAGACTCTTTTCTTTTGCCTTTTCTTTTCTTTGGCTTCTTGATGCCCCTCTATCCTTTAGATGGTATCCTAGATGGTTATGTCTCCATATGAGTATTTTATTTTTGTAATGATGGAAAATCATCTTTCCTTTGTTCATCTTTTGTTTCTCTTGTCGATTTTCACTATTGTGTAGTTTTTCATGTTGGTTCTCCAAGAATATCCATTACAAGCATTTTTTGTTCTCTAGTGACATCATCAGTCTCTTTTTCTTCGATCACCTCCACCTTTTTTTCACATTTTTGTATTTCCTTTGTGGAACTAGTTACATCATGGTTTTTCTCCTTTTCTATGTTTTTTTGACTTGATTCCATCATTGTGACATCAATAATATTTGGATGACTTTCACTAGCTTGTGTGTCATCTTTCTTCCTTTCTTCCACCTATAGTGGCTTGTTTCTATTTATCCTTTCTTCTCTCCTTGTGTTAAATATTCACATAGTGACTCATCTTAGTCTTTTTCTCCATTGGTGCAACATGTTGTTTTGCTATCTTCTTCTATAGTCTTTGTGATTATGTTATTTTGGATGCTTTTGTCTTCCTTGGCTTTCTAACGGCATTTATTTTGGGTCATGTTTATTCTTCAAGATAGTTTACTCATGGTTGTACAACTTTGATCAAAAATTTCTTCCATTCTAAAATCCTTCATTCTTCTGACTTATACTAATTAGTGTTACATTGGCAGGCATGTCAAAATCCTTTTTTACAGGAGTCAACTAGTCTAGTTTTGTCATCATCATCTAGATTAGGTCTTATTTTAGCTAGAGCATCATCTAGTATGTTTTTGCACTCAATTATTCCCTTTGACCATATTTCACCAATCATGATGTTGTAATATCCCTAAATTGGCACATTGGCATTCTAAACCAATTTTGGTGCATCAATCTTACATCTATTTCTTGATCAATTAGGTCCTATTGTACTAGGAATTTATAGTTCTGATCATCTTTACTTGACCTAAGTGTCGAATGAAGAAAATCTCTAATTTGTATTAATCACATACTTTATTTAGTTCCTAAATATTAATTGAAATTGGCTAAATTAACCTCCTAATTGAATTAATTTAATTATAAGTCCTAAGCAGTTTAATTAAATTAGATACACCCTCTTTAGCTAATATACATTAAAAAGGTATTAAATACATTGGTTTAATTAAATATACATATCATAAGTGTTGAAATTAATTATTTAATTAATTAGAATATTAAATTATGATTTCATATTTGAATGGATCAATATTCTTTCCTAATTCATCTCATATGAAAAAGAAATTAAATATATTGATTCAATCAAATATGCTCATCATAATTGTTGAAAATAATTATTTAATTAATTAGAATAATAATTATGAGAACATATTTGAATATATCAATGTTATACCCTATTTCATCTCATTCAACTCCATCAAAAATCAAGGGCTCAATCTCACATTCAATCTGAACCATACACTCGATTTAGTCTTGACCATTCATCGGATCCAAGATTCTACAAAAGAGACCCCCAACCTCATTTGGAAATGATGCAAGTGAAGAGTATCAAATCTTTGTCAGATTGATTACACAAGCATCTTGCATTCAAATTTTTATTTCTTTTAAATGCTCATCATTTAGATTGAAATGCACTCATTTAACTTAATTTTCTTAACATTGTTCTTAGATTAATTTGAAGATCATCTAGATTAATTCATATATTTGCATGAAAAAATATCAAAAACATAGACTAATACTACATTTTCATTCATCCAAATCCTTCATAGTAGTTTGTTTCGGTTAGTGAACACTCAATTCTAAGAGTATATAGTAAAACCCTATCTAGATAGAAAGCATCAGATCACCTTGTGCAACATTTTGGATGAATAATCTCATATTCCTTCTAGATTTTACTAAAAAACAATGATTATGTTGAAGTGTGTGGTTGAATTACAAGCCCATTTTTAACACCCACATTTATGGCACCCACCATGGGGCCAAGAAATAAATTTTTTGGCTTGAATTTTATTCATTTTTGACATTTTGGATTTTGGTCCGTATAAAACAAAAAATTCTTGTGTGCAAGAAACCTAAAATTTTGTACCCTTCTATGTACTTTCTCACATGGGATTGCATATGCTCGTGTGGAGAGAGAATTTTCTTGTGCAACACAAAGTTTTTCTTCACATGGCATGGAACATAGTATCATGCAAAACTTGACAGCATAGCATTAAAAAATTGCATTTTAAAGTCTGTCATTCATGATTTTTTCTCTAACCACTATTTCTAAAGAAATTGTTTTATGATTTTTTATTTTTGAAATAGGTTAACAGTGGTTTGTAGGATGATTTTTGAAGATACCATGAAACTGCCATGCAAACTATACTAATGGTTTGATTACAGGATGCTTGTCAAAGAATAATTAAAACCTACTCAATGTGTTTGTTTCCATGTTGTTCAATACACATAGTTTAATAGGGCTTATGAATTCCGTAGGGCTCTAGAAAAATAAATAGGGGATTATGCTCTTTGCCACTTGGAAGTGATGCCAAAGAGTAAATCAGAAACCTAGATGCCTTTGGAAGACAGTACCTAAGGGAGGCAAGAAAGGTAGTGGTTCTCCCAAACGACACTTTTAATGAAGGGATAATTAATGTTCTTTTCCTTTTAGGAAAATTAAAATCCTGGAATAAGACAAGTTGGGACTAATAAGCTAGCTTAGTGATGAATATGTTTTGTGCATGTTGCCATGGTTCTTGTATCCACCAGATTGTGAAAATTCCATCTTTGTTTTGAATCAAAACAAGTTTAAATGTACCAAACTTCAAGATTTGAAAGGACCAATTATCCATATCATTTTTAATAATTTCCTAACCTTGATGCATTCGTGTTGTCTCCAGCTCTATCCAACACTTTGAATTTTTGAAATCTGGTTCCCAAGCCTCAAGTTATCAAAGGTTAATGAAGCTTCCCAAAACATGTGTTTCATCTTAAAATCTTAACCTCTCCATCAAAAAGGTTAAGATAAGTTTCCAAAATATGTGTTTTCAAATAAATCATTAACCATTAACCTTATCTAAGAAGGTTAAGGTTCAGGTTCCAAAATACATGTTTCATTTCAAAATCTTAACCTATCCATCAAAAAGGTTAAGATCAAAGTTCAAAATACATATTTTAGAGGTGGTTATTAACCTCCTTGTTCAAAAGATGAAAGATTCTATATGTGGTTCAAATTGGGTAAATTATTATTGGCAAGCAATAAGAAGGCTCACACATTTGCAAGGTCAAGAGTCATTCCCCCAAGATTGGCAAGAAAGAGAAATTTAGTTTGAAAGCATCATCTTAGCTATGATCTCCATTGGCATTTTCTTCATATATGATGAATTGTTTCCTAGGGTGCATGTTGTTTTGATAATACTTCTATGGTGGATGACATAGTCTATGGAAAGAGACATCCCTATTTTGTGAACACCAGCATATATATTCCATACTCACCACTCCCACACAAGATAAGATCCATATTTGTACATGATATAGGGGATCCAAATACTTAAAGAATGTGTGGGTTTCCTATTCATACTTCTTCAATCTTTAGCCCATGACATTCAAGTAATAGGGTCGATAACGCATGATAATTATTTGGTAAAATCATGCCCAATGCAATGTTGAAACCATGAACAAGTATATGAACCATTTGGTAGAATATCCTCATTCATATCCCATGGCATGTTATTCCTTAATGGCTTAGAGAATCTCTAATATAGTGAGAGAACATTGCACAATGTCTACCTTATGTGACAAGATTGATTGTGGAGACCATGACTAATAACATCTCTAATAGGATATCATTGCTTGAAGTGACCTGGTGAAAACATAGATGATTATATATGCATGTGATAGTGGTGATTCATGATCTTGCCAACTCTTTAACATAATGCTTTTGGAAAGTGTCATTCAAAGGAGGGAAATCAAATGCTTTTTGTAGGCTCTAAAATGCAAGAAACATCATCTTAAAAAGGAGAAATACAAACCAAGGATATAGGACTCCTTTTCCATTGGTGGAATTCCCTGAAGACACATACATCCTCTACTCATGATGACCAAAGCCATCCAAAGCAATAGAAATGCATATATAATATTGGGACAAGTGCATGGTATTTGTTTGATATAATGTCTGTCTGTATATGACAGCCTCAAGGCATTTACTAGAAAAGTTGGAAGTCTTGACGAACATATGGAATGAACCACACTTTTCTCTAGCTCAAAGTCATCACTCTAAGTTAGAAGATTGGATACACATATCAACAATGAAGTTGGTGTTCCCTGCGTTGGAGAATCATCTTTGACATTTCACACTTCCGAGCATTAGCATTGATGAGTGGCATCTGCAAACAATTACAAGGATGTGTGATAAATTTCTACATTTGTTAAAGCCTCTAAGGCTAAGAATCACAATAATGAGTGTGGAAAAATACTTTGAATCTTTGTGCCAAGGTGGATAGGTTTATAGGACATTTTATTGACTAATCTACCCAATAACAAGAAATTTTAACCATTTGATAAAATGTGTGTGCATTAGCCCGATCAATAACAAAGCATGGGAACTATTTGATATAATGTCCATTGACCAATTCAAGCATAACAAAGGTGTCACCTTCGATTCAAGATTGTGCACAATGTAAAGAAGAACATTTTCAGTACTAGAAGCATTACAGGTCACACAGTTATAAAGAAGTGAACTAATATTAGGTGTTCTTCCAAAGGAGATTCAAAAACCATAGAAAGAGCACATGGGATTGGATCTAACTTGTTTGATGAAATGTGCAATTGGAATGTGATCACTAAACCCTTTACAAGTGAGATTAAACAATTATGTAAAGTACAAGTTACAATAATCATGCATGAATGAAAGATTCAAATCCTTCAGTAGGGGAGAGCTTGGAGTTTTTGAGGGCGTACGCAATCTACACTTCACCTCCAATTCATGCATAGGTGACATCATGCTACCTAAATTTTCATTCACTTGTTTTTTCTACCTCACAATGTGAGTGATAACTATAGATACAGTAAATATTTTGGGAGTTAAGTTTGAAGGGAATGTGAAGTGCTTGATGAAATGTATGTCTTTCTTAAAGTCACCATAGAGAAGCCACATAATGTAGAGAATTCCAATATGTGCTCCTATAATCTTGACTAAATGGGAGGTGATCCCCCAATACTATTAGGAATCTCAAGAGCTCAAAGTCAAATTCATCAAGTGATTAGATATCCAAATCAAGGACTAGCAATACCAATCTTCGAGGAAGACTTGTTCCAATGTATGATAGTAGTGTGAATTAGTTCAAGTATGGAGAAGAATTATCAAGAAGATCTAAAGTGTGGAAATAGACAATGAGCTTTGGGACATGTTTGCCGCCACCTATGAATGCATCTTCCACCTAGATATTGTGTGTTGGGACTCAAAATTGCCTTCCTAATTTTGAGCACCATTAAGAAAATCAAGCCCCATAAATGCTTTTTGATGCCTATGTACCCGACTATACTTGAGCCCCATGAGGTTTTTAATGCTTCTAAAACCTTTTATTTAGTGCATCTACTTGTTTCATGAAGTCAAATTGCCATTTTGAGCCATTTCGTGAAGTCTCATTTTGAGTAATTGTTAAATCTGCATTTTCACCTAAGTGTCAAACTGAGGTAGGAAGCTATGTTTACAAGTGAATATCTCACACCCAAAAAAATTTCATGACTTTCCACATTGGGAGTGTTTATTATCCATACCAAAGAGCCTATGTTTCAGATTTCAAGTCATTTCGAATCCGTTTGACTAGGTTTTGAATCCCTCAAAGTTGGTAGTTTACTATTTTCATGTTGATGCACATTGCACATAATTCTGGGAAGCTCAGTTTGATGAGTTCTAATTACGACCTAGTTAACCAAAATGCTAAATTTCTTTTTTTGTTTCATTGTAGATATTAGAGATCTGTTATGTTTCAAGTTTCAGCTCATGATGAATCTGTTTGGTCAGTTTTCAAATGCGATTCCAAATGCAATTTCTATCTTTTTAAGGGTGTCAACAAATGCAGATTGTTTGGTACCCCTATTCATGACATCATAACTTGAGATCTGTGACAGATAAGATCGAACAAATTGTACCACTATGTTTTCCTCCGAAAATACTTCAAGTGTGCCAATTTTCACATCTTGACGAATCCATCTGTACACATTTCCAGGTCCATTCCATTTGCAAAAAAAGTTGTCATTGTTTCAATCTGCAAAATTCCAAGGAGCCCACTTTGACCGCTTGCCATTTGCACTTCGTTATTCGTCATGAGCCTAAATCACAGATCCATATTCTCCTCATCAAAGTGAACTAATGTACCAATTTTCATCCTCCCAAGTATCAGTTTGCCCAATTTTTTAAGCCAAATCTAAACCCAATTTCTTGTTTTCTAACATTTTTTCTTGCAAGCAGTTCTAAGAGGTCAACTTTGACAGCAAATATCTTTTGACCCTGAATTTTTCATGAGACAAGATTCGACGGGGTAGGAGTATGCAGAACAAAGAGTCAGTGTGTCAGATTTCAGAACCTGGTCAGGTGTTTTGATCAATTTTTAAGGCTAGTCAAAAGACCTCTTGACACAAAAATTTTAGTTTTCAAAAGAAAGTTAAAATGAGTTTCAAATGTTCATCCATTAGTCGAATTTGATTTCAATTAGTACCAGACGGTGCATAAGTTAGTTTTACATTTTAGTTGTTTGAAAATGAAATTTTTTTAGTCAGACCCACTTTGAGGGCCTGACTAATTACATCTGATTGAATAGAAAGGTAGGGAATGGATCAAATTGAATAAAAGAGGAAAAGAACTTTGTAAAATGACCTGATTTGAAGGCTAGTAGTAAGATGCTTATGAAAAACAAATTTCTTTTCCTAAAAAAGCTACTAGGTCATATCTCTAGTGTCAATGTTGGAGATCATTTTTACCCTGTGAGATTATTGCTATTGGCTTTCATAGTCATTGGCTGGATGGGATAGATTATATGGGAAAAGGCTTTGAAAAAATGGAAGAGTACAAAGGTTATGGATTTCCACTTATTTTTGTGATGGTACTCTTAGGGAAATATGAAGATGATGTTGATAATGCTGAGCGTGTGTGTGTGTGTATATATATATATTTCGCATTAAGAAGCTTCAATGACTAAAGGGGGAGTCAAAAGTAGGGCAACCCACATGGAGGGGGAGATATATTTGCAACTAGAAGCTATCAGATATGTAATGTGGAGGAGGTTATCTAGTGAATGAGTGTTCTAGAATGATAGCATCAATGAACTGAGATAAATGTCAGGAATCAATAGAAAATGCTTCAAAAAAACAACAAATCTATGGTAGAGCTTCAAGGCATAAGTTGGCATATGAATATGAAAAGTGGTGTCAAATCTTATAGGTGGTTATAGAACGCTTGTTGTTGCTGGCCCTATTGTTTTGAAAAAGGATATTCCATTCATCTGAAGCCCATCTTTGATTGCTCTTTGATCTTGTGCCTATAAAAATCAATATCTAAATTAGTTCACAAAACAAAAAAATAATCAATAGTCGGTCGCATACATGTAATGGACTAGTGATCTACATATGCTTTCTCTATAGTTGGTCGATCAATAGCTTTCACCATGTAAGACTCCCATGAAGCTCACACATTAAAAGGGGAAGTCTACACCGAAAGGCAGGAATCCATGCCATAATATGGAGGCAACAAAGAAGAACATGAGAGTTTTCAAAAGGGAGATGCCATGAAAGTCAAAGACCCATGGCATTCAAAAAGAAAGAACCCCAGGCTAAGTAAAGAAAGGAGGCTCTCAGCAAGGTGGGAGCAATAAGAGAAACCCAACGCCAAAGAAAGTAAAGATACGCCAGTGACAAAAGCACATGGCAAGGGATTTTATAAGGCAAGTTGTTGAATGCATAAGAAGACACATGTTCTGGTGAAGAGGATTGCTTTGAATGATGTTGCTTGTCTGAACATATGTAAGGTGAAATCAACAAAATCAAAGCCAAAGTACACCACCAATATAGAGGAACATGTCACGAAAGGGGAGCAGTTAGAAGAAGCCACCTAATAGGAAAATGGTAGTCGGCTAAGACAAAGCCACAGAGCATCAATCAAAGAAGCACCATCATGCAATCAAAAGTGCCAAACAAAAAGAGCAACCTATAGGAAGATTCATGCAAGTAGCAAAGTGTGGTTCCAGCAAGAATAGGATACCCATGAGCATGTAGTAGAGAGTACCATGCACATAAAAAAGGATACCAAGCCATAGCCTTTTAAAAAGGTTATAGAGCTCTGTGGCAAAGGAAGGAAGTAGTTGTCATCAAGAGGCAAGGGGACTTTTAGTCCCACATTTGTGGTAAAGTGTATATGTTTAGTGTTTAAATAAAATTACACATGATAAGCTTAGTGTCTTAAGGCACAGGGCTTTTGTAAGCTGCTAGCTCTTGTGTGGAGGTACTTATGTCCATGGTGATGATAGCTGGTGGGTTGCCTGGGATAAAATTTTAGACCAAAGTACAATCGAGCTAACATGGTGCCAAAAATCTAGATGCAATGAGATGATGCCACATGTCAAGATCGAAGGGCTGGTGCATGCCCACAAGACAGAAATGCTCACCAGTTAAATATTGCAGGTATGCAGGATCATCCCAGTTGGAGGAAATCAAGAGCAGTTTGAGACAGAGCCACCAGATCGTGTCACATGTCCAAATCGACGATGTGCGCAATCTCGCATTCCAAACATGCACACCAAATAAGAAGTGCGGGTAAGCGGGCTGCTGACATGTGTCAACAAGTCTTGCTCAGATGCTGACATGGTGATGACAAAGCAAGGCTCTCTGAGTGATGATGAGGTAGTGACTGTGCAGGTTGACCAATCAAGGAACAACACGTGGCACTTAGTCAAAGGAGGGTTGACCCCAAATTTGAAGGTAGAGGAAAAAAGAATAAAATATTTTTAAACACCAAATTTTAAAGGTGTTTCGAATTGGGTGCACGTTAGTGAGTTTTAAATTCAAAAGGTGCATTTTCTCTAAAGTTTTGACTTTGGAAATTTTAAAATTTTAGAAAATTTAAAATTTCAAAGTTGCAGATCAGGTAGCCATATCAGGGGGTACTTTTCAAACTAACTTTTAAGGAGTTTCTAAGAGGCTAACAGAGCAATATTATATATCACCAGAATCGTGAGAAGACAAACTTTCCAATTATGGAGTTTGTTTTTGCATAGGAATTCATTTGTTCAAGTTATAGCCAGAAACATAAAATTTGGGGCCTTCTCAGTGAAATGAGCTAAAATTGAAAATGCAGTTGCAAGATTAGTAAAACATGGTAAAAATGAAGTTGGGGTCAATTTTGATCAAATTCAATCAGTAAAAACTTGAATTTTTACGAGCATTTCAATAGGCTTTCAGATTTTTGATGACTCAAAAGGTTTTCATCATTCAACAGGAGATATTTCAAGTCAGTAACAAACAAAAAAAAATCAGATCAAATGGAGAAGGTAGCGAGAGGTTATTCAGTTGCAAGAGATTGAATTCCAAGTGGACACATGTCACTATGAGATCATATCCAAGAATTCTTTCTTTCCTATATCTTTCTTTCTTTCATTCATTGTAAGGGTTCCAGGCTTTTCGCTGTGAGACCATTGTTGGTTGAAAATTTTTAGTCCTTTTGTGAGACCACTTTGTTGGATCCAGAACTATGATTCCACCTTCATTCTTCAACATATTCTCTCTTGTATGAATAGAAATAGTGCATATTATAGAATAAGCTCAGATCTATTTAGGTGTTTTGTGTTTTGATTTCATGCATTTGAATGTATTGTTTCAAAGAAATTAATATAAATGAGCCAGAATTTCCTTAGTTTCATTCTGATTCTCATCTCTTGTCTCAGTAATCTGAAGTCTTATGTAGTCTAGGACAAAGAACTAAGACTCATTTGCACCCCTTTAAGGTTGTATGTTAGATTTTTTTTGTTGTTGGAACAAAGGACCAAGTAAATGCTTGATTTTTTTGACAGGGTTGATGATTATTGTGAGAATGATACTTCATAAGAATGAGGTCTTTATGAACATCGATCTCTAATTCACAAGGTGATTAGATAGATCTGATACTTTGGTGTATGGATTACGTCATTGTTATCACATATGCATGCATTTGATTCATGAAATTGCCCAATGGTTAAGGCACTAATAAATTGCAGGATCATTTGTTATTACTGCTACATATTTGGGGTTATGCTAATAATCAACATCATTAATCAAATGTTTTTTCCCTTTCATGTTCAAGAACCTAAATGTAATACCCTCACTCAACTTATGAATGTCATAGATTTGCATTTAGCTACTATAGATTTGTGTCATTACATGAGTTATTAGGAGAAATAAGGGTTAAATCTACTTTGTGAGATTCAGGAATTTTTTTTGCACTGGTACCATATCGATTGAATTTGAGGTCCACCCACCTAGGTTTTGTAGAGGTTGAAGTAGAAGAAGGGTCAAGCCTTATAGTTGGCCAAGTTTCTAAAAGGATATGTCAAAAATGGGAGTTAGCTGCCCCTAGATATGTCTAGTTCTCATCAGGGTAATTGGAAACCTACAGCATTTTCAAACACCAATAGAGTGCATAGAGAAGGATCCCATATGACATATATAGAGTTGTTTACTACTCTTTTACATAGAGGATGCTTGTGAGATATTTTACCAAAAGGTATTGAAATGAAAAGTGACTATGGTTGTATTGAATAGTACCAATTGTGAAGTGATAATCATCGGCAACTAGACACATAAAAGTGGTAGGTAACAATAGTAGACAACATTGCCCTTGTCATAATGAAAATTGATAACTCTCAAAGATTTCATCAGTAGCTGAACTCATCGCTATCACAAACTTTGGACAAAATCTCTATGAAGGTGATGAAATGGAAATGAAAACATGGCAATGTTGAACAAAGAGAAATGTGGATATACATTATAAATCCTATTGGGGACTTAGTGATTATTTGATTGGGGCATTATTGTCTAACTTCTTTCTCAAAAGATATTAGTTTCAAATCATATATTGTAAATCGTGACTTTAGTCATTTTGGGGTTAATTCTGTAGAGGTTAATTAACCTCACCCAAATCATGTATTTGGCAAGTAGTTATTAACCACAGAGTAGTAGTTCTTAACCTCAATGTCTATATAAGTAATTATCTTAAAGGGACAATTTGGACTTTGGAATAAGGGAACACTTATGCTAAAATTTTGATGAGAAGAAAAGTTTTGGAAAGTATGTACAAATTTTGTCTTCAAAATTGAAAATCTCTATTATGTTCTTGGTGCAAGAAAATAAAATGAGAAATGTGTTTGGGTTCTTTTTCTAAAATCTAGATTGTTGTAGCATAAAATTGTTGATTCTTTCTATAGTGAACATTTTCACGGTATTGTGTGAATGTTTATTAATCATGAATTAGCATGGTAACAATGATCATTTCCAAGCATAGTTCTTGATTGTATTTATTATTAGTTTATGTTAATTCAAGAAAGTTTTGAAGTCATGTGGTGCATTCTTCATCAATAGCTTTCTCTCTATCTTTCAAAGTTTCAATTCATTTATGTTGAAAAATCAAATACACCCATCATAGGTGGGATCTGCCCCCTCTCAAGCATAAAGGAAGGTTGTAATTTGGTACTAATCAGTTGTAATCTCTCCAACTATTGGCACAGTTGTCACTATTCATAGGGTGAACAAGGTTAGTTTCAGAAGTAACTATCATAGTGATAAATCTATTTATCAATAGTGTGTTTGGGTAAGGTGAAGAGGTAGAGAAATATGCTCTTTTCCCTTTGAGAAAATCAAAAACTTGGACCCTTGAATCCAAGCTAAGTCTGAGTCAACCTTTAGAGGGCCTACCAGAGTGATCCAACCTCCAAGATGACCCAAGTGAGCATGCACCTAATGTCGATGATTCCACCTCACTATAATAAAGAAGCTTTGTAGATTCAAGAACTTCAAATCCAATTTAATTTATTTCTCTTGGTTTTAATATTGCATATCAAGAGATGGCTCGATCTATTACATTGGGTGTCTTGCTAGTCAAGTGTGTGCACTTTAAGGTGTTAGTGTGGGATGTTGGCCTTAACCTCATTCATGAGGCCACCAAAGATTAATGTTAATGGAAGCCTATCAAAAACTTTTTAGTCAATTGCTACTTGGTTCACCTTCGAAAGAGGGCATAATCTTTGTGCAAGGAGAGGGAAGAATCTCTCCTGGAGATCCTCACCATAGGCATGTACCTGGATGTTGGAAGGTGGTATATGCCCTTGACCCCTACCACAAGGGTGATCATTGAGCATATATGTAATTGAGTCCTTTGAATACACCAAAAATATGGGCGCCTTCTAGTGGAGTGACATGGTTGTGTGAGGTGAACACATTAATATAAGTTGTGACACAAATATTTTTCTACCTCTACCATTTCTAGTAATAGGCATAAAAAGCATTTTTTCGAGTCTACAATTGTCCAAATAGTCAAAACAAAAAGGTCAAGACTCCCCCATCCCTCTGAGATACTTTGTCCTTATTTGGATTGTTTACGACTATTGCTTGTATCCCCTTGTTTGTTTGTACAAACAAATCTAAAAATCAATTGTCTACTAGCCAAAACAATCCAAAACAATGTCAAATCTAAAAATATTTTCCACATATAATTGAAAACTACAAATTTTGTTAGTACTCTATCCAAAACCTATCAGAACTTATAGGAATCTCTTCAAATTCAATCAAAAAATTTCAGTCGGTCCTTTACTCATTTTCTTTATTGCACAATTTCACACTAGTCAAGACCTTTGGATCTATTAGTCCAAATTTTTATGTGTGGTCCTTTGTACTTTCTTGCACGGGAGGTTGAGTTTTCTCACTCAAGCATATACCCAAACACTATAAACTTGTCTAGATCTGGTCAAAGAGTTATTCAAATTGGTAATTTGTCATTTTCTCATGAGGTTCAACATACAACTTCGCATGAGAAAACACTTTAGAAACTACTATTCTATTTCCACACACAGGTCTACATACTTCCTTGTGTGGGTCTCTCAGGATCTTTGCATGATATTTGGCCATAATTCTGCCAAGACCTATTCAAATTGGTCTGTTGGAGTTCTTTACTCGCTTGGTTCACATCATTTATTCACCTCAAAGTCATTTCCTCGCACAAGTCTATTAGGAATTGTCCAAAAATAGTCATCTATTATGAGCTACCTTGTCAAAACTTGATCCAAATTAAATATGGTATTTTTCCAAGAACATTAAGTCATTCCTCTGTCTACAATAGTCTAAAACTCAGACAATTTGCTTAGTTGATCACTTGTGATTCACACATGAACTAGTCTTGTTACTCTGTTGTCCTATTTTCTCTCTTGTGTTTGTCATACCTTGTGTCACGATAGTAAAAAATCTTGGTTTTTCTAGCCATTTCTCTAACTCATCATACCTAGGTATGCAACATGCTTATTGATTACTTACTTACTTTGAGACAACATTCTAAGTGTAATCCTTGTTCAAAATTTGTCATAAGTCATTGTCTATGACCATTGCAACTAGGAATGGAAACATGGTTCCTCCCCATAGACCAAGACAAGGTAGAGATAGAGGTAGAAATTGCGCTAGAGGTCATCCCCAATTATACATACAGATCGAGTACAATGAAGGGTCTTTATGATCTCATTCACCTATTGGTCCACCTCGTGCTTGAAGAGTCTTTTCCATAAACTTGAAACAAGTTAGGAATCCATTATTTCAAGAACATCCAAAAATTGACAAGACACCTACATCTTTAAACAAAATAGCTAAACTTCTATTTGAAACACCTATACAACCTAAACAAACTGAAAACTTCTACACCCCTAGAATGACATATCAAGATCAAGAAATAGGTGAAAATAGCAAGAGTACAAATAGAAAGGAATTCCAAAGAATCAAAAGTCTCAAGGATCCTTACACCTACACAAATGATTATAGGGATACTCAAGAGATACCTCTAGAAGACATAGAGAAATGTAGTAAAGATAAAAAATTGCAAAAAATGATGAAAATATTGCTCAATGATGAAAAAGACAAATGTTTCCTCAAACTTGTTCAAGAAGGAAAAAAGTTACCCCAAAACTAAAATGTGTAATACAAGAAGAGGAATCTAAAATCTCAAAGTTACAAAAAAAACTCCATGCTATGCAAGAGCAATTGGCCCAAATGTTGAAAGACAAAGATAAACTTGCTAAATAATACACATTAGACACTATTTGTCCATTTACTTTTGACAAGGATTTGTACATGCCTCCTTTTCCTAGAGGATTTGAGTTACCCAAATATGACAAGTACTTAGGAACATCTAATCCCCAAGATCACTTGAGGGAGTTCAGTTCTTTTTTCATAGAATTCATGTACAAACAAACACACCTTATGTGTTTGTTCCCATGAAGTTTGGGTGGTCAACCCATGGAGTGGTTTTCATGGTTACCTACTAGAATTAAAATATTTAATAAGATTGACAATATATTTATACAATAGTACTCACACAACATCCAACATCTAATAAACATAAGAGATCTTTGCAACCTTAAATAAAGAGTTGGAGAACCTTTCCTAATGTTTCTCCAAAGATGGAGACAACTATACACCAAATACTCACATAAGATCCCAAAATACAAGAAAAAAATTAATATCTTTATGGATAATCTTCTACCTAATTTTGGGTACAAAATACAACTTCAAGGTCCACATACTTTCAAAGACATGATTACACAAGGTATTAGAATAGAGGAGTTCATGCCAAAGAAAGGTGAATTAATCCTTCAAAAAGCTTTCAAACAAGGGTCTACATCTAGCAAAGATAACTCCAAGTATGTTAATAAAAAGTGGGAGGTAGTACATGATGGAGTGGTGGAAAATATCACACCCAAAACTTGTAAGGAATCTTATAATCTTGTGGATAATATACATACATCTAAAACCATTGAACAATCTACTATAGATAACAAGACATTTGGAAACAAAGATTAAAAATCATATTGAGTTTCTTGACCCAAATGTGAATACACACCTCTAGGTGAGCCTTTCAAAGTGGTTTATAAGACTCTACTTCAAAATCAAATTATTACTCCACTTGATCATTTTCATCCTTATGATACACATGGTGGAATGAGAACATGTATTGTGAATACCATGAAAAAAAAGGGTCATAAAACAAATAATTGCACTAATCTACTACATAAGGTTCAAGACCTCATTTATGATGGTGAAATAGTTGTGGGTGGACATAACAAGAATTTGGATCGCAAAGCTTTTAAGGAACCATTTCCTCCTTATGAAAAGGGAGAAAGTTCTAAAACAAAAAATAATAACAAGGTCAATTATAAATATACCAATGATGATAATGTAATCAACATGGTTGTGTTGGGAAAAAAAAATTGAAGCACTCATTTTGAGTACCATTCTGAAAATTGAGTCTAATCAAGCCCCTGTAAGAGCTTTTCATGCATATGTATATGGCTGTCATTTTGAAGCATGTGAAGTGTTTTGTATTTTTAGCACCTTTAATTTAGTACATGCATCCTATGTTGATAATTTTTCATTTTGAATCATTTTGCAAAGCATCATTTTGAGCATTGCTCAAATTTGCATTTTTGCCTAAGTGTCAAACAACAACAGGAAGCCCAGTTTGCAATTGAATATCATGTACCCGATAAAGTTTCATGACTCACCACTTAAGGAGTGTTACTATGCATATTACAGAACCTATTTTTCATATTTTGAGTCATTTTGATATGTTTTGACTAGGTTTTGAATCCCTTAAAGTTTGTTGTTTATTGTTGTCATGTTGATGCATATTGCTCTGAATTTTGGGTAGCCATGTTTGACCAGTTATAACTTTGACCTATTTGACCTTATTGAGAATTTTATTTTTGAGTTTCATTATAGGGTCAGACACATGCTATGTTTCATATTTGGTCTTATGACAAATCCATTTGACTAGTTTTCAAATGCATTCCAAATGCAATTCTTGAAGTTTTCCTGGGTCTAAAAGTGCATATTGATCAGTAGCCTTGTTCAGGATCTCATAACTTTGAATCCATGATAGTTTGAGCCAAATGGATTGTACCATAATATTCTACTCTAAAAATACATCAAGTGCTCCATTTTTTAAGCCTTGACAAATTCATCTGCATACTTTCTCGGGTCCATTATGTTTGTAAAAATTGTTATTATGCTAGTGTTCCTAGTTTTGCAATTCCAAGTACCTGGCTTTGAACACATGCCAAATTTGCCCAGTTATTCATCATGAGCTCAAATCACAAACTTATACTCTCCATGTGACACTAAACCAATACCCTAGTTATCATTTCTCCAAGTGTCCATTTCGCTTATTTTCAAAGCCAAATCCTAATGTAATTTTTTGTTTCTGACATGTTTGACTGTAGGAAATTTGAAAAGCATGACTTTGGCAATCAATATCATTTGATCCAAATATTTTTAAGAGATAATAATTTTCAAGGTAGATATATATGGACCTTAGAATTGGTGCGGAAAGTTTTGGCTTCAAGTTGTTTAATTTGGTTAGTTTTTCAAGCTAGTTTCAGAGGCCTCCTAGCAAAAAATAGCAGGCTTGCAAAAGGGATAAAATAAGCTTTAATTGATTAAGCCAATAATCCAGTTTGATTCTAATAAATATAAGGAGTTAGAGGAATCAAGATGGAGGTTTCAATTTTTTGAAAATGATTTTTTTGTTTTAGTCGAGCCCATTTTGGGGCCCGATTGATTTTCATCAGGATATTGAGAAGGTGTTTGGAAAGTAAAGATGGTGTATATGTTATGTTAGTAGGATGATCTCAAAAATGATAATCATTTTGAACCAAGAAGACAAAATCATTTTGATTAGGAAAATATTATCATCTAAAACCTTTTTATGAAAACTGTTTATGAGTTCTTTAAATAGAGCTGGACCTCATTAAAAGAGGGGACTTTCAAGTCAAGTGCTTAATGAAGAAGTTAAAAATTAGTTGATAGGAAACACATGCATAAAGTAATTTTGAGCATCATCAGACATTTTGAAATAGGGTAAGAGAATATATTACAAGGATCAATGCCAATAAAAGGAAGATGTGAGGGAGGATGTTGGTAAGTTGTAACAAAGTAGAAGACATATTGGGATAAGTAGATCAAAATGAAATGCTCAATTTACTAGATGTTGCAATTATCCACCTACAAAAGACAAAACAAAAAAATTGCTAAAATTGACTTATGAAAGAAACATAAAATGCATAATCACTAACCTGTTAACAAATTTTCCTCCCACATCGCCCACTAAGGAGGTCATTCTTAGTTTCCTTGCTCATTCATTCTCAAGAAAAAAGGAAATGAATAAAGTTTTCTTTGAACCCTCTTGGTTTGTTAAATGTCCATGTAGTTGGATCAAACAAATCTCACACGTTGTCCATGGGGAGAAAACACATTGAAGTGTCAATTTTGTGAGGTGTCTGTTGAGCCTTCAACAAATCTAGATGTCAATAAGAGGGGAAGTTGATCTGATAGCATTGATATACAATGAACAACTATGTGGAGGTCATGATCCAATCATTTGAAAATTGCAAAATAGAGAGAGACTATGATTGCATCGAGTATTAAACATGCCACCATAAGGAGTTTGCGATGGATTTAGCATTGTGTTGATATGCCATGGGAAATGTGATTAAGTCCATGATGGATTGGTTGAAATGGATCTCATATGCCAGAAAATTTCTCAAAATAGAGGAAGTTAAGCATGTTAAGTGCAACGCTAAATATTCTTAAACTCAAACTAAACATTAAGTGCATCATTGAATATGCTAATTCAAGTTAGCTCCAGAAATTACTACCTAATGAGATGTAAATTGAAACATTTAAAGGGGGCATATTGAGCCACTTCTTTCATACATATACTCAAATTGGGGAAGCATCAATTTTGCCAAAAACACCCTTTCAGCCTTCTATAGGATCCAATACATTGTGTGGTTTCCTTATGAATAGATGCTACCAATTAATGGTTCATCATTACAACGAAACTCAAAATAGAAGTGTGTGATGTAAGTTTGGAGTAGATACATGCCCTCTTGCATGAAAGAAAGTTAATCTTCTAGTTATTTACATAAATACAAAGGAAAAAGGTCATCAAAGGCATTTTTAGAGATGAATACGGATGAACCCAAAAGCCAATTTGAATCATCTATAATAAGACACCTTTTGTGCAATGGTAATGAGATATTTCTCTCCTTGCATGATGCATATAAAATCAGTTGTCTTGTTGTTTCATGTGAAATCTGCACTTTTAATTTTAATCCCACATTTAGTAGGTAGTGGATTATTTTGCTACTCTTATACCCAAATGCACAATAGCCTAGTATCTTAAAGACACAAGCTGCCTATGGGTCCCAACCAGTTGGAGGCCACAGTAATAAAAGTTTGAATGGAAGTACAGGCAAAAACTATATGACATAAGCAGTGACATGGATGAATGAGACTGTGCCATGTGGCACATAATTTGAGGAGGTTGAGATGAGAAATTGGTGATCCGGCACATATTTTCAGGCAGACAAGTGAAGGAGAGCATGACAGATGGCATGCATCCTGACGCAGGCTCAGTTGTCATGCGATCAGTAGTCAAGTTGGCAATTTTAAGATGGCAGTAGCGATGAATACGTATGAACCCAAAAGCCAATTTGAAACATCTATAATAAGACACCTTTTGTGCAATGGTAATGAGATATTTCTCTCCATGCATGATGCATATAAAATCAGTTGTCTCGTTATTTCATATGAAATCTACACTTTTAATTTTAATCCCACATGTAGTAGGTAGTGGATTATTTTGCTACTCTTATACCCAAATGCACAATAGCCTAGTATCTTAAAGACACAAGCCTTATGAGGTAGAACATGCATGCCTATGGGTCCCAACCAATTGGAGGGCACAATAATAAAAGTCTGAATGGAAATACAGGCAGAAATTATATGACATAAGCAATGACATGGATGAATGAGACTGTGCCATGTGGCACATAATTTGAGGAGGTTGAGATGAGAAATTGGTGATGTGGCACATATTTTGAGGTAGAAAAGTGAAGGAGAACATGAAACATGGAACGCATCCTAACACAGGCTTAGTTGTCATGTGATCAGCAGTCAAGTTGGTAGTTTTAAGCTGGCAGTAGTGACATTGTGATGTAGTTAGTTTGGTGGTTTTGTGTGGTCAAAAATTAAGGAAATAGTTAACGACTAGCAGTTCCAACTGTGCGAAGTGGTTTCAGTTGGAAATTTCACACAGTCAGTGGTTAAGGAAGCAGTTTCAACCATGCATTGCAGTTAGTCTGGTGGTTGCTCTTGTTAGTGCGCAGTTAGTGTTAAGAGTTGCAAAGGAATGAGATAATGACATGTGGCATCATGTTCCCCACAAGCAGCTAAGGTGGCAGATCCGTGAGCCAATTAGGTAGCACCATGTGTCAAGTGGTTGATCAACTAGGTTTGACCCAAATTATAATGGAGGAAAATTTTCAAAATTGCAAAAAATGAGTTTTTATACATTTCATTCATTTTGAACGTACAAGCATTTTAAATCATAATTGGTTTTATTATATAGTTCAAACTTTAGATTAAAGTTAAATTTTTACAAGATTTCAATAATCAGTTTTGAACCTCCAACTTCAAATGGTTGGTCATTTCTTTGAGGCCAATATTGTCATGCCTAATTTTTACAAGGCAAAACACAACCTAAATTTTTTTTTTTCAAAGGTAATTTAGAGAGTAATATGCATAGACCTATTCTTCATTGTGACAATTCTATTGGACTATGGGGTGACTGGGTATATCATTTCACATTTTCTTGAAAGTGTTAGAGATAATTAATTTTAGTTGATGTGTGAGCATTTGTTTTCATTTGAAAGTCAATACTTCAAGTTTTCCATGGAAGACCAATTAGTTTTCTAACATTAGTTGACAACCTAAGTTATAATGTAGGAGTCAAATGATGTTACCATCTCGAATCCACATCCTATTCTTGAAATAAGACATTACGTATGTAAAGGTGACATTCAAATTTCACACCAATGTGGTTAAAATAATTCAATAGTTTGTGAAAGTGAAGATGTTTAATAATTGTCCTAAAAGTTCTAATTTTGAGTCGTCTAACCATATATATATATATATATATACATAATCTCAACTTGCTACATCATATGTCCACTTCTATTCAGGTGTATTATCATATAGGTTCTATTACTTTAATGAGCTTCTTACATTTTATCCTTAATGAACTTCAACTAAAATAATGTCTTATGAACTAGGTACTATTAACTAGATTTTTAAATCAATTATTTATTGTTTCTTTTTCCCCAAAACCACTATAATATATATTATCATTCATTAACCTTCAGCCAGTGATCATTATTAAGATTTAATGACCATACATACGACCACTAACCTTTAATAACAAGAGACTTCCACTAGCTTCGTTTAGTTTGCATTAGATATATTAAATTTTATCAGCAACTTTCTACTTACTTATTGATTGAGGCATACCCTTGGGCTATCTAAAGGGTTATTTAAGTCTATAAAATTAAATATCATCAAAAGTATATTTATTATTATTATCATTATTTTTATTTTATTATTTCTTAAATCCATGTTATTATTAAATACTAACTAGCTAACATATATCTACATAATTTCTATCCTACATACCTTTTTATTTTCTAACTTACTAATATTTAATCTTTAAATATCATAAGGTTTACCCTATACCTTCCTATCTACTCTCCACTATCTTCCCACTAAAAGGACTTATACTTTAATCATAACCTAATCACTAATTAAACATCTTACTCCTAACTTTATGTGAATACAAATTCCCCTTATTATATATTATCTAACATTATAAAAATACCAATATAACTTACTATTAATCACTTAGATCCTAAACAAAACTCACCAATGCTAACTATTTATAATATATGCTTACCTACTACAATGCAACCTAATCCGTGCAAGCTAATGCCAAAAAAGTATTATAATGACCCTTTTTACTTAGTAAGGCCATCCCTAACTTATTTAAATCACTAAATCATAATTACCAATTAGTATCAAACCCACCCCATAAACTACAATTATCAACAACAAAGGAACACCTAACTACCTTACGTTTATACCCCTTTAACCCCTAACTTTTGTGTTTTGTTTCAAAAAAATTCTAGGCACATGAGAGGGGGTTTAAAGAATGGTTGACTTCTGATTTAGCAGCCTTAAGAGATGCCTAAAGATCTAGGCAAAAGGAGTGAGGGGTCTTGTCTTATTCAAACATGAGTACAAGCCATGTTTATGTGATCCCAAGAACACTTTTGTTACACTCTTCACAATGCCAAGCATAAAGGAGGACGGAGTATGAATCTTATAGGTGAGATGGGCCTTCCCACGTGTAAGGTGAGGGTGAGCAGCTTGGATATGAGGCTGATCAATATAAGACAAACATATTATTTTATTTTATTTTTAATGTTATATGCACTTTGTAAAAAGTGTGTCCACCTACCAGGGGAATGTGATAATGATAGAAGTTGTTTTCGTTTTTTGTTTTATTAATATCGTAAGGGTGAGTCGATGCATTGGAAAGTGGTTAGGTCTACAAACTCATAGTGAAGTGAGGACATATGTATCCTATACCAAAGTCATGTGATCTTTTGGGGAGGGATTCTAGGAATGTTTAGGTGGTATATTATATTTTTTCTTTATTTTATTTTTAGTTTCTTGACTTGAGATTGTAGTAGGGTGCACATTATTATAGTGTTGTTTAAATTATTCTAATTGTGGATTTGTGACATGCAGTCACATGATCACCATGAGCTTCCTTCATATGCTAAAAAACAATTCTAATTGGATGAATATAAAGCTTAGATTCCTAAGTCATTATTTGATATATCATTTTTTGTCTAGACGACAGGATACATGGAATATTTTTTATGATTATTTTATTGTTTGTAATTGGGAAGATGAGTTATTTTCCTTTTTCGATACAATTTTCAGAGAGTTAAATTGTAGCTACAAGAGGATCTTCGCTATAATTTTAATGCATTTCTCTCCTTTCTCAGTTTAGGAGCCATGTTTATGAGTTGCCAATGATCTAATTTGACTTCCCCACTAATCTAAAATTTGCAAGTTTGATACCACCATAGTAACTATCTCATCTAAGGATCTATTAAAACTTGAAACAAAATGAACCAATTTCCATGTATATACAATGATCTCTCAAAATATAATAGTTCTCTTTCCATTGCATCTAATGCATGATAGTTGATTTTTTTTCAATTCAATCACCTATGTTTTTCAAATTGATCCAACTATATCAATAAGAATCTCCCACACAAAAAACTATGAAATATTTATACCAATGGATTTATAGATCAATATAAGGGGGAGTGTCTCATTTACATAACTTCTCCATATTACATCAAATCACATAATTGTGAAATTTACAAAGATTTACTCAATCTACCTTGCATAATTTTTACACAGAATATCCTACATGAAAACCCCATAAGATTTAACTTTAAAATAAATGCATAGATCGTCATATTTGCAAAATCTTGATCATCTAATTTTATCATGCCTTTCCTCACAATGAATATTTCCATGCAAAGACATCTATATACATTTTTCTCAAACTCCACTTTACACAATTACAACAATGTACAGTAAGAAGTAAATTTATTTATTTTACAATGAAACAACAAAAGAAACTTAACTCCACAACACATTGGGAGATGCCATGGGAAAGATTATGTCTCTCCACACACTTAACTTTCAACATTTCTAGGAGTGAAACCCTAATATCTTCATAGGAACCATCTTTCCAAAACTTGCAAAACACACAAAACTTGGAATCATGGAGGCTCACCTCCCATCCTAGGCTTCTATGAAGCCACCCACTGAGCAGGGGAAACAAGATTCAAACCAAGTTTCATTCTAATCTTACAAATGCATAAACATCACAGTTACAACACTTGAACAATCCCATCCCAAGGGTATTTCACAATGGTTCACCAATGGAATCTTGAACATAGGGTAAAGGTGTGCTTTCACAAATATCCTCTAAACATATTACCATCAACTATAGCATCCTTTAAAACCCATACTCCATAAACTTCCTTTCTACACCATCATTTCCCTTATCACCCCCAAAGCAAGATATGAATGAATATGGCATACAATGGAGCCCATACTCCAAGGTTCTCAACTATATTTTAAGCCCAACTAAGCCCTTCAGTCTAGACTTCTCTTCCCTTCCCAAAGGTTGAGTGAAGCCCTCACACCCATAACAACACTTGACATTCAAGCAAAACAAGGAGATTCAAGAAAGAAAATCAAGAAGTTTCATGAAACACAATGCACAATCACACCACCACAACACAATACCAAGATTTACAATAGAAATACAAGAATCCCATAACAACACTCCATGATTGCATATTCATTATTCAATGCTAAAATAAAAATGATCATGGTTTGAACACCAACCTTGGTCCAAGCTAAAGGAAATCATAGTTGTTGTAAAGCTCTCTTAGTCTTCCTCCAAAACCATAACTGTCTCTAAACTTAGAGAGTGGGTGAACATCCACTAGTTTGTCCAAGACTCCCTAAAAAGGCCTTCCCACTAACTTTTTATAGCAAAAACACCAAGCCACTTCTTCTTACAAACTTGTCTCCCTCTAAGTTTTCTATATTTGTCTTAGTGGAAACATGGGAGAGAACACATGTGAGAACTCTATTTTCGAATTTGTGGAAGAATGCATGGGTAAAGGGGCCCCCTAGGCTATCTAGTCACTATCATGGTCAAAATGAGGTCCCTAACATGTTATACTATGGGTAGCTCATTTACACATAAAAGACACTTTGGGACCACCTAATGACCCCTCAAAACCCTAGTCAAGTCTAAATTTGAATTTCCTTTGATTGTGACCTATCCTACCCCTCGTCAAGTGTTTTTACTTACTTATCAACAAGATAATTAGTTTTAAGGTAAAATACCACCATGACCAAAACCCTAAATGACATGTCATTATACAATAATCCACAAGTGTCAAGTGACACATAAAAGCACATTCCACATCATCATGACATGTCCCTAATGTATCTTTATGATTAAAAATTTCACACACAAGAAAGCTCACATTTACGAAATAAAATACATCACAACGAGGCTTTTGAATCTTTCAAAGATTCACCTTGGTTAAACTGTGTTCACATAGGTTTAGCACTTGTTTCCCCCAAAAAAAAATTCCATGGGTCCACTTACTGCACATTAAATTTGAGCATCAGTAGCCCAAGGAGGTCATATAAAATACATATATCATAAATATATATAATTTCAAATTTTATGTAATCCATATTAACATAATTCAATTAAATTTCCTTTCCTAATCATTTCAAATAAATCATTCAAAATGTTAAAATATCAAAATCTGCATATCATAAATCATCATAATCAAATTAACATTTATTTGCATATGACATTAAATCATAATCATCATAATCAAATTAACATTTATCTACATATCACATTAAATCATAATCAAATTAACATTTTGCATCACTCTTTGGACAAGTTCAGACCTATCAGTTTATGCAACTCCTTTTATAAGATCATCTCGAAGGTGCTTACTTCAAAAATGCTCAAAATTCTTCCTCTGATTATTTCTCCCCAACAATCTGGCTTTGTCCCTCGAAAACATATTTAGATTCTATTATGATGGTTCATGAAGTAATTCATTCTTTGGAAGCTAGTAAACATGAAGGAATGTTGATTAAATTGGATCTATCTAAAGCCTATGATCTGGTTGATTGGTCTTTTCTTGGGTCAGTCCTTAATGCCTTTGGTTTTGATCAAAAAGTCTATAAGATTATCTCTCAGCTTGTTTCTACCTCCTCTCTTACTATTTTGGTCAATGGAGCTCCCTCTAATTTCTTTAAACCTACTAGAGGTCTTAGACAGGGAGACCCCCTCTCCCCTATTATTTTCATTATATTGGCTGAATGTATTGGTAGGCTTATTGAGCGCAAAAAGAAAGATGGAAGTCTCAAGGGGATCAAGCCATCATAAAAATGTGAACCTTTCTCCCACCAGCAATTTGTGGATAACACAATAATGGGGGGGGAGGCCTCTGTTAGGGAGGCAAAGGCTATGAAGGAGATTCTTGAAATATACTATAGAGGGTCTGGTCAACTGATCAATTGGGAAAAGAGCTTGATTTTCTTTGTTAACACCCCAGAAGTCTGGCAGAGAAAAATTGCAAGGATCCTTGGTTGTGGAGTGGGAAAGCTTCCCTTTACTTATCTTGGCATCCCTTTGGGATCTTCTCCCCCAAACTCCTTCTAGAATGGGATTTTGGACAGATTCAGTAGAAAGCTAGTTGGGTGGAAAGGTGCTTCACTCAGCCAGGTAGGAAAATGTCAGTTGGTCAAATATACTCTACAGAACTTGCAAATGTATGCTTTGAGCTTATATGGAATTCCTGGGAGATTTGCTGAAAATATGGAAAAAATTCAGAGAGACTTTCTATGGACTAGTCTTGAAGGGAGGAAAAGGTATCCTCTGGTTCCCTAGGAGAATGTGTGTCTTCCAAAGAGGTATGGCATCCTTGGCATAAGAAAGTTAACCCATCTCAATAAGGCTCTGTTGACGAAGCAAATATGGCGTATATTCAACAGCAATGGTGAATGGAGGGATATCTTAGTTAATAAATATATTAGAAGGTCTTCTCTTCATTTTATTTTAAACAATGAGGATATTCCAAAAGGGTCAGTTATTTGAAATGGTATCCTGAAGGCTAGGGAACTGGCAAGGGCCAAGGTTTCTTGGAAATTGGGAAATGGAGAGGATATTTAGTTCTGGTCTGATAGTTGGCTTTTCCAAGGTCCCCTTAATAAAAATACTGCTTATGAAGTTTGGGTGAATGAATGTACGCATTCATTTGGGTATAAAGTTAGCAATTATAGGAATGGCCAGGGATGGAGAGATCTTTCCCTCATATTTGAAGATCTAAAGTTGATTATGATCATATTAAATTCAATGGTTCTCAGTAATAAGAGAGATGAAATGATTTGGGGGGATAATCCTAATGGAAGTTATTTTATGGCTTCAGGCTATAACTCTCTTTGGTGTTTGAGGGAGAAACCCCCTTGGCTTCCTGGCCTCATTTTCAAGATCAACATCTTCTATTGGCTGGCCCTTCAGAATAAAATCCTTACTCAAGATAATCTTAAAAAGAGAGGATGTGTAATGCCTAATAGATGTCCTCTTTGTAAAAACTAGCTGGAGACAGGAAACCATCTTTTCATTCATTGTGTTTATTCTAGGGAGGTTTGGGAGTTCCTAACCCAAGATTTTGAGATTAGCTGGTGTATGCCGGATAATCTTCTGGATTTTTTCAGTCAATGGAAAAGTCTGTTCAATTCTTCTATTTTGCAGGAATTAAGCACCTGGATTTTGCCTCACTTCTGCTGGAGTATCTAGAAGGAAAGGAATAACAAAATTTTTAGGGATAGAGAGGAGCCGGCTCTTGTTCTTAGGAGGAAGATTAATAAAAACATTAAGGAAAACTATCAAGTTAAAAAGGTAGGAGATTTTGAAGTTGGTGGTATCAAGATAGACGAGGAAAAAGATAGGAAGCCAGATGGCTTCTTCCCCCGGAGGGATGGCATAAAGCCAATTTTGACAGGGCCTCAAAAGGAAACCCTAGTCCCTCAGGAAGTGGTGGAATAATAAGAAAAAAATTTGGAGAGGGAGTCATGGCTTTTTCTCTTCCGTTGGGAATCCAAACTAATCATTTTGCAGAACCCAGAGCAACGTGCCAAGTGGTTAATCTGGCTTTTGAAGTCAGAATAACTAAGCTTTTCTTAGAAGGGGATTCAAATAACATAATTAATTGTATTAATGGCAATTCTCACCCTTCTTGTTCGATTGTGAATCTAATTGAAGAGACCCTTGCTAAATTTGAGAATGTCCACATCACACATGCGTTCAGAGAAGCAAATCCTATTGCGGATTGGTTTGCCAATAAAGGTGTGCAATCTAGCAAGTTTATTACATGGCAATTGGGAATGAATATTCCAACGGAAGCCAAGATGACCTAGAAAAAATTTAGGGGTGTACGGTGGAGATCTAATGGTAATTATGAATATTAAAGGTATATGGGATATGAGTACGAGTCATAAAGGCCTTTTTGGTTTACACAAGTAGTTGAGGCTTTCTTTGTCTTTTTGACACATTTTATGGGTCAAAATTATCATTTATTGCTTGTGTTTAAGTAAGGGGAATTATCTTGGCATGTATCAGAGATACTATGCTAAAATCTTGACTGTGAAGGATTTGCAGAGACTGGAATTTATGAGAATTGTTGGAGAAAATATTGAAGAGATGGTGGGAGAACACTACAGCAAGGAGCCGGTGGGGGAGCTAGAGAAATGAAGGAAAAGGGGAAAATTTTGGAAAATTTTGAAAAAGGGAGGGGTTGCTAGTTACATTGCCAAACTTCATGGTTTCGATCCTGAGGTCACCAACAATATGGTGAATTCATGGAAAGACGGCAAGGTGAAAGTGAATGGTGTCTCCTTTTTTATCACTAAGGAGGTTGTCGCTATGGTCATAGAGATTCCTATGGAGGGTTTCAAGTTTTATAGGGAAAAGAAACTCTCTACCAATGTTGTGAAGGATTTTGTGAAAAGCACCAAGGAAATGAATGAACTAATTAAGAGCGAGACATTTTATGTAACAGAATCCATCAAAAAGCTCTAGAGGTATGTGTTGCATGCTATCATTAAATATATAACTCTAGACCCTAGGTTTGATCGAGTAAGAACTCACCACTTTGTTCTTCTTAATCATTTCCACCATGATAGGAAATTTTGTTTCCCCTTTTATTTATTTAATTCCATGATCAAGGCTATCACTAGCTTTAAGAAGAAACCCATTTTCAACTCGGCTCTGCATGAGGGATTGTTGCTTCTAATCCATGAGTACTTCAAAGCTCAGACAATTAGCAACAATCCTTCATTGGATGTGGTTGAGGACAATGGTAGGTCTAGCTATTCTTCTGACTCTAATGAAATTCAAAGCATAAGCTCGGAGGAGGGGAATATTTCTTCTGGAAAGAAAATTAAGGGTCATATTAGAAGCAATCCTGTGATGTTACCCCTAGGAGAAAGAGCCCTAGGGACCATGGCCAAACCTCTGGCAAAGAGGATATTGAATACAATGAGGATGAGGAGGACATGGACTCTGAGGATGAAGACAAGGAGATGGAGGAGGAGATTAGAGAGGACCATGCCAAGAAAAAATGGAAGAGCGATAATGCAGATATAGCAAGGGTTTTGAATCAGGAACCAGATGTTTCGATTCTCCCCCTTTCCCCTAGTCACCCCCACCCTCAACCTCATTTTGAGAAGAAGGAAAAGGATAATTTCGATGCTAAAGAGGGGGAAGTGCTTGTCAAAAATAGGAGGAAATTCAATGTTAGGACTTTGACATTGGGAATTTATAGAGAAGATATGAACCCTCAGATTCTGGTGGAGAATCAAGAAGAGCCTAGGCTTGAAGAGCTCATTGATCTAGCTATTATGGTCATCTCTGATAATGCAAGGGAGACAAGAATGAACCTTCTGAACAATGCTTGTAATAGCATGATTGATAATTTCATATCAATCAAGTGGCTATACCATGAGCTGGAAGAGGTCAGAGAGAAGGTGTGTTAGTTGGAGAGCAACAATAGGAAGACTGATAATGAGAACCAGGAGGATCAAAGAGATAGAGCCAGTCTGGTAGAGAGGAGAATAAAGAATCTTGAAAACAACAATCACAATCTAGCTAGTTAGATGATCTCTCTCCTCAATTTGATCAATGACAATATGCTCTCTTTAACCAGTGTGATCAAAGACAAAGGCTTGCTGGTATGCGAGGAAGGAAAGGCCAGAGAAAGAGCTAGGTCTGAGGATGATATGGCTACTGACATCACCTTTACCAGTTTGGACAAGGAAACAGAGAAAGTCCAGGAGCAGAAGGTTGAGGAGCACCAAAAAATTTATGAGGCTGCCCAGACCATGCAGGATTTCGAGAAGAAGAACGAAGAGTAGTCCTCTGGTTCTATCTTTTGTGTTTTTGTTATTCTACTGGCTTTTCATTTTGGCTTTTCCTTAGTTCCGCTATAGACTATCTTTTTTGGCCTTTTTGTTAGCCTTTTTTTTTGGCTAGGCCTCATGCTTATTATCAACCTTTAGACTCGTATTATTTGGCCGAGCTTTTTTGCTTATTTTCAGCCTTGGTTTGTAGCTATTTTTGGGTTTCAGGGTCCCTATAAAACCTATTTATCTTACCAAACACATTTTGCATCACATCATAGTCTAATTATATCCAATCATAAAGTTGCATCCATATGTGTTCGATCATTCCATTCCCAATATTAGGTTCTTAGTACATATCATAAATGCAAAACAAGTCATTGTCCATCTAAGTCTTGAATAATGTCAAAATATCCAATTCTTGAATATCAAGATGCAAATAACATACCTCCACTTAAACATTGAAATTTCACATTACAAGGATTTCTATAATTCAACTTCTATCAAAGCAATTGAAAAAGGTTAGAACATGAACGAAATCATTAATTATATCATTTAGGTCTTAATGTGAAAACATAATTTTGGATCATCAAAATGTAGATATTAAAATAAATTAACCCTATAGTCCCAAAATTATATCTAAACAACAAATTAGAAGTATCATAGTGCAATATGTCTGACGGATCAGCTGAGGCCTCACAAATATAGGCTTATAATATATTGTCGAAAAGATCTCAAAATCTACTTTCCAAATTTGTTGTTAGTTTCTACAAATGTGTAAGTGTGTAAATTTATAATAAATTTTGTATGAGGTATTATTTTTCAACTACATCCATGTGCAAATAGTTCAGATTCAATTTATGGCTAAACAGTTAGATGTGTATGTGCCAAATTTGAAGAGGTTCATTCTAGTAGTATTATTTTTCCTCCAAATCAATTTATTAGTGCTTTTGGAAAAAATGTTCAAAAAACCATATATTTTATTAGAAAGGATCTTTTCCCATCATTCAGAGAGATATTTTCAGAGTTGGTTATATAAAATATTGGGATTTGATCTAGTTTTCAGTTGAAGATAAAAGAGAGAGGCTTGGATTGAACTGATGGAATAATTTCAAGGGGAAAAATGACATCATCAGATCAAATCTAGGATTCCTTCCTTCTTCTATATTTTTCTTTCTTCTTTCACTATAAGGGGTTCTAGACTTTTGGATAGGTTTCAATAGCTATGATACCACTAAGGTTGGATGTTGTTGGTCCCATACTATTGAGCAAACCTCTAGCTATGATTCCACCATTCTCCTTAGCATTTTCTCTGTATGAACAACAATGATGAAATATTGTATGAACAACAATGATGAAATATAGAGTACAATTTTTTTTATTGTGTATTTTTATGAGTCTTTCATGCATCTTGAATGTACTTGTTTCAAAGGAATGAATACAAGGAGTAGCAAGTTACTTAGTTTCATTCTGAATCTTGTCTCTTGCCTCTAATGTTTTGCAAAATTTTGTGATCTGTGGACAAAGAACATATGACCAATTGCATCTCATTTTTGAGTTGTATACCTTGATGTGTTTTTCTTTTGTTTCAAAGAATCAAGTAAATGCTTAATATATTTTTTGAGGGTTGGATATTTCATGAGAAGGATGGTTGATAAGTATGAGGTTCAATATTAACATTAATGTCTGATTTAGAAAGTGATTGGATAGATCTGATATCTTGATGTATGTGATAGATCATTGATATGTTGGATGTATGTCGTGATTTGTGGAATACCTAATGGATACAGAATTGATTAGCTACAGGATCAATTTAGTTTGTTGTTGCATATGTGGGGTTTTGTTGATTCGAATTCAAATATCAATTATCCATTTTCCCTTTCCATTTAGGAGTTGAAAGGATACCCTCACTCAACTCGTGGATTTCATAGGTTTTGTAACTTGTTATTGCATACCTTTGTTATTGCATAAGTATAGGAGAAATAAGAGTTTAATCTATTTTGTATAGATTCAGATGAATGCTTTGAATTGGTACCATATGAACAAATCTAAAGGTCTACTCACTTAGGTTTTGCAAAACCTAAAGTAGAAGGAGTTTAGCCTTATAATTTGTACAGGTTCTTGACAAATTGTGTCCATCATAGGAGATAGCTACCCTTAGATGAAATCTTGTCTTGTCTACCAGAAGTTGAAATTACTATTAAATCAAGAGCCAACAAAATGGTGACTTTGTTGGGGAAGTATTGAATCTGAAAAAGTGATTCAATACAATAGCGAGAAAGGCATGAAAAAGTTTGCTACATTAGTAAGGTTGTGATGTTGTTCCATTTCCTTGTTGAAGATTCACGTCTCCCAGTGGTTACCTTATTTATGATAGTAGTACTTCAAGAGTTGAATAAAAATTGTGTGCTACAACCATAGTAAGTTTATCATCAATTAGTTCAGTTGGGTAATGTTTCAAAGTGTTGTTATAAAATTTAGAGTCAAGAATGATCCCAATTCATTTCTCTTTTCCAAGTGTGTAAATCTTCAAAGGTGGTTTGAGGGTCTGTAAGTTTCTACAAACTGAAAGTTTGGTTCAAATTTGTCAAGTTACAAATTATGTTTTAAAATCTTTCTCACAAGTATGAGTAGCAACTCTAAAAGATCTCTATGCTAGTTCCTAATTGATTTCAAATAAATGTTTTAAAAGACTTTCAGCATTTTGTTGAGCAGATTTGAAGGTTTTGTTAGTAGTTCTTGGAAACGAAAGTTATAAGTTCTTGATTAGAGAGTTAAAGTGTTGTATGTATCTATTGTTTTACGAAGTTGAAATATTAAAGGGTAAATCACAGCAATGATTTCATTATCCTCGGTCAAGGAGGTGGTGGCTATACATGGTTTTTATGAATGGTATGAAGAAGTTCATGTTTACACTACTGCTATATCAACAAATCTAGTTGCAACATCAATGCTAAAAGGTATTTTAGTTTTCATGAGTTTTTCTTTCCATGAAAGTTAAGTGATAAGAATGGATGCCTCTATTCATTGATTTCAGCATTAACGAAAGAGGTAGAAGTTTAGTTTTAAAATGGAATCAAATATCATATCTAAAAATGGTTATTTACCAAGTCATGAAAGTGTGCTTGAGGAAGTCGTTATGTTGAAAAAGGAACTTTGTAATCAAGTTATCAGCTTCATAAGAAATATAGTAGGAAGCATTCAAGGTCTAAATGGTGTTCAAGTTTATATGAAGTTTAAGTTACCAATCATGGAGTTGCATGTTTCTTTAAGACCTACAGAATCTTCATTGCCCATTGTTTTCCTAGAATTTTTTATGCTTGATTCAGTTGATTGGACAACATATTTAAGATTACAAAATCTTTTGCATATTGAAGAATCCTTGAAGAAAATTGAGAGTTATTTGATTGGCAATGAATGTTATGTTGACTCTTTTGATGATAAATGTGAATGTGTTGAAAATCAGAATGAAAGTGATGAATCTATAGATAATAATAATTTGTCTTCTAATTGTGAAGAAAAGGATTTAAGTTTTAGTGAATTAGATGATTGTAGTCAGCATGAGAAAGATGGATATATAATTGAAAATGAATCATGTGACGATATGTATGAGAGTGAAGAAAACTCTAGAAGCAGTAGGGATAACTCTTCTTCTAATGAAAATGAGTATGTCGATGTACCTAGTGTTGAGATATTTTGTAGAGAAGAGGAAACATGTTGTGGTAAGGATTGTGATTTTTCAGATTGTTATACTGATGATATTGTTGTTATAAGTATTTTAGATCATCTAGATTATGATCATAGCCAAGGAGAACAAACTTGTGATGAAGTCTTGCTAAATGTTGATGAAATTTTTGAACTATTGGCTCATGATTGTGAAAGGTATGCAATTGTTTCTATGGATGCTCATGATTTCCCTTATTACATTTTTTCCCAAGATGAAGTCCTTTCCCCAAAGTTTTATGTTGAATGTAATACAAAATCAGAATATTATGCGTTAATTTTTGGAGGTGTATATGATAGTAGTTCAAATGCCAATACACAGGATGACTTATCTGATGTGGGAAATATTACTAAGGGGAGATTTAGTGTTGATTCAAATTCTTCTCATGTTGATGATGCTACAATAAGTTTTTATTTTCTATATGATGAAAAGGAAAGGGATGGAAGTTATGATTCTAATTTTGCATTTTCATTTTGTGATGATGTGTCTCAAGATGATAATTTGATAGATTCAAAGTTCATTCCAATGAGTTTTTGGAAAAAGACAATGACAGTAATCAGCATGTTGTATGTGAACACTTTCATGATATGTTTTGTAACTTGGTAACTAATCCATTTTTTCAAGAATGTGAAGGAGTTTCAGAACATGTTAAATCTGATTGAATGACATACAAGATTGTAAATGAGGAAAAATCAGACTTCATATACCCTTCACAAGTAGATGTACAAAGTGAGTTCAAATCCATGACATATGTGACTCCTTGAATCAAGTAGACTACAAGTCCTTTGTATTTCCATGGGATAGCATGCATAGGTCATTTTATGGAAATAAATTTAAGTATGATTTTGGAATCCAAGAGCATGTTGATCTATACTTTCATAATGAGCAAGTTGTAGGGAATGATTCTAGTTTTTACATGTATTATGAAAGTGAAGATGTAGAGTTTGTTTTGCCAAGTGAATTGATTGAAGATGCTAATCTAATTGGTGAAACCAATCGAAGTGATGTATTCATCTTAGCTCAAGAAGATGTAAATGAAAATCAAGTTTATGATAGAGGTAAGAAGTTTTGTTGAATTTCGATGGCCTAGGGCCATTGTTTCTACAATTTAGCAATAGTCTTCTTTCTTTCAATAAAGTTGTTCGAGAGAAAGTTTTGGAGTGGTTTGCTTCTTCCAAAGATTTGAATCCTTTCCATGCCTGCAAGGGGCATGCATCCCTAGAAAGAACCACTATTGGGACTCAAGATGAACCATTGATTTTGAGTATTGTTCTAAAAATTGAGTCTAATCAAGCCCCTGTAAGAGCTTTTCATGCATATGTACCCAACTGTCATTTTGAGGCATGTGAAGTGTTTCATATTTTTAACAACTTTCATTCAGTACATGCATGTGTCCTATGTTGTTAAGTTGTCATTTTGAATCACTTTGTGAAGCGTCATTTTGAGCATTGCTCAAATTTGCATTTTTTCCTAAGCGTCAAATAGCAACATGAAGCCTAATTTGTAATTGAATATCTTGTACCCGATAAATTTTCATGACTCGCCACTTTAGGAGTGTTATTGTGCATATTAGAGAACCTGTGTTGCATATTTTTAGTCATTTTGATAATTTTTTTAGTAGGTTTTGAATCCCTTAAAGTTGGTTGTTTACTATTGTCATGTTGATGCATATTGCTCTGAATTTTGGGTAGCCTTGTTTGACCAGTTATAACTTTGACTCAGTTGACCTTATTGAAAATTTTCTTTTTGATTTGCATTCTAGGAGTCAGAAACATGTTATGTTCCATATTTGAGCTTATAATGAATCTATTTGACTAGTTTTCAAACGTGATTCCAAATGCAATTCCTAAAGTTTCACTGGTGTCTAAAAGTGCAAATTGATCGGTAGCCCTATTTGGGATCTCATAACTTTGAATCCAAGATAGTTTGATCCAAATGGATTATACCATTGTGTTCTACTATGAAGATACTTCAAGTGTGCTAGTTTTCAAGCCTTGACGGATCCTTCTACACACTTTCCTAAGTCCATTCTATTTGCAAAAAATTGTTATTCTGCTAGTGTTCCTAGTTCTGCAATTCCAAGTACCCAACTTTGAAAATCTACCAAATTTCTCCCATTATTTTTCATGTGCTCAAATCATAGATTTATACTCTTCATGTGACACTAATCTAATGCTCCAATTCTTGTTTCCCCAAGTGTCCATTTGACCTATTTTCAAAACCAAATTTGAATGCAATTTGTTGTTTCTAACATGTTTGATTAGAAATAGTTTGAAAAGAATAACTTTTATGGTGAATATCTTTTGATCCAGATATTTTCAAGAGCTAAGAATTTGCAAGGTAGATGTATATTGACCAAAGAATCAATGCACCAAGTTTCAACTTCAGGTTATTTAATTTGGTGAATTTTTAAAGCCAGTTTTAAAGGCCTCCTGATCATAGGCTCGCAAAAGCAATAAAATGAGTTTTAATTGATTAAGCCAGGGATCTAGTTTGATTCTTATCAATATGAGGAGTGAGAGGAATCAAGCTTGAGGTGGCAGTTGTTTGAAAACAAAAACAAAATTAATCGGACCCACTTTGAGGCCTGACTGATTTTTCATTAGGACATTGAGAAGTTGTTTGGGAAGTAAAGATGTTGTGTATGTTATGTTAGTAGGATGGTCTTGACAATGATAATCGTTTTGAACCAAGAAGACAAAACCATTTTGATTAGGAAAAGATTATCATCTAAAACCTTTTCATGAAAAGTGTTTATGAGTTCTTCATTATAAAGAGGGGACTTTCAAGTCAAGTGCTTAATGAAGAAGTTGAAAATTAATTGATAGGAAACACATATATCAAGCACTTTCAAGAATCATAAGAAGTTTTGAAATAGGGTAAGAGAATATATTGCAAGGATCGATGTCCATAAAAGGAAGATGTGAGGGAGGATGTCGGTAAGGTGTAACAAAGTAGAAGACATATTAAGATAAGCAGATCAAAATGAAATGCTCAATTTACTAGATGCTACAACTATCCACCTACAAAAGCCAACACAACAAAATGCTAGAATTGACTTATGAAAGAAACATAAAATACATTGTAGTGCCTTTCCCAATGGATTTATGTAAGTCATCCTGATGGATGCAATCCTTATCTTACTTTGTGATTTTTTATGTGAAAGCGAGTGATATAAATAGATTATTTGAGTACAATTAATTAAATGGTTAAATTAGGTGATTTAAGGCATTTATCCCTTTGGCTATGTTATTATATACAATTGCACTTGATCATGTGTTTTAGTGTGCAGGATTTGTATCCCAGGCAGTGTCACATGGAATTAGTGATTCAGTTGTTCATATATTACCAATGTCATCCCTATATGGTCGAGATATCTTATTTAAGTGTTTAAACTAAACCTTCTAGTGATTTGATTAAACTCAGACTTATTTGCATTATGTGACTAGACCTATGAACGTGTTTGTGCATTTAGAGGTTTGCATTGTCGCAAAAGTTGTTTAGGTATTCTGTGATTTTTGGTATAAGGGTTTTCGGGCATTCTTTTTATTGATTTTAATTTCTAGCAAATTTTCCATAGATGAATTCCAATTACTTGGAGTAACCTATTTTCGTTTGGGTTGATTTGGGGTTTAGCTAGTCTTTCTGGTTATTCAACTTAATCAATTATTCACTCGAAAAGTGAATAAGTATCCAAAAAGGGAATTAATTCCTTACTTCTCACTTTTGGAAACCTGAAATTTGAAATTTTTTTCCAAAATCCTCTTCTAGAGGATTGCATTTATGTTCATTGTGGGCGTGGAATTGTCGCAAGATCAGTTTCGTTGGATCCAACTCGGGGAGACCTTGGATTGCCGTGATTTTCAGCAACTTCTGCAAGATTTTTATTTTATGGTTCAGATTCCTATTTTGCCCCTTTTGGTTGTGAGGTAGGGCTCTCCCGTTTTAAGGTTTTAGTTCTGTTTCTACTTCTATTTTTGGTAGTCATTTGTTAGGAGGCTGAGAACTAGTGTTCCCCTCTGTTTTTGTATGCTAGCTCTACCTGATTGGGCGGGTATGAGCATTTCCCTTATTTTCAAGATGAGGGTTTAGGGTTTCACACCATTATGCTGGTTGTTTTTGCATATGGTGTTCAAACCCTATTTTTATTGGATTTTTGTGGCTTATTCATCCTTAGGGTGAATGGGTTCTATTTTCATTGATTTTCGACAAGGTTGGTTTTGGGAAGGTTTTCAATTTGATTTCTGTGCTGCCCAATTTTCTCAAGTTTTCATGGCATGGTGTTGGTCATGAATTTAGATTATCAATAGGATGTCAATCCAACCATTGTTGCATCTTTATGTTTGCATTAGGATGTGTGTCACATCTGTACTCTCAATGTTGTGTTTGGTTGAGTGATTTTATACTTGGTGTTATTGTTTCTTATTGAACCCTTGTTGTTATTTCATGGAAACTAGAATTCATGTAGAATCCATACTCCTAGATTGAGTCTAGTTGAGTGGGTTCATGATGTATGGTTTTATTGTTCATTGGGATTCGTGTAGAATCTGTTCTCCTGAGCTTGTATTCAGTTGTGTTATTTTTTGCTTGTGTTCTCATCCAACCCTTGTGATATGATTTCCGTGATGGTGGTGTGCCACACACAAACACATGCGCATGCAATTGTCGGGTGACTTGCAAGGCCTGATTTCCCATTTGTATTTCGATAGAGTATGTTCATTTGGGGTTGGGTTGGGAATATGCATGCCTATGGGCACTCATCATGTGATGAACATGGGTATGTAGGGTAGACAGTAGAGGGGCTTCTCTCACAACCTAGGTGACTATTTTCCTAGTTGGCACGAAGAAGTTTTTAATTAAGTGATAATTAAATAAACTAATGGGTAATAAAACTTAAATCAGATAAATGAATGCCCATACAATTTTTCTGAAGGCATGACAGGATGGTTTCCTTAGGGATTCATTTCACATGGGTGTGATGGTTTCTTGAGGGATTCATTTTGCACCAATGTGACAGTTTCCTGAGGGATTCATTCAATACCTAATTCTAGCTTGGGCTACTTGATGCCAAGCGACTCACCCTCCATCGAGTCCCTATATAGTGACCCATAGAGCATCTAACTAGGACATGTTTTTCTTGCATTATCTCATGATCTTTGTTTCAATCATCTTTGCTATCTGGCGTGAGTGTAGCTATGAACATTTTCTTTGTGTGTGTGTTTATGGTTGGATCATTATCTCCATCAACATGGCGGGAGTGGACCTATGGGTTTTGCATGGTTGGGAGGAATAGCTACCTATACCACTACTGGGGACTGGTGTTCAGAGATGGTCTATTGTCCTAATACGACCATTGTTGGATGTTTTCACTTGATACTTTGGGTTTTGGAGTATGCTTTCTTGTGATTTATGCTTTCATTGGAATGCTTGGATATCATGTTTAGATGATGTTAATTATTTGACGCACTCCCTTATTATGATGTTTAGCATATGGTTAGATGATGTGATCAGCTTAGTTGGAGTATCTATTGCTTATTGGATTAGCATGTTAGATTTTATGTTCTTATGATGTTACTATGCTTTAGTAGTGATGTCCTCATAAGATAGCTCTGACTATCTAGTTGGCAATTTGGGATGTTATGCACGGGGGATGGTTAAGGCCTTCGAGGTCTAATGATGTTATTATGGTTGGGAGGAACTGCACATTTAATTTTTTATGTTCATTCTGTGCAATGTCATTTTCAGTACATTTCCTTTACTGCAATGTTTTAGATGGTTAGATGTTGTTTTCATCTTGCAGTTTTTGTGTTTGAGTGTTTATGCCTTGATTTGTGTATCCGATACTCCTTCATGCGGAGGATTATTTTTCCCTATCTTCTCTTTTGGTATTTTTTTCTTATTTGTTGATGCAAATCCTCATGTGAGATTATACTTTCTCATGTGCAAGATTGTACACTCTACGACGCGAGACTTGGTGTTTCATCGCGAGGTTCTTTGCACTTCCTTTTGTAGTTATTTGTACTTCCTTGCACAAGCCTTGACACCAATTCTGTGATTTTGGTGGTTGGATCAGGTATTCCTTGGTGCGAGAGGGTAGTTTCTCGTATGGTTTGGTGCACTTCCTCGTGCGAGACTAGAGACTAGTCCACTTCCTTGTGTGAGAAACAAGGCCATCTAGGCTTGGTTGAGGAAAGTTTGAAAGTTGGTTTTGGATACCTTGTTAGATTTCATACCTTCCAGTTCAAAATAGTCTTTCTATGGGGTTTAAAATATATTACTTATACTTAATATAAATTTTAATAAATGCGACGATTCATTTGAGATAGGTTTCAGACCTCTCAAAGCTAAGATAAAGAATCTAGGAAATTTCAAGGCTTCAGGATTTCAGACTTAGCCAAATTTCAGGATTCTACATTTAACTTCCAGCATGGTGCTTAGTAGATAAGTAGTTGTAACTTTGACCCCTCATCATGTGTGTGGTCGTTGTTGGTCTCTATTTGTAATTCTTGATTATGCTCTGGTTAGTTGGAAATGGACTTGTATGTTTAACCATGCTAGGAACTTGTTCTTTGTGTTTAAAAATAATATTTTGTTTGGGACTGTTAGTTCTGTATTTCCTCTTTGAATACATAGATGTTATCCAGAGTTCATGTGGGTATTCTCATGGTTTGTGTTATCTTTTGGTGCTTGGGGATCTTTGGAAGTGTTTGTAAGACTTACGTTGGTGTAAGTGAACATGTGATCTTAGTCATGTTCCCTATTCTTATTACTTGTTTAAGATGTTTCACTCTTGCACTGGGTTACTTCATGTTGTTGTTAAGTAACTTATCTATATATAAAAATTATTTAGTGCATGTTTTATCCTTGTTCCAAGGATCTCTAGGGAGGGCATTACAAACATAGTCACTAGCTTGTTAACAAATTTGCCACTAAGGAGGTCATTCTTAATTTATTTTCTCATTCATTCTCAAGCAAAAAGGAAATGAATAAAGTGTCCTTCAAGCCCTCCTGGTTTGTTGAATCCCCATGTAGTTGGATTGAACAGATCTAAGATGTCATCCATGGGGAGAAAATGCATTAAGTGCCAAGTTTATGAGGTGTTCGCTGAGCCTTAAGAAAATCTAGATATCAATAACAGGGGAAGCTAATCTGTTAACATTGATATACAATGAACACCCATGTTGAGGTCATGATCGAATCATTTGAAAAATGCAAAACAGAGAGAGTATGATTGCATCGAGCACTAAACAGACCATCATGAGGAATTTGCAATGGATTTAGCATTGTGTTGATATGTCGTGAGAAATGTGATTAAGTAAATTATGGATTGGTTGAAATGGATCCCATATGCTAACAAAATTCTCAAAATAGAGGAAGTTAAGCATCGTTAAGTGCAAGGTTGAATATTCTTAAACTCAAACTAAACATTAAGTGGAGTTCTAAATATGATAATTCAAGTTAGCTCTAGCAATTGCCACCTAATGAGATGCGAATTGAATTGTTTAAAGGGGGAATCTTGATCCACTTATTTTCTACACATACTCAAATTGGGGAATCATCAGTTTTGCCAGAAATGCCCTTTTAGCCTGCTACAGGATCCAATACATTGTGTGGTTTCCTTGTGAATAGATGCTACCAATTAAAGATTCACCACCAAATGGAAACTCAAAATAGAAGTGTGTGATGCAATTTTGGAGCAGCTACAGGCCCTCTTGTGTGAAAAAAAGCTAATCTACCAATTATCTCCACAAATATAGAGGAAAAAGGTCATCAGAGGCAAGTTTAGAGATGAATACAAATAGATCCCAAAGCAAGTTTGAAATGTCTGTAATAAGACAACATTTGTGTGATGGTGATGAGATATTTCTCTCCATGCATGATGCATATAAAATTATTTGTCGCACTATTTCATATGAAATCTGCACTTTTAAGTTTAATCCCACATTCAATAGGTAGTGGAGTCTTTTTCTATTATTATACCCAAACAAACAATAGCTTGATATTTTAAAGATACAAACCTTTTGAGGCAAAACATGTGCATGCATGAGTTATAGCCAACTGGAGATAATAGTAAGAAAATTTTGAACAAAAATGCAAGCAAAAATGAGATAACATTAGCAGTGACACAGACGAATGAGACGGTGCCATGTGACAAGTAGTTTGAAGAGACTAAGCTGAGTAACTTATGACATGGCACAGATTTCAAAGAAGGGTGAATGAGAGAAAAACATGTGGCATGCATCTTGAGCTGAGCCTAGTAGTCGTGTAGTCGATAGTAAGTTGGTGGTTGCGACAACACAAAGCGATTTGATTATCAATTTCGCACAGTTGGCGATCAACGAAGCAATTTCAGGCTAGTAGTTGCGATGGCACTACATTGTTAGTTTGGTGGTTTTGCATGGTTAGCAATTAAGGAAGTAGTTAACGAGGCTAGTAGTTCGAACCGTGCAAAGTGGTTTCACGTGGTTGGTAGTTAAGGAAGTAGTTTCACGCTGGCGGTTTCGACAATGTGACGCGGTTATTCTAACAATTTTGAATGCTCGCTCTAATTAGTGCGCAATTAGTGTTTAGAGCTGCAAAGACACAAGATAATGACATGTGGCATCGTGGGCCCTTCGAGCAGCTAAGGTGACAGATCCATGAGCCAATCAGGTAGCACCATGTGTCAAGTGGTTGGTCAACAAAGTTTGACCCAAATTGAAAATGGAGGAAATTTTTCAAAATTGCAAAAAATGATTTTTTATACATTTCCTTCATTTTGAACATACAAACATTTAAATCAAAATTAGTTTTATTATATAGTTTAGACTTTAGATTAAAGTTAATTTTTTGCAAGATTTCAAGGTTTGATAATCATTTTTGAACCTACAACTTCAAATGGTTGCCCTGGGCATTTCTTTGAGGCCACTATAGGCTTATCATATATCGTGAGAAAGCTCTCAAAGTCTACTTTCTAGATTTTCTAGTAGTTTTTCCATAGGTGTTAGAATATAAAATTTATAATAAGTTTTTCCCAAGGTATTCTTTTTTAAGTACATCCTGGTGTAAGCAGTTCATATTCAAATTATGGCTAAACGGTTATATGGGTATGTGCCAAATTTGGAGAAGTTCATTTTATCAATATTATTTTGTCTCCAAATTAGTTTCGTAGGGGATTTGGAAAATTTGGTCAAAAAATCATATATTTTACCAGACATGGGTTTTTCCCATTATTCAGAGAGATGTTTTCAGAGTTGGTTATATAGAATGATGGGATTTCATCCAATTGTCAATTGAAGAGAGAAGAGAGAGGTTTGGTGTCAACAGATAGAAGAATTTCAAGTGGACAATGACATCATCAGATTGGATCTGGGATTCCTCCCTTCTTCTATATATTTCTTTCTTCTTTCAATGTAAGGGTTTCCAAACTTTTGGACAAGTTTCCATAGTTGTGATACCACTAAGGTTGGATGTTGTTCATTCCAGACTATTAAGTAGAGCTCTAGCTACGATTCCACCATTCTCCTCAGCATTTTCTCTGTATGAACAAAAATGATGAAGTATAGACCATAGTTCTGTTTATTGTGTGTTTTTACGAGTCTTTCATGCATCTTGAATTTACTTGTTTCAAAGGAATGAATACAAAGAGCAACAAGTTATTTAGTTTCATTTTGAGTCTTGTCTCCTACCTCTATCGTTTGCAAACTTTTTTGATATGTGGACAAATAACATTGGTCCATTTGCATCTCATTTTGAGTTGTATATCTTGATCTGTTTTTCTTTTCGTTCAAAGAATCAAGTAAATGCTTGATATATTTTAATAGGTTTGCAGATTTCGTGAGAAGGATGTTCGATAAGTATGAGGTTCAGTATGAGGTTCAGTATGAACATTGATGATTTGATTCACAAAGTGATAGGATAGATCTAATATCTTAATGTATGTGATAGATCATTGATATCCTGGATGTATGTTGTGATTTGTGGAATACCCAATGGATAGGGCATTCATCAACTACAAGATCAATTTAGTTTGTTGTTGCATATGTGGGGTTTTGTTGATTCAAATTCAAATATATATCTTATTTATTTTCTCTTTCTATTTAGGAGTTGAAAGGATATGCTCACTCAGCTTGTCAATTTCATAGGTTTTGTAACTTATTATTGCATACCTTTGTTATTGTATAAGTATAGGAGAAATAAGGGTTTAATCTATTTTGTATAGATTCAAATGTATGTTTTAAACTAGTACCACCCGCCTAGGTTTTGCAAAACTTGGAGTAGAAGAAGGAGTCCAGCCTTATAGTTGACCTGGGTTCTTAAAAAATTGTGTCCATCATAGGAGATAACTTCCCTTAGATGCAATCTTTTCTTGTCTACCTAGTAGTTGAAATCATAGTTAAATCAAGAGCCAACAATTTGAACCTTTGGACTTTGAACATTGTGATGTTATCACAAAACCTAAGACTCCATTTGTCTTACGAGGTGCCACATCTCTTACATCTGATCACGAATCATTACTATTTTGTTGCAATGTTGTTACACATTCTCGTGCCAAGATAGTACTCAAAGGCCCTACACCTTATACTTTTGCAATAGATCAACACAAAAACAAACCTATTGCTGGTCCATCTGAAAAAAAATACAAAAATCACAACATCCTCCACAGTTGCAAACTATAGAATCTTTGAAAAATTGCAATGAACAAATGCTTAGATAAATATCTTGGAACTACTTCAAATCTCGCCTGTTGATAGGTAGATTCTTGACAAAGCCATCAATGAGGCAAGCGTACCTCAAGATCTTGATCTTGACAGGTTTCAATCTATGGTAGGTCACTTGACCTCACCTCATTATTTGTCCTTTTCTGAAGAGGACAATTATTTTGAGTCATCTTCATAATTAATCGTTGCATATTGAAGTCATGATACACCAATGTGTATGTCACGTGCTTATAGACAAGGAAGCTTGTCTTACTATTTGTTCTCCTATTTTGCTCAAACAATTGGGTTATGATGAAGAGTCTATTGATCCTCACCACAAAGTAACCATCAAAGCGTATGATAAAGTAGAATGCAAATCCCTAGGTCTTGTTGTGTTGCCTCTTCGAGTTGCTCCTATAGAAAGAGATGTTATATGTTAGGTCCTTGATATTCTTTTAGCATACAACATATTGTTAGGAAGACCATGGATTCATGAAATGCAAGCAGTACCTTCAACATACCATCAATGCATCAAGTTTTCGTTCCAAGGATCAGAAGTTACTATACCTGCTAATACCAGTTACACATGTAATTACAGTATTACCAGACAAAATTAAAATCTATATCAGGGATGGCCTAATTTATTTTAAAATAGTATCTTTAACCCCTTATGGACAATCTCCCCATCAATTTTAATATAAGAACTTTGAAAAGAAAGAAACATAAGAATTTTTAAAGACAAGCACCTTTCAATAGAACAACTCATCAATACAATTAATGTTATTGATCTAGAAACAATGGGTTTTGAAGGGTCCTTGAAATGTAAAGCAAAGATCCAAAGAAAATAAGCATTGAAGCATCACCTAGACAAAGAAACAAAAAGAGAAGTGTTGGTAGAAAGAAAAAAGACAATAGATACAAGGAAAAAAAGCCAAAAATATTTCATCACCAAAACAAAAAGTTGCAACACGAAAAAAAATATATACTAGACTCCATGTTGCAGCCCCAAGCTAACCCAACTACAATTTTCCTTTCATCTTTCCCTATGGGAATGAAGCGTCGTGTTAAAAGAACACTGAGGAGATTTCCATTTTTTTTCCTTTTACAGTAACCCAAACCTCTTCCACCCTTGCAACAACATCTTGCCAAGAAACAACGTATATTATAGAAGCATCCCCTCCCTAAGAAGGCAAGTGAATTCCCAAGGAAGGACCATCAACAGTAACATTTATATCATTAATAGGAGAAAGTGAAACAAAACTAGCAAACATAGCCCTATCATACCCTGTGTGGATAATAACATCTGCCACATTAGGGACAATCCTAACAATTTCAATAGTATTACTTAAAGAATTTAGTAGCGTAGCATTAGCAGAGATAACAACCTCCCTAACAGTAATGGATTTCTTATAAATTCTCTGGTCAAAGCTAGCAAACTCAAGTCTCTCTGCAATATGGCCAGGATTATTCTCCACCTGGAGTTCCACTGCAAAAGGAACTGCAACCAATGTCATTTTTGGGGCAAAAATAATAGTAGGATCTTGCACCTAATCTAAATCACCTTCTATAAGATTTTCTTCCCCTTGACAAGAATTCTCAACCACCATATAATGTTGTGAAGAAGCTCCCTTCCACTATGAGGAAGACATTTAAGGTTTAACTCTCTCCACCTCGCATTTAGCTGCAACATGCCATGTCACGAAGCACTTCTAGCATCTAAAATGGATACCCTCATAGTCCAAAGATTGGATCCAAGTACCCATAGAGGGCTTGAGCTGGGTTTCAGTGGGAAATCCCTTAGAGGCACCAATCTCCACCAAAATGCAAGCAAAGTTATAATGCATAATATCAAAGGATTCCTCATCAACCATGAGAAAATCTCCAAGAGCAACTAACAACTTCTTCAAGAAAAGAATCCACCCAGAGGTGAAGGGGTAGATAAGGAAGCTTGAACCCAAATAGATATCTTCCATAAGGATCCTAAAGAAGGGTTCAAATCCTCGTGCCAATTTTCGTAATCAAAGATAAATGATTCTCCCAAGTAAAGAAATTATTACAAAGAATGGCATGTCTATCCAGAGCTTCATCAAACTTGGAAACAAAAAATTCCCTAGCTAAAGGAAAGATATGTACCAAGGTATAAATGAGGGGCTCATAATGCATGGTAATACACTTATGGAGAATAGGAAGAGGGGTCCAAAAATTGCTAAATCTAAAAAATAATTGTTTGAGATGACAGGTCATAAACACCTAATTAATCGCAATCACACTATTCTCGTGCAATGTAATGAAAATAGAGTGACAGATGGAAATGGCCTCATCTCAGCTCTATCGGTTCTAGCCCCACTCATCAATAAAATTAATGTTAGTATTATAGAAACTATAAACATTCGAACCCTCAACAAACCTAAACTAGAAAACACTATGACATGTTGGGATGGGATTATAAGGAGAAAAGGGAAGCTTTAAAGCTCCCAACCATTATTGGCTCAAGGGATTTGATAAGACCAAAGCCAAAAAAGATATGCAGATGGACACCTCCCAAAAAAGGATGGTTTAAGTTTAATTTTGATGGAGCCTCCTGACGTAATCTACAAAAAGTGAGTATTGGATGTGTTATTCATAACTTGACAAAGGTCAGGAGGTAGCATCACTATCTGAACCCCTACAAGTAACAACCAATAGCTTAGGAAAAATACAAGCTTTAATAGAGGGACTCAAACTAGGTAGGAATTTGAACATAAACATGCTAGAAATAGAAAGAGACTTAGCCATCATCATTAATGCACTGAGGCAAGGGTGAATCCCAAATTGGAAGATTAACTCCTGAACAATAGCACTCAATTTTTTTCAACATACAACTTTTAACCACATTTATAGAGAAGGAAAATTGAGAGTGTATTGGTCCCAACCGATACTAAGAAGGGGGGTGAATTAATACCCACTTCAAAACCGATTACTCTTTTAACCATTGTAACTATTCTTAGTGTAAGCCACTTGAAAGTTAAAACCAAGATAAATATTGTAAGGTAAAATCATGTAAGTTCAAACACAAAAACATTCAAGTTGACACATATTTTTATATGTGGAAACCCTTGGCTAGAGGATTAAAACCATAATGGGGATAATATACTCACTAGCCCTTATAATGCATGTAAAGGGTTGTCATGTTAGGAGCTACAAGTGTTTCTTTTGGAAATGCATTCTATTAGGAATGCCTATAACCTGTCAGGGTTATGAAATCCTATGAAAGCTACCTCGATACAGGAGGTACAAATCTCCTTCTGAGAGACACCTTGTGAGAGTATTTTCAATTAAGATTAGTAATGAAGCTTGCCTTGGCAAGAGATACAAATAGATGCAATGGTAAGAAAGCAATCTAATGTACTTAGAGCTCAAATGTGGCAAAGGCTAGTCGTGTAGATCTCCACTTTGTATCCTCGAAGATGCCCTGGTTTCTATGTTCACCTGGTGAGTTTTCGTGTCTCGCTTCTCCCCTTGATTGTTTGTAAAAGCCTTTAGTTGTATTCTCTTATTTTGGAACCTCTCTACTTGCTAATCTTAGATCTATGTGTTCTCTCTCTCTCTCTCTCTCTCTCTCTCTCTCTCTCTCTCTCTCTCTCTCTCTCTCTCTCTCTCTCTCTCTCTCTCTCTCTCTCTCTCTCTCTCTCTCTTCAACAAATAGTTTCTTCATCAATAACAACAACAGTTGTAACATTTAGCAATTTGATGCTTCTATTCATTTTGCATTATCATGGCACAAATAACCATAACCAAATTATCCTGCTCATTTTTTATTTCAAATTTTGAATCCCATATCTTATTTGTTCACAAGAAACCTGTAACCCCTACACCTAGGATCTAGATTGGTAGCCCTACCAATCCATCTGTGAACAAATGGTAGCCTTTTTCCTTGCTTGCTTGCTTTATTTCACTCTTTACATCTGTCAAATCTTCTCTACCCATTACTCTTTTATCACATCCATGGTGACTCACTTAATCGATGACCTGGATCAGCTAACTTGCATACTAGTCTGTCTTCATTGGCATTGTGTACATAAAGTGCATATCAATTTTCTCTTCTACCGGTAATCAAAACTCCTTGCATCTTCTTCTTCCTTTGATTGGTCACCAATCAATGACTTTGTCCACCAATGACAACACTCCTTACGACCTTTATGCCAATGGGAATTATAAGGTCAACGATCTCCCACATTGGTATTGATGGAAAAACATCCTTTTACCAACAATCTCCCCTTTTTCTTTGTGAAATTTCCTTGATGGAAAAACCCGTCTTCTTATGTTTATCATTCATTCACCTATACTGGTAAAGACTATGTCATTGGTAGATGGACATAGCATTGTTTTGTTAGATCTCCCCCTAACAATGTGCTTGCCTCATTCCTTTCTCTCTTCTTTGCTCCATTATTCTGCTTCTCTTCATGTTTTGTCTCCCCTATCTCTACTCTCCTCTTTCTTTTTTCTATTTCATATGTTCTCCCCTTTAGCTACTCTCTCCCTTTTGCTCTTTTTTTGTATTTGTAATTCTCACCCTTTCTTTGTTCTCCCCCTTTTTATGTATTCTCACCATTTTCTCAATCTCCCCCTTTCAGCTAACTCTCCTCATAGCTAATTTATTCCTTTGTTATTCTCCCACTTTGCTATGATTCTCCCCCTTTACTACTCTCCCCCTTTTTTTCATCAATAACAAAAGGTTTTGTGGGGTGCCTACAAGTTATTAAATACATCTTTGTATTGATCCTATGTGCTGGGAAAATGGGTATCCCATGATGCCTTCAAGTTCGTGAGAGAAATGGTCTCACTCTTAATGTCATCCAAGACTGCTTCAAGTTCACTCATTGTGTTGTCTAATGCTCTGGTGACCAATGCATTTGCATTTGCAATATGTGCTTGAATGATGCCTATCATTGGGGATAGCTTGCACTAAACTTGCACTAGCCCAATTTCTCTTTTCTCTTGTTCTGCTCTGATCTATTGAATTAAATGTAATGTCCCTTGTGCTTGGGACAAATAGTCAGCTGCAGAATCGATGGCTACATTATAATTACCTTGTAGTGCATATAGCTCATGTTGAGCTTGTAGCTTTTGCTCTAATTTTGGTGAGAGTGAATTTGGATCTAACAACTTCTTCATGACCGATGTTGAGGTTTGTGGAACTTCAATCATTTTGTCTTTAGCCTCCTATAAAGTAGCCTTCTTCTTATCTACTAGGTTTTTCAATTTATCTAACCTTTTGCCTTCCATCTTCTTTTCTACTAGATCTTCAATGCTTCCTTGATTATCTTTGATATTATCAACCAAAGTGGTGAGTTGATTGATGAGATTTGTATTAGGATCATATGTAGTATCTAAAGCCAATTCAACAATATGTATGGTTATTACCAGTGTGTTTTCTCTCTGTTGCTTCTTGAGTTCTCTTTGCCTTTTTAGTTGTTGCATGTAATCATTACTTTCTTCTAGATCCATGTCTTTGATTACACACTTCTTCTCACCAATGATGACATATCGTTTCTCATTTTCCTCTACTACTCCAGCATCATTCTCAAGGAATTCTCTTTCATTTTTTAAGCTTGAGGATGAGGATGAAGATGATGAAGATTCCAGTATCTCATTGGGCTTCTCTTCTTTCTAGCATATTCACCTCTCATTGTCCTAGACATGCTAGGTGCTCTGTTTTGGAATGTTTTCCCAAGTAACCTACTCCCAAACACTCTTGATCTTGAGGATGTAGGCTCGACAATCATGTATTCTTCTTGTTGCTCTTCCTCTTCTTGCTCTAGTTCTGGAGAGTATTCCTTTTGGGGGCTCCTCATCTAGTATTTGGACAAGTTCTAGTGTATCCTCCTTTTCACCCTTGTCCTAGACATGCTACGTGCTCTCTTGATCTTGAGGATGTGGACTCAACAGTTCTTCCTTCTTCTTGTTTCTCTTCCTCTTCTTGTTGTAGTTTTGGAGACTTTTCCTTTGGGGGATCCTCATCTGGTATCTCAACAAGTTCTGGTGGATCCTCCTTTTCACCCTTGTCCTTTTCTAGAGGTGAATAAATAGTGATGGTGGTTACCTTGATTGTCTCGTCAATCTATTGTTGACTCATACATGCAGGTGACTTGACTTGCTCCTCTACAGTTTGTTTTCAATTTGAGGAACCGGTGGGGTAACTATCAGTTGTCCACCCTTTCTAGCTCTAGTTGCAAGTGCTCCTTCTTTACTTGACTTGGGTGCAATTGACTCTACTTGAGTCACATGTTTTCTCCTACTTCGGACTTCTTCCTCTCTAAGGACTAGGAGTTTTTTGTCTGTTTTCTTCATCTTCTCTATCTTTCTCAACTCTTATGCTTAGTTTTGCCTCTACTTGTTTAGAATTGGTTGCCTCTCTTGCCTTGGAACTAGATGGATCCTTGTTGTGTCCTTTAGGTTTGACTACCCATCACATAAGTGTCCACTTCTGGCATCATCTCTTTCAGATGTTGGGCATTGCTTGTTTGTGCCTAGTTGGCTCGACTGATTAAGATGTATATGACACCCTTTGTGTTTTTTTAACTTCTTTTGTATACTTCTATGCAAAATGCTTTTTTAGACTTGAATAGGTTTGGTCTTATTTTGATTAGAGAATCTTGTACCATCTTCTCACACTCATACTCCATTTCTCATTCAATTATTTTCTTAACTCCTTAGGCATCAACAACTCAATAATTTATGGCTTTCTCTCTATTTCTTTCATGCTAGCCAGTACAACATTTATGGCTTTGAATTTGTTTCCTTTAGAAAGCCTTGAAAATTTATTCCTTAAAATAGAATAATCATACTTTTTTTAATTGTATTTACAATTTCTCCAATAGGGATATTTTTAGATTTTTTCTTACCTTTCTTCGGTGCCCTTGATGCTTCTTCTTCCACCTCCTCGGTTACTTCAATAATTATAGTTACTTCAGCTACATCATCTTCTAATTCAGTCTCTTCTGCCTTTGGTTGATCCTATGGGGATTCCTCTTTCTCTTGAGCTTGAGTCGTTTGTGGGGGACTCAAAGCTAGCTCTTCTTCCATTTCTTATGTTCTCGTCATTTTCAATGATTTTATCTTGAATGGTTTAGATACCTGACTCATGGTTACCTTCTATGGAGTTGGTTGTTAAGATTTCTTCTTCTCCGTGAGAACCCTATTTCTTATCTCTCCACAAGTGCAAAATCTTGGCAAGATAAAACTTTCATCCAATGCTACTAATTGTTCTATGTAGGGTTGTGCCTCTTCCTCCTTTACTTCATAACCAAATGTTGTCAACCACTAAGTTCTTGGCTGAGTTGCATATAGATGCACTTGTTTGTGCTTGTCAGGTAACAAACTTGGTATTTGAAGTTATTGAAGTTATCCACCAATATTGTGGGTATCCTTTCTCTTTGATTCATCTCTTTCTGGAAACCCTTGAAGTATTCTCATAGTGTGGCATTCCCCTTGCCTTCCAATTCCCTGTACACTTCACATATTTGTGTCATGATTGGTAGCCTTCACTACACTTGATGAGTGGGGATCCAAACAATTTTCCTATTAGATAGAGAAATAGATCCAACCCTTAGGGTTTGATCCTTGTGATCATTCATGATCTTTCATAGGTTCTCCATTATTTGCATGTGTAGATATCCGCATAAATCAATTTATGATTTGTCGTGGATGGCCTAAACTACTATGTATGCGATGTTGTCAGGGATATAATTTTCTCGAGTGGTGTGGCACATCTTGTAATCCAATACCATGGTTGCAAACCTTATCTTTGGGTATGGGATCTCATTTGTTGTGCAACCCATTCCATCATGGGTTTTATTTCCTCTAGTCATCAAAGTCCCTTGCCTCGTCAATATTACATTCATTGACAAATTAATGCCAAATATATTGAACCTAGTTACGTTTTCTTCAAGGGCTTGTGTGATCCTGTATGGTTTGTACAACCATACATATTGTTCATGAATTCTACTCAAAACAAATCTTACCCATTCTTTATGAAAGAAATTGGGTATGTCCACCGCTCTTCTTAGCATGGATCTCTCCAGATCTTTGTGTTCATCCTTCACGGCTCCTTTGGAGAAAAATGTACTAAATAGCCCATGTATTTCCTTATTGCCTTTATCATGGATTTCAACCTAGAGATATGCACTTACATCTTCGATAAGCATAGCATCATCGTGAAGCAATGATAGTGCGATTCCATCTTCCACCTCTTTCCCTTTTTTTATAATGACCTAATACTTTGGATGATCGCTTTTTTGATTGTTGATCAAGTTGACCTTGTTAATTTCCTCTACCATTGTTCTTGCTTGATTTTAGAGTTATTTTTTGTGCAAGATTGTGAGAGATTCTTCTCAGAAGTGACCCTCTTGTGAATTCTCTTATGAGCTCTTAGGGTTTTGCAATTTTAAAACACAAGTGATTTCAATAATGTAAGGTATCAAATGACTCTCAATCCTCATATGCATGTCAAGAAATTGTAATGTTAGGGTTACAACAATCAATAAAAGATTTACTTACCAGAGGACATATGTCATTAATGCTATTGATCTTTCTACAACGGTTACTTTTTCACCTTTTGATCTTACATCAACAGGTTTGTATTATTTTCCTTGGCAGTAGCTTCTTCTCTTTTCTCATCTTGTGTATATCAGTTTAGACTAGGGGACCGGTTTATGAATATTTTGTTTTATCATCTAACCCATATAAGCTTCATGATTTTAGTCGGTTTGTGAGGTCTCATCACTGACCATAGTTTGCAACCTCATATGGCTTTGTTTCAGCCACTTCACTCTTCTTCGTCAACTTGGTGGGAAATTCATTCTCTGGTTGTTTCATGGTCTTATTCTTCTCTTTCCTGACTCGAGATTTGTTGCCTTGTCTTCTACTACTTCTACAAACTCTTGCATGATGATGAATCTTGTGGCAGATGTAAGAGGTCATTTGGGTACCCTTCCATGGTCTGATGTTGTTCCTTGGGTTCATCCTTAGCTTGCATTGTGTTGCATGATGACCTTTGTTTCCACTAGTCATGCAAATCGGTGTGGAAAACATATCCCTTCCAATGGGATGCATTGCCTTCAAAGACCTTTGATTGTCTCTAGCTCTTGTTTTGTAGTCTTATGTTCTATGTCCATACTTGTTGCCATAGTAGAAATATTTGTCTATCTTTTCTCATTAATATAGTAGAAATATGTGTTTATATTTTCTCATACACTATTGTGTAGTATGGTTGTAGAGATAGGTACATTGTTGAATAGGTGTGATCTACTTCAACCAACACACACCAAATATGTGCCCTTTCTTACCACAGAAATGACAAGTGGGTTTAGCAATAATCTTATCTTTTGGAGATGTGTGTCCTGATCTATTATTGCTTAGGTTCTTCACTCGAAAAGTCACCCCTTCCTCAATCTTGCTCTCACCTTGATAGTGGAGACCGTTGTGCTCTTGTTTCTTCATTGAGCCTCTAGCTACTCATCAATCTTCTCAAAAATTTCATTGAATCTCCTCATCTTTTCATTGCGCTAATTCATGCTTCTTAGCTCTTTAGTGAGCTTGAGTACTTGCTCTGTCAGTTCCATGAACTGCTCAATATTAGGATGGTTGCTCTCCTCAATCTTTTGCTCATCCTTTCTTATTGTCGATGTTTTTGCTTCAACCCTTGCTACAATGGCAACATCTCGTTCCACTTGAGCTCTAATAACCTGTTGGGTTAGCTCTTCCTTCTCCTTGTTCAACTGTGAAATGGTTTCCCTCAACCAGTCATTCAAAATCATCAACTCAAAGATAGCTTCTTCTAACTCCTCTAAATCACTATACTCCTTCAAATGTTCAATGGCCTCTTAGCTTTCGCTGAGCTTTTTCATCAGCTTCTTCCTCTTGGTCAAGGACTTCCTGAGTTTGTTCTTTAGGTCTTCAATGGTTTCTAGGGCTTTGTCCAAATGTCTTCTTAGTGATCCCATTAGATCTTCTGTCAAGTTTTTAGACTTGTTGCAATAGGGATCAGTGTTGAAGGGGAGGAGGCAATGGTGGTAGTGTTCTCTATGTTGCAGGTAAAGCCTCTCGAAGTGGAAGGATAATCTGGTAAGGTGGAGGAAGGAGAGATTGTTGAGGAAGATGGGGAGGACCCTTTCTTTTCTTGTTAGGCATTGAAGATCTCCTAACAACCCCCCTGGTGACTATGGAGAAAGAGCAAGTAGGAGTAGAACTAGAGGGTGTGTGTAAGGAGATTAAGGAAGATAGTGGGATAGATTTGGTGGATAAAGAGGTGTTTGTATGCTTAATTGGGATTTTGATGGATCCCCCTTCGGTTCCCAGTTGGTAGATTCAATGAGAGCCTCAACCTTGGCTTTAGCCTCCCCCCTCGGAGTGGACGAAGGGATATGGTAGACATAGAGAAGACAGACCAGAGTGTCAAAGAAACTGGATGTGGGGAAGGTGGCAAAATTGAATGAGGGGAAGGCGATGAAGCAAAATAGGAGGATGAAGTAGATGGCAAGGGAGGTGGCTAGCAATAGGCAACCAACCTTGGAGGCTACGACCAAGGGTAGGAAATGATTGTCCTCTCTTGGAATATGAGGGGGTTGAATAGCCCTCAAAAGTAGTTTGCGCTTAAACAACAGTTGTCTAATACTAGGGTAGATATCCTATTGATTTAGGAAGTTAAAATGACCTTGGGAAAAATCTAAATAAGATTGTTGGTTAAATTTGGTCGGGGGCTAGTTTTTGCTATAGTCAAGTGGAGGGTGCTTCGGGAGGGGTGGCCACCTTTTGAAACCCTCGTGTTGGTAAAGGTAGATTTGTTCACAGTTCTAAGTGCTACCTCATTACAAAGTATAAGATGGAAGAGATCTGGAATATCATTAATGTTTATGCTCAAAATTCGAGAAATGGCAGATGTCGGCTCTGGGAGGAGTTGACAGACTTCATAATGCAATCCAAGAACTCCTTTTGTATGGGTGACTTCAATACTCCCTTGTACCCTTAGAGAAGTTTGGGGGTGCGATTGATTTTACTGATAGTATGAATGACCTGGCAGAGTTTATAAATAATAATGACTTTATGGATTTAGAGTTGAGGGGAGTCAAGCTAACATGGTTGAATAACAGGAAGGGGGAGGACCTTATTCAAGTCAAACTGGAAAGACTCCTTGTCCTAGCTGGTTGGAAGGGGTTGACTTCTTCTACACTCACGGGTCTCCCTAGGACAGTCTCGAATCATGCCCCTATCATTTTCAACTAGAAGGAGGTGTTGTTGTTGTGGGGGTGGAGCAAGGCCTTTTAGATATGAAATAATGTGGCAGTCCCACCTAGACTTTAGAAAATTTGTGTAGTGGTGGAATACAAAGATAAAGGGTACAACTATGTTCAAGCTCACTGCTAAACTAGATAATGTTAGAAGGAATGTTTGCCCTTGGAGTAAGAAGTCCTTTGGAGATATCTTCAAAATCAAAAAGGAGGTGGAAGGGAAACTGGAGAATATCCAAAAGGCGATGGGGGACGGACTGGCCTTAGGTGATATGATTCTTGAAGAGGAAAAATGTAGGGGTTTTTGGAAGGACACCCTGGCTAGGGAGGAAATTTTTTGGAAACAAAGATCGAGAATCCTTTGGCTGAAGCTAGGGGATAGGAATATGACATTCTTCCATAGGTCAGCCTCTAATCATAGATGGAGAAATACGATTGAATCGGTGGTGGATGACCAGAACAATAAGCTGACTAAGATGGAAGATATTGGTGGTTGGGCAAACAATTTCTTCCAAAATTCCTATAGGGAGTAGTACAGAGATTCCAATAGGGAGGACAGGAAGTGGCTAATTGATTCCATGCCTAATGTGATCTCGACGGAAGAGAATGTTGGCCTGCTTCAACAAGTTACAGAGGAGGAAGTGTGTAAAGCTATTTTTTCTATGAAGGCCTATAAAACACCGGGTCCTAATGGTTTCCCTCTAGCCTTCTTACAACATTTCTAGGAAGTGATCAAAGTAGATGTGATTAGAGCTGCTAGAGATTTCTTTAGAACTGGGAATATGCTTTGAAGACTTAATGGATCATTTTTTGCCCTTGCCCCAAAAATTAAGGACCCAGTGGCTCTCACTGACTTCAGACCTATCAGCCTATGTAATAAAACCTATAAGATCTTCTCTAAGATTTTAATGAACCACCTAAAGCTATTATTAGACAAATTTATTGGTGAACCACAGAATGGGTTTGTCTTTGGTCGCCAAATTTTGGATGCTGCTATTACTGGTGCTACACTCGATGGATAAGAGTGGTAATCCGGGAATGGCTCTAAAGCTGGATATTTTGAAAGCCTACGACAGGGTCAACTAGTCTTTTCTCTATGAAGTCTTGGAGAGAATTGGTTTCAACCAAGGAGTTATTAAAATTATTTGGACTATGATCGAGACTGTGAACTACTCGGTGTTCGTGACTGGTTCGCCCTGGGGAAACTTTGACGTGGAAAGAGGTCTTAGGCAAGGGGATCCTATTTCACCATACCTGTTCATCATGGTTGTTGAAGTGTTGGATAGAGCTTTCTTGAGAAAGGCAAACATGGGGGATATCAAAGGTATCAAACCGCTCACCTCCCTCTCAACGAAGGTTATACAACAATTTGTTGATGATACCTTTTTGAGTGGGGATCTGTCGATGTCTCAAGCGAGAACCTCGAAACATATCTTGGAGATCTACACGGATAGTGTTGGTCAAAAAATCAATCTAGGTAAAAGTAAGATGTTTTTCTTCAATAGAGCCCGATATTCAAAGGAGGGTTCTTAATATTCTAGGGTGTGTTAGTTTGTGGTGACTAATCAGGAAAGTACTGTACATACTTCATAAATTCTTTGAAAAAAAATTGGGCTACTATTCGCCAATGGCACAAAATTTTGGGCTATTATTCACCAACTAGCTATTGTTTATATTCGCCAATGTATGGCCGACATGTTGTAACTAATTTTAACCCTAAAGTGGGAAAAATACTTGTATAAAAGGGCTTAGGGTTAGGGATTGTTACATAAGGTGATGCGAACATTGGTTCTTGCGGCGGTATTGAGCTATAAGGGATTACAGATGTAATCAGGTTGTAATAACTAGATCATAATAATATTGGACTCGTTGTTTGGTGGACGTAAACTAGGATTTGGGTGAACCATGTTAAATTTTGGTGTCTTGTGTTCTTTTTTGTGTGATCTATTGTTTTCTAATATTGTTTATATTTGCATGCAATTATTATTTATGTCTAAGGTTTAAACTTAACAGGGTGCAATATGGCCTTCCTCCCAGATACTTATATTGGTCTCTCGTTGACTGTTAAAGAGGTTTCTAATCAAATTTGGAATACTATCTTTGAGAAAATGCAAAAGAAATTGATTGAGTGGACAAGTAAACTCTTGAGTAGTGCAGGGAACCTCCAATTACTTGCAACCTCCCTCCAATGTATTCCCATTTACTTTCTTTCCCTTTTCAAAATCTCTCAGGCTATGGTGGAGAAACTAGAGAGAAAACAAAGAAACATCCTATGGTCGGGTGGGGAGGAGAAGAACCGGTTGAACCTGGTTAGTTGGGATACTGTGTGTAAACCTAAATGTAAAGGAGGGTTAGGTATCAGAAAGATTGCTGATTTAAATAAAGCTCTCCTTACTAAGGTGGGTTGGAAGTTGTTGAAAGAAGAAGCTAGTTGGTGTAAGATCCTCAAAGCTAAGTACCTTGGGAATACAAGATTTGTGTATTGTATTTGGGATAATGAACTTCCCTCGAGATCTAGGGTGTGGATAAATATCATCAAGAATAGAGGCCTTCTTAGGGATGGTTTGAGATGGTTAGTGAGCTTGGGTAGTAAAATCAGATTCTTGGAAGATTCTTAGTTGGATGGTAAACCTTTGGTTCATTCAAATTTGGGGTTCTCAAGGATTGTCTTCAGTCGATGAAGAGAAGTAAAGTGAGATTATATTGTGGTTGGTAGGAGGTGGAGGAATTTATATTTGACTCATAGGAATTATAATGGGCAGATCCTGGTAGGGGACCTTGATAAGTTGCTTAAGGGGTACAGAATCCCAGGGATAGTTTAGAAGGACACTTTCGTATGGAGGTACACCTCGTCAAGTGAATTTTCGATTGACTCTACTTATAAGATGATCTTAGAGAAGGATATGGCTCCTAAATGCTGGCAAAAGGTATGGTTTAGTCATTTGATTCCGAAAGTCAACATCTTCTAGTAGGTTACCATGCATGAGAAGATTCTAACGATTAACAACCTCAGAAAAAAAAAGACTTCCAAATACCCAGTAGATGCTATCTTTGTAAAGAGAAGGAAGAAAGCACTCGCCACCTCTTCCTGGACACTAGCTTCACCAAAACTATTTGGGGAAGACTTTTCCAAATGCTAGAAGGGGAATGGGTCTTGCATATGGGAATGGAACTTTTTTTGTGAATTGGTTGAGCCCTTACCACTACTCTCTCCTTATCCAACTGTGGAATGTGCACCACCCCCCCCCCCGGACCCATGTCTGCTGGGGTATTTGGAAGGAAAGAAATAATAGGGTCTTCAAGAATGAAGAAAGGAATGGGGAGGTTGTAATGGGATTGATTGTTAAGTTGTTATGGGAGAACATGCAAAATAATAAGTGCAAGAAACCATTGTCCCTCCCCATGTGAAGTGAACATAGGGTTACCAAGAATTGGAAACTCGGAGGGATTTGCGAAGGTCAATAATTCAAAACAGCTCGCTAGAGCAAGGACAAAATGGTGCCTCATTGGTGTTGGGTGGGAGAATGTGGTCATTGAAGGAGACTTGAAGGTTATCGTAGATATTGTGAAGGATCATATGAATGTGGGTTGGGCATTCAGGAGGGTGATTGAAGAAATGTGGCATTTATTAACGACTCTAAAGCGATATGACTTGCAACATATTTACTAGGAGGGGAATGCGGTGGTTGACGTGATGGCTGTGATGGGCATGAAGGTTCATGGCTTACGTTGTTGGAGGGATGTTGGGGTGTTATCAAATTTGGTATTACCTTTGATGAATAAAGACAACCACTCATGACTGGGTCTATGTGGAGTTGATTTGTTGATAATGGTGACAACTTAGGGCTGAGTAGACTGTTTGGGTGGTGTCACCTCAGATAAATGGAGAGAAATTATGGAAAGAGTACTCCCAATACTAAAGATGTGAGGTTCAAGTGGGAAAGAAAATTGAAGTATTATTTGAGTGTATTATTTATGATTTTTCTATTAATGAACTTGTACCTGCCTTCAAGTAATGATTCAAATTTCAAAAGCCATCGAGTTCTCGATGATGATGAGACAGAGTGGAATGTAGGAGGTGGCATATGGCACGTGACAATAGAGTCGAGTAAAGTCACGAGGTTTTATGACATTAAAGGCATTTATGAATTTGAGCTTTACTTAGTAGAGCATCTTTTTTTGCCAGTATGTTAATGTAGATTCAATCTACGTTTCTGGTCCATGACTCAGGAGGGCGTGAGCAGTGTTGTGAAGGATATTGCAATGAGGGGCGACCTACTTTGTATTGAACCCTCAGTGATATATGATAGTGCTCAGAATCCTCTCACCTGGTACATGTTAGAGGAAGGGGGTCTAGTCTCATTTATGGAGGCGATGAATGGTTATGATGAGAGTTGTTTGCTTCAGTTTGTGAATTTTTGGGATGACAGGAGAGTGACAGTGAATGGTATCACCTTTCAACTATTTGAGGAAGTCATTACTTTGGCTACAAGCCTTGCTCTTACAAGTAGAAAATGGTAGAAAGTGACCAAAGTCATGAATGAAGCTAGTTTGAACCGTTTCTTTCGAGAATGAGAAGAACGTGTTCACCACCATGGCGGGTTTCTAAGGGAAAAGCTTCCCGAGCCTCTGAACGATGTTTGTTTAGTGCTAATGAAATATCTCACTCTTGAAGAGAGGTATGGAGTTTGTTATTATTACCATTTTCCCCTCCTTAACCATTTTAGGAACCATGATAGCCTTTCAATTCCTTTCTTTTTGATGCATGAGCCAGTGGACACTATCATGGATGTGAAGGAAAAAATGAAGAAGGGTGCTAATACCACTATCTTGCACTAGGGTTTAATGTTTTGCCTCTACCATTTTCATTTAACCCTATTACCCCCCTAGAATTGTGGAGGTTGGCAAGATCCCTACTTCTCATGACCCTCGCCCTCCTCATGTCCCTCTGAGAATTGCAGGCCCTAAAGCTCCCAACCCCCCAACCCTCTCCTAGTGTTCTGCCTACTGAGATTAAGAGGCCCCCCTGATGTCCATTTGCAAGAGGGTGAGAATGGAGAAAGGGAAGGAGATGGACCCAGTTGATTCTAAGGAGGTCAGAGGTGGTAGAAGAAGGTTCGGGAGACTCACAAAAACAAAGGCTAAGAAGAGGTTGAGAACCACTATCTCGTAAGAGGAAGATGAGTCGGATTCTAAAGATACCCCCCCAAGCAAAGGATGAAATGAAAAATGACAAGATACAAAGCGGAGAAGGATGAGGATATAGAAATGGAGGTGGATATTCGAATTCCTCGACATCGGGATTGGGAGAAGAGGAAAAAGAGAACAAAGAGGTGACTCATGTTTTTGCGTCCCTCACAATGAATACGGTGGATCTAATGCGGGATCAATTCCCAAAAACGGTGGATGATAAGGTCCCCTCTCCCATGACGACCTCCTCCCTAGCTCGAGCAAATTCTAAAGGGAAGATGATTTTTGACTCCCCATTTTTGTAGGTTAATACCATCGAGGTGGACAAGTGCAAGTCGTACTGCTCTTTGGAGCAAACGGTGGTGGTTTTGAACGCAGATTGCTTCAAGGTAACCAAGATGAGGGTCTGAACCAGGAGGATTCCAAATTACTATTCAGGTTCCTAACGAAAGATTGGGCGAATGTCCTCCTCGAGGGGAACGGTGATGGGAAGGCTAACTAATGCCTTGTCCCCACGTTTAGTTTCTTTATGTGTTCTTGGTTTTTTTGATGGGTCACTAGCTTGGTTAGTTTTAAGGCAGTGATGTCTTTGTTTAACAACTTGTTATGCTTGAACTAGTGTTGGTTATGGTACTATGATATTTTGTCGGTTGTTTTGAAAGTTTATCTTAGGTTATTTGAGTTATGTTTTTGGTGTGGGTTTAGGTGTTGTTTTTTGTCTGCTTGCTCAGTTGGTAATCTGTTGGTTTTTAGTTAGTTTGACTGTTTGTAAGGGTCAAGCCCCTTGTTTTGGCTACTTAATAATTCAAAAATAGGGATTAGTGCTCTGATACCAATTGTTGGTCCCAAACAATACTAAGAAGGGGGGTGAATGAGTACCCACTTCAAAACCGGTTACTTTTTAACCACTTTCACGATACTTAATGTAAGTCACTTGACATCTACAACCAAGATAAAGGTTGTCACGTAAAACAAGTAGTTTCACACACAAAAGCATTCATCAAGTTGACACAGAAATTTTTATGTGGAAACCCTTGGTTACAAGGTGAAAACCATGGTGGGGATAATATATCCACTAGCCCTTATAATGCATGTAAAGGGTTGCCTTGTTAGGAGCTACAAGTGTTTCTTCTGGAAACACATATTATTAGGAATGCCTATAACCTATCAGGATTACAAAAGCCTATGAAAGCTACTTTGTTAGAAGACTTACAAATCTCCTTCTGAGAGACACCTTGTTAGAGGATTTTACATTAAACTTACTAATGAAGCTTACCCTATCAAGAGCTACAAATAGATGTAATGGTAAGAAAGCAATCTAATGTACTTAGACCTCAAATGTAGCGTTGGCTTGCCATGTAGATCTCTTCTTTGTATCCTCAAAGATGCCCTGATCTTCTTGTTCGCCTAGTGAGTTCTCACGTCTCACCTCTCCCCTTGATTGGCAACAACCTATACATGTATTCTCTTACTTCGCAACTCTTTTCTTGTTGGTCTCGACTATGTGTGTTCTTCTGCACACTCTTCTCTCTCTCTTTTTTCTTTGTTCTTCAACAACCAATTTCGTCATCAAGAACAATAACAATTGTAATATTTATTGTTTTTGCCGCTTATATTCATTTTGTGTTGTCAGTGCATAGTTACCCATAACCAAATTATCCCACTCATTTTAAATTCAAATTTTGAATCCTATATCTGATTCATTCACAAGAAACCCATTACCCCTACACCTAAGGTCTAGACTGTTAGCCCTGTCAATCCATCTGTGAACCAATAGTAGCCTTTGTCCTTGCTTGTGTCGTTTTTCTCTTTGTATCTATCACATCCGCTCTACCCATTACTCTCTTGTCACATCCATGGTGACTCACTTCATCAATGACCTAGATCAACCAACTTGTATACAACTCTATCTAGGTTGGCGTGGTGAACATAAGTGCATACCAATTCGCTCTTCTACCAATAATCACAACATTTTGCATCTTTTTCTTCCTTCACTTGATTGTCAATCAATGACTTTGTCCATCAATAACAACACTCCTTACAACCTTAATGCCAACAAGATGTGTAAGGTCAACAAAGTGGATGAACTAGCAAACCAAGGTGTAGAGGGGTGATAAACAATGATCCCTTTTAAGTAATTAAATACTAATGAAGCTTAGCAACCTCACTGAAATTAAACCATTAAATTAGCCCCACCCTATAAATACTGCCCACCTAGCATAATTTCAGTGATCCATATATTTAATAATGACTATGGATGTAAGATAAGAGGATTTCTTTTGTTTTACACCCATAGTTAGTATTAGGCATGAGGTGCAGCATCATGGAACCGTAGGGATATGCACTTCTTTCGAGAGTGTCTATCTCATTAGTATCATGTACTTTGGTTGAGTTGGTGGATTTATATGCTATTTCGCTCATTTAGATCTTATTGGCAATCACACTTAATAATCACCCTTATCACATGATGTACATATTCTCGATTTTGACACATAGCCTTTATGGATTATACCATCGGGCTTTTACGAAGGTGTCATTCACTAAAATCTCCACCCAAATTTTGGGTGCAAATTTCTTTATATTCTCTCAGTTCTCTTCATTTTAGCACTAACCATTTTTTCAAGATCCAACTATGGACACACATATTCGCATGAAACCAAGGTCAAGGGAAATGATAAAAGCCAAACACAGATTAATAATTCAGACAATCATGAAAATAGTGGGTAATGAGTTTTCCATGTTAGCAAGTAGACCCAAGACAAATACTGACATTGTAGTTGTCTTTGTAGCCACCATCTTAATATTGACAGGGCAAGGTGACGATTTTGGAGTTATGCCACAGCTTGTTTAAAGAAAAGTTTCCGAGGAATTGGACTTGGTTCTGCAAATTGTTAATGACGACCTCTACATTCCAAAACGGACCGAGTATGGGATTAGGAGCCTTACGGTGGAAGTCTTCCCCATACTAATCATCCCTAATCTCCATTTCTTTACGGAGCGGCTCCCCTTGGTTAAAAGGAACTGACATTTCCTTCTAAGCATTATGCATATTGAGGTGAGCCCAAAAATGGAAGGGGCTTGAATGGTTGGATAAGCTTGGACCACATTAATGACAAGACAGGGGAATAAGAGTTGGATAAGCTTTTAGTCTAGTTTTTAGATATGTAGAGGCTTCTTTAGAAGACTAAGTTGTTTTTTATATGTATAGATAATGCTAATACAGTAGATGGTTTCTGGACATTATAACGCTCATAGTTCCATTTTGTTGTTGATACGGGATAAACTTTGCGACCCTTAATTACTCTAATACAACTAATGAATATTAAAATAAAATGTATCTTGATATGTTCCTCTATATTTCCTTTCTATTGCTATATTGACAAATGAGTATACCAGTGTTTGTCTGTCCTTCTCTGTCCTTCTCTCCTAACCTAATAGCTTTAGCCTCTTTTGTGGGATGGTTGGTATTTTACTTTTAAGCTTATGATTATTTAAAAATGTAAGTCTTCATGAAAACAAGCATCCTAGGTATGTAACTAATAGAATGCTAAGGTGAGAATGCTTACCGTAGGATTATACTTTGTCCAAAGATTATGATCTTTTATAACTTGTATTTGGTAAACTTTTTGTCTATACAATTGGTGCATAACACTAAGTTAGATTAGGCTTTCTCTAAAAGATAGCACCCTTTAGCAATTGTTTGGCCTCCGCCCCTGATTATTATATAAGGGAAACTCCTAATCGGGTTATATGTTTATGTTTCTCTTTCGAATTGTCAGATTCACACATCTACTAAAAGATGAGTGTGGGTCAGTTGCACTTCAGTTTTGAGTTTTGATTATAACTAATAAGATTGTTTAATATGAATACGCTAGAAGTTTTAGGCTCCTCGTAAATGGAAGGCATTCGAGATACTTATTTTCTGCCAAAACTAATATGTATAAAAATCAGATGTTAGAGGTCCAATCGCTCTAGGCTCAGTTGTTTTTCCTTAAGAATTGACCCAGAATTATATTTAAAATGTGGGACTGGCCTGATTGAAGGATTGCTTTTACTTTCTTAGGATCATTTGGCTTTACCCTTTCCATATATCCTTTAGAACTGTACTCTTATGTTATACTATGTTTGTTCAAGGTGTGATGTCTAGCCTGATTCAATAAGTAGCATTCATAACACTTAATATCTGATGCTATCTCGTTGACAGTTCTTTACTTCTATTTTTCACGAAATAAAGGAGAAGAATTAATGTTGTGATTTTTTCCTCTTATTGGATTCTTTCTTTTGGACACCAAGATATCCCCGAGTTGGATTGTTTTTACTTTGATTCTATCTTTTCTCGGCCCTAATTTGTTGCAACCTTGATAATCTCTTACCTTGGAATTATCACACATTCATGGCGATTTCAAGACGAAATGTTAAGGCTACAAAGACTTCACGGAAGGTGAAGGCTACTAATGGATTTCTTTAACCCTAGCATCACTCCTACTTAGAAATATCCTGACAAGATTCTAACAACTACACGGTTTTATGATGATTGGAATTGAATGTTACTATCTTTTAATACTAACTGGTCTTAGATCATTGTGGAAGGTGTTTTATATGGCAGGATGATTCTAACTCCGGCAACTTAGTAGGAGGCAGCTCACAGAATAAAAGGAATATTTGAAGTCACCAAAAACATTGTAAATATAATCCCTCTACGATGTATTTCTATATCTCTAAATGTACCCTGCCAACAAAGGCAGTGGGATGTACGCAGTTAATCTGCAAATGACAGTGTAGAAATGTATACTTAGGCCAAATTCGTTTGCATATGACCAATATGACCACTAGTCTAGGACATATATTTGAAGTACTCATGTTATCAAGACTGAATAATCCCGGACTTCATTGAGGCAAGATTTTAAGGCAATGATATATATATATATATATTTCTTTTTAAATTTTCTAATTTTTCCTTTTCTTTTCATTGTCTGTGCTTATTTCTTTTTTCTTTTTTGGGCTTATTTTTGTGTTATTATGCTTTAGTTTTAATCTCCTGTGTTTGTTTTGTTTTAAACTCAATCTTTTTAACTATTTTTCTTTTTCTTATCATTTTAATGTTTTTTCATTTCTTGTTAGTATCTTGTGCACTTTTAATTAGTTTGATATCTTTGTTTTTATGTTTTGGCCGATTATTTTACTTTGTGCAGCTCTATTTTGTTTATTCTTGAATTGTCTTGGTTGGATTTAGTTTTTCTTTTTTGGTCTAATTGTTTGTTTTATTTTCATTTTGCCATCTCATGTTGTTTGCTCTTATTGTGTGTTTCAATTGTTCTGAGTTTTTTTTTCTCTTAAATTTAATCTTGGTTTGTCTTCTAGGCTGGTGGAAGGTCTTGTCACCATGGGTTTTGTTGTTTGTCTCCTCTCCTCATTTTTCCTTTCTTTTTGAATGGCCTCTTATTCTGCAATCTATCTCACTTCTCTTTAGCTCTCCATCATACTAATGATGGATCATGTAGTGTGAATCAAAACATTGATGAAAAAATATTTACACAATTGAACCCATAAATTCAACAACATTCTAATGTATTGTGAAAATCTTATAGATCTGCTTATAATTCATGTGTAAAACTAGTAGGATCTTCTGCATTTGCAAATCATAAATCTTGTTGCTCTCTTGAGATTGCACTGATACTAATCATATTTTATTATTTTTCAAACGAAAAGCATAGACAAGACTTTGACTTGAGAATTCAGCTAAACCTAGACAGAGCAAGTTTTGAATACATATATATTCTGCAATATCATCAATCTTTACAAACTTCAATACAGTACAAATTAACATAAAAATATAAATTCTAAGAAAGAAAGAAACACTGATAATTATAAATGGATCAGAACACAGCCGGCTTGCAAAAACCACTAAAAGATAAAAACCAAGCTCTCGTGTACTCTTTAATACATCAGTGATTCATCTAGGCTGGCGGGCCAATAGCAAAGCCACCTAAGCTGCAGCTTTAATGATGATCGCTCCCATCCTTGCATTATAAATTTTATATGGAAGTGGCCAAAGTAGTAAAACTAATTCTAGAAATCCAAAACAACTTATGCACCAATATTTTTGTGAAAAACTTGCTGACTGCTATTTTGACTGAAATTTTCTAATACTTGCCCAATATTTTCCCTATAAAGATTTCAAACTGTGATTTTCTTGCTATTTCAATTTTATTCAACCCTAATTTTCCTGGCAACAAAACAATCTAGCAGTCTCTAATGTCAAATGATTTTGATATCTGTATGATTGTTGAGGGAATTGTACAGCAAGAACTTGGGCAGCCACAACGTCTTGTGATAGTAGCTTGCACATAGTTATTGCTACACAAGCAATTTTTGTACAAGCTACAGTTGCTGCAATGCAAGTGGTTGCACAAGTCTATGTTACAAATAAGTCAGTATCCAGTGGAAGTAAGAATGTCTGAGCTTTGCCAAAAACCCTGCACATTTTTTAGGAAAGGTGTTATAATGGTGCTATTATAGAATGTTATGAGCACTGTAGAAACCAGATCTGTGTTGTAAGCAATGGTTTAGGATATGAAGATAGTATCATTGGCATTTATGAGAAACATAGTACCTTGCTATTTCTGCTAACTAAAGACTTATAAGATCGAACCATAGCATAAAGATTGAATAAACTTCAACAGATTCCTTTGTACTAGATTTACATCAATTTAGGAAGGTAGAAACCCTTGTATTATATAGTACCTTGCTATTTCTGCTATCATTTATGTTGTATATGATCACATCCACCTACCATAGGACAATTCAATCTGTTACCTTGTTCATATGAAAAAACCTTCATGATCTAGCATTACTTTGTATACTCCATTGAGAAACATCAGGAATTGCAGCCCCATAGCTCACTATACTACATAGCATCTAGCCTCACTGTCTCTGCCTGCGTTATGCTACTTTATAGCTTGATATTTGTAGTTTTTAGTGTGCAATTCATTTTCGAATTTAGAAGTCGAATAATTTCAAAATTAATGAGGAAAATCTGAATTACAGTATTCATGGTGTATACTGTTGTTGATTTTCACTCACTCTCTTTGCAATTTGGATGGCTTCAAATGTGAAAAAAAATCAGCTATTACTCTCTCTTTTTTAATTTTTGATTTTTCCACAATTTTCTGGGCCAGTAATAGCATCTCAAGAAATTTAGAATATGCTTCCAAGATATTCCCAAGAACGATATTTGCTTCTATCCTATTTTATATACATCCAATGGCAAACTATAAAGTTTGAAAACAATTCCTTGGATCAATGACACCAACTGGCCACAAAAGTGGTACTTTGGCTTACTCAATCAAACTATTGGTCACACCTTAGGAGATGCTGCATGTGGATACCTTCCTAGTGAATTCCATAGAATATATTCTCCTGCCAAGACCTGTTGGTTTGCAAAATTGCTATTAATAAAAAGCTACCAACTAATGGATTTAGCATCGTCACAAAGAGATATAGATCATATGATCAAGGGCACCATGCAAACATGAATTTTCATCACAATCACCAAAATCAATTTAAAACTTTACAAGATTCAATCAACATAGCTTTGTAATTAAGCATTTTCATTTGGTTCATAACTCATGTACCTGTGCTGAAAACTCACACGGTACTTTTGCAACAGGATATATTGTAACCTGCATGGAATCCAGGTAAAAGTTGTTAAAAACAATCTATCTAATCAAGAATAGAGGAGTTAAAATTATTGATCTGGACTTAACCAATGCACCAAAAAATAAAACCTTACTACTAATAGACCTCATCTTGCAAACTAGTAATATCAAATAGTAAAACATATAGGTTGACATTGACAAAGGAACCTTCACTCATAAAGCACAAGAGGAGTTTAAAATGACTGGATACTATATAATGCAATCTTCTTTGTGTAATATCCTGATTGTACAGATCACTAAAGCCTTAGGTCACAAACAAATAAAGAAAAATCTAGATTGAATGCATACAATGACTCTTCCCTATAAGCACATCAAATCAAAATATTGCCATGTCTTGGAATTGAAAAAACACAGGCACCAATAGTAAGACAGAGGTGAATTAATATAAGGGACTTTTTACTTATTCAAACTTAAGCAATCACAGATCAATAATCAACGATTCAAAAGCATCTTCCGTTCAAGTTATGGGCACCCCTTATGTTTCCCTTCATAATTGCTCTTCACTGATTAAAAATTTATAGCCAACATTTTTGAAAAAGTGACTCAATGTCAATTCCCTAGTTAGTTCTCCTTGTCGGATAACTACAAGTTAGTTAAGTCAGACAGTACTCAACATCAATTCCCACATTTGACTCTCTCCCTATCTTCTCCATCCTGAACTTATATTTTGTTTGGATGGTCCGTTCGGACAGAAATCAATTTGTTAACTTCTTTCCATTGAGGACATCAACCCCATTTAGATGGGTGATATCTTCAAAACCAGGGCCCTTCCCACACCCTCGCTCAGTGGATAAAAGGGCATATGTGTGTCAAGACTCCAACAAACTCCAAGGATAGCACTTAACTCTCTAACTTCCTCCACCAACAACAAACTATTACAGTTCCCCTACTATTACTCGGTCAACTACCTTTCTAGCTGAATTCTCCTTCCATTATCAGGGAGTTGAATTCTCCTTCCATTATCCATCTAGGAGTTACTTCCTTCAATTGTTAACTCATTAGGTCCTGGGTAGCTAACGAGGGCCAGGTAGCAGGTATTATAGTTGGGAGTGAACAATCCTTCTAAACTCTATTCTCCAATCAGCCCTCACCCCCAGTGGTGCAACGATGAAGGCTGGAGGGAAAGTAATGTTGGTGTCCACTCAAACCCACGGTTGGAGGAGCATACACTAGTTGGGAGGCAATAAGAAAATGAAAGCATGCTCAAGTAAGATCAAACAATTGAGAGCATGCACAATTGAAGTGGGGACCCTTGGGAGAGAAAACCACAGAAAAAATTGCTTATATTTTGTAAGAAATGATAATGTTGAGCAAGGAACGAGAAACAATCCAAGTAAGTTAAGTGTGAAACAATGTTACCATAAGATAAGCAAACTCCAAGAGCATACACCAAGATGGTTCAACAATGGAGACAAGGATTTATAAGGGGAAAGCAAAGAAAACCCCTTGTGAGTATTATGAATGAAGGCAAATGCCTAGAGAAGAGAGAGAGAGAGTGTTGGAGCAAAAGTAGCTCAATACAATAACATCAAGTGCTAAGAGTGTAAAGAAGAAAGGAGGAGGAGCATCTCTTATATAGAGATGAGAGAGGAGTTGCATTTGTAACTCTCATTTCTATGAATGCCACATTCATAATAGGTGTGTGCAAAGTGTCACAATCCTCTTAAGGAGGATAAACTAAATAAAGAAATAAACAAGAGTTGTCCTTACATGTGGAATAAAGGACAAAACAATGACATGTCCTCCATGTGTACAAGAGGAACAAACTACATTTAGGGACCCTTGGAATATCCCAATTAATATATCCAAGGAAAGATTAACCTTTCTAACACCCCCCCTTAATCTTTACTTGGGGAGCTTACATCAACGGGTTGTAAACCCAAATTTTTACAATGGAACTGAAATCTCTCCTTAGAAAGTGGTTTGGTTAAAATATCAGCCACTTGATCTTCTCCTTTACAATAAAGAAGAATAATTTGCTTGTCTTCAACTTGTTCTCGAATGAAGTGATGTTGAAGTGAAATATGTTTGGTTCGTGCATGATAAACTGGATTCTTTGCCAAGGCAATAGCACTTTGATTGTCACAATGTATTGGTGTAGGTGATTGTTGAGGTAGACCCAAATCGTCAAGAAGTCTTCTAATCCACAAAGCTTCCTTAGCTGCATTGGTACAACCTTTGTATTCAGCTTCAGTTGAGCATAGGGAAATAGAGTGTTCTTTTTTGCTTTTCCAAGAAATTGGACCTGAACCAACAAAGAAAAAATAACCACAAGTGGATTTCCCATCATTGGGATCTCCACCTAGATCGGAATAAGTATAGCCATGTAAAATAAATTCAGAATTTGCATCATAAAATAATCTCATATTAATAGTTCCTTTAATGTACCTTAAGATGCGTTTAGCAACTTTAAAATGAGTTTGTTGAGATTTAGACATAAATCGAGAAACTAAACCAACACTATAAGCAATATCAAGTCTAGTAAGAGTTAAATAATTTAAACTTCCTACCAATTGCCTATAGAAAGTTTCATCAACAAAAGGAGTATTCATATCATTCATTAATTTAGTTCCTAATTCACATGGAATTGAAACATGGTTAGAGTCATTCATCTTAAATTTTTGTAAAAGATCATAAGCATACTTGCTTTGAGAAAGAAAGATACCTTTAGGAGTTTGGAAAATTTGCATACCTAAGAAGTAATGTAAGATACCTAAATCAGTCATCTGAAATTTCTGTTTAAGTTGAAATTTGATATCAGAAATCAAAGTGTCTAAACTAGAAGTGAGTATTAGATCATCTACATAAACAATAACAATAATAATGTCATCGTTAGTATGTTTAATATACAAATTTGGATCATTTTGACTTCTAGCAAAACCTTGAGAAATAAAGAAAGAATTAATTTTAGAATACCATTCTCTAGGTGATTGTTTAAGACCATAAATAGATTTGTTCAATTTGCAAACCAGATTTTCACTACCTTTCTTAACAAATCCAGGAGGTTGAGCCATATAGATTTTTTCCTGTAAGTCACCATTTAAGAAGGCAATTTTAACATCCATTTGATGAATGGGCCAATTCATTTTAGATGCTAAAGCAAGAACTAATTTGATAGTAGGCATTTTAGCAACAGGAGCAAAAGTTTCATTATAGTCTAATCCTTCAATTTGGGAAAAACCTCTAGCAACTAGTCTAGTCTTGAATTTACTAATTTCATTATTAGTATTGAATTTTGTTTTATATAACCATTTACATGAAACTATATTCTTTCCATGAGGTAACTTGACTAAGTCCCAAGTTTGATTAGCAATTAAAGAATCATATTCCTCTTGCATGGCTTTCTGCCAATGAGGTTGAGAGTTAGCTTGATCAAAAGACTTAGGATCGTTAGAATTCATAATAGTAGTCATCAAAGCATAATTACAATAATTAATCCTTCTATGTTTAATTCCACCAGATCTAGAAATGTAATCATCACCTTCATTGATTAAGTTTTGAGCCCATTTAGGTTTACGTTTAGTTGTAATGGAATTATCACTAGAGGAAGAATCATTAGTAATAAAAGTATCATTAGTATCTACTTGAATATCATGAGGTGTAGTTGCAGAAATAATAGGTGGTACTTGATTTGAAGGATTAAGAGGAGTAAGGTTGAGAGAAGGAGGTTGGTCCTCCACCAGCACAATTTTAGTGCCACTGAATTCTGCATCATGTGTAGTAGAGCAATCATGGACTCCATTTTCTGCAATACAAACATCTCTAGCAACTTGAACTTTGTTAGTAGTGGAATCATAAACACGATAACCTTTAGTATTTTCATCATACCCAACAAACATATAAGGAGATGACTTAGCATCTAATTTATGCCTTTTCTGTTTAGGAGTATGAACATAAGCAATAGAACCAAAAATCCGTAAATGATGTAAATTAGGTTTCCTACCAGACCAAGCCTCTTCTGGAGTGATAAGTTTGAGAGCTTTGGTAGGAGTCCGATTAAGGATATAAGTTGCACAAAACATGGCTTCAGCCCAAAATTTATAATGCAGATTCTTAGCATGCAACATGCTTCTAGCCATTTCAACAATGGTCCGATGCTTTCTTTCCGCCACACCATTTTGTTGTGGTGTATAAGGAATAGTAAGCTCGTGTTTAATTCCACATGATTTCAAATAAGAATGAAAAGCATTATTCACATATTCCTTCCCATTATCAGTTCTAAGAATTTTAAGTTTAAAACCAGATTGCCTTTCAACATATAACTGAAATTCAATAAATATATCAAGAACTTGATCCTTGCTATGCAAAAAATAGATCCAAGTTCGTCTAGAAAAATCATCAACAAAGGTAAGGGCATACCGAGAACCTTGGATGGAGTTATTCTCCATGGGGCCCAAAAGATCACTATGGACAAGATGCAACTTATGAGTTGCCTGCCATGATTTTCCACTTGGAAAGGGCTCCCTATGCATCTTACCACTCATACAACCTGTACAGGCAATCTTGGAAGGAATAATGTGAGGCAAGCCATCAACCATATTATGCTTTTGCATGAAAGTAATATAATCGGAATTTAAATGGCCAAGTCTCTCATGCCATATATTGAAATCAATAGAAGTATGTAGTGAATATCGTGAACTAGCAAATTCATGGAATTTAAACAAATTGTCATTATCCATTTTAGCATGAGCAATCACTTTTAGAGTTTGAGGATCTATGATATAACATGTATCTTTGTAAAATTCAACTTTATAGTTCTGACATAACTGTGAAACAGAAAGCAGATTAGTTTTCAAGTCAGGTACATATAATACATCATGCAATTTACCATTAGGAATAGTAACATCACCTAATCCTTCAACTTTACAAGTCTGATTATTGGCTAACTGAATAGGAATGTTAGCAATATCAGGTTGTAAAGAATCAAAAATTTCTTTATGAGAGGTTACATGTTGTGATGCACCACTGTCAACAATCCATTCTAAAGGTCTACAAAGATTAAAGCTACAAGTAAAAGCATGACGAGAATTAAAACCAGTAGAGTTACCTTTTTTATGATTTGAGTTTTGATTATTGTTACTATTATTCATAGGTTTTTTATCATTTTGCTTTTTAAAACAGTTATTGACAATATGACCATCTTTGCCACAATAAGAACAATGAGGTTTGGAATTGGAATGATTCCTTTGATTATTAGTATTACGAGTGTTATTAGGATGATTGGTATTATTATTATATTTCGCATGAAATTTATTGTTGGAATTATTTGAATTAGTATTATATTGTTTGTGGTTATTATTATTATTATTAGAACGAGAATTATTATTTGAATTTCTAGACACAAATGCATGTTCAGTTGATTTAAGGGTACCAAACTGAATTAGCTTAGCTTCTTCCTGTCTTAATAAAGTTTGAAAAATAACATAAGTTAACTGAGAAGTTAAAGTAGGAATAGCAAGCTGTGCATGAATATTAGTTATAAACTGTTGAAACTGTCTAGGAAGACACTTTTTAAGAATAAGATGAATTAAACGAATGTCCTCTAATTGAACACCTAAGGCAATAATTTGGCTTTTAAGAGAATCAAATTTTAACAGAAATTCATCCATACTTTTAAAATCTGCATACCTGAGATCTTCAAGTTGATCCTGCAACTGTATTTTGTGGTATTCATCTCCACTGTCATACTTGGTTTTCAAGATGGACCATGCATCATGAGCCTTAGAACAGTGAGCAATTAACACATATAAATCTGAAATAATGAAAATACCAATTAACCCTAAAGCTTCTTCATTTTTAGATTTCCAAGTATCTTTCTCGTCTTGGGTAGCCGCTGAACCGGGTTCAAGAGAAGGATCAGTGGCTATTTCGAAGAGGTGTTTAAAACGAAAAATAAATGAGATATGATTTCTCCAAGAATGATAATTAGAATAATTAAGTTTTATTTCTGGAATTAAGGTTGACATGATTAGAAAAAAAAATTCTTTTTTTTTTTTAAAAAAAAAAACCTTAATTTGAAAATCAAATTAATTGAGAAAAAAAACCATGTTTTTTTTTATATATAAAATTAAGAATATATTTTTTTCAATTATTTATTTGAAAGAAAACAAAAAAAAATTTATAAAATGAAAAAAAATTATTTTTTTATTTTTTTTAATAAAAAAATGAATAAAAAATTATGTGATATAATAAACGTTGTATGGTTTTTTGTTTTTTTTAAGAAATGAAACAAGATTTTAAAAGGTCGGTGAAAGGGCGAGCAAAGAAGGCGGAGTTTTTTTTTTTTAAAAACGCGCAGTGCGCATGTGGAGGATGAGAGGGGAGCGGAGCGCAGGCGGCGGCTGCCGCGTGGTCAAAGCGGCGGAGGTGGTTGGTCGGCCCTGGTCGGTGGAAAAGGGCGGAGTTTTAAGTTTTTAAAAAACGGTTCAAAGAAGATATCGATGAAGCCGCTGGCGTGGCTGCGCATGCGGCGGTTGACGCGTGGCCTGAACGCAAGCCGCGCCTTAGGGTTTACCGCGGGTAAGAAGGGGGCGGCGGAAGTGGTGGATCAGCGGTGGAAGAAAAACAAAAAACGACAGAGGTTTATGTGCGCGGCAGAGGACGCAGTGTTGGGTGCAGGTTGCGCGCGGCAACGCTGATAGCGTGCGGCGGTGATGCGACGGCGCTGTGTGCACGCGACGGCGCTGACGGCTCACGGCGGTGCGTGGGTGGCACACGGGTGGCACGTCCGTCCAAACAAATGTGAATGCGCGATTTTAAAAAAAACAATTAAATGCAATGTATATAGATTTATAAGGATTAAAATCCTATGAAAATATCTATGTTCTATGTTTGAAATTTTCCAAAGCATACAACAAATAGATATAGAACAATATATTAGAAGTTTTTTTTTAAAGAGAAGGAAAAAAAAAATTTTAAAGGAGTAAGAAAATTAGAGACTTATTGAAAACTTTACTCATGTAATACTTCTTGTTTTGGCGGCATGCCTTCCAAAACAAGAAAAAAAATTGAAATTTAACAAGACAACCCTTTGGCGGCAAGCCTTCCAAAGAGGGTTAGTAAAAAAAATATGAAACCTGCATACACAAGATATGTTAAAAAAGAGCTAAAATCACAACACAAACTTCTTCTCTCAATAACGTCTCCAAATAAGGTGTGCTCCAATGAACGGCAACCTTCAACACAAAACTTAAAACAAGGATTAGATACCCAAGCTCTGATACCATGTAAGAAATGATAATGTCGAGCAAGTAACGAGAAACAATCCAAGTAAGTTAAGTGTGAAACAATGTTACCATAAGATAAGCAAACTCCAAGAGCATACACCAAGATGGTTCAACAATGGAGACAAGGATTTATAAGGGGAAAGCAAAGAAAACCCCTTGTGAGTATTATGAATGAAGGCAAATGCCTAGAGAAGAGAGAGAGAGAGAGTGTTGGAGCAAAAGTAGCTCAATACAATAACATCAAGTGCTAAGAGTGTAAAGAAGAAAGGAGGAGGAGCATCTCTTATATAGAGATGAGAGAGGAGTTGCATTTGTAACTCCCATTTCTATGAATGCCACATTCATAATAGGTGTGTGCAAAGTGTCACAATCCTCTTAAGGAGGATAAACTAAATAAAGAAATAAACAAGAGTTGTCCTTACATGTGGAATAAAGGACAAAACAATGACATGTCCTCCACATGTGTACAAGAGGACAAACTACATTTAGGGACCCTTGGAATATCCCAATTAATATATCCAAGGAAAGATTAACCTTTCTAACATATTTGAATGTTCTTACAACTTTGTAGGCTTAAACTCACAAGAGACACCAATCCCTTTGAATGAGAGGCACCAACCTCCTAATCTCTGAAAATAGAGGGCACCAAACTTCAAAACACAATAATATAATATGTTTGTGACTTACCCTGGGATCTTCCCTAAATCAACTTCAAAAACTTCTTGGAAGACCAAAATATGCCTTAAAATTCTGCTCCCAAATCTGTAAAATATCTCCACTCAGATCTGCAATATTATTTTCAATGAGTGTTCATGAACCTGAAATAAATTTTCACATAAATATAACTATGTTGATCTGCTTTAATATTGTTAGTATAGGTTTTCATTTTCTTAGATGAGTTACTTATTTTCCTATAGTCTTTCCTACACTTCAATAAGCTTGCTCAAATTAATAAAGCATGTTTACCTACCTTGGTGGGTGTTGAGGTATCGCTCTCTTCCTTGGGATTTACACTTGCTATTATTAGCACTTCCTAGTGGTCACTATGTTGGCTAAAAAATTTGTAAGTCACTAAAACTGCAACTTGCAAAACTATGATTTTAGGCAACATGTCATGAGATTTTGAAATTACAAAAAGGGGCAATGCTTTCAATCAATTCCTCTTTTCTCAAGAATGATTGACAAACAATTACAACTTTCAACTCTACAAAAAGTGCCTATTGCTACATTAATACCGGTCGCTTGGTGGTTAAAGTAAGAACAACTCCTAAGACAGCAGTTAATTATAATAATTTAGTGAAATGACAACAAGAACCCAACGTTTCCTGCGACCAATTAGAATTTATGATTCAACTAGAGTAATTAACAAGGCACAAAGTCTCTTTCCAATTATCTTTAAACTGTAAAATAAACTACTTCAAATTAAAGCACAAAGTCTTAAGCTCTTAGTAATTTGCAATGACTATCCACTATAGCAATTTCTTTCCTTGAAGCTCAAAATCTTCAAGAAACTAAACTGATAACTAAAATGATTCACAAGGGAGAACTATAAATTGAAATAAAGCGAGATCGATTGATGTAATGTACGAATACACCAATTAATCACAAGATCAACAACACAAAAATTGGAAACTCTTGTTTCTTCTACTCAATTCAGAAAAGTTTGCATCATGAAACACAAAGTTTTCAAGACACGAGATTCCAGCATAGTCTTCTTGCCCAAAACTAAAGATCCATATTTACAATGAGCTCTCTTCTTTATATAGGAAAAGAGGAGAGAAAAAGGTGGAGTAGAGAAGAGGAAACCTTCAACCACCTTTACTTATTCAAAAGAAAACTAACTTTGACCACAAGGGTTAGACCACTTGCAATCTGATTGCACGAAGTGACTATATAGGTAAATGTTTTCCTGTATATACAAAGTATTTGTGCTCTACATGCAATCTGTCAATAAAACTACATCTATCATGTAAAACATAAAAGAATCAGCACCCAAGACACTTGAGAAGTGTCTTCAAAGAGTGTCAATAAAAATCTCTCACTTCTGCAGAGACTCACATACAACTGTTGGATCCAGTTCACCTGTATGTTGTGCAATGCCAGTTACTTTCCGAACTGTGCTTGCAGCTTCAGAGATAACATTGTTATATTGTGTCAGTTTTCCTTGTAGACCAGGCAATGAAGTTTTATAGCTTGTCGATGTATCAATCATGCTGAAACCAAAATTATCCGCCTCAAGCTGTAGACGAAAAACTCCTAAGAACTTTATCAAAAAATCTTCCTCCTTGATCAGCTCACCATTTTCAGGAATTAATTAAGTTATCATGTTTCGTCCCTACACCCCCCAGACCAGCAGACATTTGAACTAGTTCGACGTTTGGGTCTGGTTCGATGTCTAATCCAAGCAGGGTGCAAAAATTTCCCTGCTAGTTTGAACTGGTTCGAAAGAAGTTCCAACCTGGGTGGACAACTGCATTAAGCATTGAACCAAGTTCAGAACAAAGGCATTTATGGGCCCCACGAACAGCGATAATGTGTTTTGTTTGCAAAGTTTAATTAGTTTGTCGTGTCCACAACACTAAAAGGTTGTTATTAAATGCTTTTCATGGCCTCTTATTGTCATTTTTTTTTCCAAACAGGTTATTTTGTCTTAAGCAAGAGCAAATAGGTGGTTGAGCAAGAGTTTAGTTGTGCAAAAAAGAGTTCGAAGATTTGTTTGTGGGTGTTCTTCAAGTGTTTGTGCCTCATTCCTACACATTTGCAAGCATACAATGGCTGGAAATGGTAAGTTATTGTTCCATTTGCTTTTGTTTTTGTTCTAGTTTTTTATTTTTCCATTTCCCTTTCATTCTTCATGGGGTCTTTCCATTTTTTTCAGAATTTTTCATTTTCTTGCATATAAATTATAAAATGAACATGCATCTAATCTCTTGCCATAGGAAAAGGAACCACAATGGCATCTACCTCTTCATCAGTAGCCAATATTGAACATAGAATAGAACCCCACTCTGATTCTCCTCTATGGAAGTATGTAGATATTATAAAACCCCTTCCAAGAGGTGGTGCATTCTGATGGAGATGTTGGGGTTGTGGTGTAGAAAGAAATAGTTCTTACTATCGTATGATAGATCATTTGTGTGGATACACCGGAAGAGGAGTCAAGAAATGCCCTAGCAAAAAAGATGCCCCTATACCAAATGAAACCGTATTAAAAATATATTGAAGAGCATGAGACAGAAGAAAAGAGAAGAATGTAGGGCAACTGAACTCAGTAGCAATAAAAGTAAGAAAATAGAAAAGAGAAAGAAACCCCCCTAGAGGTTATGGTACAAGACCACCGCAATAGACACTAAGACTAAATCTGTACCCCTTACACACAAAAGAAAGGAACCACTAAAAACTGCTTTTCAAAATAGGAGTTAGGAAATTGTTGACATTAAGTTGGGAAGATGCATGGGTTGTCCTTTAATGTCGTTTGCTCTCCATTTGGAAGGACATGTTGAGGGGTGCCAATGAAGCTCAAAGAGGGTACTGTGGCCCCAAGTTTGAGAAAGTACGCACCACCTTGTTGGATCAAGAGGTCCAACTAATTAAAGATCAATTGAAGGCCATAAAGGATGCATGGCTTGAGACAAGAGTGACAATTGTTTCAAATGGGTGAAAGGATTCTAGGAACTATCCCTTGATCAATGTCCTTGCGGTGTCCTCTAAAGAGGCAATGTTTCTAAAAGCAGTGGACTGTGAGGGCCAAGTAAAAGATGGGCCATTTATTGCTAATATCTTAATTGAGGCCATTGAACAAGTTGGTGCTAGAAACGTTGTACAAGTCATAACGAACAACACAAAGAATTCTAGAGCTGCTTGTTTGTTGGTTGAAGTGCGATATCAACATATCTTTTGGACACCTTATGCAATCCATTCATTCAATCTTATGCTACAAAAGATTGGGAACCAAATTGAGTGGATCAAAACAATGTATGAAGAGGCTGAGGATATCCAAATGTTTGTCAAAAACCATCACATGACTCAATCCCTTTTCAAAACCTACTCAAAATTGGAGCTACTGAAGGTAAATGAGCTTGAACTCAAGTTAGTAATTTAATATTTAATATTTGACAATTTCTGATTTTTCATATTTTGCTTGTGTAATGTATATGCTTTTCTAAAATTTGCATCTAATAGTTGTTGTTCTTTGCTCTATTTTATGTCACAGGTTGCTAAGACCCATTTTGTATCAAATATAATTGTCTTGAGACAACTTGTGCAAGTGAAAGAAGCACTGCAAGGTATGCTAATCAGCCACAATTGGGGTGTATGGAAGCAAAGGAACATTGATAGGCAAACAAAATAAAGCAAAGGGTATTTAATGACTCATTGTGGTAATGTGTAGAATATCTCCTAAAGTTCATTGTGCCCATTATGACCATTCTTAGGTACACTGACATGGACAGGCCTTGCCTTAGAGAGATCTATGATGGTATAGACTCAATGTTTGAGAAGATCAAGAAAAATATAAATGACAAGGAGCAAAATCTGCAAGAGACCTTCAAACAATTGCAAGCAATTATTGTTGACAAATGGAATAAAATGACCACTCCACTACATTTGCTTGCCTATGCCTTGACGTCCAAATACTATAGCTCTCAATATTGTGATCTACTAGGAAGGTTACTGCCCTATAGAGATATAGAAGTGTCTGACTAATACCAGGCATCATTTAGAAGACTCTATCCTGATGATGATATGAGAGATGTAATCACAGATGAATTCATAGAGTTTGTGAATGCTAAAGGTCTAAGTAACGATGCTCTTCGTAATCGGTTCAGGAAGGATGCTCGTAGTTGGTGGTACCTCCATAGCCAAAGATTCCAAACATTGCAGCCCTTTGCAATCAAAGTTACATGACAATTAAGTTTATTTTTAAAAGTCTAGCTCACTTTATCTTCAAAGTAATCACAAATAAAAAGTAATTTTAAAATTTTTACAAGATTGATTGTGCAGACATATGGGGATTTTCCTCTCCAAATAACTTATTATTATTATTTTACTTCTAATTTTTTTGTAGATATTCATATATTTTTTCAATGTTTTCTCCTTCAGCTATTTCTTTCTTATCACTTTCCAATTTACTTGTTTCCTCCTTAATGCTCCTTATCCTTTCATGGTACATTACGTAGGGTCCATGTCACACATTATTCAAGCGATCTATGTTGTAGTTTATGGAGTGTTTGGTCGCCTACTCCTCGTAACCTGGTTCTGCCGGTCACTATGCATTTACTTATTCTTCCCAGCCTTGTTATATGCAAGAAAACTGTCTCTCTCAAGGATTCCATGTGGATTCTTGGTAAATGTGCGAGTGATGTATCAGTCTGGCTTTTCTTCAGCATTCTCATTGTTTTGTCGATCACTTACAATATATGGTTGTTTGTGTTGATCTATTAATTATGTTGGATGATATTCTAACCTTCGTAGACTGCAATAAAATTACAAAGACTGTACTTTTTGTTTGATGTACAAAGTATGGCAGGGTCTATCCACTATACCCATCTTTGATTTTTCTGCCTTCCTTGTTCGTATATCATTTTGATATGTCCTTTCAAATTCTTGTCTTTATTTCTTCTAGTACATTTGCAGTTTGGCTCTGATAACATGTTGAAGTAACATAGATCGTTTCTGCAAATGTAATAACATGACCATTGTAATTGATGTCTTCCAAATGCAAGTTTGAAGACTCATAAATATGAGAGGAGACATGTCTCTATAGTTACTCATCATTAGTTAATATATTTATTATATAAGTAACCATATGTATAATATATATTATATTATATATATAATATAATATATGTAATATATATATAAAATATTTATCTAATGATGATTTACCATCAACAATGTATCTCATGATCAAATCAATCTAACTACAACTACAAACTTAACAAATTTTCCCTTCCGCTAAAAGGGGTCGTGCAAAGCCTTCCCTCTGCTCATGAACCCTAGGTTTGCCTCTATACTAAAGGAGGTATGTGATGGTTTAGAGATCTCAACACTCAGCGGCTCTCCAGGTGACCCTATAAAATAGTAGGGTGCCATTGTAACAATTTGAAGGTAGTTTGATTGGGACATGCAGCCAGTTGAGTTAAGTTCCTCTTCTGGAGCAAGGTTTCTAGTGATCATGACTTGAATGGCCCGAATGGAATAAACCAATGGTCACCCATCCACGTCATAATAGATTACCGCCTTCAAGATACCAACTATACCTTTCCTTCAATGGAGGTCTGGTTAAAACAACTTGCTAGTGGTGAGGATATAGACTAATGTTTATACATTAACGTATACTCAATACATTTCAATAGATGAGCTAACTGAATACATAAGCCGAATGGGCTAACTAAGACAATCTCGTACAAAGACTTAAAACTACCCTTTCAATATACTGGCGAAGAATAAGGAATAGGATGTGGAATGGTTAGTAATAGCAGAGGATTAGATTACTCCGATATACGAATGCGGAATGGTTACAATCGTTAGGAGGATGGTTCCTTCAAGGCCCGAGTTAGTTCTTTCGCAATGGACTTGTGTACTAGAGGGATCAAAACCATTTAAGAATGAGTCTGACACCCTATTGACCTCATTATTACTCAATCGGTCATTCACGTGATGATGCCAGTTGTTGAGGCAAATAGCTTTGGTTCAGAAAATTGCCTTGATCTCATGAGACCATACTCATGTATATATACATGTCGATATGCAGAATATCAATATGTATATGTACATGAATATTGTCTGAATATTTTAATGAAAATCATAGCATTTAGAACTGCTGATGCATATTATTATTGAAGTAATATCTCAGATTTGAATTCTAGAAACAATCGTATTTATACTGATTGTTATCAATTGCGAATAGACTTAGCTAAAGTCTTAAATGGAATTAGTTCTTGTTATGACTAATCATCAGGTGTGACCATTCCACTGATCAGGCACATCGGTGAATGGACATGTCTCCAAATGGAGATATGCCCATTCAACCATGTACCCGTCCACATCATATATAATGTATATGCCGCCCGATATTGCAACATAGTAATTGATTAATGTGTGCAGATCGAAGGCATCTTAGATGCTGATCTTGAATAATATTTATCATCATTTTGCATTGAGTTTTATATATACTGCACAACACTTGTATACTTCATTGGCATTGACTGTACCTGCAGGAAATATACATAATTCAGTAGCGAAAAGGAAATCTATAAGTAAACTTTACACCCATGCATCCCCCCCCCCTCCCCCCAATTCTACCTCGATTCTAGCCCTTATTACAGTAGCTTAATCTAGCAACTATCGAGTATTGATGCGCTGGTGGGCTAGCAAGTTATTCTAGCAGGCTGCCTCCCTCCCAATTTTATCAACTACCCTTACTTATTCTAGCAGACTAATTAATTTACTGGGGTCCTCTTAAATAATATGAGAGGGGGGTCATGTTCACATACATACCCCTACAATAATAGGCGAATGGGGAGCCCTATGACGTGTAAGGACTAGGCCCCCTTTCACATTATTGAGAGGGTCTCTTTCATATTATTTCTAGCGAGAAAGTTTAGTTTAAAGAATGGTCAAGAGGCATGCAAAGAAGAGTTGTGACTTCCTCAACACAAGATATAAAAGGGAGAAGAGTCCAAGAAAAAAGGGCCATGGATGGAGTAAGGAAAATTGGAAAATGAAATAAGGAATAATAAGGTTGGAATTGGATAAAAATTCAGAAAAAACCCGAATCAGAAACAAAGAATGACAATTAAGATCAGTTAAGGAGTGACTAAAAAAGTGGAAGAGACACTGCTCTTGAGGAGAAATATTAAGAATTTGTAGAGTGCATTTGGAGGGAGCAAGAGTTTATTTAAGACTTACATTTACAGACCTTCAAATGATAAGATAAAGCTACTGATTTTCATGGATCGCTTGCAGATCTAGTAGCACTGCCATATTGGTATGTGTTTTCCAAATGGCAGCGACCCCTTATTTATTAAGATTATATTAAGAGGAGACATGTCCTTTCATGGGACATGTCTATTCATTAAAATGATAACAACATAATTACATATATAATATCTCATATATATATAATTTATTATTTAATTAACTACACATGCAAATATATATATATATATATATATATATATATATATATATATATATATATATATATATATATATATATAGTGTGTGTGTGTGTGTGTGTGTAACTTCAGTTTAGTCTCATGAGTTTATCCAATTGAAGCTACCAAACATCAACAAAAGGGAAGATCATCAAAGAAAGGTTGAAGGCACGATTATAAAAAGAGTTTATAACAGAAGTATAAGAAGAGTATATCAGATATAAAAGAGGAATATATGCGGATATAAAAGAAATGTATACGCAGGGATAGAAGAACATGCTGATGCGAATTGAGATGACAATTACATGCAAACTTCATGGAGAAGATACAGTGAGGTGGTGTAAATCAAGAAACAATTAATGGAGATGAAAATAATTAAGTGAGAGGTTGTGACAATAGCAAAGGCAAGGCATGATAAAGAGGAAAGAAAATTTTGAACTTTAAAAATTATAAAACCACACAAAATATATAGAGAGCAAAAATCAAAGTTCTCATGGAAAAGCCTTACAGGTGAAAAACTATGTTCCACAATTTCATGGACAGGAAACAGGGGACGGTATAGTACGCATTTTCAGGAAGCTTCCTAAAGAGCCAAAAATAGGGGACGGGAGTATACAAATTTTTAAAAACTGTGTATGCGTGTGTGTGGGGGTATGGATGAGAATTTTTCAAAATATATTAAGATATTATAGATAAAGAGAAGGAAAGAGAAATATGCATAGTTACACCGCCCTAGGAGACGAGGGGACGAGGGGACAGGGGGACAAGTTTCCGAGACGGGGGGACAGAGGGACCTTGATTTGGGGACGCCGAGGGGACGGCGGGGGGACGGCAGCTAGGGACGAGGGGGTGGCGGAGGGAGCAGGGGTGTATATACTATACATATGATACTTAAAATGCTAGTTATGAAAAGATGTACTACAATTATACAATATAAGATACATAGATGTAAAAAACATAAACATTGAACATTGCACTGAAGTTTTCAACTAGAACGTCATGATTCATGATCAAATAAGTTATAACAAACAAACAATGAACATTGAACATTGAACATCAGAAAATATTCAAAATAATAAATATTAGTCTATAAGACTATATATCAGTCTTTAGATCAATAGTATGAGTATCTAGATACTACTATCTAATAGTAATCAATGATCATATGAGTCATGACTCATGACATAAAGATGATTACAATTAAGTATCATGTACCATGAACCATGATATCAAAATAAGTATATAATGCAAACAAAAACTACGAGTCTCCAAGAGTTCAAATCAAAATGCCAAATCAATGATCATCCCCTGGAGGTTGAAACTCATCGCCACTGGAACTATCAGTCTCTCCAAGATCAAGAGCTGAAAAGGGAACACCAACTAGCCCTATGGTTGGATCTAAAGCATCCTCCTCATCAATCTGCGATGGCTCCTCAGGCTCTACATCCCATCGTGATGTTGGGCTTTCCTTGTACACACTTGTGGTGTGGTCATTGATATGCAACACATTGTGTACAGCCACTAGCTTCTCTACTCTTTGAGAGGTAAGTCTATTCCTCTTAAGAGAGTGGATGAAGCTATATGTAAACCAATTCCCCTCAGAAGCTGAGGAACTAGAAACCTAAGATGAAAAATAATTGGCTGATGTAAGACTTGGGAATTAGAAGTTGAACAATGATCATTGAACAATAAACAATAAAAAGTTAAAAGTTGAGGAACTAAGTACCTGGGACAGCAAACGAATAGCTAGTGTGGTGGTTGTAGATTTCAATCCATAAGCTGACCACCACAAAATGGGATCCTCTTGTGCCATAGTCTTGATATCCGCCTTTGTCGCTTGTCTGTAACCCCTCAGAGTAGCAAATTTGATCCACTCAATGCGAACCTTAGCTGCTGTCTCAAGGTCATACATCTTGTCTATGCACTTGAAGAACCCTTCCTTCACCTAAAAAAATTTTAAAAGTACAAATTATTAGCAAATAGAAGAATCAAGATACAAGTAATGTAAATGATTTTAATTTATAAAATGATAAGAATCTAAGTCTTAAAGTGTTATATAATAATAATATAAATCACCTCATCATCATGAAGTGGTGTAACTCTACCAGGCCTAGTCATGTACCACCTCGGATTCAATGCATATGCAGCCATGTGTAAGGGTGTGTTAAGTTTGTCCCATCTACGCTGAATAATAGGCCGAATGTGATCATTGTAGAAGGCTAATGTGGGGTCCTTCTCTCGCACAACTGCCCTCATCTGCCCAAGCATAGAATCAATGCACTCATACACCTCTCCAAGTGTGGGCGCATCCCCATCTCCATACCTGATCACCTCGAAGACTGGCCTAATAATAGAGACAATGTATTTTGCATCGCTCCAAAATTCATCACTCTTAACTATATCCTTCACCCTCATCCCCTGCTCTGACCTGGAACCATCCCACCTATTCCATTCATTTGTCATAACCATTAGTTGCAATGGCTCCTACAAATCAAGCATTCTCTCCAAGAGAATGAAATAGGATGCATATCATGTCTCAACTAGCTTCAAGAACTCCTTGTTGGCGAAGTGTTAGGAATAAGGTGTCTCAACCTTGTATAATTCCTATTCTTATTATTTGTTTTGTAAAATTGTATTTCTTGCAAATAATGTTGATGTGTCGACATCTTGAATTGTGTGTAAGGAGAACATGACTAAAACAATTATGACAGATTCCTATGACACGTAAGAGCTATGTTAGGAAGATTCAATGACAGGTGAAGACATATGGCAACTAAGATATTTGAGTACTGTACACTCTACCCCATTTACCTTTGGGAGTAGCCCTAAAGTGAAGTGCATGTTATAAGTGTTTTTAGGGTTGCAAAGAGATGCGATGCGAACGAAAAGGGTGTATTATTGGTACTACGAGTAGCTACTGGAGTCTTCTGTTGTTGATGTTGAACTTGCATTGCAAGTGTATTGTAATCTTGTGTTGAAGATAATACATTGTGCAGGTTCTGAAGGGGTGGGGTTGTTTTACCGAAAGGTTTTTCCCCACCGGCAAATCCTTGTGTTATGTGTTCCTTTCTCTGTCTATTTTCTGTATGCATGGTTGGCTGCAATATTGTTGTTTACATGATATTGAATCTGTAAGTGTAGAAGATTTTAATAGGATTTGCATCATACTTTCCTTATGAGATTAGTGTAGGAAGCTGTTTCCGCACCTGAGTTTCCTTACACGAAGCTCCTAAATAGTGCATATGAGGTGTGGTGGTTGCAAATATACACTTGCACATCTCTAGCATCACTCACCACTCCCTTTATCCAACTAATCTTCCCCATGTCCTTTAGAGCATTGTTCATAGCATGCACACAACAAGGAGTCCACCAAATATGCTAATATGTGGCCTCAATAAGCCTCCCTGCAGCTCTGCACACATGAGTTGCATCTGTCACTACTTGGACCACATTTGGTGGCCCAATCTCCTCAATGACTTCCCGAAGAATCTGAAACTGAAAATCAGCATCTTTTCGATGCCCCGAACAATCAACCGCCCTAAGAAAGAATGGGCCCTCTATACATGTGACTATGACATTGATGAGTGGACGGTGTCTAATGTCCGTCCACCCATCCATGACAACGCTACACCCCAATTCCTCCCAAACAGCCCTCATGGTCTCCATGGACTCACCAATCTTGGCATACTCATCATCCAAGATTTTAGTCCTCAATTTGTGCTCACCTGGTGGCACATATGATGGTAATCCCACATTCGCTACTTTCTGAAATGCCTCCTTAAAATAAGGAGACCGAGCAATGTGAAGTGGAACGCCATTGGCAAATAACATTCTCCCAATGTATGCATCTAACTTCTCTCTCGTCTGGGCTGCAAACAATTTTGCTATAGGGTTGTTGTCACTAGACTGTGCCCTGCGTTTCCCCTTGCTCGTCTCAGCTGCTGCTAGACCTATAGAGCTATAAGTAGAGGAAGGTACGGAGGCCGCCCCTGGCAATGAAGTAGATGAAGCTCTACGCTGTGGTCTAGAAGAAGACATGCGTCGATGTTGTTGCCCCTGTATTTGTTGCTCATGCACCTCCTGCATAGTCTGAATCTGTTGCCTACCAGCCAAAGTAGTAGGCACTGGAAGGCCCAAGTCCTCTGGAACTTCCCAAAGCTTGTTGAATGCAACTCTAATCTTCAAGTTTGTGGATTCACCCAAAAACTTACATGGTTGGACACCTTTACCTGTCCAAAAGAGGAAGTGTACATTCACTCTAGTGATGCTACCATACCAATCTTCACCACAAATATTGCATCTCCACTTTCTTGTGCCACCTATTCCTTGTCTGCTTGTTATTCTAGTGGCAAATTGTTTTAAAGGAGATTTTGGATCAAACTTACCCCTAGCCCACTGTGCCAAAGCTGGGGAGGGGCAATCAGTAGATGGAGTACCAGATAGTATAAAACCAGTACCCATGGAAGTGGAACTAGTTTGGGCCCCTTGCTGATTTGGCCCAACCGGAATCGCAATGTCACTCTCATGGTCACCCCTCTCAACAGTGTCATCATCATCCTCAGCCCCAACCTCAGGCCCAGGCTCATATTCTGATTCACTGCCACTATCTGAATGAAATTCCATCTCATCATCACTATGAGTATTCATTGTGACACTGCATTTCACAAAATGAAAAAACAAAAATTAATAATGCTAAATTATTGAATTTATAAATGATAATCATAACCGACGACTTCCACTCTCTTCCCACTATATTTGGAAAAATATTAAAATTTAAAAAACAAAAATTTATAATTAAAAAAAAAAACGAAAATTGACTTCCAATGGTTCCATAGGATTTGAGCTTTTCTGAGCCGATTTCAATATGTAAGAATTAACAAAAAAAGTTTTAAAAAGCCCAAATCCTACGGAACCATTGGAAGTCAATTTTCGTTTTATACTCTGTTTTTTTTTTTTTTTTTTTTTTTCCCAAATATAGTGCGAAGAGAGTGGAAGTTGTCGGTTTAAACAATCGAAAATAGACATTTCAAACAGTCCAGAGATAACAGAGGTCGTCTAAACAAACAAAAAGTAAAACATTCATAAACATGCATTTCAAAATCATACAAATACGTTAGAAACCCTGCCTTTTGCTTTAAAAACTTCAACAAGATTCGATGAACCGGAACCCAGAACCACCCTCCTCTTCTTCTTCTTGCTCCTAAGCTCTCCTTTTTCACTTGCAAACACTCTCTTCACTCTTGCACAAACCCTTATCTCAGCTCTTCACTCTTCTTCTTCTTGCTGTTGCAAACAATGAGAAATGCAAATGTGAATCAAAATGAAGAATAGAAGGGTTTTAAACAGAGGAGGAGGAATGGATGGGCCCCACAATCCAATACAATAAATAAGAAACATTAAAACATTTTAAAAATGAGTTCAACTTTTTGTTTTTTTATGTGTCTTTTTTGCTTGCCGCGGGAGACGTCCAGGCGTCCCCCCACAACAGAGGAGACTCCTTGGCGTCCCCCCGCACCCGTCTTGGAGACATCTCCCCGTCTCGGAGACGTCTCGCCGTCTGCAGTGGCGATGGCGCTTTAAGTGGCGCCGCCCGAAACTTCGAGACGTCATCCCCCCATCCCAAGGTCGTCCCCTTCTCCAAGACGGCCTAGATTTTGGGAGGGGACGTGTCCCTGTGTTACACTGGAAATATGTCAATAATTGATTATTAACAATACAATATTGTTATATCCCAATTTTTGGTCCAATTTAAAAATACTCATAACCCTTGAGATTTCATGTTATGGTGTTATTATAATGCATAGTTATACTGCCCTAGGGGACAGGGGAACGGCGAAATGGGGGACAAGTTTTCGGGAAGGGGGACAGAGGGGTCTTAATTTGGGGACGGTTGAGGGATAGCAGGGGAACGGTGTTGAGGTACGAACACTGACGATTTAACACCAAGATGTTCCCCATCCTCCATGAAGGTGGCAAAATCTGGTGGCACCGCTAGGGATGGGGGAACGGAGTCCCCAAGTCCCCAATGTGTCAAGGTCTCCGGGACGTAGGGCAAAAAGAGGGGGGACACATCCCCATGTTACTAAGTTATAATGTTACCTTGAAATCTCAGAAGTTGGTTATTCATCATGAATTCATGGAAGTGAAATGGTGGTTAGTTGTTATGATGTTTTATGAATAATAACTTGTTATAGTAATTGTGATTATATTGAGGAATATGATATTATTGTGGAGAATTTCTTCCTTGCAATAGCATGTCGGGGGGGGCGCATTGCTAGGAAGGAATTGGGCATAAGCGCACCACCTATATCTGGGCAAATAAGAACAAAGTCCTGAACCACCATGGCTAAGGGTAAATGGCTAGGCAAGCAGGGGTATATGTTGGATGACCATGAGCTAACCAGTTAAATTATATATCACTTAACAACAAAAAAATAATCATTGAGCATTTAATTAAAAGGACAACTTGTTACCTTTTTATTTGAGATTATTGTGGAGCCTCCTGTTATGCTTATTATATCGACACCATGATATCAAGATACCTATACTTGCACATACATGTATTTATATATGTGCATAAATCGAAATAATGGTACAAAAGAGATAAATGATTAAATTTATGCACATGTATGTATACGTGTACATACAAAGTAATATAGCTACCACAATGCCTATATATTTTAAAATCTTTTGGAGGGAGAACCTTTATAATTATCTTTAATATTTGCTCCTTGTTGTTTTGAGCGATTGCCCATCTTTCCATTGGGCTTTTATTTTTAAATATTCCAATCGATGGAGTTACTTTTTTTTAATCAATTGGAAAAGTAATTCTTTTTGAACCAATAGCTGGCCTTGCTTCCGCCACCTCTACCTTTTCCCGTAACTGAGTGTGTGCTTGCAGGATTGTTTCATTTATGTACTCACCAGGACTATGCAAGCATTCATTACCCAAGCTTCCTTTATGCTCTACGATTTTCATATATATCTCATGACAATAAGCCAAGGTCTGCAGTACTCCGTTTTTATTCAAGAGACTAGCATATAGTCTCAAACCTGTCAAACTTCGTTGCCATCATTTTACAATGTTAGCATTCGACCTGTCAGACGGGGACAATGATCTCAAGTCTGCACTAGGCAACACAACTCTTATAGCAGGTTATGCATTCATTGTTCCTCGTTAGATTGATATACATAAGGATTGTTGGTGTTAATATTGTTGGGAAAATCATAAGTCAACATCATGATCACTGCAAGTAATCCATATTTATATTCCACTTTCAGATTTTTTGTATGATATGTTTTATGCAAGCACCGAATACTTATTGTGCATATTATTATCCGTGTTGGCTTATACAGAGGTGCTAGCAATATGCCTCTGAGATAAGAAGAACATATGGTGCCATGAAAAGGATTTTGTACAATGACATTGAATATAGAATATTCAAATTGATGCCAGAATTGAATATCATCTCAGGATCTCCTAGGAAGCACCCATAAGACTGAAATGGTCAAGCCAAAAGGGTGGGAGGAGAGAACATCCCTGCAAGAAGAAAAAAGAATCAGAAATGAAAGTTATCTAAATACAAAACTGCATAAAGAAAACTAAGTCAGCTTCTAGTAGTCCAATGTTTAAATCTTGTTGTCAAGAGAAGCAATGGTTGATACTTTAGCACCAAAATGCTCAGTGGCTAAACAAGGTGTCCCATGTCTATTTTTGGGTAAGGAGGGCACTTCTCAATTGAGATTGTGTGGGGTTACTTAAGGGTCTGCAGGTGGGAGGTTAAGCCCTTGACAATGCTTCTCCTCTCCACCAGATGCCAAGGCTTGCACAAGACAAAGATAGGATTTGCATTCAATATCTTCTGGTAATAGGTATTTTACTTTTGTGATATTTGAAATCTCAACTTAAAGAAACCTTAGATGGTTAATATCATTTAATCAATTATTCCTTCCAATGCTTAGAAATCAATTTCCTTTTAAATGTATTAGGAAATCAGTGAAATCAGTTGATTTTATAAATTGATCATGAAATTTAACTGCATGTATGAGATAGGCTTACTTGATGATTGTTATAACTGTCCTTCATTCATGCGAATAAAAATATAGACGCATCTCTTAGTTAATTTTAATTGTCATAATTAGCAATGGGAAAAATAAATGTTATAGTAATTGTATTCCCTAAATGGTATTGGTTATTACGATACCGTGGTATAACTTTTGTGCCCTAAGCATATATGTGGACTAACCCAAGATTTTGCAGGAGGATTCCAGTTTCGGAATTTAGGGTATTGCAAACTTAAAATCTTCAATTTAGTTTTATTTGATTATGCCTTCAATTGTTAGTTATGATATTTTAGTTAGACTAATTGTATCCATTAATCTCTTTCACATGAATGTGGAAGATAATTTTGTTATCACTGCCTTTTCATGAATGTGAAGTCGTAATTGTATTTCGATAATATGCTAGTTGTTAGCTAAGGCCCGGAAAAAAGGGATGTTACAAATATGCAAACAAATCACCAATTCACAAGTTACAAAAGTAGTATAACAACATAAATGATAATAGCAGCACTATAAATCAGTACAATAGTCTTGAAAATCAAAACCATGGTCTATCAATCTAAATGTCCAAATCAAAACATCTCAAACATGTATCCAAAAGTCTCAAACATCAAAATATAACAGGCTACATGCACAACCTATGAAACTAAGCCTCATGTTAGAAAAAAAAATTTAGCATGTTTTTTGTTTTTATCCATGTTTTAATGGAAAAAGCTTATTTTCTTAGTATGTAAGCTAACTAAGGAATACTTCTAATTTTTTCAATTTTATTTTTGTCTTTCCTCTGCTTTATGCTTTGAGGAAGCCTATATTATTATAATTCTTTCATTGTAATTAATGAGAAGTTTCATTTCTCATCTTTTGTTCTGAATTTTTTCTTTCTACAGCTGCATATTTTGTTCTATCATTCTAGCTAGAGTATTTGCTAGTTAATTATTTACACTTCATTCTGGCTATAAAATTTCCAATCGCTTAGAATCATATAAATTACTATCTCCCTCTAACAGATATGGATTATCCAATGAATGTCTAAAATTTAAATTCAATGGCCTTACAGCTTATCTGTGTGTGTGTCTCTAAACAATATTACTTGAATTGTTTTTTTATTCTAATAATTAAATATTTAAAAGCTAGCAATTACTATAATATATTTTTCTTTACTATCATTTTTTTAGCATATGTTTATTATCACATTGTGATGAATATTAAAAGACTTAAATAATTAAATTACATATTAGATTTAAAATTTTAATATATTCTAATTATTTATGATTTAATATATAAAATTTTAAACATATTTAATCACGAATTTTATTTTCCGTGGGCAAGAATTCAAACCTTGTGGGCTCCTTACATTGTCAATTTGGCAAAAAGAATTTTTTTGAAAAAAGTGTTTTTAATTAATATTTAATGCCAGCAATCATCTAAATATTTTTGGCACACTTTATGTTTCGAGGATGGATCAAGGACATTTCCAGCGTCCCTTAGGCATTTTGAGGACAAATTCTCATCCCCAAATGTCAAGGAACATTTCCTACAATTTCCTATTTTTTTTGAAATCGAGGATCGTTGGGTAACATTACCTTTTCGTCCCATTGTCCCTGAAACATTTTGGGGATGAAAACAAGTCCCCTAGGGATAGGAAACATGTTGCCCTCTAACATAGTTTAAAAACTACAATACATCAATAACTTTCATTAATGATATAATCACCAACACAAAATTACATAAGTGAGTACCAACCCTCCTCAAAGCACCAACTTCGATTACCTAAGGCACCAACCTCAGTTTGAGCACCAACTCAAAAATCAACATCTCAAAATAACATAATAAGCAATTTATAAGAGTGACACTCAACTCATTCGATCCCTAAGATGTATATACAACAACACACATCTCCTTGAAAAATCTTCAACTCAAAATCACATCCCCAATAAATACTCATTCACCACTTGCAGTCTTGTTCGTTCAATATAGTTATGTCCAGTAAACCCGAACCAAGAAAAAATAAACACCCATCATTATGCAACTACAAGGAAGAATCTTCAACACCCTATAACAAACTCAAATACTTCTTACTACTAACTGTTGATGTCAGTTTTGTACCACTACATAACATATAGGAATTGAATACTTGATATGGAATATCAAACACTCAACCTTCTCTTGAAAAGTAAATACTCATGACGAACATGAGAAAAACTCCAAGGTTCCTTACACCTGTGGATACTAACTTAGTAATATTAAAGTGATTTGTTGGCTAATCACGTAGGCGGGCTTACGTTGTTCTTTCAAGGATGTTGGACTTTTGTTGTGATGTTGATGAAATCTAGCTTTGCAATGTATATTAGCGCCAAATGATGTTGATGGCGATGATGGAGTGTATATCTGCCAATGATGCTTTCCCTTTTCTAACTTTCTTCTTGAACGAACTCCAACTACTAAACTACTTGCTACTTTACCTCTACTCCTATGAATGGAAAGATTAACAAATGGACAGGGATCAAATCTAATGAAAGCTTACCAGCGATGCTACCTCCATAGATGCAATGATTCAAGGAAAAAATACTAGATTACCACGCAAGGCTTCCTAACAAGCTGCTAGGATGCTAGTGGCCTAGTTTATGGATCCCTATCAAACATCCACTAATATCACCATACAACTATCCATCTATTCTTACTCTTGCTTAACAACTTTCTTGAAATAAAATCTACTTTAACAACTTCTATGAAATTTAACTTTAACTATTGGAAGTAAAAACCATGCAATAACACCAAGTGTTCTTAATCACTGTGCAAGTCACAACAATGATAAGAGAAACAATTTTGGTATTATCTTAAGTAACAATTTTCTTCAACCCTTTACAAATGAGAGTAAATGGCCTTATATAGAGGCCAAAATTACAACCAATGGTAGAGATTAAGAGGCAAAATCAACAATCCAGATCAAATCCCGGAAACCCTAATTGGGGTTGCCACCCCATCAGCCAATGAGAAGATGTCATCTCATTAATGAACCAATGAAAAAAAGGAAAAGTGACAACCAATGAGAAGGCACCAAAATGGTAGCCAATCAGAATCAGACACCTATCCTACCCAAGAAGAAAGGAGAACTTGCCACTTGGGCTTACATCAAATGATCTAATATAATTCTACCCTTTTCTTTCATCTTTTTAGCCAAGGCAATGAACTTGGCTAGCCTATCGTTTACTTCCTTCATGGGAGGTTAAGGCATGTGCTTCATCTTGAGCTTACCTGAATTAATCAAGTTGTTCGCTGCTTGCAATGTCTTCTCATGATCCTTCTCATATTCCTTCACATATCCAATAAAGGCAATGAGGGAGGCAAGGGTGCCCAAATATTTCTTCTTGATGGCAACCTTCACCAACTCATCCAATCTCGATCCAAACTCTATCTCATTGACGTTCTCTTCTTTGATATCTTCAAAGTGCAACCCCAATATCGCCCAACATGGTTGAAATGGAGGTGTCAACGCCTAGGCTATGTTGTACAATCTCATTCTGTATCTCTTCAAGTATCCTCAATCTGATGGTCAAGGCAATATACCAAGACTCCACCGTACTCATTCCTCCTTCATCCACCAATTTGGTTCTTTCCAAATATCTCTCCAATAGCCCAATAAATGTTCGTAGCCTAGGAACGACTAAGTCCTTGACTGGAAGGAAATCCTTCCACTCCCCTTCAAATGTTCTAAATTTGTCTCTAATAACCACTACTGACCTAAATGCCAAGATAAAGGAAGGCAAAAAAATTCGCCCATCTTGAATTATATCACCGATCCAATCCTTGATTTCGTGTAGCTAAGCCGATATCTCTTCTATGTTGCTCCCGCTATCTTGCGAAAGGGTTGCCTGATGCAACTGTTGGATAGGCTAGCAATCTCTCTAATACTTGTTTTTAGCCTCCAACTCTACAATCCTCTTGTGCGCCTTCCTCAACCTTTCTCTAATTGAAACCATGCCTTCCTAGATCTCCTCACACTCCATGTCATTCACAATTCTTCCCAAGTTATGCTCTACTATCTCATACTCCTGGGCTACAATCTCATCCACTGCCTTGCTAACCTTTGGTATAGCAATCTGAACCTTTTGGTGACCCTCATCATCACTCCTAATTACCTTTGCCACCGTTTTTGCAATTTGTTTCTATTTCTTACTATCTTCCTTTTCCACTAACCCCTGAATATTGTCAATTGTTCTGACAGTCACCACCTCACCTCTTGGCATAAGCATTTGCTTTAACCATAATGGTGCAATGCATCTCCCCAAATCTAGATTTGGTTCAACTATCAAAGCATCACCAACGGCCTCAAGCGCCAGGCTTACTTCCTCAATATCAATTGGCCTATCCTCTTCTACACTAGTGACTATCATACCATCTCCATGTTGGTTCTTCGAGAGAGGAGAGTATTTGATACTGTCACTGTAACCACTTGATACCGAATCAGAGATCACCTCTATCAAGACCCTTTGTCCACTTGTATTAACCTCTTGGTTCCTAGCCTCAATTATGCTCTCCCTTGATAGCGCTGCATTTTGTCTCTTTGCTGGAGGCTCCTAATGCTCTTTATTTTCTCAACCTCCAAATTTATCTTCTTGCTCTTAACTGCTCTTTGTTGCTAGCTACTACCCCTACCTTTATGTTCGACTGACTCCGCTAGACCTTCTTCCTCTAGTTTCATCTTCTCGTAAGTAAGGCGTACCTTCCGAATTTGCAATTACCTTAACTTCTCATTTTTCTATGACTCAGTGTGTAGATCAATTGTCCTTATAACTGCTTCTAAGGAAGGATCCTGATGATCAGCCCAATCCACTAGACCCAATTTTGTTCCATCCACTATATCATAATCTTCTCTTAGCACATTTTCATCATCTTCTAGTTGATCAGGAAAATCAAGGCCTCTCCATCTGATTGCCCTCATCATGCCCACTGACAACCTTGAGAAAGCTAGCTTTCTCACATGAAAGTCATCCTATGCATTGGCCCAAAAATCTTCTATAGTAGGAAGATGTTTGAATGTGTTTTCGTGAGATGCCTTCATAAGACCATTAGGATCGAATCCCTATCTTGCTCTATACCATCCTAGAGGATACCATTCTAACTCCTCTGCAGCTGCAAAGGCGACAAGATTGGGGAAAGTATAATTGCCTACTCCAAATGAGAAGGTAATCCCTATCTCACCTTTAAGTTTCATCATCTTGTCATAATGCTCAATTTGCCTAGCCAACTTCATCAAAACTATCTTGTCGGGTGGGTACCTTGGAAGTCTCTTGGGACAAACTGTACTCCCTGCCAATCTAATATATGTGAATTGCGGAAATTGGATGAACCAACTCCCATACTTCTTAACTTTTACTTCGGCTCCAATGAGAGCCTCCTAGCAGGTGTCCCTTGTAATATTCTTACCATCTTCATGGAAAAGGCATCATAAAACATCTTATGATCTTTGGTGGTGTCCAAATGAAGTTGTGGATAGCACTCATGCACCAAACATTGCCCCAGCCCATTACCAATCACTCCTAAGGCCTTCAGTCCAAGATGTTCATATAGTCTCGCAATCAGATAGAAAAGATAGAACCCATGTAGAATTGCTTTTAATGTTGCACTGTCCTAAGTTGCAACTCTAAATTCTCACTTATAATTCTAGCCCAATCAAATTTTCTCTTTCCATTTTCAATTTCATCAATAAAATAGTACATCCAGTTCTCGAATTGCATACCTTGAGCCACGCCCATGATCTGGTTGAGAAGCACAATAAGGTCACCATACTCTGATTTGAAATCTGACCGGGTGAGCTTTGACGACTTGGTAACTCCCTTCTTGCCTTCGTGTAATCAATTCTACTTTAGATGAATGAAGTAAGCATCCTAGTTATCCTGAAAGAACTTGGCCGCCTGATCCATCATTACCACTGTCATGCCTTTATACTAGGGAATATTGAATACTTCTTCGACCACTCGTTCACTAATGTTAACCAACACTCTCTTCCCTTCATCAAAAATGATGCACTTGGTAACAATATAAAATCGAGATGCACACTCCATTATCAATTCTAGACAAGGCAAGGTAGGAGGAAAAGTCGTCACGTGTACAATTCCACTCTTGTAGATCTTCTCCATGGGGGATTGTCCTTCCTTCAATCTATCCTTCAATTGTACCATGTTCATGGTGTCGATATTGGTGTCACTTAATCGCCTCACTTTCGAAAAGTTGGTCTTAAGCATTATGTCTTTCTTGTCCTTTTTGGTATTCGTTCCCTTTGGGTTCTTGCTTGCACTAACATCTACCATCCTAAACATTTATTTTTGCCCTTTCGTTCTAAATGATATAGACTACACTTATCAATCTCCAAACTTCTTTCTATCAATGGAATCTAGCTTATTTCTACCTATCCAAATCCTATCTCTACACTTATCAATCTCCAAACTCCTTTCCTAAGGGTGGGACTACCACTTATTTTTGTCTCTTTGTTACCTTAGGATGGACTACATTTATATCTCCCAACTTTAGTCCTAGGGCGATCTAGCTTATTTCTGCATCTCCAAGTGTCCTATCATGAAATCTACACTTATCTCCCAACTTCAATGGAAATAATGAAGTGGTGGATGAAAAGTGCAAGAAGAATATAAGGGAAACGAACCAAGCAAGAACAAGGAATAAAATCCGCCTTTAAAACCAATCTTCACTTTAAAAGATAAACAAAAATCTTACCTTAAATCTGCTTTCTACCAACAATCGGGCCTCTTCAAATTCAGATCTGATCTCAAAAATTTCAATCCTTCTCCAAAATGTGATGCCCTAGCAAATGAATTACTTGCAAAAATCTGCTCCTCTCCAAATTTCAACCTCCTTGAAAAAATCGTCCAACTTGAAGGAAAATCGCTGCCCTATGGCAAAAAAATCTGCTCCAAATCAGAATCTCAACCCTCTAAAATCACCCACACTTGCCAAAAATCAAATCTCAAATCACCTTACCTCTCCAAATAAAATTGCCATAGCTGGAGAAAAATCGCTGCCCTAGGAGGAAAATCTGACCCCAAAATCGATGTCAATCTTGCAATAATCAGACCTTCTCCTCCAAATTCGCCTTAGGGCAAAAATCACCCATCTCCAAGGAAAAAATCGCTGCCAACGAGAAAAAATTAGACATCCAAAAAATCACTGCCAAGGACAAATTCGCCCCTTTGGAAGAAAATCGCTCAACCTCTAGCAAAGGAAGTGGAAATGAATGAGGAAATAAGAGGGGGGAAGACCCTTCTTATATCCTCTTGTTGATCTCCAAAGTGGACCGCCTTGCCTAGAGGGAAACAAAATTCAAGTTCAACACTCAAAGATGGCCCAATTTTAAATTAAACATGAAGATAACTAAGCCCTATAGCAAAATTGGCCCATTTAATTGCCAGTTTGACCCAGAATTGCAAAATAGAAATAAGGTAAGCCTAGGAGATGTCAAAATTTTCATTTAACAACATTTTGGCAATTAAAATATCATTAAAACTGAATCTAGCAAGCCAAAATCAATTTTTAATTCTAAATTACCAATTTCCTTTAACATTTCTAAAATCCTCTAGGCAAAATTTCAACCAAATTAATGAGATTTTGCAATTTAATCCAATTTCAATTTTTTAACAAAATAAATCCTTTTCCTAGCAATCAAAATTCAAACTCCAAATTCAATTTCACTATCAAAATTTATTTTCATCGAAAAATTTCAAAATTTCCAAAAAGACTAAATCTAAAATTCATTTTGAAAATGCTCAAGCTTATACAATTATATCAAATTTTCAAAAATTCATCTAAATCCAAAATTTGCAAATTTTATTCTGCCAAAGATCATTTTAACCATCGAAGAAAATGTTGTTTGAATTTTGTTTGGCCTAAGGACAAAATTACATGTTCTGGAAATCAAATTTAGCACCTGGTGAAAACAAGCCAAATCCCTCCTAGAGACCAAGATGTCCAAGGTGTAAAATTGCCAATTTGAAAACCTCTAGACAACTCCAAATTTCGCTAAGGCAACCAAAAAATTCTCAACACCCACGAAAATTGCCAAAGCTTGCCCGAAAAAGGGGTTCCCTAAAAATTTTGGGGCGATGGTGTGAAAACCTCACAACACTAGCCTATGATTAGAATCTGTTGTCAAAAACATGGCTAACAATGCTCAACTCAATCCACAACCTCATATGAAACCCCTTTTTTATACCTCGTCTTCTTCAATCAGCTCCCACACAAAAACAAGTCACTATAAAAATATATGCAATTTTCAAACTCTCCTTAGTTATGTCTCGTGCTCACACCAACATCCGATCAATTACGAATATCCTCACGTATTCCTCTTGTCAAACTTTATCCCTGCCCAACTTTTTCTCCAATAAATGTCTTCATTATTTTATTTAGAGCACGATACCATCATATTCAACTACTATATTAGATACAAAACTTCATCATTTCCAACACCCACACTTACACAAATCGGCAAAGATAATTCCTCTACACACAATCACCCTTATCAAGCCAACACAATAAACTTTCACTAATTATGCTTGCCTTTTTCTACAAATAGAAATGGAACACGAATATTGTGCAAAAAAAAAATTACAGCCCATCAATAATTAAACCATACCTCAAATTATCATCAATTCATAACTACTCAAACCAAAAATACACCTCGAACACAATATGCAAACTGTTTCATTGAAAACGATTCCATGAACGAAGGCTTAGCTGATGAATATTTTCATTAATTGTTGACTTGGCAATCTAACCTAGCAAGACAAGCCAGCAAGCAGGTGAAGTGGACAAGCAACCAGCTGAAGCCACAACCACGCAATTCAAGCACACAACTAGGTAGCTCAACCACACAAACAAGCCACTGAAGCACGCATCCAAGTATCTCAAGAAGCTCAACCAAGTGACCAAGTAGCTCAACAAACAACCAAGTAACAAAGCAGCTCAAGCACAGAACCACGTAGCACAAACAACTCAAGAAAACAACCAAGCAGTTGATTCCAGTTCTCTATTACTTTGAGCGATCCTTCAGAATTTATACAACCTTGATCATCAACCTTCAAGATCAATGACAAGCTATTCAACAGCTTATTTCCTCAAACTGGCATTCCAATTCCGCTCTGATTTCAAGGAAGATGAGGAGATCTTGAATGAGCTCTACAGTCATAGAGCAGATGATGCCTTAATGTAGTGTTTAAGCACAGACAGTCCACAAGGATCAGATTTTTAGACTTGCACAAGGAGATATATTTTCTCGTGGTACGTGCAACGCAACTTGGTCATCATTGTATCTAGGTAAAAATCTATTTAGCATCATTTGGATTTAAAATAAAAACTTTTCCACTTTAATATTATTATATTAAAATTTAAAGGTCTTTTTGTTATCTCAAATTGATGGTGGGAAAGATTTGGTACTAAGATACCAAATCTTCTGAGGGTAGTAGTTTGAATGTTGTGTCAACCATGCAACATTTTGTATTGTGAGCACACTTGGAGTATATTTGAGCACATAAACTCCAAGAAGTGTAATTGATTGTCCATGCAAAGGTTGAACAATCTAATTTATGTTCATAATCCTAGAAACTGTCTTCACCAAAAACAAATTTTGGGCATTGACTTATCCCCCATAATGCTAGAGGAGGTCGATCCACAATCCGATTCGATTACTAAGGCTGTGGATCCTATCTTTATTGATAAAGACCTCAATTGGGTTGACCAAGTGAATAAAGAAGCTAAGGTAGTAGCTATGGCAGAGGAGGATAGATCACAAGCATACACTTTGGATGTCAGTGTGTGTCACTGAGTCTTCATTGAGCCATAGACTTCTAGCTTTTGTTTTGATATTTGTTTGAAAGCTTTGGTGTCATATAAATCATATTCCATGATTTTTGTATACAATTGATAATATTTATATATCTAACTGTTTTATTTCCTTTAGCTATAATTTGTGTTTATACTTATTTTACCAAAGTGTATGTGTATGTGATCAAATTAGATTGGATTAGATGAAGTTAGCATGTCTTCAACAATTTTTTATTGAAGGGTATATCAAACAAGTTTTAAACTCTGCAAAAATAATTGAATTTCTTGGGATTTTCAATTTGCTGAGACTAGGCAGTGAGTTCGAGTTCAAATCCAAAATCAGCTTGCTGAGTCCAACTCAAGTCAAAGTCTAATTACTATGTTGTATACGGACTACTTTGGTCTATCACTATGGCTGAACTTACATTTTGACATATATATATATACTCTCAAACCAATTATACAGCAAACTTCTAAGTTTCTAATTTTGTTTGATTCACAGTTCATAAGTTACCGGTACAAATGTTTCAATTTTCATACTCTTGGGCTTGCAGCTCTACCAAAATGTTGAATTTTGAAAATATAATCACCATTAGAATTCCATATTTTTTTAATTAAAAATACATATTATATTTATCATCCCATCTTCCTAAATCCAGGAAAAAAATCATCATGACAGAAACACATAGCCATCCCCCTCCTAAAACACAATTAACTGACAGTAACATTCATATGCTAGTTCAATTTTTCTACAAAAACCAATGCTAAATTACATTTACAAGCACTAAAAGTCAACACTGTCAATGCATATATCATAAAATGTACATAAATTGTTCCAATTTCTTTGGGTAATGTAACACATTTTGTGGACGACCAATCTTTCACATGCATGACTTCTAGGGCCAACTGCATCAATTGTATATTGCCAAAACACTACAAAAAAAGCACGAAAACATTATATATAAAGCCGATGAATCAGTTTTTCCAATGTTAAGACCAATAATATAATAGTGTCTGAAAGTGATATGTTTTCAAATCAGCTATTAGATAATTGAGCCAGAGAAGATGAGTTAAACAAAAAGAAATATAGTAAAAGAAAATCTAAATAAACTAGATTAGAAAAGAAGATGGGCATACAGCTTTTGGATCAACAGACATTCCTGACATAGTACCCCCAAGAAGCTTAAACGACACCTGTAATATGCATAATTTACACACAAAAAATAGGGTTAGCATTCCCACATATTAAAAAAGTACTATGTGCAGGAATCACACTAAGTTCTTGATCAAACAAATGACATCAAATTAAAGAATACCAAACAAATAAAAGAAATCTCTTGTATTGATGTGTAATTTGCTCAGTCATACCAATGACTAATTCAAGTACATAGACCATACAGAATCTTAGGACTTAAACTACTATGTATGTAATTTGTTTAATAAGCATAAAGTTATCCAACTGCAGCTCTTAGCAGAATGTAGAATTGATTGTGAAAACATCAAAAAGAAAATTTAGTGCAGCAGTGTATAATGTCCTCACATTTGAGTTTCACCTGGGTTCACATTAATAACAAAATCCAATAATAGAAAAGTCCAGAAAAGTCCAACTATGAGCAGTTTTATCCCTTGGCATCCCAAAAGCAGCAGGAGTGTCCAACACCAATTCAATCCCTTGGGGTAATCAGATTGCCTCTCGGCCCACAAAAGGAACAAGCATCCAGCTATGTTCCTTGAGATGGCATACTTAGTTCGAAGGAACCGGTAAACCACATCTCTATTACGATAATAGATAACTTCTATTATTAGTTAATGGTTATCTATCTGTAAGCAATTGTAAATATTAGAAAGTTTCTAATATTAGTTAGTTTATAGCTTTCTTTTAGCTAGAATACAATGTTTCTATTATTTATGATCGTTTCCTAAGGAAACATTGTTCAATTCTTTTGAATATATTGACCTCTCGGTCTCTGTTAATAAAAAGCAAGTATTTTACCAATTACATCGTAATATGGTATCAGAGCTAATTCTTTGAATTTTTTTGAAAAATATTATAATTTCTTATTTGAAATTATCAAACCAATATTTTTCGAAATCATTTTCTGTGATATCTGCCTCTTACGGCCATTTTTCTACAATTGTCGTCTGCTTTTTATGCACATTTCCACCATTTTTTGTGGTTTTTTTTGCAGCAGGACTGTTTTTGTTCAAAACCCTAATTTTTGTACCAAATCAAAAAAATCTACAGATTTTTGGTGGGTTTTTCGAGATCTCAACTATTTGGGTGCCTCAATTTTTGTGTCTCAATTTTTGATCTAGCAGATCTAGAAACCGACAACATATTCTTTCTGGGTTTTTTGAGCTCTCTTCTAGGTACCCCTTCAAATTTTCTGCGTCTTCCATTTTTTGTCTTGAAGTACGTGCCTTTGCAGATTTTCACGCTTTTTCATTGAAAAACATGCTATGGCATCTCTAACTAATTTTTTGCTTGAGAGCAATTCAAAATTCAATGGTCGAAATTATGAGACTTGGAAGTAGCAAATAATAGCAATTTTTGAATATCAGAATACTGATCATATTATTCTGAGTGTTACACAACATCGACTGCCCTTGGTACTGATCAGGATACATGGGATCTGAATAATCGGGAAGTGGTGATGCTTCTCAAATTATCCATATCTAATGATCAGCTCTCTCAGATTCCATCCGGCAAGGCCACTACCAAGATATGGGCGCATTTCAAGAATCTTCATGAGACTTTTGACAAAAGTAGAGCTTTCTTTTTTAATTACACTATGTTTTCAATTATCATGGACGAACACCACTCTAGGCTCACCTGAATAGAATTCAAGAAATTCGTTATCAGTTGTTTGCCATTGATCAGAAGATGAAGAGGACATTATGGTTATCACTCTCCGAAGTTTACACAAGTCCTGCGAGCATTTTATTAAGACTCTCAAGATCACCTCTTCTGGTGTTGATCTGAAATTCACAGATCTATGCACAATTTTGCTTTAGTAAGAGCAATGGAAGCAACACTTTGGTAGTAGTTCCAACTCCACCTCCACATAGCAAGCCTTTGTTGCTAATCCTTTCAGAATGATAAAGGCAACTCGTAGCAAAAGTCCTCGCACTAGCTTCAGAAGGCTCTAGGAAGAAGAACGTTCAATGCAACTATTGCCACAACTTTGGTCACATGAAGGTTGAATGTCAAAAATGCTTAGTTGCCCAATCTAAGCAATCGGGTTCGCAGCCAAAAGCGAACTGTGTAGAGCACACTAAGTAGACGGAATCTACCTTTTACACCTTCATGGCTAAAAGGTCTGTTGATCATGTGAAGTCGTCTACTTGATACATTGATTCAGATGTCTCTCGTCATTTCATCCCCCGCAAGGACTGGGTCACTGACTACCAACCTTATTCAAATTCTATTATTTTTGGTGGCGGAGAAGAGTATATCGTTGTCAACAAAGGCAACATTCAAATTTAGTCTGCTGGGAGGAATCTCATTTTCCTCGATATGTACTACGTTCCAACGATGGAGCTATAACTACTCTCAGTCAATCAGTTGCTGTAACACTCTCCACAATTGGATGTCACCTTCAGTTCACATCAGTGCACCATTAGTGATAGGGCAACTCACTCTATTGTTGTAGTGGGTCTTGAGGATGATGGTCTTTTCTGACTTGCTGATTCAGGTGATTCTCGGGACTTAGCTATGGCTTCTCAACGGTCTTCTGTTAGCACACTTTGGCATTAGTGGTATGGGTACTTAAATGTGCATTATCTCTCACAGCTTGGTTGGGAAGAGCTTGTCTTCGGTTTGCCAGAGATTCAAACTCAGCAACATGTAGTTTGTGATGCATGCTAGGCTGGGAAGCAACATTGCACACCTTTCACCAGTGGTGATTCATGGCAAGCTTCTCAGGTATTTCAGCTTGTTCATGCCGATATCTTTGGCCCTATAGTTGCTAATATTCTTGGGTTTAGCTATTTTTTGTTGTTCATTGATGATTTCAATAGAAAAATGTGGATATACTTTCTTAAAAAGAAATCAGTTGCACTTATCGTATTTCAAAAGTTTAGACATTAGTTGAAAAAGCATCTAGGAAATCTATTAATACTCTTAGATTAGACAATGGGGGGAATTTTGTTCTAATGACTTCTCTAACTTCAATGATACTCATGGCATTAGGTGCCAATTAACCACATCCCACACACCACAACAAAACAATGTAGTTACGTCGGAACAAAACAATCACCGAAATGGCTCAATCCATGCTAAAACATAAACATGTTCCAAAGAAGTTCTCGACATAAGCAGTTAACACTGCATTTTATCTTTTGAACCGGTCACCCACAGTAGCGGTCAAAGGTAAGACTCTAGAAGAGACCTGGTCAGATCGCAAGCCTAGAATCAATCACCTGAAGGTTTTTGGCTCTATTGCTTTTATTTGGATCACTAATGCGTCTCTCACCAAGTAGGATGTCAAGAGTCAAAAACTCATTCTTGCTAGATATAGTAGTCTTCAAAAAGCCTACCCCTTGATTGACACTAAGACATCTCGTCTCCAATACAATCGTGATGTAGTCTTTGATGAGCAACAAGGACCATTCATGCATATTTCTCATGTTCTCGATCCAGCAAACCAACCTATGAAGGCTCATGATTTGGGAGTTAGACTTCCATTAGGTCCACCTGATGGAAGGACTCCAATAGCTCCTGCAACTCTAGTTATACCAGTGATCCCTGTATAGACACCTTCAGCTTCTCCTGCAGGATCACCCAGACTCATAGATGTCTCACCTGAGTTTGATCCAGATTCCTCTAATGAGAAACCTAATCATAGAGCATCTCCCCATACTCATGTTGGTCATTCTCCTCTTCGGCCTAAGTGGTGGGCTAAGACACTTGCTAATCTTCGTGATGATGAGCTCATTGATGGGAGAACTGCTCGAAAAATGAGCAAACCTACAGAGTCTGATAACTTTTCTCTCATGGCCAAAATTCATAGTGTGTTTGAACCTCAAACATATTCCGAGGCTAAAGGAATTCCAGAGTGGGAATAGGCCATGATATCTTAACGCTAGAGCCTGCCAAAGAATAACACCTAGGTCCTTTCTGATCTTCCACCAGGGAAGAAACTCATTGGCTACAAAGGGGTTTACAAAATCAAATATAAATTTGATGGTACTTTGGATAAGTACAAAGCTCATTTAGTTGTAAAAAAATTTCACAACGTCAGGGTATTGATTATAAAAAGACCTTTGCTCCTACTGCAAAGATAAGCACAGTCAAATTAGTCCTAGCCATGACAACACAGTTTGGCTAGAAGGTCCATCAAATGGATGTCAAGAGTGCTTTCCTAAATGATGATCTCCACCAAGAGGTCTACATCACGCAACCTCCTAGTTTCAAGGTTGCCAGTAAAGAACATCAGGTTCTCAGATTAGTGAAAGCTCTCCATGGCTTGAAGCAGGCCCGTCGGGCATGGTATATCAAAATTGATAAGTACCTCAGTGATCAAGGCTTCTAGAGGTGTGTGTGTGTGTGTGTGTGTGTGTGTGTGTGTGTATCATCCTTTCGGTTATTTACATGAATGATTTGATCATCATTGATACTTTGGCATCTTTGATTCAGGGAATCAAACAAAATTTATGCCAGTCTTTTGATATGACTGACCTTGGACGCATGCACTATTGCCCAATTGTTGAGGTTTGGTAGCAATCTTCTGGTATATTCATCTCTCAATCCAAATATGCTAGGGTTTTGTTAAACAAATTTCGTATGCAAGATTGCAAGCTTGCATCTACACCCATAGACAAAGGTCTCAAGTTATCAACCAAATCTAATTCTCCTCCCGTTGATGATACTACATATAGGCAACTAGAAGGCAGCCTCATCTATCTCTCTACTACTAGACCTCATATCAGCTTCACAGCTAGCTACATCTCACATTTTATGACAGCTCCTAAGGCTGATCATTGGATGGCAGCAAAGTGTGTGCTTCGTTATGTGAAGGGCACTACAGATTTTGGACTTCTTTACTGGTGTAGTAGCACCTATCAAAAAGGAACAAAAAGAGGATGCGTGAGGATGACATACTTTATCTTCTAAATGTATTTTGAGTCCATTCGAATCAATATGTAAAGCTAAATAAAGCCATTTGTAATAGATTGCCCAAGTTGTCTAGAATGGTAAAATTATGAAAATAAACCCATGGAAGAGTAAAATGTCATCAAATGTCATATAAAGTCTATTTTGATATGTTAGTAGGGGTTTTATAGAGTTGAAAGGTCATTTATCGGAAAATGCAAAAGTTTATTAAAATATTGTCATAAAAAGTTGACAATATGTAAAGTTGATGTAAAGAGGAAGGTCAAGAGTCATTAGGAGGTAGACAGTAGGTTAAAGGAATTGAAAAGACATTAAAATATCATGTAATGCTCGTAATTTATACATTTAAATGGTTGGAGAATAGAAATGAGAGGAAGTTTTGTTTCGCAAGTTTTATGTTAATTTTTTGTATAATTTTCCACAAACTCAATTGTTGTTTCTATTAGTACAAATTCATATGAAAAGCTACAAACCTGAAATTTAAATTTTCATAAAGGTATTTTAGTTAGCTTTATTTTGGTTTTGGTTTGGTCGAATTTCATTGTGATTTGACGAATTTAAAAGCATTTGAGTGCAAACTGGTTTGAACTTGATGTACGCAATTGGAAGAAGGGTAATAACTTTGATTATGGTTATCATTTTGAGCTATAACTTTGGAAAACGTATTTAACTAATATATATACTCTCTCATAAAATGAATTGGTTTTATCTCTTCATTTGTGAAAGTTTTTGATAAGAAAAACAGGTTTTGGAGGGACTCTGAAACCCTTTACAAATCTAGAAATTTTCAATGAAGCCCAAACCAAACAAAACAACAGACCTAAGGAGAAACAGGTCACGGAACAAGACATAGTGACCAGAGTGGCATCACAGATAACACAGTACTCATCAGCCACACAAACAGGTTTTGAACGGGCAACTGTAACCTGAAATTCAAGGTGAGACATGTCACCAAGCAAAAGAAGACCAAGGTGGTAACATATAAAAACCAGTGTTATGGGACTCGGACTCGCCTCTGACTCGGAAATTCAAAATCCGACTCGGACTCGGACTCGGCCAGGACTCGGCAAGGACTCGAAAAATCATACAAGTATAATAACGAACTTTTGAAGGAAAAAATTGAATAACATAATATAAAGTTGAAGATTTAAGATTCAAGATTCAATCCTTAATAGATTCTTGACATGCCACATCATTTTCAGAATTCATATACATTGTAAAAAACATCTTCCGGAAATCTCTATCTTTTAAATTTTTTTAAAAAATTTTAAAAAAAGAGTCCTGGGCTCTGGACTCGCCCAGGACTCGGCAGAGTCCTTGGACTCGGCGAGTCCATGTGGACTCTGCCAGGACTCGGCCGAGTCCAAGTCCAGAGGCAGATTGCCTCGGAAACATGGACTCTGCCTCGGACTCGCAGAGTCCTGGCATGACTTGGCAAGTCCCGTAACACTGATAAAAACACTACAGCCACAAAAACAGGTTTTAACCGGGCTCTTGAAATCCCATGGTGAAACACACTACAAAGAACAATAAGCCAAAAGAGCCAAGGGACAACTAGAAAAAGCCAGGAGAAAGGCCAACCACTTCAAACTTTCCCTTTTGAACCCTTCTTATTTGACCGTAGTGCCATATCAAAAGAGGGAATAGATGGCTTTCCCTTTTTTCCTTTTACTGTAGTACATCCATCCTCCACCAAACTAGCAGCCTTCTACCACTGAAGATCATCACCATCACAACCAGAACCTATAACCCCCGAAGCCAAGGAAAAGGTCATAGAAGAGGAAGAGACAGCAGAAACCCGAGACTGAATATTGGCACCCAGAGAAGGAACCACAGGAGGAACTGTCTTGGATACACCAAAAGACAGACTAGCAACCACCACACAAGGAGCTTATTTAATAGTTTTTTGAAGAGTTTATATTTTGTCCTAGATGATTAAGTGGGTAAAAGTTCCTTAATTGATGTGTAAAAGCCCAAAGTTGAAGCCTCTTGAATATTAATCCCAAAAAAGATATTTTAAAAGGTGTACCTCTGCATCACTTACTCTCAAAGTTATAATCCTAAACTCGGTGGGTTCACAAATTCAGAGTGGGCAAGCTCTATTGACGATAAAAAGTCAACTTCTGTATATGTGTTGAGTTTGGGATCTGGTGTCGTCACATGGACCAGTAAGAAGCAACAGGCAATTTCTCTCTCCTCCATAGAAGTTGAATACAGAGGGAATTTTAAGGCGAGATGTGAAGCTGTTTGGCTTTGTCGGATGCTTGGGGATATGTAGATGTCACCAGCACGACTGACCACTTTGTTTGTTGATAACAAAGGTGTTCTCAAATTAGAATAAAAAAAGTCTTCCATGAACGAATCAAGCATGTAGATGTTCACTATCACTACATACGAGAGCTGGTTGAAGACACGATAATAGACTTGCAGTATGTTCCTACCACGAATCATACTGCACACATTCACCAAGCCTCTTGATCGTGATAAGTTTGTTAAATTCAGAGGACAGCTTGGTGTTGTGGATAAATTAACCATTAAGGGAGGGTATTACAATAATAGATAATATTACAATAATAGATAATTTCTATTATTAGTTAATGGTTATCTATTTGTAATCTATTGTAAATATTAGAATGTTTTTAATATTAGTTAGTCTGTAGTTATTTGTTAGCTTTCATTAAGTTGGAATAGAATGTTTCTATTCTTTACGATCGTTTCCTAAAGAAACGTCATTCAATTCTTTTGTATATATTGACCTCTCAGTCTTTGTTAATAACAAGCACGTATTTTACCAATTACATATTAACAATATCCCTACCTTACTTCCTCCAACTCATACATGATTGATTACAGAATTGAGAATACATATATGCATATATGTAAACACGTAAAAAGAGTATTAATCCTATTACAGTCAATAACTTATAATGTGTATTACAGATCGTTGGTATTCAGTACCTAGTAATACATTTGACAAGATTGATTTTATATAGGTAGATCAAATGCATCACTATCTAAAATTTGCATATAGGCAGATCACATGTATTATTATTTATTATTGCACCAGGCAGATCTAATACATTAAACACTTAAGTTCGATACAAATTTATGGATGCAATGTGTTGTGAGGTTTTTACCCTCGCCCCATTGCATATGGGGACCCCCTCCTTTTGTTTAAGAAGCGGTAGTAGTGGTCTTAGATGCACTTCAATGGTCTTAGGTAGACTTGGTGGTGATTTTCAAGTCTCCAAGTTGACGAAATGATTTTGGGCAACTTTGGCCTACTAGAGTAGTCAAGTTTATCAATAATATGGGTGAGAGTTGGGTTATGCTAATCAAGGATATGGAGTTAAAACCAAGAGATTTCACACAGAATAAATTAGAATCATTAGAATCTTGAAATTTTGCAAATGACATGCCAAAGGCATGTCGAATATTGAAATTTGGCTTTCTAGAATTTTGAAAACTCCCAAAATCTTGAATCTTTATTATAACTCCTACTAAGCTAAAACCTATTTCAAACATCCTAAAAATATTTATATAAAATATAACATAAGTATAAGAAATGAAATAAATGTAACTAACATAAATCCCCTCATCCTTTGAGCTAAAGAAACTAACATGCAGAATTTGGGAATTTAACTTATAAATGAAAAATCCTAGCTCTAAGTTGGAATTTGGCCATGTCCTAGGATATATAATTCTAATACCCCCCAAAATTTCAAACCTTGTAACAACTTTCAAGCACAAATTGTTGAAAAAATGAAAGAAAGTGTAAAATGGTGTTTTGTTGAAATGAGGTTTTGAGACAATGAAAGAATCCTTCCGAGGTGGTGGAATCTGCCTAACTCCTAGGATAACCCAACCTACAGAAGGTAAGATTTATGCCTCCTTTGAACATGTGCAATGTAAATCAGACCCAATCCAAGTCAAGGTGAGATCAACCAAAGAAGAGATAAGAGGTGTTGCAAGGCAACATTGGATATGAAGTGAACTCGACAAGAAATTTCCTTTAGAGGTGGCAGATTCTTCCACCCTCCAAGGATTCTCAATCCTCCCACTCACCTAATTTCCACCTAGCCATGGGGATGAGAAATATGGATATATGAAGGGGTGAGGTAGAGGAAAAGATGCAAAGTCATGAAGAGTTTAGAGAATTCTAACCAAGAGTAGAGCAAGACAGAGTGATGAGATGGTCATTTTCAAAGTATGGTTAGACTGAATTGGAATCGATGACGATAAAAATGAAAGAAAAATCCTTGGAAACATGAAAATTCTGCCTTAGTGGATGCAATTCAATGATTTGATTTAAACAAATACAAAAAAAACTCAATAGAGGCATGATCAAAGCATGAGGAAGAGTTTGGAAAAAAGCAAACTCCTTTGGAGGTGGCAGATTCCACCACCTTCCAAGGATTCATAATCCTCAAGATCCACTTATTTTCACCTTCAATCTTTAGCTATGAATAGTACTATGTTCACAAACCTACATAGGTGAGGAGACAAAGTTAATGATGAACTTGCAAGTTGAGGAGTTGGAATGAAGAAAAGAGAAGATAAGAATCAAGACTCAACTAGAGAGGCAATAAGTTTGGCAAAATGAAAGAAGAAAAAATCCTTTATCCATTGGAGGTGGCAGATTCCATCACCTTCCAAGGATTCAAAATACTCTAGACTCCTTCAATTCCGTCTTGCATGGAAGGTGGTGAAAGCATGTACTAAGCTCTCCAATTTGTATTGTGAGGAAGGAACATAAAACAGTGAAGAGTAAAAGGAGTAAAACCAAGGTTTAGAAAGTGAAAATCCTCAAACAATCATGATTTTTTTCTTGTCTTCATAAGGATTGAAACACAAACTAGGTCTTCAAAACATGCAATGAGGACGGAACGAGAAAGCAATAACATGGAAATGATAAATAAGATCAGTTTTGGGCCAAAGCCAGTTAAAAAGGCATTGAAGTTGGCGATATTAAAATCAATGAAATTCCTTGACGGATGTAGGATTCCGTCATCCTCCAAGGATACACCCTCTAAGATATTTAGCTTCTGCCTAGAGTTCATGCTTAGTTAATAAGAAGATGAGGGTGTGACTCGAGTGACAACTAATAACTCATGCATACCTTAAATCCCTCCTAGATAACTTGGCTTGCACAAGGGAGGAACGAGAATGATGAATTAAAATGTTTAATTGCCCAAACTAAAGAATTGGCCCCTTGTAGAGGCATGCCCCTTCAAAACATTCAATCACCTCTATAAGGAAGGCAAGGAGTCATTTTTACAATCAACAACAAACAGATTTGTTTCTACCATTTACAACGCTCCTTCCTAGCATAAGCAGTGAATTATCTCTTCATTAGCAATGGTTTCCTCCTTAATTAGTAGTGACTTCCTTATAAATAGCAGCAAATTGTCTTCTGTACGCAGCGAACTATCATAACGAAGAAGTGAATCATCTATAAGAGGGAGTAAATCATCTCGAGGAGATGGCAAATTGTCTTGTGGAAGCAGCAATTACATCCTTCGTCAACAATTTGAAACATCAAAAGGAGTTGATTTTGGATAGTTAAGGCTGATTTTCTCTAAAAATCAGAGATAAAAGTAATAAGAAAACAAGAAATCTGGCCATGAACGTGCATTTATAAATCATCTTAAGTCCAGATTTTAAGTGAATTCCTATCAAGTTGCAAGATTTAGATAAGTTTATCTAAGTAGCCAAATCGAGTACGAGTACATTTTGGAGGAGGGGTTTTGCGTACATTTTGGGTACGTCCATATGTGTGTGTGCGTATGCACGCACGCTACTAAAATACATGACAATACCAATACAAGTATATAACAGGGTATTATAACTATCTGTGCTGCTAAAAAACAGATTTAAGTTTAGAATTCACATACCAATACATATGCTAGCAGCTAAAAAAAATGTCAAAAGTTCAAAGCCATTAAAAACATCAGATTTTGAAACATAACTAATTTGAATTGAAATTCAGTTTTTTATATCAAGATCGAACTAGAGTCCCATGATAAGATAAGATAAGATAATCTTTATAATCTTTGTTTATCATGGAATAATACTACGAATCACTGATCAGTTCACTAATCAATACCATATGGGTCATCAACAATATCAAGACCATCATCAACATTGACATTAGATGATTGAACCCCACTATTACTTGTACTAAAAGCATGCTGGCTACTTGACTCCTCCATTGTTAAAGATTGTGCAGCAATAGAAAGATCCAAGTCAGTCCGCTCCGGTTCTACATCCCACAACTTTGCTGCCCCTTCCTTGTACTTGTCAGTTTTGTGAGTAAGAAGGGACAAGTTTGAATGCACATAGACTGAATCCCTAGCTTTGCTTGATGCCAACCGATTGCGCTTCACTAAATGAATGGAGTATGTTCTCCAATTTCATTCAATGGAGTATGTTCTCCAATTTCATTCATCTGAAGATGAACTAGCAACCTATTGAAGCAAAGGCAGATCTCATTGGTGACTAGAATTTAAATAAATTGTGTAATTTCAAAATGACAACAACATTCAGAGTGGACCAAAATTCATAAACTTTCTTGTGATAAAACTTTGATCACGAGGACTTGTGTTGCGATTTGTGGCCATTGAGGTACCACCAAGAGTGAGCATCCTTTGTATACTTGTCATGTAGAGCAGCAGCAGCACTAGACCAATGGATGTTGCAAAATCAGAAAATTCACTTGTAACTACATCTTCCATTTCATTATCAGGATTGCGTTTCGAAACAGCTTTCCTAAACCCATCACCTAGTTCTGCATCACAATATGGTGGCACCCTTGTTGGTATAGCAAGAATAGATAAGTAGTAGATATTTTTCACAAGAAGTCAAATTATGATATTGCTATTAGGATTTAACTGTGTAGTTTTTGAGCCAAGTTCATTGACCCATGTTTCATGAGTAGTGATTCACACAAATCTATCTCTCATGAGAATAAATGGAACACTTAGGACTCACTGGATCTAGGTGAAGCATTGGTACAACCTGGGAGATCACCCATCCCAGCACTACATCTTAAGGGCGCCTAACTTTTGTAGCATTGAGCATCACCTAGATTCACTGAGTGCTAAGTGTTCCATTTATTCCCATGAGAGAAGGATTCGTGTGAATCACTACTCATGAAACATGGGTCAATGAGTTTGACTCAAAAACTACACAGTGAAATCCTGATAGCAATATCATAGTAGGAAGAATCTCTCCACTATAATATTTGAGACTCAATGAGAAAGCAAGAAGATGGAGTGGGGTGGTTATGTTGTTCCATCTCTCAACACAAATTGATTGCACTTCTTTAAAGAAGGTTTCTTTAGGATTTTGCTCTTTTGCATTTATGATTAATCTCATATTCTCAATCATTGAGTCTATTCCATCATAAACCTCCCCCAAACATGACTTATCCATGTTAATAAAGCAAATCATACCTAAGATGGGCTCTATGAAATTAAGACGGTATTCCAGACGATCCCAAAAAATGTCATCCAAAATCCTTTGCTTGACATGAGTTGCTCTCTTAGTATTGGATTGCCTCCATATGTTCCATGCTTGACATTTGTTGCTCTCTCGATACAAATTCAAGGCAAGATCAAGATGGAGTTCAAGAAAGCAAAGGCATATTGAACATCACCCAAAGTTTCTTTCTGTTAGTGTTTTTTTTAATTTCCTAGTGGGTTATTTATTTTTCCCTATATTGCTAGGCTTTTCCTACACTTTTAATAATCTTGCTTAAGTTAATAAAGCATGTCTTATTTAGTAAGTGGTTGCGAGGTGTCACCTTCCTATATGTGAGCATCCATTAGCTATCTTAAGAAAATACTTTGCTATCTTTAGTCCAATAGATGGTTGCTCCTCCTTGGTCGGTGTTGTCACCTCCTCCCTCTTCCTAGTCTATATAAGCATGCTACCTGGCTTGCATTTGTACTCGATTTCTTTTGCATCCTCTTACTGCTATTTTACTTCTAGCATTTGCATTACTCTCTTGGAGACTAACTCTATGTTGCTATTTTGATTTTGTATCATTTGCGTTCATGGTTTAGATATCTATTCTTTGCACTAGTTTTCTAAATCTGAATCTGTGTAGCCCACCAAATCAAGCTCAATACCTATTGCATAGAGAATCCCATAACTGTGAGAACCCTAAATGTAGTGAAGGATCCACTTGGTTGCTTTCTAGTGCAGCTCATGAGGCTCCTGCATGAATCGAGAGACCATGCCTATAGCATAAGAGATGTCAGGTCTCATATGAGCCAAATAAATGAGACTCCCAACAAGTTGGCGATACAAGGTGCCATCGACAAGTGGAGAAGAACACTGAGCCTCAATTTTGACTCCAGAAAGGAAGGGGTCGGAGCAGGCTTACAGTCAGCCATATGAAACCTCGAGAGTAAATCTAGAGCGTACTTGGACTGTGTGATGGTGATCCCGGAAGGAGATTGAAAGATCTTAATCCCAAGAAAGTAATGCAACAAGCCCAAGTCAGTCATCAAAAAACTGTCCTGAAGGGCAACTTTGACAGTCTTAATGGTGGGTGAAGAACTTCCTGTGATCAGCAAGTCATCAACATACAAAGCCAAAAATAGGAGTGAATCGCCCTATTGCAAAATGTAGACATTAGGATCAATATGGCACCGAGTGAACCCAACTGAGAGAAGGAAGGAGTCCACCTTGGCATACTAGGCTTGAGGAGCCTGTTTGAGGCCATAAAGAGACTTCTGAAGGCAGCACACAAGTGAAGAATCCTAAAGGAAACCCTTTGGCTGCTCCATGTAGATCTCCTCATGAAGGTCACCATGAAGAAAAGCACTCTTCACATCCATTTGATGTACTTCCCAATGATTAGTTGCAGCAATGGCAAGAACAAGTCAAATGGAATTCATTCGGGCAACTGGCGCAAAAGTCTCAGAGTAGTCAATCCTAGGAACCTAGGAGAATCCTTTGGCAACCAAGCAAGCCTTGTGCTTGTCAACTGACCCATCTGTTGCAAATTTTGTCCGATAGATCCACTTACATCAAACAAGTTTTCCTCCCTTAGGAAGAGGGACAAGATCCCAAGTGTGGTTCCTCATCAAGGAACTATACTCTTCCTACATAGTTGTATCCCACTCAAGAATACCAGAAGCCTCATGAAAGGATTGTGGATCTAAGGCAGTAGCAATGAAGACATGTAGAGCATCCTGGAACTGTGAACGAGTCTGCCTAGTGTCTAATGGATGCCCAACCCAATCACCTGCAGATTGTAAGGTCTGTCTAGCCCAAAGTGGACCGGATGATGGAGAATCTAGAGGACAATCATCAACCTGTGAATGATGACTAGGAGAGGAAGGAGGTGAGTCCTTTGAATCACTCTCTGCATGGGAAGTGGAGGTAGAAGACTACTCAGGTGAATCTGGCTCATCAGAAGATCTGTCATGTATTCCAAGTGACTCCAACGTCAAAGTAGGAGTTGGAGAAGTGATAGAAAGGGAGCTTAAAGATCCCTCAAACTGAACACTCCTCTCAATGAACAACTCATTTGTAGTAGGGTGGAGCAACCGAATACTCTTCACACAATCAAGATGACCTACAAATATGTAAGGTCTTCTCTGTAGATCCAAGGCTTTGCGTTTCTCTAAAGGAATGTGGGCCCATGTAGGAGAGCCAAAAACTCGAAAGTGCTTAACTGATGGTTTCTGACTACTCCAAGCTTCAAAAGGAGTAACTCTCTTCAAGGCTCGATGAGGAACACGGTTCTGGATATAACAAGCACAGTTAATGGCCTCTGCCCAATACTATGGTGCAAGAGATCTAGAGTGAATCATACAGTTTGCCATTTCCTTCAAGGCTCTATTCTTCCGTTCTGCAACACCGTTCTGCTAAGGATTGTATGGAACTGAATGTTGTAAATCAATCCCCTCTAAAGTGCAAAATCTTTCAAACCGATGGTTGACATACTCACCACCATTGTTTGTGCGCAAAACTTTGATGGATTTCCCGGATTGCTTCTCTACAAAAGTTTTGAAGTTCTGAAAATGTTCAAATACCTCTAACTTCTATTTGAGAAAGTACACCCAAGTATATCAAGTAAAGTCATCAATGAATGTGAGGACATATCAGGCCCTACTGAAAGAAGGATGCTGAAATGGACCAGCCAAATCACTATGAACTAACTCTAGTATCTGTGAAGCTCTCCATGCCTTACTTTTGTCAAACTTTTCCTTAGGATGCTTACCAAGAATGCAACCCTGGCAAACACCGCCTGAGAATTGAACTGAAGGCAACCCTATGACCATGCTCTGCTGGTTAAGCTGATGCAAGTAGCAGAAGTTAAGATGGCCAAACCGCTCATGCCATAATTTACTCACATCATTAGAGTGAGTGAGCAAAACAGTCGAAGGAGGATCAAGAACAAAGTGAGAAAACAGATAGAGTCGTGACTAATGATCTGCTCTCCCAACTGCAACTGTAGAATCATTGTGCAACTCACGTATCTCCAATGAATCAAGAGTGAACTCAACCTGCTTGCCTGAACCTATGTGAGTGATCTGGTATACAGATAGGAGATTAGTTGATAATGAGGGTACACAAAGAACATCATGGAATGTGCCATCCCCCACATCAACAGACCCTCTCCCACACACCTCAACAAGAGTTTCATCACCCGTCAAAATAGAAGGCATAGTACACGGCTCCAAGGATGCAAATTCTCCCTTAGATGAAGCCATGTGGTGCGAAGCACCCAAATCAAGAACCCAAGTGGATGGTGAGGAAGCAATTGCAACAAGGGCCTTGCCCTTTCCTTTCCCCTTGTTTTCTTTTGCCTTGTTAGACCCTTCATTCGAACTTTGTTTGATAGACTTAGGAACACTGATATTATTCTTCTCAAGAATGTGTGTCAAGTGATCAATTTGTTTCTTTGAACATTTATGTTCATCATGACCAGGTCTTTTACAATAGGCACATTGGACCTTTTCTTTCTTAGGCTTATCGCCCTTGGAAGATGGGGTATCAATAGTTGCTTTTGAAGCAACTAGTATCTGATCCTTCTTCTCCTTGCTATTCTTTTGTTTCTTATCCTTACTATTGTTGTTACTACTTTGTCCTTTTTGTTCTTTTGTGCCTTGGTTGGCAACCAAGGCATGTGACTTAGAGGACTTAAGAGTGTGCATCTGGATTAGCTTGTCCTGTTCTTGAGTGAGATTGACAGCAAAATCATCTAAAGATGGCATGGTGAATTGAGTACCAAGTGTACCCTTAGTAGCATAGAAGGTAGAGACAAACACAGAATATTTTGAACTTAGCTTAGAGAGAATACTAAGAATCAGTTGTTCATCTTTCTTTTCAATTCCACATTGTTTTAACTGCAGCCTTAGTGATTTCAATTTCATGAAAAAATCCTGGATTGTGTTGAAATTGCCTGGACTTAAACTAATTAGTTCATTTTCCAACATGTGACCCCTCACTGAATCTTGTGTGCCAAATAGTGTTTCTAGCTTTGTCCATATTTCATTTGGTGTATCCAAAGACTTAATGTGAAATAGCAAGTCAAGAGAAACAAACAAACACAATGTTTCATATGCCTCATCACATTTGTTAAACCACTTAGGCTTATCTTCATCTTTATCAGGTTCAGTTTCAAGTCTCATAGTTATCCTATTTAATCCAACTTTTCTTAAGTGAATTGTCATACGTGATTTCCACTCGAAATAATTCTATGGAGTTAGGATAGGCATATTTCTTTGATCCATGATGAAGAAATGCAGAAAAGAAATGCCAAAAAAAAAAAAAACCCAGCCACGACAATGCCCCTCCTTTTTTACTCAATCAAAGAACCCCCCCCCCCCCCCCCCAAAGAAATATGATTTGGCACTTTATTTTAGTGCATTTAAAACTACCACTAGCAAGAAATACTAAGTGATATTGATTTCAATGCATTAAAGAACTCTCACGAAAAGCATATTCTAAAAGTGAAACTTGGGCAGAATACTCAAGGAAAGAAATAGCACCACTGCAATCTACTCGAAAAATCTTGCACTTTCAAAAAAAGGATAACCTCGATACAAGTTTGTATGAGAAAGTTATGATCCTCCGAAGTTTCCAAAATGAAAATTGTGCAAAGTCACGGCCAAGAATCTGCTATTTCTGAAAAATTAATGCATGAAAATCAAAAAACAATTGCACTAATAGATAGAGCACAAAAAATAGCTAAAATCATAACAAGAATCGTCAAAATCAAAGTCTGTATGAGCAAGAACAAAGCATTTGAAAACTGCATTCAAATCTGCGACTGCCAATGGAGAGGGGTATGGTTGTAGCTTTCCGTGCTCAATTCTACAAAATATACAGATTGCATGCAAAATCTAAAAGATTTTCAAATGGTTCTTTGATGCTGCAAACAAAACCCAGAAAGCGTTTTTCTTACTGATGTACAGAAGATGTAGCTATAGTGTAAATCACACCTGTAACAACTAAAAACGGCCCCAACAACCAAGAAACGACCCCAGCAACCAAAAGACGACATACAAAGGTTGAATCAGCTACCTAAGTCAATCAATGGCATGCTGGAACCTGCAATACTGATTAAAAACACCAAATATGCAAGTTGGTTGTCAGATTTGACATTGAAACCCCAGAGATTAAAAATGTTTTTGTCAAACTTTTCTAATTCTCAAGATCATCCGAAGATGCAAGAGAAGAGCATACTGGATTTTTCAAAACCTATAATAAGATTTATTAGCCCCCCGCCCTCGCCCCCCCAAATCTCTCAAATAAGGAAACTAAAACTACTCTTGCACATAGAAAAGCTCTAATACCATGTTACAATCTAAAAAGACTGATAACCCAGAAAACTAGTGCAAAGAATAGATATCTAAACTATGAATGCAAATGATACAAAATCAAAATAGTAACATAGAGTTTGTCTCCAAGGGAGTAATGCAAATGCTAGAAGAAAAATAGCATTAAAAGGATGCAATAGAAATTGAGTACAAATACAAGTCAGGTAGCATGCTTATATAGACTAGGAAGAGGGAGGTGGCAACACCGACCAATGAGGAGCAACCATCTATCAAACTAAAGATAGCAAAATATCTTTAGTACATTCAGCGTACCAAGGGTCTAACATGTCAACTGAAGAGACTGTCATGACAGCCATGAGAAATGAAAAGACTATAGTTACAAATGAAAGCATCTGCCAATATAGAAATACATCTACAGTGACTGTGTTGCTTCAACTTCAACAGCAAATACGTTAGCAATACAAAACAGGGTTGACTTCAGCAATATTTTATTTAATTTGAATTTAGGAAAGAAAGATAACTCCTAACACCATAACATCAACAAGCATTACACATGTGATGAGCTCCTTACTTACTACACTTCTTATCAATGGACTGAAAAATATAATATTGTCTTATGCTTCAGCATTTAAGTAGTTTAGAGATTATTGCAGAGAGTTCATAGTTTAAGTGACATTATCAACCAGAAATGGTCGTTATGTATATGGATCTCTCAGCATAAATGCTTGTCCTATGATATCTTCCCTTAAGACTTGACGCATCCATACTTATATCAAGTGCATGCTCATTGTAAAGAAAAAATTATTTAATCTCTATATTACTGGCCATTACCAACAATCTTGAATCAACATTTTGCTGGATAGGAATAGTTTGTTGTTAGTCATTTTGTTCAAATAATATATTAGAGATGATAGTTGATGTGTTTTCCTCTAACAAGATTCATTAAATAGAACAAGCGATATAGTATTTGGTCATTTTAATCCACAGTTTCAATAGCCAACAATTAGATTGTTTGCATTTTACTTAAGGTTTTTAGTATAGGTTGATATATCGAAGTATATTTTATAAATTGACCTTCATATTATGAGTATCAGTCTATCAGACAGATTATGGAATCAGCGGATTGTTATTGCGTATTCCATGCACTCTATTTACCATTTTCTTCTTACTTTTTAAAGTTTGTTTAAATTATTTTTAGGTATTTATATTTTTTACATTTTTTAATTTAAAGGTTAATTTTATATATTATTTTATAACCATCCCCAAATTCCAGAAAAAATTGGCGTCCATGAGACTCAGAGAAACACGAACACAATCTATTGTTTAGAAATGTTATTGTAAATTGATGTTATTGCAAGTGTATTAAACAAAGGAAATGAAAGCTCCTTATATAGATTTACAAAGACGAAGATCCTAAAAGAAACAATCGTGAACTAAACACAGAAATAGAAACTACCTAATAAACTAAAGATTCACTAAGATGACCATTAAAAAATATTATAATATTCTAATACCCTCCCTTAATGGTCATTGTCTAACATTTGTCTTTTGGTCACAAATTCTAAAAACAAAAATTGTTGTTGTTGACACGCTCCCTGGATCTACAAAATGTAAATGACCAAGAAGCCAAAATCCACCCAAAAACGAACACTTAAGGGTGCCCCTTATTCAAAATGCTTTGCAACAAGAGACAAGAGCCCGCCACTGACTCTGCCATTGAGATGAGTCTACCACTTACCCTCCCAAAATCAGCATAACATCTCACTAGGAAACATCAACAATTTATCCAACCTAATGTTGGATAACAAAGTTGCTTTTCCCTAGAGACAGAGACAAACACTGAGAACAGCTAGTATGATTTTGAGGACAAATCGGCAAAGCCTTCAAACTTTGCAGATGAGCACGATGACCCAAAACAAACTGCAAAAAGCCATGATTTTTTAGGAGAATAATCGAAAAAATCAAACACGATTTTTGAGGTGAAAATTTGATCAAAACCCAGCATGATTTTTGAGGTGAAAAATAAATCAAACCAAACAATACAAAGCTTCATTCTTTTTTGGAAAAAATGGTAAAACCCACCAAATAATTTTTGACGAAAAATTTATACACCCACAAAGGAACCCCATACAACTTTGCAAATTACAAAATAAGATTTTTTTTTGAGGGAAAATTTATGAAAACCCATCAAAAATATTTCAAGGGGAAAAATAATGAAGACCCACTAGAATTTTAAAGGGTGGCAAAACACGAGACTTCGCATGGTAAACCAGAACATGCAAGAACATGCAAACCTCAAAAAACAGAGACTTTTGCTGCAACCAAGTAATCACAAGATCAAAACCCTTAACCAGGCTTGCAATTTCCAGCAAAAATCCTCGAAGATGAACCACAAAAGTTTCATAAAATAACTCTTTAACAATTTTTATTTCTAAAAATCATTAAGCAAATTTGTGGAAAAAAATCCAGAACAAAAGAAACTTGAATTTTCCTTAAAAAATCTGCCAAATTTTATGAAATCCCATCAATCTGCTATAATACCATGTTATGGTAAATTGATGTTGTTGTAGGTGTAATAAACAAAGGAGATGCAGGCTCCTTATATAGATTTACAAAGACGGTGTTTCTAAAAGAAGCAATCGTGAACTAAAGACGGAAATAGAAATTACCTAATAAACTAAAGACTAACTAAAATGACCATTAAAGAAACATTAGAATATTCTAATAAGAAAGGGGTGTCTATAGAATGTGAATTTCACACTCCATATCTTTTTAAGGTGGCACGCCCTTTGGATTTTTAAAAACCTTTAAATTATTGCAATAACACATTCATTTTCTCAGTTCTGTCACTCTTTGTTCTACACAAAATTTATTTAGCTGTGGTTGCCACCAGAAGTCAGAATCCATTTGTTTCTTGACCTGAGGCTGCCTACAATCAAGTATTCTGACTATAGTGCAACAGATTAGTATTTCTGTAGAAAACATACATTAGAAATTTGATTTCCTTGAGAACCTTCATGTTCAATCAGGTTTTTGCCAGTGCCATGAATCACAAGTAGCTTTGCCTAATCCCTTTCTTATCCTATTGATATCTAACATAGTAAAATTCAAACAAAAAAATCTTACCTCAATGTTTTCATTGCCTGCTTAAGTGCCATAATACAAAACAAAAGATCAAACTGACCTAACATGAGATCCGTGTCCTTCGAAGTTTGCAATATGATTCGGCATATTAGCTGTATACATTTGTTTACAAATATAACTAACACTACTATATTTTTCCTCAGGTCCAAGCAAATGTAGTCAAGGTAATGTTTGGTCACTTTGCCTCAAGAGCTCTTACAACTATATGTGTTAGTGAAAAAAATGTACCATATTACCAAATTCTGGAAATTTGTAGTGATAACCATTACAAAAAGAGAATTTTCAGGCCATGCTCAACAAAACTATAAGAACATGTAGTGGTATCAAACGCAAACAAACACTCATGCCATGTTCAGATTGTTTTGATAACTGGAAGGTTTAGGAAGAAGGCTTCCTATTTAAAGCCATGATGGAGGGAGTGAAGATATTCTCATGCAACTCGAATCTGAATTTAAACATTAACCTTACCAGTTCTATCCTTCAAAAGATAATAAATTACAATGATTGTATTAACTTGCACAGTATTCACTTAATAACAAACACCAAGATTCAAACCATAGAAACAGAAAGCCCACAAGATTAAGGAACTAGATTTTGAGATTGAATCCCAGCAGTGCCTTAAGAAAAATTAATATATATTCTCTTCCAGTGAAAAAAATAAAGTGACGGAACTTTCAAGGTTGCTTAACTTACTTTTGCAAAGTTGTAAGCTTCCCAAGTAAAAGGCTCCTCTAATTCAACTGCATTGAGGTCCTTGTTCATTTTTTCTTCCAAGAACTCTTCTATATTGTTCATACCATTTGAACCATCACCCTCAGAATCACTCTCCTCTTCAAACAAAGAAACTTCTGTTAATTTTGATCTGTGTGAATATCGATTAGTAGTCTTTGGTGCAAACTTAATTGTGCCTGGAAAAGTTGCTTCTATGGATTTTGCAGTCCCACTTCGCCCACTGACAATGATCTTCCATTCAACTGAATGTTCTGTTGTTGAAACTGTTCCTACTGAAGGATTTCCATCAATTAAAACTATTTTGCGCCTTGGAAAAGGCATAGTTACCGAACAGTACTCCATGACAAGAGGTGCCTTGTAGCCTTCCATTAACTTCAACTTGAATAAAAATGCACCTTCATCTTCTGAAACCATTGAAAGCTGATAAAACCCCTTGATGGGAGGACTTAAATTTGAAAGAGAAGCCTGATAACGCACTAACACAAAGTTTCCGAGTGGTGGTGAAAATACTAGAGCTTGTTTATCTACACCCTGCTCAGAAACCTGGGCACATGGATGAAAAGACACTGCCTCAACATGAGCAGCATTCATGCCTGTTAAGGGGAGAGAAACGTCTGGCAAGCCTTCTAAATCTGCACGACAGTTTATCTGGCCAGAAATGGATATAATGTCTGGAACATCATCCCTATCATACATTGCTGCAGACACTAATTCATGAATCATAAACAGTATTCTTTGCTTTCCTCTAAAGAGATATGGCTTCCATGCTGGCTGTTTCAGATCTGTAGGAGGTAAATCCAATGATGAAAATCCGTTTGCTCTCATAGTTGAAAGATTAGTGACACCAAGATCCAAAGGAGTGCCTGTATAACATGCAATTTTGATGTCAGCATCATCTCAATGAGATCAAACTTCATATAAATGCACAAGGGTCAAAGGCAATTCTAGAAGTAGAAAGGGAACTAATGGCACACAAGAGAATGCTGACCAAAGGGCATTGAACTACTGATGAAGTTCCTCAATCCATCTTTATCAACAGATCTTGAGCTAACTTTGCTACCAGAAAGGTCTGATGCTATGGTGCCTGTGGCAGCCGAACTAACAGTTGCAGTAGCTGGAAGAGGGGCTGCTACAGGCTTGGCCCTAGCTGCAATGCCTGTTATTCCCATGCTTCCTGTTAGAGAGTCTAAGAGGCCTCCAACAGAAGGTGGCGGATTTACAATCATCTCTGGTTCGAGAACCTCCCCAGTAACCACATCTCCCAGGGCTTGCGCCACCATAAATGCCCTGTAAGCAGACAAGCGTCATAGTTAATGGAATGTCCTCACAAGAATTTTCTTTGAGTTACACTTTATAATACATCACCCCAATATAATCAAAATGATTGCACAGAAATGCACAATGCATGTGAATACAATAAAATAATAAGCCTGGCTACCTAAAAAATCGCTAGATATGCCCACACAATCAGTTGAGTTGGTAATCCTAAGAGAAAGGACCAAAGTTAGACAAACCTCAATTGAGTACATCCTACATTGTAAAAAACTGAAAATAATATTTACTTAAATACAGCAGCAAAGAAAGCGACATATGATATGAAGCAGAAAATTTACTTATTTAACAATAAAAAATCAATCTTCAAAGGAGAATAAATGGAGCAATATAAAACACTTCTGCGAATTTTTGAATTTTAACTTCTCAAATAGAAAAGAGAGTTGCAACTTCAGTTTTTCAATGAGAATGGAAAAGCAGATTTGAATAGCCAAACACTCACAAGAAAAGTTTAGTCAATTCAAGTGAAACTTTTCCTGATTGATATCATGCAAATTATGTTTGGACAACAAATCTAGGAATTTTGTGAGTCTGAAAAGCATTTTAAAATAGGTTCTCAAATACAGGCTATAAAAAATACCAGCTCCAAATGGATGTTGAGATCTTTAAACATCCGTTCATAACTTTCCATATAATACCACCATGTCTTCAATCAAATAATGTTATGCTTAAAATAGCACATGAGCTGGTTGCATGCATTCCACACAAAAAAATTAGCTCACTGAACCTCTCCAGAGGTAACAAGTTAGTTGAGAAAAGATGCAGGGTGCCTACATACAAAGTTTGTATTTAGTGATTTATTATGTCTAAAGTTGTAAATCGTGATCATAAAAACGTGTTGCAATTTTGTATCAATATGTGGGGAGAACTTCTCAAGGTTTCATATTGTTAGCTGATTTACTCAAACTGTGATAGTTTAGGGTTATAAACTTATATGCATTATATAATCTTGGCATTGGTAAAAGAAAAAATCTCCAATTCATAATCATCAATGATCAATCCTTATTTGTAGTGACAAAAATTCCCCACTTTCAGTTAAGCATCAGAGATGATTTCTTCTATTTCAAACATGGAAATGTCATCCAGCCCTACAGGAAGCAGCTACCACCGCCATAAGGTTTTTTCTTTTTAATTGATGTCATCATTGGTTTTAGTAATCTTAGCTTCTGCAAGAATTTTGATCTCTGGAGTTGAAATATTCATCATTTTTATGAGTGACTTTCACCTCCTGAATTACAAAAATCTTATATCAAATATACAGGAATTTTGTAACAGTCACAAACCATGAGATGTGCATTGGTCCTGGGAAGATGTTTGAATTTTTATTTTTATTTTTATTTTTAGGTAGTGATTGTGTATAGACCCTTACTGACATTTGATCAGGTTGCTTCCACTGATCTGCTGGTAAATTTGAGACCACAATTGTGCCTCCAAACTTGTCATCTCTTCAAGTTCACATCGATGAGTGGTCAGTCTATGAGGATTTGCTCAGAGCATATGTCTGGTCTAACAGTCTCTAGAAGCCTGTGGAGATGGTAAAACTAAAAAAGACCACATAAGACCACAAAGGAAATACCTTTCTTGGAAGCATGTTAGCCTAGGCACAAAGCAGACCAAGTGTTTTGCAAGTATTGTGATGTGAAGTTTCTAGAAAAAGGAATTGTTTGCCTCATATACCCACCGTGCTCCCATACATAGATGTAATGTTTCATTATGCCTGATTGTTAAGCCTAAGCTTGTGAGGAAGGTGACAGTGAAGTTGGAGACCCTCATAGAAATTTATAAAAATAAAAATAAAAAACAAGTGCCTAGAAGTAAAACTGTAAAAGTGAATCAGGGTTTACTAACCTTTCACCTAGAGTTTACAATTTGAGGAGTTAGGTTGTGCCATGTAATACGGATTAATCCTTGATTGGAAATTCTGCCAATCTATTCCCCAAAATATCAGAGGTTGTTGGTTGACTTTGGTCAACAATTTTTAGGAGACTTTTTGGCGACTAATTGTTAAGCATCGTCATTACTCCTTGCAAAATATTGCAATTAATCCATGCAAAAAATTTGCCAGGGAAAAAACCTAAACCAAGCCAAAAACTGCCCATTTTTTCTATTCAATCGCCACGCCTTAAATCCCCAAAAACTAAACACTAAATTGTATTTTTAACCCCTTTTGTCTTGATTTATTCAAAAAATCCTCCTCTAGTTTGCCGCTTTATACCCCAAATAGTTTAAGCTCCTTCAGTTACAACCGCAACCACAAAGTAGAAAGCAACGCAACCAATGATTTTATTTTTGCAACCTTCCTTTCACTGCAGTGAGATAACATTCTTTTTAATTCATTTTTACAATAATTTGTTAGTTATTTCAGTGTTTTGTTAAGATTTATATTTTTCAATTTGTTTTTTTTTACTTTTGTTTTTGCTTTTTAAATTAATTAAAAGTTGTTTTAGACCCCTTGATGGCAATGCTTGACGCAAAAGCCATAACTGGTCAGAAATTCAAAATCCTTTCTGTTGATGAGTTTTAAAGATTAATTTTGATAAAAAAGGAGGCCAATATACTGTGAATTATTAAAGACATAAGAGCTATCTCGATAAAAAGCTACATTATCAACTCCAATGGATGTATTCACAAAAAAATTGACACCGGTGTATTTTCTAGTTTCTTCTTTTGCTGGCACAATCTTCTTAAAGTCAGTTGATACTTCAAGGAAGATCAAATACAGATCATGTACGTGGGTTTTGGAAGACATTTGCCATAAGTGACAGTGGAAAATGAAGTGCATCACTAATAATGCTGCTGCAGGTAGATTACTAATAGATAGACAGCCCAAAAAAATTCTACCTTTTAAAACACAGTGCATTGCAATGATTATATGTTGGAAGACACAGTGCATTGCAATGATTTAATTCTGTGGAGCATGCCCAAAAACAATTGCAAATGCATTTATAACCATGCTTGGGTACTCTCTTATAAAGAGCTCACATGGTTATAAATGCAAACGTTTGTTGCAGCCCAAAAGATTTTTTGAGGCAAACGTTTGTTAGTGAGTTGCAGTGAATCTACTGTTGGGATCAATGTAATAGAATGGGTAACTGATGAACCCAACTGTTAAAAAGATAACATTAGTCAGAATTCAGGAAAATCAATTGAGATAATATATGTATATGTGTGTGCATGTATACCAGTTAAACATGTGAACTGATATACATTCACACACATATACATAGTATTCTGTCATAAATTCAGATCTTCCTCGAATTAAATTAATCGATCAAGTACAAACATATGATCATGTCTCTCAGATCAAAGAATCGTGTGTATGATCAAATCTACAGATCGGGGGGTATTTTAAATGCAAAACAAACTTGCCCTTAGGGCTTTGTCATTTGATTAATTAATTACACTCGATCAGATTCAGGTCTCTTGGGTTAGTTAATATAAGTCTTCATGCCCCCTCAAATGAAACTTATCCCCAACAGTTATGCCTCTTGAGGAATATATTTATATTGACCGATCATGAGATAATAGACATTGAAGACAATAAATATACTCTTCTCTACTGCTCGGCAATAGCAGAATTATCAACTCCAATATTGATATTCAGATTTAATCTACAGTATTGCAATATAGTTTCAAGCACCTGCAATAATTACCTGCAAAACAATTAAACCAAAGTCAGTACTCTGTCCAACCGTTTTGTCATTACTGTCTGATCATAAGTTCAACTGCAATTATGCCTACTCTTGAATGCCGACAAAAGAGATTATAAGTGTAAGTCTTTAAAAAAATATAGTTTTTGTTTTTCAGTGCCTAAATAAGTATTTTATCCTTACAACATAATAGTTAGTTTATGTTGCAACAAGACTATTTGACTTTTGAAATTTTGTAGGTGACTGAGTCATTAGTTTTTTCACTTGATGAAAAAAAAATGAGAATGTAATGTCCCCATGTCCTACCCTTCCTGAACATCAGCTATTTTCTAGAGATTGGCCTATCAGTAGGCCCTGTACACCAATTCGACAAATAGGAAATCCATCCAGAGGTTGCAAATTCACACGGGACATCTTCAGACTGCATTTCAGCAGTTTAAATGATGTCACCAGGTGTCAAAGACAGTTACATAAATTCTAGGAGGGGGCCCAATTTTGTTGAGACTGGCAGAAAGTTTTGTGATCCATTTAGATGCTTGGACACAATTTCCTATACTTTAGGGAGATCCTTAGTTTTTAGGAGTCTATCAATTGGCATGTTACTTGTAGACATCACCAGGTGACCATGTCTAGCATCAGTTTTCAATTTCAAGTGTTCAAAAAAAGGGGCATTCGAATAAACATTAAACATTAAAGTTATTAAGTAGAATGTTTAATTTAAATCAGTAAATAAAAGCACTTTATAATGAGCACTTAATGAAGGAATAATAAAGTTACTTTAATATCATATTTTAAAGTGACTAAGAATAATAAGGCTATTTTAGTAAAATAAAATAAAATGACTTTATCATTATAAAAAGTTACTTTACTAAAGTACCTTATATTACTTCTAAGTTACCGGTTTGGGCTCAGGGGCGTATTCGGGTTCGTGAGTTCGGGCAAAAACAAGTCCCATTTGTGATCGTGGGTGGGTCTGTGGGTATACATACATACATACATACATACATATATATATATATATATATATATATATATACAAAAAAAAAAAAGAGAAACTCATGGGTCCTCCCCGGTTCGCCACGGGTCCTCCTGAGTTCACCACGGGTCCTTATTTTGGACAATGGGTCCGCCCAGGTCCAGACAGGGTCCTTTATTTTGGATTGTGGGTCTACTCGGGTCCTCGTTGGCACGGACATGGGCAGACCCACAGTCCAAAATAAGGACCCTGCTTGAACCTGCAACGAACTCAGGCGTAAATCCGGACCTGGATCAGGGCAGGAGGGTCCGAACCCAGTAACTAAGTATTACTTTAATAAAGTGATGAATAAGGAGCCTCTAGTGGTACAGCCATTCTAGGGAAGATAATAAGTTGTTTTGTAAAAGTAAATAACTATTGAAGAGGCCATGAAGTGTGTGGCAGTGTCAAGGAGGGAAATTAAGACTTTTTATTTTATTTATGCAATACCTAAAAGTGGCATACCTTCTTGGAGGAGATTAAAAGAGGTTGAGGGGCTGCATTTTGGACCATTCACAAGTTATTTTCAGCATTGGCTTATTGGTTTGGAGCTCTTGAGAAACAAGGGTTTTCGGCCTTGGATACTGATGCGCAATGGTCCAGGCTGAAGGCGGAGGCGGAAGCTAGTCGAGACGAATGTCGGCACGGATGTGTCTGGATGCTGACCGAGAGTGACTTCTGGCCAACATCTCAATGCATCTAGGAGCCTCCGACATAATCTAAATGCCCAAACATGCTGAAAAGTGCTTTTTTCACTTAAACTTTTCAAGTTTTTTTCAAAAGAAATATTTGAAAAAAAGACAAAGAAAGAAGTTTAGCTATCTATTTTAATTGTTTTCTATCATTGATTTACACTTATATACTTGACGTTTATAGTTTTTTTCTAATTTAGATTTATTTAAATTCTTATCATAGGCATATCAAGAAATTATATTCTATTGTGGAAGAATGGCCAAGACTAGTAGTCAAAGTTCAGCAGGAGGGCAAGAAGACAATAGTTTTAAAATTGATGTAGCATCTCCTTTATGGAGACATACCACAAGAATGTCATGGACTCATAGGTTTCTGGAGGTGCATCGTATCTTTGGAAGTGTAATTTTTATCAAAGCAACAAAGGCAAACCATTCAATAGCTCTTATTCTCGGATCAAACTTCATTTTATGGGTCCTGCTAGTAAAGGATCTAGATTTTCAATGTGCAAAGGCACAGATGGGAGGGAGCCACCTAATGCACAAATAGCTTCATTAGTAAAAGAACAAGAAGTTGTTGACAAATTGTTAGAAAGATCAAAACAAAGTTTTTGTCAACCTCCATCCTCAAAGAAAACGGTGCAATTACCCATGGAGCCAATTGTATCCTCCAAACACTCATTCTTACAAGTACCTATACTAGGAGTGGAAGTGGAAGAGGAAGAAGTGGAAACTATTGCCCGCAAAAAAAGTCCATTGGACACCGCATTTAAAATGGAGGCAAGAGGCTTGGTTTCAATGCCAACGGTCTCTATGCCAACGGTCTTCCTTTCAGTTTGGTAGGAGCACCATATTGGAAGGAAATGGTGGCAGCCATAAATAAAGCACCGGTTGATTACACAAGTCTTGAGTATGAAAAGGTACGTACCACTTTATTGCAAATAGAGGGGATTTGTGTAGAGCGCCATTCAACCAATTAGAAATTCATGGAAAACTTTGAGTGTTTCTATTGTTTCGAATGGATGGAAAGATACGAGAAACCAACCATTGATTAATGTGATGGCAGTGTCACCCAAAGGGGCAATGTTTTTTAAGGAAGTTGATCGTGAAGGGGAAGCGAAAGATTCACAATTCATTTCCAAAATTCTCATTGACGCAATAGAGATGGTGGATAGTGAGAATGTAGTTCAAGTGATTACAGATAATGCCAAAAATTGCAGGGATGCAGATGCTTTGGTTGAGGGCCAGTATGACCATATTTTTTTTTAACCATGAACCATACATTCCCTAAACTTAGTCATGCAACAAATTGGCACCCAAATAGATTGGGTGAAGCAAACATACCAAGGAGAGGAGATATTAATGTTTGTGATGAACCACTACATGTCACAATCCATTCTCAGATCATTCTCCAATTTGGAGTTTCTAAAGGTAATATTTAAATATAGTTTTTGTCATGTTCAATTATCAAGATTCAAATTGTATATAACTTTTCTTAATATTTATTGACATATTGTTTTGATTAACTTATTTAGGTGGTTGAAACTTGATTTGCATCTCATACTATTGTTATGAGATGACCTGTCAAGGTGCAAGGTGCACTAAGCAAATGGTTATTTCTAGCCAGTGGGGTATATGGAAGGCTTTGAATTCAAAGAGGGAACAAAAGGTCAAGGCATTGATCTTGGACGATAGTTGGTGAGCTTGTGTGCAATTTGTATTAGATTTCACGGACTCTATCATGACTATGCTCTGCTTCGCTAATTCAAATCAGCCTTGTTTGAGGGATGTCTATGATGGCATGGACACAATGGTAGAGGGTAAAACTTTCTATATAAGCACATGAGGATGGCCCCATAAAATGTGAAACCTTATGCAATCAACTTGAATCAATCATTCATCATCGTTGGGAAAAGATGACTACACCATTACACCTCCTTACATATGCCTTATCTCCAAGGTACTATAGCAAGGAAGTACTTGGTAAGCCAAATAGAATAACACCATCTGCGGATGAAGTTAGTGGGTGCTACAAAGCTTTTGCAAGACTCTTCCTAGATGATGAGACTCACAAAAAAGTTAAGACTGAATTTGGGTTATTTGCTTTGGGAGCAAGACTTGGTCCTCTGCAATAAAGGACCATGTGACATGGGAGCTATTACATGGTGGTACCTCTATGGTCAACTATTTAAGCATCTACAACCTCTCACCATCAAAACCCTCTCACAAGTAAGTTTTATTTGTTTTTACCTTTTTCGTTTACCACATGCATTCTACAATTCTTCAAATTGGTTTTCATTTTTATGTTTTACCTTACTAATTAATTTTATAATTGTGAACATTGTCTAGGTTGCAAATTCTTCTATTGTTGAATGGCATTGGAGTACATACTCCTTTATCCACTCGATGAAGTGTAAACAGTTGAGCTCTAGAAAAGCTAAAGATCTGGTTTCTATTCATACCAACTTGCATCTTTTGTCATGTAAAGAAGATCACTACAAGGAAGGAGCAGCCAAGCTTCAGGATGTAGAACCTGAGTGTACAAACTTGGATGCAACTATTTAACATCTTACTACAATCACGTATGATGATGCTGATAACATCATGACACATGGTGTATCTAATGCAAGTGGAACCGCTTTCGGTTCAAATTATTTTAAACTTGCAGCAGTTGAAGGAGTTGGAGATGATGAGGAATTTTTTGTGGATCCATATGATTCAGATTCAGATTGATAAACATTGAAAAATGAACTATATTTTGGTTTTGTAATTGTAATGATTTTCTAATTTGCACTGGAATTGTTAACATAGACGTATATGATATCATTCATATGGTTTATAATCTTATTGAGTATGTGAATATGTATTTGTTACATTCCAATTTTTGGCTAAATTATAAATGTTCCTTTATAACCATTGAAGCTTCATGCGAAGTTGAGTGATTAGTTAAATTAGTTATTCGTCATGATTTCATGTGAAAATGAAGCATTGGTTGTTCATTATGATTTCATGTGAAAATGAAGTGTTGGTTGTTCGTTATGATTTCATGGAAAATTGGAATATTGGTTAATCCCTATGATGATATATGATTTGGAAATGGTTGGCTAATATGATTATATGCTATGATAAATTTGACTTCACAAAATGACGACAAATATGTTATTACTATGGTAAACTCTTTTCTTGTAGGAGCGCGAAGAAGGGGGGAAACATTGCCAAAAAAGGAATTGGGCATGAGGGCACCACTTGTCAATGGGTCCTAAACCACCATGGCCGAGGAAAATGGACTGGTTAAGCAAGAGTATGCCTTTTTTCTTTGGCTAGCCGCCCGCCCCTAACCCCATGGGCGAACTTTCACAAACCCCATTTGTTGGCCGCAAGTTATTGTAAGGGACCTTCTATTATATAGGCATGGCGTATACTCAATGAAACTACGAAGTTTCAGGGCATCTTCTCTATAGTAGGGCATTATTTGGAGTAATGATTAAAACCACCCCACCCGGACGTTCCCTTCAAACTACCCTTCATCTCATTCCTCTCTCACCCCTACTATCTCGCTAGGTAACTCGAAAGGGACCAAACAATTACCATGAGCTAACCAGGTCAACACTTTAATAAAATAATACAAGTATTTACTTGAGCAAGAAACAATCTAAGAACAATGGTAATATATGTAAATATAGTAGGGGTATACTGTATCATTATAATAAAATATAAAGAGTAAAATTATTATTTTCATCCTTATGTCAACGTCTTATGAAGCTATTATTAATATTTTTCCAACCTTGGTAATGCTTTTAATATTATTTCATGAGCAGCCATATTTCTTATATTCTTTCATCAGGCCCTTATATCTTCTTCTGTGGCCATTTTAAATTTTATAATATTGCCACATGTGTTGTCGATGACTCATTGTTTCTAAGTCTTTGCCACCTTTTACTTTCTTGCTCGTAACCAAGCATGCAACTGAGTAAGACAAAGACTTTATTTGTGTGATGGTTCCTAAGGAGAAGCATTCCAAAAATCATAACAAATATATCGTAATTGCATACTCGCATATTGTCCACATTTAATTCATATTGTTTCACAATCACATATTGCTTGTGATTTCTTTCATACCACTTCACTGTAGCATATGGTTGCAATTCCATTTGCCTTGATTATTGAAATATGCATCATTGTTGTGCGATCAATTCACCATGAAATCTCTTGCATATATCGCCATACTGCATTCGGCATTCTTACTGAAGATATGATCTGCATTCAGTCATGTTCTATTAACAGGTATTTTACTTTTATGGTTTGCAATTTCAATCAAAGATACGTTTAGCTGATCAATATTGATTAATCAATTATTTTCCTTTCAATTGTTTAGGATTCAATTATTCTATTGTAGTTGGTGATTCTCTTTCATCTGAATATGTAAAGTAGTTGTAACTGCCTTCTCATGCTCATTAATATGAAAAGTAATTGTGTTCAATGATATGATAGTTGTTATTTAAGATTGGGGAAAACAGGTTGTAACGTATGGTATCAAAGCTCTGGGTTAGACACTGAACCTTGGGCCCAGCACTATTTCAGGGAAGCTAAAAATATAATGTTGAATGAGACAAGGTGAGTATTTACTTTGTGTAACTGAATATTTTATAATGTAAGTTGGAAAATCATCCAAGATGGCCAAGAAGGGCTAAGATGAGTGGTGTACTCCATCTGAACTGGACGGATGGATAAACCTACAAAAATAAGAAAGATGAATCAAAACTATGAAAAATATCATAATTGGAATATAGTTTCTCTGTCAAGTTAAGCGGTGGGTGATCGTGTACATGGCGTCCATTGGAAATCCCTGGCCAAGGTAGGTTCAGTGGCACAATTCCTGTTGTGATCACTAGAGGTCAGGGTTGCTTGTAGTTGGTAGATAGGTTGATGGAAGTTATCCATAGCCTAGTTGGCTGCCTAGCCAACACTCAAACACCAAGATGCTCAAGTGGCAAGACAAGATGGTGTACACGTGTCGTATCCTGGGTAGGGAGGGCCATTCTTAGTAGAAAATGAGTGATGATTACACTATGTCTAGATGCCTAGACTTGCACAATACAAACCAGTTTCTACTTCCTTGATGCAATGTGATTGAAACCTTGTTAATAACTAGTTATTTCTTCTAGTCGCATGTTTATCTCAGTTTCAGCATCATACTTTATGAAATTTCATTCCTGTTCATATGAAAAGGTAGTTAAGATTTAGTTATCCATTTTTGGACTTGAATTGAAAATTGTGAACCGTGATTTTGAGATTTCTTTTGATCTTTAAGTTGCTAGGGGTGTCTATATGTTGCTAGTTATGTGATGTAAAGTTAGTTACTCTTCTAGTGATGATTAAATGGCGAGAAGGCCATACATCAGATTTTTGTGCTCCTGCATGGAGTGAGCATACTTGCATAAATGAAACTATCAATGCTTATTTATTATAAATTTTGTTTGAAACTATCAATGCTTATTTATCATAATTTTTTCTTTTGAAGCATTATGATGACGAGATAGGCATGAAAGTCTAGGTCACATGAATGGGAAAAGTGGATTCCCAAATCTTTATAGGTGATTGGCGAGCATGCCTAGATGATCTACCTAACCGACAACAACGCTATGTTAGATGGCATATATGACTAACTTGCTTCAGATACCTATGATCAATTTATGATCTAAAGAAGTTGTGTTAAGAAAATTTCAGCTTAAAAGATAATGTTTTTCAATATGGAACTTAATTGAATGTTAAGGGAGTAGATTGCGAAGAACATACAAATATTTTTTTACTTGCATCTAAACATATGAATTATGTTCCTATTGTTATAAAATGATCAAACTAAATTAGTATGCACATAGGTGCATGGATTGGAGACATTGCATTAAACTTGTTTGAAGCATATTATTATGAACTTGAATGTGAATAAGAAAGGGAAGCCAACCACCCTATGGTTACGATTTCTATAAGTAGAATACCAAAGAAATGTAAGTTTTGTGGATAGATCAGGCCCAAGGTCTGAGCCCCAGTTGGAACGTTTTGTGGAAAGATCATACAAGCGTTTAGGTCACACTCTTATCTCAAGATTTGCATGTGGAAGTGTAGTCCAATGGCTTAGGAGACTGGGATACAAATAGTGTGCTACCATGTTTATTACAACCTTGGTGGTCTTGTTTGGGCGTATTATGAATTTATGATCTTTCATAGTATATTATGGTTATATTTTTTTTGGATGCATTTTTATAGATTGCATAATACAAATGCTATACTAATTCCATATGAAGTATCATGATGTATTGGGATGCTCATGTTCACATTGATGAAATGTGAATGCTTAATCATATCAAGATGAAAGAATTGTAAGACTCATATTGTCATAGAGATCGAATATATTTCTATCATAAATTGACTTTAAAAAATAATTCTATTGAAATATCCACTAACCATTACAAGTGATTTGTGAGCCTACAAGGATGCTCTACTCATTTAATGTGTGCCACATACTAGATGGTATGTATGAGCAATTTAGTTACTTGTGATCAAGTTATGATCTAAAGCATGATAGTTAAGGAATTGCGAGTTTTTGAAGGATTATCTTACTCTTGAATATTGAACATTGAAAATTCTCTTACACAAGCTATTGGTATGAGAAATGAACTAAAAACATTGTAAGTGTCTAGATGAGTGAAACAGGAACATCAAATGGAATATCCTAAAACGTGATCAATTCAAAGTGATGCTATAGCATGGTGAAGGAAGCACAGGTATAGTAAAGAAAACACACATATGTGTGTTTGCTTTTGATTTTACGGTATTGTATAAGCATTTTTTCTCTCTAAAAGCATTGAGATAAGGGGATGATGGACTTTGATCTGATCATAGCTCAGATTGTGAATAGAATGAGATGATTTCATGATGTGTGTGTATATATATATATATATATATATATATATATCTTGTATTTTGAATATTCTTATACTGTTTAAAATTACAAAGTTCATCGAGGACGATGAAACACAAGGGGTAGGATCTATATATATCTTGTATTTTGAATATTCTTATACTGTTTAAAATTGCAGAGTTCATCGAGGACAATGAAACACAAGGGGGAGGATATATATATATATATATATCTTGTATTTTGAATATTCTTTTTAGTGTTTGAAATTGCAAAGTTCATCGAGCACAAAAAAACACAAGGGGAGGATATGTTACATCCCAATTTTTGGCTTAATTACAAATGCTCCTTTATAATCGTTGAAGCTTCATGCAAAGTTGGGTGATTGGTTAAATTGGTTATTCGTTATGGTTTCATGTGAAAATGAAGTGTTGGTTATAATGTTATGATTTTATGGGAAATTGGAATAATGGTTAAACGTTATGATGATATATGAGTTGGAAATAGTTGGCTAATTTGATTATATGCTATGAAATTTTGACTTCGTAAAATGATAAAAAATATGTTATTACCATGGTAAACTCTTTTCTTGCTGGAGCACAAAGAAGGGGGGGAAGCATTGCCAAAAAGGAAATTGGGCATGGGTCCTAAACCACCATGGCCAAAGAAAATTGACTAGGTCAAGCAAAGGTATACCAAAATTTCATCATGAGCTAACTGGGTCAACACCTTTAATAAAATAATAAAAGTATCCACTTGAGCAAGAAACGATCTAGGAACAATTGTAATATATGTAAATATAGTAGGGTATTATTATAATAAAATATAAAGAGTAAAATTATTATTTTCATCCTTATGTCAACGTCTTATAAAGCTATTATTATTATTAGTTCCCAACCTTAGCAATGGTGTGCAGCCATATTTCTTATATTCTTTCATCGGGCCCTTATATCTTCTTTGGTGGTCATTTTACATTTTATAATATTGCCACGTGTGTTGTCGATGGCTCCTTGTTTGTAACTCTTTGCCACCTTTTACTTTCTTGCTCGTAACCGAGTATGCAACCAAGTAAGACAAAATTTATTTGTTCAATGGTTCCTAAGGAGAAGCATTCCAAAAATCAGAACAGAGATATCACAATTTCATACTCGCATCCTGCCTGCATTCAATTCATATTGTTTCACAATCACATATTGCCTATGATTTCTTTCATACTACCTCACAATAGCAATATAGTTGCAATTCCATTTGCCTTGATTATTGAACTATGCATCATTGTTGTGTGATCAATTCACCATGAAATCTCTTGCACATATCCTTCCATACCACGTCCGACATTCTTGTTGGAGGTCACAAACACAAGTGTCGTGAGTAACATTGGAGGCTGTACCAAATATTTCTCTGCTCTATGTTTGCAATCCTGGCTTTACATCTACCAGCAATTGCTTAGGGTCCAATTTTTGCATTCAAGGAAGTTATATTCCAGCCAAATCATGCAATACTTCTGATTATTTTTATTCTTTACAAATTGATATAAGAGGCTCACAGATCTTAGCTTGGAAGTAAATAAGGCAACGATATCATAGATAGAGACTAGCTCTTAAATGAACTATTTATTTCACTTTTGCCTAAGTTTGCAAATATGCTCAAACAGACACCCAAGGAATTCATCAAGGAAGACTAGCAAGGTCGCGACGACAAGTGTGTACTAATAATCATTGAACCACAGGTTATCCCTACATGTTAAGAGAAAGAAATCAGTAACTAATAAACAAATATTAAATACAAGTAACTTAACAAGCTGAGTCAACTCACGGTGGTCTAAGGGTATGATTCTTGTTGTGAAGCCAGTTTTGGAATGAGACTCTAATACGTGGGTGCTCAGTGGTAGGACCAAGTGTGCCATGCCTAATCCCAAGTAGGGAAGGCCCTTCTCAGTTGAGATTGTGTGGGGATACTTAAGGGTCTGTGGTTGGGAGGTTAAGCCCCTGACAGTGCTTCTCCTCTCCACAAGATGCCAAGACTTGAACAAAACAGAGATATGATCTGCATTCAATCGTTTTCTATTAATAGGTATTTTACTTTTATGAATTTGCAATTTCAGTCGAATATATGTTTAGATGATTAATATCGTTAAATCAGTTATTTTCCTTTCAGTTGTTTAGGATTCAGTTATTCTATTATAGCCATTGATTCTCTCTCATCTGAATACGTAAAGTAGCTGTTGTAACTGCCTTTTCATGCTCATGCATATGAAAATAACTGTGTTCAATGATATGATAGTTACTATTTAAGACTGGGGTTGTTACAGTATTGATGAAGTTACAAGCCATCAAATGTTTTAATTTTGTATATTTATTTCATTTCTTTGCATATACATAGTATAACTGTATATATATATATAGACACACGCAACTGCACTGCATCCCTCAAAAAAATTACACACCCGCTTCCTGCATCCGCTTCCAGATCTGCATCCGAATTGGTAACTAAGTTTTCAGCAATGATTGCAACCTTTGGGAAAGAAATCTCTCAGAGTTTGGAGGGCTTGCAGGTATCAGAGATCATCCCAGGGCAACCATCCAACTATCATATAGGTAACTGAATTACAAGCTACAGGCAGATTACTATTTTCAGACTCATGTCATGAATTTAGCAGAGGATTTATAGATATCATCAGAATTATAATTCAGATCTGTAATTTTTTGCACAACACGGCCATACCAGTTCTTAATTAGCTGGCCACTCCATTATCAGGAAATGGCAGTTGTCTAAAATGTCGAGTACAAGGTCTTTAGAGCATCAGTTTCCAAATCACGATAAATTCTGCAGAGGAATTCAGATTTAATAGTTACAACAGGATTACCTTCAATCGGCAAATTATCCATTCTTCCTGTTGGGCATTGAAGATAGGATATGTTCAGATTTCAACCATCACAAATAAACCCTTAATTCATCATTTCCAGAATTTGTATTGTAGGTTAAAGCTGATGTTTTTGTTTGCTATTGGATTCCTTGAAATGAAATCAAATTAGGATGTTAAGTTGAAGTTTGATGTGTGTTTGGAATCATGAATTCATATCATTTTTAGGTGTATATTCTTTAGCATTTATATTGCAATCAAAAAGAAATAAAAATCAGCGAAGTAGCTAAAACCAAAAAAATCAAAATCAGAAGCTCTATTTCCAATTTGGGGGTGGGATATTACAATGGTGTCTAAGCACATATTATACTGCCATCTTGTGCTTTCAGCAATTCAGAAATTAATAATGAGTTCATATGAGCAGAAAAACAGGGAAGAAATACTTAGCATGTTTGAGGAATAGGATACACTTCCTCAAATTATCAGCGGATTTCCTTTCAATAGTTTCATGAGCCACCATCCGAGAATATGCTACAAGACTAAGTATGCAAAGAGAGAGTATCAAATGATAGCTTTTGATCTTTTTGCTTAGGAAGAGGATAGAAAAGCTACAAGTGAGGAGTTTGAGAATGTCGATAATGATTCTGATGACATCTATGCACCTACCATTGATGAGTTTGCCCTTCAAGAAGAAAAATAAGTAGTTGAGGTTTTGCATAATGAGTTCCTTAATGTTTCTTATGGAGCCCGTGTAATGTCCCCTTTTGGGACATTAGAAGATTTAAAGACTTATTCATATAATATTAAAATTATCTATGAGAGCATGAACAAAAAGGGGCAATTTAATATTATAAGGTGGGCTAAAAGGACAAGGAGGGATAAGACGAAAAGCCAGGAGGGGATCCGAAGAGTCACAACTTTGTGGATTAAAAGGAGAGAGGCTCATTCAATCAGGCATGCTTGGTTTTATGATTCAGACTTCAGTTTCTCTCTTGCGAAAGTTATTCAAAAGTTTCAGCTTTCAGCTAATGTGAGGATGCAGCCCCTCGTGCCAGCAGATACTGGACACAAACCCATTGTCCGTGGAGAGATCACTTCAGGTGTCTCCTATGCACTTGTAGGTTCTTCTCTTAGCATTCCAATCCGACTGTAAAACTGTGTTTAAGATTGGACTCTGAATAATAGTTATTGTATTGCTGTTGTATAATACAATAACCTGTTTTAAGGTATTTTTTTGAAAATCTACTGGTTTCTATTGTTGTTCCGTAATACTTCTGCCTATGTTTAAGTTATGAATATTATTCTGAGGAAACAACCGGGTAAATATCTGCTGGGAATATTTCAGCCAGTGATGTTGTTGAGTGCACTCATGTGCTTCCAAAGGAAAAGCAAATGAAGACTGAAGAAGATACTGTCATTGAGATCATAGAACCAGCTATGATAGATCAGCTACAAGGAGGTATAAAGTCATTTGGTTTCCCTCTAATGGAATCTAGCATTGTTTCATCACCTTCGCCTCATCTTGGCAAGGAATCAAACCATAGTTTGGGAATTGTTCAGTTAGATATGTTCATGCACATGATGGAAATTCGGAAAATTTGGAATGTAGTGAACAAAAGGGCTTAGATCACACATCCCCTGAGCAGAGTAATCAGCAATATTGCAATCAGGATCTAGCTGTGATGGATTCTTTAACTGACATAGCTCTCTCTTGTAATGGACCTATTTATGACTGTAGTGCAGTGCTTATTTCTTCTTGCCAGTGAGACACAAAGAAAGGTATTAATAACAGTGCTGATGTCAAAAAATTCCTTTTCAGATTTTTGCCAAGATTCCTTTCAATCTCTGGTGTCAGCACATGATCTAGTACAATTTGAAAGCTCGCTATTTCCTGCAGAGTTGTTGGCTGCAATGGAGCCCCTTTTTAAACTTGGTTTTTATAATAATAATAAATGATTGTTTCTGCAGGTTATTTATTTGGTGGTGGCCATTTTTATGGTTTTCACGGATTTTTTTTGGCATAAAACACTAAATATGAAAATTAGATTTCAGGTTGTGGATTTCTGGGGTTTATAATTTTCTCCCATAAAACATTATCGTTGGTTTTTCATAATTTTTTATCCTTAAACAAATTCTGAGGTTTTTAATAACATTTTATCCTTTAAAAAAATTGGGGTTTTACATAATCTTTTCCCTTAAAAAAATTCTGGAAGGTCTTAGTAATTTTTTCCCCAACAGCTATTTGGTTTTTCACCATCAGGTTTCAATGATTTTCTCTAGCTTTTGCGGTTTGAATAATTTTTCCTATAAAATATCCAGTTGGGTTCTATATTTTTTCCTGAAAATATTCAGTTGGGTTCAATATTATTTCCTAAAAATATATTTTGTTAAGTTTTAATTTATTTTTTCCTCGTGATGTGTTTTTTTCAATTTTTCCCTTTAAATTTTATGGGTGGGTATTTTAATAAATTTTTCTCCTTGAAAAAAAACTATGTGGAGGGTTTAGGTTTTTTTCCTCAAAAATCAAGGCCTCAGTCCTGTATGCCCTAGTCAAGGTTTCTGTAGTTCGGGATGGTTCTCCAGTTCTGGATAGCCTTTACCATTTTTCCTTAAAATGATATTGTGTATGCCAATCTATGTCTCGGATTCTCTACTAGCTATCTGTTTGATTTTGGTTGTTGTTTCTCCTCAAATATCATTTCTAGTTTATGTCATTCATAAAGTTAGAAAGGGACTTTATGTCAGGGTTTTATACTTTACGGTTGTTCCTATTTTTATCTGAAAAACATCGCTTTCTAAACTTCAAATTGAAGTATCTCGCAATCTGTTTTGGGGTATCCTGCTTATTTGCAGTAGTTTGAAGGGCTTTCTGATTTTCCTCAAAATTGTGTCACCTGTTCTCAGTGTGTCTTTGTGTACAGGGAAGGGTAGTTTTGTTATCCAACATCAGGTTGGACATTTCGTGAATGATTTCTAGTCAGAGGTTTCGCAGAATCTGAAAGGGTTAGTCAAACACTCATCTCAGTGGTAGAGTGAGTCGCACTCTCTTGTCTCTAATTACAGGGCAATCTGAAGTAGGGGACAGCCTTCTCTGTTTTTTTTGGCTACTCTTGGTCATTGACATTCTGCAGGTCCAAGGAGGGTTTCAATAGCAGCAGAATGTTTTGAAGGGTTTATGACCACATGTATAGTCTTTTGCAAGCTCGTTGATAGAATGACCATTAAGGGAGGGTACAAGATTAGTTTTAGCGTCCTAGGTTCTTGGTCTATTTAGCTCATTATTCTAGAAGCTTAGTTAATGGTCATTTAGGCTTATTTTTAGTTTTCTTAATTTGGTCTATTTTTAGATCTCTTTATTTAGACAACATTGCTATTTAGTTCACCATATTTTCAGCATGTGTAAACTCTACTTAAGTGTGTGTATTATTAATACACTCTGTTCCGATTTTTAAAGTTTCAATATGCAGGAATCTTCTACCAATTTCAGGAAATAAGCACCACAAACAAACCAAAAAAATTATTGAAAAAAATAGGTATATATTAACAATGTCAGCACAGCATTAAAAAAAATAGTTGAAGTAGTTCTAGCAGTTATCATAGCTCAGATTAATAGTATGTGGACTTGCATGAATGAATTCAATCCGGGGGAGAGGCAAACAATTCTCTAAAAAATAATCCCGGGCAGTATTTTCCTAATGAATTTCAGCCTACAATTAATTTGGAGTAATTTAATCCGGGAAGAGTCTCGAAGTTTTCAGCATACAATGGCTTGTCATTTTTTTCCGCATGTAGAAGCAGAATCAAAGATGATTATTGAATGGGCAGGTATCTTTTATAAATTTCTGGAAATAAGGTGAGCAATTGAACCAAATATCATTGAAGAAAATAATTCAACTAGACAAGTAATGTTAACGTATAACATTTTACAAAATTGTAAAACGGTGTAAGTGATTGCAACAATTATTGAATCTCAAACTATTAATAGTTTAGAGAACGTTAAAAATAATTTCCATCAATGGCATAGGCAAATAATTATCTATAAAAATCAACCCAAATCAACCCGGGAAGAGTTTTTCTAATAAACTTCTGCCTACAAATTAATTCTGATTATAATCAGCAGGAAGGATCTTTGAAAGTTTTCACATTATAAGGTTTCTCATTTCATTTAGAAGCAATGGCTCTAGAAGACCATCATGATTAAAGTAAGTCAGCAAAATAGACTTTTGAAGTTTTCCAGCAAAGCACTATTGAAGCAAGCTACCACAGTTTTGCACAAATATTAAACTTACAGTTTGTAGAGGCCTAGGCAAGACAAGACTAGTTTTCTATTTTCCATTGAAAACACATTAGGAGATAAAGGAACATGTTCAAAAGGTCAGGTATGGTCCAGTGAAGGAAGAAATAAAATCAGAAAATGCAGCATTTGTACCTTCCCCGTAATCAGATGCTAGTACATCAAAGACATCTTCTCCATTCCCTTCTTTCACAAGGTTTCATGCTTAAGTTGTAAACGAGTTAGCAGAGATGTCATCTTAACTAAAAAGGGTGATAGATATGGTTAGTAAATCATAATGGATATTTTGTAATCATTGCTATATCATTTTTGTAATAAAACTGTTCAAGATTTTGTCTTATTATATAGGTTGGTTGGGTAGTATGGTATATATTCCTATGTATCAGTTGATATGAGATGATTTTGGTCCAACCAACACAATTCTCATCTGACGTCACAATGTAGTGTAATGTCCCCACTATTAGGGTTAGCTTGGGGTAAGTAATGCCTGCAAACCAATTGTTAGAATCATAATAATAATAATAATTAATCTAATTATACTATTCTACCCTCTAATTTAACCCCGACCTTAATGACATCTCTAGATTGGGCTTCCTAACCCTTAGCTATTCCACCATCTTCTCATGGAGTGCTCCCATTTATGTTTTTCTCGGACAAGACATCCTTTGTCCAAGGCCAATCACATATGCACATGTTGACATCATTAGAATATTCTGGCACATGGAGATTGTCTATTAATCCTAGTCATGATGGTCAAATGGAGACCTTAATGCCTCACATACCCCAAGATAAAGATTCCCTATCTCCATGGTGTCAATCCAATGGACTAACTCAATATTACTTATTTCTCATCTAGCCATTCATACAGGGTCACTCATCTCTAGCACTAGCATGATAGCCATTCATACGAGGATCTCACTTCTTGCAATGGCACTATGAGAATTTAATCTATTATTTATGTGTATTGAACTAATCAACAATATTATCAAAATAAATAATCGTAAGTATTATTGCCTTGAACTAATGTCAAATTATATACTATTTGTATTACATAACCATTGTGTATTTAATAATAGATTATATTTACATAAAAAGATATATATATATATATATATATATATATATATATATATATAACCACACATATTTCATAATCATAATATCTATTTTATCTATAAATGAATTGAAATAAAATTAACATAAAATATACCTTTATATATTTACCTTAAGTTGTCCTTTTGCCCCTTTCAACTTTTTGGTTGACTTAATCTCCTTTTACTGTAACACACTTAAGGAAGATTTGATGTATTTTATATACTTTACTAGGATGAATTCATTTTTGTCTTATTGTATACTCTTATCTTAGTCCACCATCATTTATACATAGTTCCTTGTCTTTATTCAGTAGTTTTTAGTGGAATTGTAATTCTTTCTTCTTCTTTTTTGGTACCCTTCATATATATGTCTCATGCAGTAATTTTTTTTATTTCTAATGCAGTTATAGAACCCCTTTTATATGTTTTGTACATTAGGGTCACGACTAGTGACTTTCCATTATGTCAACAACCTACATAGTGGTTTATTTAGTTTTAGTTTTTTATTAAATTTAGTTTATTAGTTTATTATTATATTTCGTATTATATTTGCTTAAAATTTTATATTTGTTTAGTCATTCATATTTGTTTTATTTAATTGGATAATAATATTATTATTTAATTATGCAATTGATGTTATATTAATTTATTTTCTAATAGCTAATTAATGCTTTCATTTATATATAGTATGCTTTTACAATTAGGTATATCAATTATGGTTTAATAGTAAATTTTATTATTAGAGGGGGTATTACATGTAGCTACATCTCCCAGTACAAAAGAATATATTCTACTGACATATGGATAAAGAGGGGTTCCAACTTTTAATATTACTTGCAATTTTTTTACAGTGCTACTTCTATGATCTAAGTTGCTGTTTTGAGAGTGGACGTGGATGTGGGTACAAGGATTAGGTGCACGGATGCATGATTGCTTTTTTGGGGGGCTCAGGGGGGTTGGATGCGTGAATATATTAAATAAAATATAATATGTGTCTATGCACGCGCAAAGAAATGCAAGAAATATACATAAATAAATCATTTCATAGTATAATACCTCACTATTGATCAAGATTAAAGATATTTCATATTTGATAGTTCAACTACAAACTTCACAAACAAAAATATACAAATTGAAACGATTTCAATAACTAATTTGTAAATTACTCATGTTTGAGATTCAAATGCAATTGGAATTATAAAATCAAAATTTAGTTCATGAGTCAAGGTTGATCAATCAAGACTCAAGACTCAAGACTCACTAATCAGATTCTGAATCATAAGAATTCTCAATAAAATCCACATTCTCATCATCTCCAACTGCTGCAAGTTCAAGATCATTTGAACCAAAAACCATTCCACTTGTGCTAGATGCACCATGTGCCATGATGCTATCATCATTATTTGCAATTGTAGTAAGATCCTAAAATGTTGCATCCAAGTTTGTACATTCAGGTGCTACATGCCAAAGCTTAGTTGACCCATGTATTTATCCTCCTTAGGTGACACAAGACACAAGTTGGTATGAATGTAAACCAAGTCTTCATCTTTCTTTGAGCCCAACCGGTTGCGCTTTACTGAATGGATATAGGAGTACATACTCCAATTTCCTTCAGCAACAAAAGAACTTCCAACTTGGTTAGTGCTCAAAAAATTAAACATACAAATGAAAAGTAAATTAAAGAATGTTAAACACTAAATTGTAGAATACAACTGGTAAACAAAAACAAAAAAATTGTGAGAGGATATTAATTGCAAGGAATTGTACATGCTTGTATGGTTGACCATACATGTACCACCATGTGATAGCTCCAATGTCATTTTTGTCCTTTATTGCATATCGAGTAAGTTTTGATCCTAAAGCAAATAAGCTGAATTCTAGCCTCACCTTTTTGTGCATTTCATCATCTTGGAAGAGTCTTGCAAATGCTTTGCACCACCCAATAGCAACGTTTATATCCGCTTACGGTGCAAATCTAACTAGCATAGCAAGTATTTCTTGGGATAGTACCTTGGAGATAAGGCATATGCAAGGAGATGCAATGGTGTAGTCGTATTCTTCCAACAATGATGAATGATTGCTTCCACCTTATTGCATAAGGCTTCACATTTTGTGGGGTCATTATCATGTGTTTGTATGGAAGGTTTTACCTTATCTACCATGGTGTGCATGTCATCGTACACATCCCCCAAGAAAGGTGAATGTGTATCAGCAAAGCAAAGCATAGTCATGATAGGCTTGGTGAAATCCAATACAAATTGCACACAAGCCCACCCGCTGTCATCCAAGACCAAAGCCTTAACCTTTTGGGCTCTCTCTGAACTCGAAGATTTCCATATACCCCGTTGGCTAGAAATAACCATTTGGCTCAATGCCCCTTGCACCTTAACAAGATGTCTCATAACAATAGTATGAGATACAAATCGACTCTGAGCAACCTAAGCAAGTTAACAATATATCAATAAATATTAAGCAAAGTTGTATAAAATTTGATAATTGAACACGAACATAAAGCTTATTCAAATTAAATAAACAAATGAAATATGCTAATTACAATTTACCTTCAGAAAACTCCAACTTGGAGAGTGATCTGGATATGGATTGTGACATGTGATGGTTCGTCACAAACATTTGTATGTCCTCTCCCTATTGGTATATTTGCTTCACCCTATCTATTTGGGTGCCAATTTGTTGCATGACCAAGTTGAGAGACTGTACAGTGCATGTTGTCCAGAAAATATGGTCATACCGACTCTCAACCAAAGCACCTATACTCACACAATTTTTGTCATCATCTATAACCATCTAGACCACATTCTCACTACCCACCATCTCTATGGCATCAATGAATAATTCTAGAAATGAATTGTTAATCCTTCACTTCTCCTTCGCAATCAACCACCCTCAAAAACATTGCCCCTTTGGAGGACACTGCAATCACATTAATGATTAATCAATGGTCAGTTTCTTGTATCTTTCCATCCATTAGACACAATAGATATACCTGAACTTTTCCAAGAAGTTCTAACTAATTGAAGTGCTTTCTTTATAGAAGTCTTCTCTTTTTGCAATAGAGCAGTACGCACCTTTTCATACCCCAAACTTGTCTAATCAATTTGTGCTTTATAGACGGTCATCGTCATTTCCTTCCAATATGGAGATCTCGCCAAGTTGAAATAAGGGTCATTGGCATAGAGACAACATGTAATGGCTTGATCAGCGAGCTCTCTTGCCTCCATTTCAAATGTGGTGTCCAATGGACCTCTTTTGTGGGCAGTAAGTTCTACTTCTTCCTCTTCCTCTCTTGGTACAAGTGCTTGCAAGAATGGATCTTCGGAGGATACAATTGGATTAGTGGGCAATTTCATTTTGTTCTTTTTAGATGGAGGTTGATAAGAAGATTGTTTTGATCTTCCAAACAATTTATCAGCAGCCTCTTGTTCTTTTATAAATCCTGCTAATTGTGCATCAATCATCCCCTTTCCATCTTTGCTTCATTTGTACATTCCCATTCCTTTACGTGAAGGGCCCATAAAATGAAGTTTGACCCAAGAATATGAGCTATTGAATGGTTTACAATGACATGCGTTACATTTACAAAGTATGACCCATCTCCTGAAACATGTGCTAATCTTGTGGCATGTCTCCATAGTGGAGATCCTATGTCAATTTTGAAGTTAGCATTTCCTTTCCCTACCACTGAACTTTGACTACCATTTCATTTCCTTTCCTATGTCAATCTTGCACAATACAATCTAATAAGGAAATATAAAAATTTAAATTAGAAATAAACTATGAACATCAAGCATACAACTACAAAAAAATGATACAAATATATTAAAATAGATAGCTAAACTTGTTTCTTCATTTGTTTTTAAAAAATGGGAAAAAAACTTGTAAAAATTCTTCTCAAACTTGAAAAAAATCATCAAGATCTTCAAAAAAATCAGTAAAAGGACTCAAGAGTGGGATCCAAAGATTAACTTAGATGTGTATAACTCCTTTGTGGAAGCTATCTAACACCCCACAAATGATCATCTTCACAAATAATCACCTTGCCTTCAAAATGCCAAAATGGAGACCAAATGAGAAGAGTCCAGCTGCAAACAAAATGAGAAGAATAAAGAAAGAATAGCATCTTTTAGGGCCGTTTTAGGATTTAGGAGCAAAAATAAAAGAATAAAAAATAACAATTAGCACATGCTAAAAGGTGTTCTCAGTTATTTTCAAAGCCCAAAAAGCATCCAAATAGACGTTGGGCCCATGGAAGCCTCCAGATGCGCTCAAATGCACTCAAGAAACGCTTCCTAGGCACATTTGGAGGTTTCCGCGGCCCCAACTTGTGTGCATCCATAGGGCACCCTAGGCGCATCATGTGCCAACATGCATTGCTACGCACCGGTAACGTGGTCTTTGATCTATTATTTACAATTATATCAAATGGTATAACATTCACCATTTTGCCAAAGCTATTTTGGCATTCTTGAAAATCATAGGCCCGACCAGCCACTCCACCATCTTTTCAGTTTTCATGTCTTGAAGCAAAGTCCCAAAGCCATCAACAGTATTTTCCTATACGAGGAAAATAATTCTACATCTGACAGCTACCATAATCCGGTCTTTTATCTGCTACTTGGCACAAAAACTGATCTGTTGCCTCTAGCATGTCAAAGTAAAGATATGGCAAGAGGCGTCCTTTTCCTATAGAGGATATGCTTATCAAGTTATCAACTACAGATGCCACTTTCCAGATTTGAAAACTTAAATATTTTCCCAAACAGCTCAATTCTCCTGGTTTCACTTAGTCTCTTTATCCTCTGCATAGTGTAATATCCACCAAGTCCGCTGAAATGCTCTGATGATGACATAATGATAATTAATAAAGTCGATGTGATGTAAGTTGTTGCCATGAAATCATAACTTCTCTTTAAAATATATTGAAACCATGAGAAGTATGAGGGGGTAGACTATCTTTTGCACATAGGCTTAGGAAATCTTTACTTTTAATAGAGAGCTCAAGGGTTATTAAAGAGAACATGTTGCTTTAGTAGGTAATCAGCAACATATATGCCCCTCACCACACAACAACAAGATCTGATGGTGAGATCGTTAGTTATAGAGCAGCAGTCCTTAATGATTTTATGATTTTTTTCTTTAAAATATATTGAAACCATGAGAAGTATGAGGGGGTAGACTATCTTTTGCACATAGGCTTAGGAAATCTTTACTTTTAATAGAGAGCTCAAGGGTTATTAAAGAGAACATATTGCTTTAGTAGGTAATCAGCAACATATATGCCCCTCACCACACAACAATAAGATCTGATGGTGAGATCGTTAGTTATAAAGCAGCAGTCCTTAATGATTTTATGATTTTTTTGGGGTGAATCAATGATAATTTGAGAATAGCATTTTAATGTGAGATCCATCCAACTTTTTCATTTAACAATGACCTGGCCCCACTGAAGAGCTCACAGTTCAGAAAAGTTATTAAAAGAGAAAACCAGGACAACCTCAAAAAAACATCATCTGGTCCTGCTAAGCCTTTGCTACCTTCAGAATCTTAGAGGCACCATCAAAGTTTATCTCAATAATATGAATTTCCAAAGTTGTTCATGTATTAATGACAGCATTCACCTTTATCTAGCTAATCCATTATCACTCATTAACAAACTATTGCAACCTGAGAAACAAATAAATTTTCTTCCTTCTTTATCTTTTTCTTGAATTTCTTCCAAAAAGAAATAGAGAAGTATTTTTCAGTAAGAATGTCAGTCAAACAAAATGCAAATAAATGAGTCATGTGAGCGTTTGCAAGCTACCAGAGAACTACACAAATTAGTGTTATCTAATGGAGTGGTAAAAAAGAAAAGGTTGGTATTAGAGTAAATGTCTGGTGACGAGCATAGCATAACCCTTTTCTAAAGCACACAAGTGAAAACTTTAAAAGCTACAAACCCCAGAAACATTTAATGCCACTACAATTTATACTCAAAGAAGATGAATTCTAATTAAAAGCATGTCATTTTTTTTATCTTACACACTACAGTTCTTGGCTCCATGTACAATCCCAACAAACTCTTTCCAGATTCGCCTCCACACCTCAGAAAGGAATTCATTCACATTAACAAAAAGAAATCTAAGAGTGTACCACATTATCCAATTATAATCCGATTCAAACATTAGCAAGCGAACAGCAAATTCTATATCATCTTATAGTTACATATTTGACCACTGAATCAAAAAATAAGAATTCCAACAAATTTCAAAGCTACTGCTGCAACTGATCATGCCGTGTTAATCAAATCACTAGGTTATCCAAGTCATGAAAGTGAAATAGGAAAATAATAATTCAAAGCAGAAAGTTAAAATAAAAATATGAATTTGTAATGCAACTAGCTGTGATGCAAATAGGACTAAAACTTTCAATTCTGATTCAACATGTCTTTAGAAGTAGAACCCAGAATTACCAGTGTTTAAAATTTAAATGTTATTGAACTGAAGGCACGAAAACAATTGCAACAGAAAACATGATAAGTGCACTAGTAATCAAAAGCTATAAAAAGGTGTGGGTGGGAACTCACCATACCCTGTGATGCATGGAAGATTGAGTAGAAGAGATGATAGACTTTCACTAGGTGAACAATTTTCCTTCACTTCATTGGGATTTCCACAGTCAGACCTTTGACATATTCTCACATATGCCATCAAGTGAACAGGTTCTACTAATGGAAGAACCAGAATACGATATTGCCCCTTGATGTGCAAAACTAGAGGCCACAAAAAATATTCACGAGCATCTTCTGCGTTTCTGTCAATTTGAAGACTAATAATATGTCGAGTAATGGGATCATCTACCCATGAATCCGAACCTTTACTTGATGAAGCAATGCGTATGCCATATCCACAGACAGAACCATCTCTGCTAGAGAAAACAATCAACCAAATCAAATTATTTATTTGGGAATAAATAAATAAAAGAACATATTTGGCCCAGGCTTATGTACAAAGATTTTGAATCTAAATGAAAAAACAAAGGCAACTTAGCATATGCAAAAGAAATAATCACAAATATACATAAAGAACTCTTTTGAAGAAGATTATCAGCAGTTACAACAAGCAACTTTGAAGATCTATCTCTGCCTGGGTACAAGCTCCCCACAAAAAATGAGATATACAAGTAAAATAAGCCCCTAGTTATTTAGTGTTGGCTTATTGGTAAGACACAAGAGTAGATGCATAGCAGTTACTGAAAATTGCAAATAACTGGGAAAAAAGTTGTACCCTGATAAAAAAAAAAAGGAAGGAAAGGAACAGCTTTTTTAACATAGCATTGTAGCTAGCCCAACAAAATGGTTACCCCATCCCAGTTACAACCCACGACAAGAAAGAAAAGCTTTACACATCTAGTACCAAAATATTATAACAATTGATTTTACCATAGTACTAAAGAAAGAAAACTTTTAATTGTTATCTACGAACATTTCTCTTCCAGTGTCTATCCATTCTCAAGGTTAGCAAAGATATTGGATATAAGTTTCAATGTAAGCTTGAGCTATGAGGGAATAAAATCAATTTATTAGCAACAAGCACTAGGTATAATTATAATATATATGACTAAACTTATTGACTACTTGCAAAAATTTATTTTCCCCCTTCTCCTTTAGTTTAAAAGAGGAGCCCACAGCTCATGAAAATACATATTTTATTACTGTAATCACTAAAATAAAATGTCAATTTCAAGATTCTGGTTAAAAATCCGGCGGTTGCAGGTTTGGGTCTAATTCAATATCAAAGACATTTTATCTTATTTGTTTCATTTGTAAGTCATCTTAAGGGTAGACATTATTACGAAGTAATTGGAAAATATTTGCTTGTTATTAACAGTGATCAAGAGATCAATTTATACAAGAGACCGAACGATGTTTCCTCAAGAAACAATCGTAAAGAATAGAAACATTCTATTCTAGAAACAGAAAACTAAATATTAGAAACATTCTAATATTTACAGTAGATTACAATAGATAACCATTAGATACTAAACAGAGATAATAGAAACTATCTATTATCGTAATAGACATCCATGTTGCGAAATAGATTATCCATACTGTAGATATGAAAACTTTGCTCCACTCTGTTTGACAAGAAGATTGTCAATCTAGGCAACGCAATGGAACAAATTAAATGTTATGCACTGTGTCTAGCTATAGTTAAAAAATTTAGTGTTATGCACCGTGTTTAGCTATAATTTAAAAATTAAGTGTTATGCACCGTGTTTAGCTATAATTAAAAAATTTAGTGTTATGCTCCCTGTGTAGCGAGACTTGGTTTTAATTCTAGTTCATAAGAATAATGTGGTCTCCAGAATTTAGATTGATAAGAAGCTGTAGAACATTCGATGAGAAACTTAATATTTTGCATTTATATGAACAATTCAATATTTTTTTTAATGGTAATGGGCCGAAGCCTCAATTATACATTATTTATTATTATTATCTGTTGAAATTAATTATTGTTATGTGTTAAGTTAGAGTAGATTTCCACTTTAGGTGGTGTATCATGTTATCACATTCCACTTTATGAGTTGACTTCGCCTTTAGTGCACTTTATCATGTTATCACTCTCCAACTTTGTTACACTTTGGAGGATGATCCACCTCTAGTGGACATGTGATTCCATCTTGAGTGGGTAATAAGGTGTCTCTTGATTATCATGTAATGAAATGACACTTGTCCTTGTCTCATTCACTCCTTTCTACTGATCTTGGCTATATAACCAAGGGGTTTCCTATGTAATATCCAATTCCAGTTAAGTCCAACTGAATCATTCCAGCTGATCCATTTTATTGCATTATTGATAGGAATACAGTTTATTCTTGTCATGTTAATTCTCTCTTGTTATTGTTCTTTCCCATTGCCTCTAGATCTTTGGCAGCAACCTTCATAGCCAAATCTTACATTGTTCAAAGCCTATCGGGTGCTATTTGGATGGTCTCTTGAGAGATTTGAGTGCATATTTTGGGGGGTCCTCTTCATGACTTTCTATTGCAAAGTAAAATTGCAGCTTGTTGCTGCAAATCAGAGGTTGGCATCACATTAAGGGGGTCCAAAAAGCTCGAAGTCGACTTTTATTCCATCCATACCAAACACCAAAGGCTAAATCTATAGCCATTTAAATTTTGGACTTGCAGCAACAATTGAAACACTATAATTACATAGGTGATTTTCAAACAACGAATTTTCAATCATCCAGATTCTTTTTCTCAATCATTTTTTTTATTTGGGTTAGAATTTGGTGCTCTAGACATTGGTACAAGTAGTTTTTAATTTCAATGGTGGAATTTTACATACAATTGCATAATCCCATTTATGCAACTTCTGAGGCCTCGTTCAAATTCATATGGACTCCTTTTCAAATACATTTTTTTAAGTGCATGAATTGATCTGCATCTAACAGTTGTGCTATCTATTTACAACGATCGTGATTAGAAGTTGTTTCTTTCAAACTTTGTCTTTAGTTCGGCCTTTTGCATAGTGATCTACGTCTCTTAGACTGATTTTTATACCTATTAAAACAATCTGTCTTCCAACCCGTGGCAAGGGGGCTAGTTAGTCCTATGTTTTCTTGGCATATCAGTCCAATTGGAGGACATCATCAGCGATCATTTGCAGCACATTCTTGGTGGCATCATTATCAGTTCCCAACTTTGCATCAATGTTGTATTCTCTTGCAAGTAGTTCAAAATATCTCCGAGATATCTCAGATAAGTCAACTTATCATGATAAGTTGCAGATGGCAATAAAACTTGTATACTTATTGCAGACTTATTTTGCAGAAAAGTTTGCAAAATATCACAGATATTTGAGGCACTTAACGGTAATATATCTTCGAGTTAAAGCGATAAGTTGATAAAATAGCACCCACACCTGCAATTTGGACAGTGACAGCCCAGCAAAAGGCAAAATTCAGTTTTTTGGTAAGCAACAGCAGATTTGGAGAAAAGAGGAGAGAAAGAGTTGGGAGGGCAGCCACAGCCACAGACACAACAGACTTCTAGGGCTACACTCCCTCCCATTCCAGGAGTTTTTACTAGAGTTATTGGGAAGGGGGAGAGGAAGATGTAGACTATTTTGATATTGTACTTGACAATTGTATTTGCTTATAGTTTTTGAAGGACATTTTCTATTTCTAGTTTGATTTAGAGTTCAGACCAGCAAACTATGGCTAAGAGCCATCAGCTTGTTTGGTTTGTTTACTCATTTACTGTCTCATTAGATGCATTTCATTAAGTCTCGAATTTTGCAAAAAAATTCTATTTCTAATTAAATTTAAGCAATTTTTTGTTCCCAAGAAGTTCCAAACTTATCAAAATATTTGCTCATATCATTTTTTGTCCTCGGTGATATATTATCAATAACTATATTTTGAACTATGCTCTTGCATGTGCTAATACGAAGAGTCATTGTTCTTTGTACTTCGTCATTGGTAATATATTTAATATAATCCTTATGTACTTAGTAGATAAGGAAGTATCTTGTGAGCTTGGTGTGTGGTTACAATCCGTACTTAGAATAAACCAATTTGGCATTGGCAAGTACCCATTTGATGCTCAGGTAGGTGTCCCCATGCCTGATCTCCATCATATTGCAGTGAGAGATTCATCATCAGTTCTGCATCCACATTGTTACCTAGTTTTGTCACACTTCAACATTCTTGGTGCAGCACTGACTCTATTTTCTTCCTATTGAGGAGGCATTAGTCGTCATCTTGGACCATCTCTGTACGAGATTCTACGTTGAGGGGGGAGCTTCATGGTCTTTCATTTTCTCTCTTATAGAGGGACTTTTTCCTCACATGAGGTCTTGTTCTTGTCATACATCATTGAGAGTATTCTTTGTTTTCATCTCTCTTTTGGAGGGGAGTTTTCTCCTACATGGCTTCCTCCCTTTCTCCATTTGTGAGAGATTGCATTTGCACTTGTAGATGAGTACCTGACATGGTCTACCAGTTGGGACCCATCTTGCATTGTTACTTTTGTATATTCTCCCTAAGTTGCACTTAACAAGGGGTTTTTGTCTAGTTAAAGCATTTTACCTTGGTTAATTGTACCTAGGTCCTAATTACACTTTACTTAATCTTACCTAGAGACCACATAGGAGCTTTAGCGTACTTATCAATTAATCACTCGACCTTTAGCGCACTTATCATTTTATCACTTCCCACCTTTGTTGCACTTTGGAGGCTGATCCACCTTTAGTGGACATGCGATTCCACCCTGGGTAGGTGATGAAGTGTCTCTCGATTATCATGCAATGAGACAACAACACTTGTCATTGTCTCATTTACTCCTTTATACTCACCTTGGCTATATAACCAAAGGGTCTCCTATGTAATATTCACATCAAGTTGATTCCGATTGAGTCAATCATTCTAGTTGATCCATTCTATTGCATTATTAATAGGAATACAATTTGTTCTTGTCATATTGATTCTCTCTTGTTATGGTGCTTCCCGATTGCCTCTAGATCTTGGGTGGTTACTTTCATGGCCAAATCTTACACCTTTCACTTTGATGGAGACCCTGCAAACAGATAAGAGATCATTTATAATCATAACTCATAACTAGATATCTTAAGTTAGAAATGGAAATGTAGATGAAATTACTGGATTGTTCAGACCAATGTTAAGATGGCTCAACTGCAAAAGTGATAAGATAGCCGAGTGGATAAGGTGCCCTTAAGACCATCTACCCTAGGCCCAAGAGTGGATATAACATTCATCTTGGCCTCATGTGGCATATGACATCCACATGAGGTGGAGTGCCTAGTGAGGTGTCCTATCACCATTACCCTCAATCTTGCTACTTCTATCTTACTTCCAATGATTGAATATCTTTATGCAGTCATTTACCATGATGGATGTCATGAGGAGCATTCACAATAGGGTGCCCAAAAGACATCTTTCCTAAGCTCAATGCAGTCACCTTTTGCCCCTTTGACCCATGGGACTCTCCAGTCATATACCATGAGGTGAAGGGCTTAGAAGGTGATGTCATCACCGTTTTCCCACCTGTAATCCCTCATTTCCCCCACCATTGCTGGTTGCAAAAGTCAAAAAAATATGTAGTACTTCATTCATATCTCCTAGATTAAAACATACCTGAGTCAGCAACGAAATGCATATTAAAGCAGAAGCATGCAGATATATGTATATATGTCTGTATGCATATACATGTAAGCAATCACATACGAATATCATATTCCTGAAGTTTATACATAATTCAACATAGAGGAGTTATAAATAGATTTTACACACCATATGTGTCACGGGATACTCATACCAGGGATCGCAGATCTGAATTTATTATTAGTATCTGTTCTTCCTCCCAGATGTTTTTTCTTCTCCTTCAATGATATTGGAGAACGTGTTTGAACTTCCTTTTATCTCATCTGATGGGAAAGGATGTGATTCTAAGGGATGTTTCTCCTTAGATCGCATCTCCTCATAACTTGAGTATACTGATTTAAAATGCAATTCACACCTCTTCATATTATTGATTTCAGCCTTTACTTTTTACTATTAAATATGTTTACCAAAGCTCAATTGAACAAAATTCCCAAGCCCTCAACTCTTCAACGTACAGATCAAGGGCAAGAAAGTTCATTCGATGTGAACACTCTCTGTGACAATATCTATACCAGTTTTTGACACTCTAAAGGCTTTCAACATTGGGGGCATACTCACTGAATAAGTTTTCCAAGCATAAACAACTCCCCAATTGCCACCACCACCTCCTCTCAACAGTGTAAACATCTTCATCCATGTTGTATAATATTGATTGTATGATCTCTTTTCTCATGAAGTGAAGATGAAATGGAATCAAATTAAGAGAAATATGTAGGTTTTATATGTTGTTTGAATGTCTGGAATCAATTATTGAATCTTTTAGGCTTGACTCTATTCAACGTGTTTTTAGACTCTATTTAACTCGTATTTTGTTTCGTATGAATGCAAGATAAATTGAACAACGTTTATGGTAACTTAGACAAGCATAGCCAAAGACCACAGGGCATAGCTTCTGCAATATGACCAATTTTATTTTCCTGTTATTAACATCTTCCAGCTAAAGATTGTACAAATTATGGGGGGTGCAATCATATTCAACCATAGGATTGAAATCTAGTGAACTTTATGGAAGATTCCATTTTGCCATGTAAGTTACATTTAAAGCTAGGATACTGAATCGCTTGGGGAAAGCCTAGAGGCGAAGGCGAAGGCGAAGGTGGATGTAATGACCCTTACTATAAAGGCCACTGAAACCCTCAAACTGGACTTAGGAATTTTGTCAAACAGTTGGCATGTACCGAATAAGGCTGCAATATTACTAATTGTTGTACAACAAAACCTCAATATATGATGCCAATCTGTGTCACAAGGTTCGCCGAATTTTCGGCTTGAAATTCGAAATTTGGCGAACCTTAAAAAATAAATTTAAAAATCAAAAAATTCGCCTCAAGTTCGTACGGCTATTATTTTGTTGTCGTTTTGCATAAATATTATTTTATTCTGGGCCGTTTTAGGGTTTTCGACTTAAAAAAGTTGTTAAAAAAAGCTTTCCGTCATTGCAAATTATTGGGTTTGGTGTTCGCTGTCTAAGGCTTCTAAAGCTATCATTTGAGCGCTAAAGCTGAAACGCCCACTGGTCATCTGCTATAGAGGCTGAAACGCCTGTTTGTAACGGCTGCTGGGGCTGAAAAATCCGTCTCCAGGCTGGATGTTGGAGTGCAGGCTGGACGCTGCAGTGAGTCGTGACTGGTTCAACCTCACGCGAACGGCAGAGGGAAGAGGGAGGCTCACGTGGACGGCAGAGGTCTCAGGTAGGCAAAACCGTTCGCCATTGTTCAAACTTCATTCCTTTCCTTCCTGCGTCCTGCGTCCTGCGTCTGCATTTGTTTTGTAAAGTTTTATAAATGTTATAACATTATAATGTTTTAAAAATTTTGTTTTTTATTATTATTGTTATTAAATTATTGTTATAACTTTTAAAATTTGTTTATTTTAAAAAGTTTTAAAAATATTATAATGCATAAAGAGTTATAACTTATAAGCTATAAATATTAAGATTTAAAAAAAATAGAATATTTTAATAAAACATTATTAGGTTATTTTAATATAAAATATTAAGATTTTAATCATCAAATAATATTAGATTTGTATTTTAATATAAATATAACAATATTTATCATAAAACAATAATAAACAATAGAATTTTATATATATTAAATTATTATATAAATTTTTAAATTAAAACATTATATTAATATTCATAAGCTTTTAATATTTCCTTTGCGTAATTATTTAACTGTGTATGTATTATTTATTTTTAAAGCAAAGTGCAAAATAGTTTGATTTAATATCATTATTTGTTATTAATAATAAATATTATTAATTTATTTATACTATATACTTTTTATTTATTATTTATTATTTGTATATAAAATAAAAAGCTAATGTATATTAAAACATTAAAAAAGTATTATGTATTTACTTTATATTTTAAAACAATTAGATTTTACTTAGTTTTTAAGTTTAATATTTTTTAATTTTAGAATATTTTAATTTTTTTATAAGAGTTTAAAAGGGTTATTTTAGTATCTAGTTAATTAAAATAAAGTTTGGTATTTATTCATATTTCATTACCGAGTTTGAAATAATTATTTCTTATATTTCCTTTTCACGTTTTCAAGAAAATATTGATTGTTTTTTAATATTAATTTTCTTTTGCATCATGCAGGCTGTAATTGAATGGCTCCGAAAAAATCAAAGTCTGAAGTATGGAAATATGTGACAAAAGATGGTGCTAAACTCTATTGTACTAATTGTACGAAAGATTTTACAGGAAGTCTAACAAGGGCAAGAGACCACTTACTTGGTATCAGTGGGGGTACAGGAGGAGGTGTTAGAGCATGTCCAAAGGTCACTGATGCAATGGTAGCTGATATAGAGAGAGAACTAATCCTTTTGAGTGAAGCTGATCGAAAAAAGATACAGAAAAAACAAAGAATTCAAGATGATGTGTCTAGGTTCACATCTGTGTCATCCTCTAGTTTTCTCAAGTCTACATCCATAGGTTCAATGAAACAGAGTGGAACATTAAACAGCTTTTGGAAACCAATAGAGAGACAAGAGGTTGATGATGCATGGGCTGATTATTTCTTTACTGGTGCTGTCCCGTTCAATGCGGCAAGGAATCCCCATTTCCGTAATGCAGTTGTGAAAACAGCAGAGTTCGGTAAAGGCTACACACCTCCATCTTCAAAAGCTTTGAGAACAACTCTTTTGGAGAGGTCCAAAGGCAGAGTGACAGGAAAGTTAGATGTGATCAAAGCCTCTTGGAAGGCAACAGGTTGTACTGTATTGAGTGATGGGTGGTCAGATATATGTCAGAGGCCTTTGATTAATGTATTGGTGGCTTCCCCTGAAGGAGTTGTGTTCTTGAAAGTGATTGACACCAGCGATCAAAAGAAAACTTCAGCATATATTTTCCAGATATTAGAAGAAGCTATTATTGAAGTGGGGGTAGAAAATGTGGTTCAGGTGGTTACTGATAGTGCAGCGAATTGTGTGGGAGCTGGGAAGCTGATTGTAGAGAAGTACCCACAGATTTATTGGAGCCCATGTGCAGCCCATTGTTTGGATTTGTTGCTTCATGACTTGGCCAAGTTCCCATGGATACATGAAGCAATTTATAGAGGGAGATCAGTTGCAAATTTCATTAGAAACCATCGTCTCACCTTGAGTCTTTACAGGAAACATGCATCGAGAGAGTTGTTGAGGCCTTGTGACACAAGGTTTGCTTCATTCTATATCACATTGAGGAGAGTAATTGAAGAAAAGGCAGCTTTGAGATCTGTGATTTGTTCTAATGAGTGGGAAGGTTCAACACTTTCTAAAAGTGCTAAGGGGAAGAACATAGAGCAAATCATTTTAAACAGCAATTTTTGGGAAAGTGGATCAAAGGTTTTGAGCATATGTGGTCCAATTGTTGAGGTTCTTCGTATGGTGGATGGTGATGCTCCTTGCCTTGGCATGCTTTATGAAAGCATGGACCGTTGTAAAGAATCCATTCAGAGAGCATTGAAGAATGTGGAAGCAGACTACATGGAGATATGGGAGGCAGTTGATTTTAGGTGGAAAATGATGCACACACCTCTACATGCAGCAGCTTGCTATTTGGAGCCCAAGTTATTTCGTATTGACAGACAAAGTGATAGTGAAATTATGGTAGGGCTTTATGATGCCATTAGCAAGTATGAGCCGGATCAAAACATTGCAGCTTTGATCAGGGACCAATGTTGGAGATACAAGAAAGCAGAAGGGATGTTTGGAATGCAAGCAGCACAATATGACATGACACGAGCTGAGGTAACTGGGTCTAGATGGTGGATGAGCTATGGGGCACAAACTCCTGAACTACAGCGCTTTGCTATTAGAGTATTGAGTCAGGGAGCAAGTTCATCAGCATGTGAGAGGAATTGGAGTTGTTTTGACCACATTCATTCTAAAAAGAGGAACAAGCTGCTGTCCGGAAAGTTGGGAGATCTTGTCTATGTTCGTAGCAATTTGAAATTGCTCATGAACCAATCAGCAAAGGACTCCACATCTTCCTCACAAAAAGGAATTTCAGAAGACATGGCAACTGGACCTCTAGAGGAACCAGACTTCTTGGATGATGAGCTAAGTAGTGACACTGATGATGATTCTAGAGTAAATCAGCCAAGTGCTCTCGATAACCTGGAGCTTTTTTGAAGTTTAATAGTATTGACTTTTGACTATAATATTTTGACAAGAACTATCTTCGTACTTTTGCTAATTTTGAGCTATTTGAAGTTCTAAACTTTGAAGTATAAAACGCTGATCTATCTTTTGGATAGTAAAAGAACTTTGTAATCATGATTTCACATGTTTCTTATGGGTTATATCTTATAAATGTGATATCTTTTGTTGTAATGATTTCAAATCTATTTTGTAATCTCAAACTATTCTGATTATATATTGGATATATTGTTAGACATGAAAAGATGTTTTCTATTGTAGTTATGAATTGAAAAGTTCCTTGCATTAAACTCAAACATACAATAATAATGATAAATAACATATTTTTTGGAGAATTACATGAGGCGAATTTAATGTCGAATTTTTTTCGAGTTTTTTGACTTGTCGAACTTCATCCGAACTTCATCCTTGTCGAACTCGAACTCGAACTCGAACCTTGTGACTTAGATGCCAATAATGTATGAGCAACAATTCCAGATTATAACACTACCAATCTAAGAGATAGATGACAATCTGAAACTCAAATATGAAGTCCAATGCAATTCTGATTTTATGACAGCAAATAGAACTGATTACAATGAGAGACTGTCACAACTATGCACTTCTAATACATCAAGCTCTTGACAATGCAATGTTATGACATGAACAATAACCCAGTTCAGATTTGGAATGCAAATGACGAAACTTTTACAACAGTTATTAATGACTGGAAATAACTATTTATGCAATGACAGTGCTGACTGTTCTAATCCATAACATGCAATATTTTGGCAATCAAAACTTCAGTTTGTGCACCTGGAATAGCTCCAATTTTGCCGGATATGAATGCTGAATTAATGCCACACGAAGACCTCACAATCTGCCCCAAACCGACTCACAATATTGCTGCTGCTGCCCAACTGACAGGGCCGTACAGGTACGGCCTGGTACGGCTGCTAGATAAAAAATATTGCAGCGTTTTTTTGTCACTCCAAAAACAATAAATCTGGGCGCCTAGGGTTGCTGAATAACCCCCTAAAATATGAAATTCATCCGTCAAGCCAATTAGGAGTTATGAGCAAAAACGTGGGTCCAAACCCTGGATTGGCAGTTTGAAAATAATGCACAACTGTGTCTTCAAACCCTGTTAATCAATCCACAAATGCTAGGGCACAACTGAAACCCTTATTCCAACCAAAGTAAACCCTTATAACTGAATCTCAATGAAGTCCAAATGAGATGGCTGAATTACCAACTCCTCAAATGCAACAATTCAGGTGATATTTCACACCCTCAAAGTCGCCAATCCAAGGGAGTGATTCGTTCCCAATGATCAAATAATAATTTGCAGACCCAAGAGACTACAAATTTGCTCCACAATGGAAGAAGTAGAAGAAATCTCAAATCCAAGCATGTCCAAAATGAGAGGCCCAGCCCTCTATTTATTCACTTTTCTAAGAAGTTGCTAGAACTTCTAGAAACATCCTTTATAAAATCTCATTATAATGCACTTTTTCTAGAACTTCTAGAAACATCCTTTATAAAATCTCATTATAATGCACTTTTTATAATAAAGTAATTTTATAAAATAAAAAGTGCAACTCAACTTAAAATTATAACATGTAGGCCCCAATAACACATAATAATAAAATATAACCTCTTAACACTTCTTCAAGAGCAAGATATGACCCTCTGATCCGCAGAATTGACTCTCTCTCCACACCATTTGCCTACGAGAGTCTGGAATAGGCAAAATCCATGATCAATGTCATGTCGAACTAAAGAGGGGACATTACAGTGGACGGGCACATGGAGGTGAGTGGGTACCCTGCGGGTGCCGCCCAGATGCCACCCACAAGCATCCGGATGCAGACGGAAGCCTGTTCATTCGCATCCGAATGCTTATGGGTGGCATCCAGGTAGCACCTTCCGTCCACATCTAGATCCCTATGGGTGGCATCTAGGCAGCACATGTAGGGCATCTGGGCACTTCCGAATGCCTCCACGGAAATCAAACAAAAAAATGCTTTCTCACCTAAACACAAATTAAAACGTGTGTTTTAGGCTTTTAACAACTTTTTTTTGCCAAACCCTAAAATGGCCCTAATAGAAGCCTTTCAACCATCATTTTGTTTGCAGCTAGGTTTGCTCTTCTCATTTGGCTTCCATTTTGTCATTTTGAAGGCAACTTGATTATTTTCAAAAAGGAGCGATTGTAGGGTGAGAGTTGGCTTCCAAGTTCATTAAAACACTAAGAGGTAAGCATTTTATCCCATTCTTGAGTGTTTCAATGAACTTTTTAGAATTTTTGATGAATTTTTTCAAGTTTGTGCAGAAATTTTTCAAGTTTTTCTAGTTTTTTTTTTTTTAAATTTAGAAACAAGTTTAGGCATCTATTTGAATGGTTTTGTATCATTGTTTTTTACTTGTATGCTTAATATTCATAATTTTTTTATTGATTTAAATTTATTTAATTTCTTATTATAGAAAGAAACTACATTGTATTGTGCAAGAATAGCTGCCACCGACAGTCAGAGTTCCATGGGAGGACTAGGTCAGAGTTCAGTGGCAGGGCAAGGAGGGGATAATTTCAAAATTGATTTAGGGTCTCCTCTATGGAGACATACAACAAGAATATCATAGGTTTTGGGTGGTGGCTCCTATATTTGGAGTTGTAATTATTGTCGAAGTAACAAAGTAAAGTCTTTCAAAAGCTCTTATTCTCGGGTAAAACTTCATTTCATAGGCCCTACTAGTAAAGGTTTTGGAATGTGCAAAGGTGCAGATCGGAAGGGGTTGTCCGATGCACAGATAACTTCATTTGTAAAAGAACAAGAAGTTGTTGATCATTTGATTAAAAGATTAAAAAAAAAGTTATTATCAACCTCCTTACTCAAAAAAGAACAAGATGCAACCACTTGCCGAAATGGAACCACTTGTATCTTCCAAACATCCATTCATGCAAGTGCATGTACTGGGAGAGGAGGATGAAGTAGAAAATAATGCATCAGCCCGGAAAAGAGGCCCCCTACACTTTGTATTTAAAATGGAGGCAAGAGACCATGTTGATGAAGCCACTGCATGTTGCCTCTATGCTAATCGCCTTCCATTCAACCTTGTAAGATCACCATATTGAAAGGAAATGGTAAGAGCCATCAAAGAAGCACCAAACATGTAATGTCCCCTTTTTAGCATTTATAGCATGATGTTGTTGTTAGCCTATTTCCCCACGGTCCCATAGGCTAACCAGGACATTAAAGGGACTTAGAGGCCATTTGGCCTAGATAGTTTCAGCTGCAGGTCTTTCTGTGGGGTTTTGAGGCAACTTTGGGCATACTTACTATTTATAGTAAGTCATCTTGGATATGGTCGGATATCCAGTGGCAACGGTATGTCGATGGTAATTGTTTAAAATCGACAAGAAGACTTGTTTATCATTTATAAGATTTGTTATGCATTGATAAAGCTATTTTATAAAGTTAAATTTAAATATTTAACTTTATTAATGCATAGACTATAGTTTGTGGGAAATATTTAAATTAAAAGAGTCCCCTTTATTTTATAACACATTGAAGACATAAGTTACATAAAGAGAGTGATGTTTTATCCCACATGTAGAAAACGAAGGATTGAGGTCTTATGAGAACACTATAAAAGAAAGGGAAGAGCTTCTTTTTAGTATACTTGGAAATATAAAAGAAATTGGGAAATTTTCTAGAGATTATGTCTCAATAATTTGAAGGAAGAAATCCTTTCAAGCTGGAAATCTTGACGCCATTGAAAGATATGATCTTGAGATTTAACATGGTAGCAGTCCGAAAAAGTAGATACGAAAAAGCAGTCCGAAAAAGCGGAACCGAAAAAGCAGGCTAAAAAAGCAGTCCGTAAAAGTAGTCCAAAAAAGCGGAACTGAAAAAGCAGTCCGTAAAAGCAGTTAAAGAAAAGCCGATCCGAAAAAGCAGTTCGAAAAAGCAAAGCAGAAGGGGCAGCATTGAAAGAAATTATTACAGCCATCTACAACCAGGTTCCCTTGTTAGTATTGGTTTTTAAAGTATTATAAGTTTCAGCTGTAAGTGTGCATTATACCAGCATTATCATTTTGTAATCCCTGTAAATGCCAAAAGTCTTGGCCATATTTCATGAGCATTATATTTGAAATTTCATTGCAATTAAGAAGATAATAGTTGTTGGTGTCATTTAAGCAATTCAATATCATTATTTATCAGCTAGTTAGTTTGCATACCAACTGTTTCTAAAAATGTCAGTTGGTTGTATGTATTCATTTTTCATGCTTAGATCATATATATGCACTGAATATTATCAAAATTAGTAGCACACTCATGTTAGGTCATTGTGTAGTCCATTTGGAGTCTTCTAGCACAAGATTCTCATTGATGCAAATTGAAGAAAGAGTCATTTAAAGCCAGCTAAAATACAATATCAGTCATACGTCCCTTGCCTGTGAATTGTTTGATGAAATTCCTTGAGCTTTCATTAGCATTTTAGAGAGCAGATTTGAGGAGGGTCATTACAGTGGTATCAGAGCTTGTTTATCCTGCCATCCTAGTGGGTACAAACACAATGAACAGGTGGTGATATGACAGATTGGAGTGTTCAACCTTTAACTCATCACTATAATTTAAGAAGAACCAAGGCTCGTTTAAACATAGGACAAGAGGAACAGGAAATCTAGAATACAAGTGAACAGGTTATTGGCAATATGGGAGACAGGAATGCTCGGGATCCTGGAGAGGAAAGATTCTTACAGTTATTAGAGACCTTGGCACAAGGACAGCGATTAGTAGAACAGAGGGCACAGGAACAAAATCAGAGAATGGAGCTTATGATGCAGATGATGGCTCGTCAAATGGGGTTGAACGCTAACATAGGTGGAGGAAATAATCAGAATGGTAATAATCAGAATGGTAACAATCAGAATGGGAATAATCAAGATGGGACACATAATGGAAGTGAACAAGTTGGGAACAATTTCGGTCATGCACCCCAGCAAGCTAGGACAATGAGTTCGAGGCCCATGATTCCCACATTTCCTCCTAGAGCTCCAGAGCAGCCCCTACCAGAGCCCCAAATCACTGATATATAGGACCAGCTGAGGAGAGATTGCGAAGTCGGAGGTCCAAATTTTACTGCTGCAATCACCTTTAGGGAGTATATAGATGTGCGGATGAAGCATATGCCACGTGGACATGACAAGAACCAGAGCTATGAGCTACGGAAGAAAGTAGGGAAACTTCAATTACCGTATTATGATGGCTCGAGGAAGTCTACAACAAGAGCTTAGGTTCAAAAGCTTGACACATACTTTCAAATGAACCCTATGCCTGAGGAAAAAGCTATTAAGTATGCAGCAATTCACGTAGATGTGTTAGCACACGAGTGGTGGCATCATGGTATGGTCACTATGGGTCATGCACACATTACCTCATATGTAGAGTTTACGGAGAGACTGATTGAACATTTTGATAGGCCTAAGGATCGTACCTTCCCTATGACAGGCAAAAACTTGTATGAGGAGTTTAACAGACATGTTGATTCGATACAGGGAGACATTAGCACATCTTCAAGTAATGATTTATCTGCATCATCTTCACAGGCAGAAGGGGTTACAAATGTTGTGCAGGTTGAGCCAATAGCATCAGAAGGTGATATCACAGGTACACCAGATAGTGTGATTGACACAGATAGTGATCCCAGTACAGTTGGGCTGGATGAAGTTACAGCAATTGAGGATACTGTCATGCTTGAGGATAGTACAGTTGATCAAAAAGTGAGCATTCAAGACTTTGCGGAAAATGAGTATCAAGCACAGTTGGATGCTTCTTCACATGAGATAGAGGCTAGTAGCTCTTTACTTGGTTTGGCAAGCCAGCTGAAGACAAGGGACAAGCATATTGTCACGGCTTTATCTCATCATGACAGGATACATGGATTGATTGAGAATCACATTTGGATGATTCAACTGCAGGAGAGACAGAAAGGAGTCACAACAGGTTCTTCTTGTGACAACTTACAACAGATCAAGGAAGGCATGGAGGCAATGAAGGTAAGTTACATACACCTACTTTCAGATCGCGATCATCTCCTTAATCTTGCAGGGATCTATTTAGATGCATTGAAGAAGGAGGAGGAGGTTGATCAGCTTTCTCATGAGCTAGAGGATACTCGGAATTCTTTGGTGTGTATTCAGTTGGCTCTCCAGGATTCTGAGAGACATGTGGACAAGCTTTGTCTTGAGGTGAACTCAGTTCGGGAGTTAGCGCATATAGCAGGGACTCGGTTTTCTTTTATAGTCAGGTCACATGTTGATGATTTCTCAGAGATGATAGAGTTTACAGGAGAGTCCCAGGATCTGAGTATTACAGATGATAGCTATTCTGAGGTTACTCCTTTGGACAGTGTACTAAGGATAGAGTATAGGAGTTCGACCAGTTGGCACAATCATGTGTCTAGTCAGCTGAGAGTTGGCAAGCGAGACATTTCTATCGCTTGCGAGCATTTCGACGATGTTCGTCAGTGGTTAGCAGTTTATGGATGGGGTTCTCCTACTAGTGATGAGCAGGGAGGCAGTTATCTTTCCTTGACAGAGATCCACTCTTTATGGGAGGCTATCCAGATTCTGAGACAGAATTATATGCAGTTGGTAGCCGACAGAGATTATCTTATGGAGTGGAGCAGTACAGCATATGACGCATTATTGGTCAAGGAAGATGAGGTGAGTAAGCTTACTCGGCAGCTCGAGGTGACTTCTGAGTTTCTTGAGAGTACACAGTTGGCTTTCAAGGAGTCACCGTTTCATTTAGCTAAGGTGACCATGGAGTTAGAACGACTTCAGTCTTTACCAGATTCTGTACAATCACGAACCGTGGTGTCTGGTGATCCACGGATGTCCATGGTCGAGGTTGATAGAGGTAGTGGAGATGAGGATATATCTGTCCACAACACTAGTATTGGCATATTTGGTCCGTTTCCATTGGAGGCAAGTTCAACTGAGTTGGGCGCTGCGGCTGAGCATTGTGATATGTTTGACTTGGAGGGCACAGAGACTAGTGATGTTGTTGTTGATTCTGCACTCTTGGCTATATCATCCTCTGACTTAGCTGATGATCAATCACAGTTGGTTGTATCACGTCTGCAGGATGAGTCTTTGACTGGGATTGGTTCTTTTTACCGGCATTATACTGTAGGATTTGTTCATCAGTTTGCTTTTGATCCACGTGTTGAGGAGTTGATGGTAGACAAGTTTGGTCTGGGCTCTCGTTTTTGCTATCTACCGTGTAATGACTATTCACCATCAACAGTGCATGGGTGTTATGGTTATGAGACAGTGACCGGTGATCTACAGAGTTGTGTTGATTGCAGTGGGTGTGCAGTGTGTGGATTCTCTGTATTTGGTACAGTTTCATGCGGGAGTATTCATCTTTGTTGCAGAATTGTATTGTACATTCCATATAGGCTAGTGGGATGTGTTGATGGTATTTACTATGTTGGCAGTTTGGGTTATCTACTCTACTTGGGTTTTGATATTTTGTGAGCTTGTTTCTGATGGGTTCCTGACTTTGGAGTTTGGGTGAGTTGTATTCGCCAATTTGATTATGGATTCCTCTTGGTTAATTTTCAGAGGTTGTTGCAGGAGCCTATGTTGAATGACAGCAGTATAGTTCATGACTACATTTGGGATCCAGGCGAATTGATTGGGTTGTTGTTCGACCATTGCTTGGGGACAAGCAATTTTGGGAAGGGCGGACTGTAATGTCCCCTTTTTAGCATTTATAGCATGATGTTGTTGTTAGCCTATTTCCTCGTGGTCCCGAAGGCTAACCAGGACATTAAAGGGACTTAGAGGTCATTTGGCCTAGATAGTTTCAACTGCAGGTCTTTCTGTGGGGTTTTGAGGCAACTTTGGGCATACTTACTATTTATAGTAAGTCATCTTGGATATGGTCGGATATCCAGTGGCAACGGTATGTCGATGGTAATTGTTTAAAATCGACAAGAAGACTTGTTTATCATTGATAAGATTTGTTATGCATTGATAAAGCTATTTTATAAAATTAAATTTATATATTTTACTTTATTAATGCATAGACTATAGTTTGTGGGAAATATTTAAATTAAAAGAGTCCCCTTTATTTTATAACACATTGGAGACATAAGTTACATAAAAGGAGTGATGTTTTATCCCACATGGAGAAAACGAAAGATTGAGGTCTTGTGAGAACACTATAAAAGAAAAGGAAGAGCTTCTTTTTAGTATGCTTGGAAATATAAAAGAAATTGGGAAATTTTCTGAAGATTATGTCTCAATAGTTTGAAGGACGAAATCCCTTCAAGCTGGAAATCTTGACGCCATTGAAAGATATGGTCTTGAGATTTAACATGGTAGCAGTCCGAAAAAGCAGATACGAAAAAGCAGTCCGAAAAAGCGGAACCGAAAAAGCAGTCCGAAAAAGCGGAACCAAAAAAGCAGGTTGAAAAAGCAATCCGTAAAAGCAGTTCAAAAAAAGCCGATCCGAAAAAGCAGTTCGAAAAAGCAAATCGGAAAAGCAAAGCAGAAGAGGCAGCATTGAAAGAAATTATTACAGCCATCTACAACCAGGCTCCCTTGTTAGTATTGATTTTTAGGGTATTATAAGTTTCAGCTGTAAGTGTGCATTATACCAGCATTATCATTTTGTAATCCATGTAAATGCCAAAAGTCTTAGCCATATTTCATGAGCATCGTATTTGAAATTTCATTGCAATTAAGAAGATAATAGTTGTTGGTGTCATTTAAACAATTCAATATCATTATTTATCAGCTAGTTAGTTTGCATACCAACTGTTTGTAAAAATGCCAGTTGGCTGTAGGTATTCATTTCTCATGCTTAGATCATATATATGCACTGAATATTGTCAAAATTAGTAGCACACTCATGTTAGGTCATTGTGTAGTCCATTTGGAGTCTTCTAGCACAAGATTCTCATTGATGCAAATTGAAGAAAGAGTCATTTAAAGCTAGCTAAAATACTATATCAGTCATACGTCCCTTGCATGTGAATTGTTTGATGAAATTCTTTGAGCTTTCATCAGCATTTTAGAGAGCAGATTTGAGGAGAGTCATTACAAAACAATTACACAAGTCCTAGGTATGAAAAGGTGTGTACAACACTCTTGCAAAAGGAGAGAGTTTCTATAGAGAAAGCACTTCAACCCATTAGAAATGCTTGGAAAACTTTGGGTCTGATAATTGCATCTAACGGTTGGAAAGATACAAGAAACGGGTCATTAATTAATGTGATTGCAGTGTCCCCCAAAGGGTCAATGTTTCTAAAGGCAATTGATTGTCAAGGGGAGGTGAAGGATTCACAATTCATCTTTAATATTCTCATTGAGGCCATAGATATGGTGGGTAGTTGATGGGGACACAACCCAAGAACAGAATGAACACAATAGAAAAAGGGAAATTGTATTAACTGAAAAATAAGCTAGTACATTCAGTACAGAGAAAATAAACTTCAAAACATGCCCTAAGGGCTTACAATAGCATAAATGTGGAGATAATTTCTCCTTTCAGTACCTCCTCTCAAACTCCACTCCGAACTGCCTTTTACAATGCCAGGAATCTCCTTAAATAGACCCCGGAGGGTTAAGGACTAGGAATACATTCTAGAAAGTGCTAGTAGGCATCCACTGACCAAATAGAAGGCTCCAGAAGCTACGTTAGAAGTCGGCGCAAATCTAGAAGAATCCAGAAACGGTAACCGAACTTCCGAGAGGCATAACTTTTGAACCGTAGCTCCGATTGACGAACCGTTTACATTTTCGGAAAGCTCTCGAAGCGCTCTATAGCCCTATGGACCAGCTTCACTTGTCCCCCATTTTTCGGCCCTTTTCGAGGTCATTTAATGCCCCTAACCTGACTTTGAAGCATTCTTAGGAGGTCTCCAAAACCCGAAAAACTGCAATAACTTTCAAACCGTGGGGCCTTTTGACCTGATTCTTTTTCTAGAATGCTCTAAATCACAATTACATTCATCTGGTCAATTCACACCTTCTAATTTACCAAAATGATGGCCCAATTACATACTCCTATTTTTTTGAGATTTACTAGCACACTGATAGTGGAACTGTGAGAGTTGGAACCTTTATTTGACCCAAATGGGTGTTCAAAAATGAAAACACATGAAACAGAAACTAAGTCTAAGTACATTTTTTTGGGTGACACAGGATTGCCCTTATACCTCTGGATGCTCCTGCATCAGACACCCAGGGTAGATTGAAAAGTGACCCTGTCACTTTATGAATGGTAGAGGAAATCCCAAATGGGAAACCTCAGCTGCTGAAATCCAAGTTGAGTCCTCGATCGATCGTCCTTTCCATTTGACCAAATACTCTTCATACTGCTTGTTTCTGATACTCCTACCCACACGATGATCTAGAATGTCTTCTATCTCCTCCTTCTTAGAAGTAGGAATTGGACATGGCTCTAACACCAGCTCCTCATCTGCACCATCATCATGATACTCTATTAAATCTGCAATGTTGAAAATGGGAGAAATGTGAATACCATCTGGCAGCTCCACCTCATATGCATTTCCTGAGTCATGTTTCTCCAAAATTTTGCAAGGGCCAAATTTCTTCATTTTCAGCTTGTTGTAAGTACCGGCTGGAAATCTTTCTTTTCATAAGTGCACCATGACTAGATCCCCTACTTGGAATTCCTTATGTCTTCTCCTTTGATCAGCCCTAGCTTTATATTTTTGATTCATCTTGGTAATGTGTGCCTGAACCTCCTCATGTAGACGCTTGATATGTTCAGCAAATTCTTCCGCTTCAGCACTTGTCCTCTCCCCTTGCTCTATCTTCCTCAATTCTGGTGCAGTTCTTGGGCTATTCCCATATACAATTTGGAATGATGATTTTCCAATACTCCTATTTATAGAATTATTGTAAGCAAACTCTGCTTGTGGTAGAATCAAATCCCATCCCTTGGGCTTATCCCCAACTAAACATCTCAGCAAATTGCCCAGACTTCTCTTTACCACTTTTGTTTGGCCGTCAATTTGTGGGTGATGCGTGGAAATGAATTTCAAGTCAGTTCTCAACTTTTTCCACAATGTCCTCCAGAAATACCCCACAAATTTAGTATCTCTATCAGAAACTATACTCCTTGGAAGTCCATGTAGTCTTACCACCTCTTTGAAAAACAAGTCTGCAATATGGACAGCATCATGAGTTTTGTGGCATGGAATGAAATGTGCCATTTTGGAGAACCTATCAACCACCACGAATACTAAGTCATTACCCCTTTGTGTCCTTGGCAGTCCAAGAACAAAATCCATACTTATGTCCTCCCATGGCCTTGATGGAACAGGCAATGGCTGATATAGGCCAGTATTGTGACTAAACCCCTTGGCAACTTGACAAACTTGGCAACTCTGTACAAACTTCTTTACATCCTGTGAAATTTGAGGCCAAAAATAATGTTCTCTAAGAATGGCAATGGTCTTATCTCGACTGAAATGTCCTGCCATCCCTCCACTGTGTTTCTCCTTAATCAGATTTTCCCTCATGGAACTCCTTGGAATGCACAATTGACTACCCTTGAACAACATGCCATCCTGAATCAAATAGTCTAACCACTTGGTTCTATCTACAGCAACAGGCTCTTTACAAACTTTCCATGCTTCAGCAAAATCAGGATCCTTAGGGTACAAATTCTTGAGTTCATCAAACCCAACTACTTCAACCTGCATTACTGTAAGCAACAACTGTCTCCTACTTAGTGCATCTGCAACCCTGTTAGATTTTCCACTTCTATGCTTCAACACAAATGTATAACTCTGCAAAAACTCTACCCACTTCATATGCCTCTGATTCAATTTACCTTGGCTATTTAAGTACTGTAATGCCTAATGATCAGTATACAAAACAAATTCCTTTGGCAACAAATAATGCCTCCATTTCTTTAAGGCCTGAACTATTGCATAGAACTCTTGATCGTAAACAGAATACTTCTTCTTTGCATCATTCAATTTTTCACTAAAATATGCAATAAGCTTACCTTCTTGGCTTAATACAGCCCCAATAGCACTGCCACTAGCATCACAATCCACCTGGAACACCCTTCTAAAATCTGGAAGTGCCAACACAGGTTGTTCTGTCACCTTCTTCTTCAGTAATTCAAAACTTCTCGCAGCTGCTGCAGTCCATTTGAACTCTTTTCTATCCCCTCTTATTGTGTCAGTTAGGGGTGCACATATGTCACTAAAATTCTTAATAAACTTCCTGTAAAAACTAACCAGACCATGAAATGATCTTACCTCAGCAGCAAACCTTGGAGTAGGCCATTCCAAGATGGCTTTTACCTTCTCTGGATCCATTTTGAGACCTTCGGGTGATATAACAAACCCCAAATAGACTAATTCCCTTTTTGCAAAGATACACTTCTTCAGATTAATTAACAGTTTCTCTTCCCTTAGCCTTTCAAGGACACTACGAATATGCAGTAAATATTCTTCCAAAGTCTTGCTGAAAATTAAAATATCATCCAAATAGAAAATAACAAATTTTCCCAAGAACTTCTTAAGTACCTCATTCATGAGTCGCATGAAGGTGCTTGGGGCGTTCATCAATCCAAAGGGCATGACTAACCACTCATAAAGACCTTCCTTGGTCTTGAAGGCTGTTTTCCACTCATCTCCTTCTCGAATCCGTATCTGATGATAGCCACTCTTGAGATCTATCTTTGTGAAGTACTGAGCTCCACTCAAGCAGTCCATAAGATCATCCATCCTTGGCAAAGGAAACCGGTACTTGATGGTTATCCTATTTATAGCTCGAGAATCTGTACACATCCTCCACTCTCCATCCTTCTTTGGTGCGAGTACTGTAGGTACTGCACATGGACTCAGGCTCTCTCGAATCAAGCCCTTCCTCAACAGCTCCTGAACCTGTCTATTTAGCTCCTTTATTTCAGTAGGAGTCATCCTGTGAGCAGCCTTGTTAGGCAAACTAGCTCCTGGAATCATATCTATCTGATGACTAATTTGCCTTACTAGTGGCAATCCATCTGGAACATTATCAGAGATAATATCTCCAAACTCCCCTAGTAAATCTGAAACTTCAAGTGGTATTTCACTACTACCTTCTTTATCTTTCTTAGGAATCAAAGCATAGCACATATGCTGATGTTTCATGCCATCTAAAACCTTCCTTCCATCAACAAGACAAATCCTAGCACTGCTACATACCTTTTCACCTTCCTTTTTCATGGGCTTCAATTTGTGGCGAACTCCATCCTTTGTCAGAGAGTATGTGTTTGCATGTCCATCATGTACTGCATGTCTATCAAACTACCATGGTCTACCCAACAATAGATGGCAAACATCCATCGGAATAACATCACAGAGAACTTCATCATGGTAACTCCCAATTTTGAATTTCACTAAACATTGTTCACTTACCAGGACCTTATGATCATCTTTTACCCAAGCAATCCGATAGGGCTGGGGATGTTTCTCCCTCTTGAGCTTCAGCTTAGAGACCATCTCTTCTGATACCAAGTTATCAGTGCTACCACCATCAATGATCACGTCACAACATTTATCCTCACACTTGCATCTGGTACAGAACAAACTCCTTCGTTGTCCTGGTTCAATCTCACCACTTAGTAGGACTCTTTCATTTACCAAAGTCTCTCCTCTTTCTGCATTCTCTGAATGTGATGATTGTGCATCCTCATCCATATGAGCAACCCTAGCTTGGCCCTCAGCTCTCCTATCTGTCTTTCCTTGTCATTGAGGGCATTCAAAGGCACGATGACCTTCTTCATTGCAATAGAAACAGGTACCACGGAAGCCTCCTCTTCCTTGTCCACATCCTCTACCTCTTCCTCTCTGATTTCCAAAGTCTTGATCATGGGAGTGGTTGAAACCCTCATTCCTCTGGTTCCTGCTAGTACCCACATCTTCATTTTTCTTTTGGGTTTCATTGCGGCCTCCAGATGATCTACCGCTTCCCCTTCCTCCTTGACCGCGCCCTCTTTGTCTTCCTTCAAACCTTTTATTCAGCTTCTCTTCAACTCGTAGGGCAAACTGGTATGCCTCTTCAACACTGGTCATTCTTACCAGACTTAATTCCTCCTAGATGCTAGGTCGCAACCCACTGATATAACGAGCAACCTTCTCCTTATTTGCTTCTGCATGCCCCGCTCTAATCAAGAGTCGATAAAATTCCTCTGTATATTCTTGGACTGATCTTCCTGCTTGCTTTAACCCATGCATCTTCTTAAACAAATCAAGCTCGCAGTCCACAGGAATGAACTGCTTCTTCAATTTGTCCACCATACGATCCCATCTTGTAATCTTCTCCTTTCCTCTTCTGTTTCTTTCCAATTGAACCTCTTGCCACCAGATTTTGGCATGGCCTTTCAGTTTGGCCTTTGCAAACTTAACCCTATCTGAGTCCCTGATATCCTCATAATCAAAGTATTCTTCCAGTTCATTGATCCAATCGATCAACTCATCTGGTTTCAGATTTCCTGAAAATACACCCACTTCAATTGTAGGTCTTTTCCCAAACTTAGTAATGGCCCTAAAAAGCCTTTCCTCTGCATGATTCAGAACTTCCCCGTCAAATTCCCCTTCTGGTCCCATTTCTTCTTCTTCATTGTCATCCTCACTGTCGTCACCTGCGGCCACATTTGCTCCTCTACGGAGCTCCTCTTGCAATGCCTGTACCTACCTTTGGAGGGCTCTAACCTCCTCAGGATTAATAGCTCTGGCCCTTCCGCCACGCTCTCTTCGTGGAGGCATTTTCTAACTTGAACCCACAAGCACACAGTCCTAGTGCAAACTGCCTCACAGTCGACGCTCTGTCTACACACTCAGGAAAACCAGCTCTAATACCACTTGATGGGGACACAACCCAAGAACAGAATGGACACAACAGAAAAAGGGAAATTGTATTAACTGAAAAATAAGCTAGTACATTCAGTACAGAGAAAATAAACTTCAAAACATGCCCTAAGGGCTTACAATAGCATAAATGTGGAGATAATTTCTCCTTTCAATACCTCCTCTCAAAATCCACTCCGAACTGCCTTTTACAATGCCAAGAATCTCCTTAAATAGACCCCGGAGGGTTAAGGACTAGGAATACATTCTAGAAAGTGCTAGTAGGCATCCACCGACCAAATAGAAGGCTCCAGAAGCTGCGTTACAAGTCAGTGCAAATCTAGAAGAATCCAGAAACGGTAATCGAACTTCCGGGAGACATAACTTTTGAACCGTAGCTCCGATTGACGAACTGTTTACATTTTCGGAAAGCTCTCGAAGTGCTCTATAGCCCTATGGACCAGCTTCACTCGTCCCCCATTTTTCGGCCCTTTTCGAGGTCATTTAAGGCCCCTAACCTGACTTTGAAGCATTCTTAGGAGGTCTCCAAAACCCGAAAAATTGCAATAACTTTCAAACCATGGGGCCTTTTGACCTGATTCTTTTTCTGGAATGCTCTAAATCACAATTACATTCATCTGGCCAATTCACACCTTCTAGTTTACCAAAATGATGGCCCAATTACATACTCCTATTTTTTCGAGATTTACTAGCACACTGATAGTGGAACTGTGAGAGTTGGAACCTTTATTTGACCCAAATGGGTGTCCAAAAAAGAAAACACATGAAACAGAAACTAAGTCTAAGTACATTTTTTTGGGTGACACAGAATTGCCCTTATACCTCTAAATGCTCCTGCATCAGTAGTGAGAATGTGGTCCAAGTTGTTACAGACAATGCCAAAATTGCAGGGGAGCTAGTGCTTTGGTTGAGGGGTGATATGGCCATATTATGGACACCATGCACAGTACACTCCCTCAACTTGATTATGCTATAGATTGGCACTCAAATAGATTGGGTGAAGAAAATATACAAAGAGGTAGAGGACATACAAATGTTTGTGACTAACCACAACATATCACAATCCATTTTTAGAACATACTCACAATTGGAGTTGCTGAAAGTAAATTAATTTTTTGCAATTATTAAATTTCATGGATTTGTAATTTCATTTAGTTTATATTTATAATTTTATTGTCAATTGACATATTGTTAACTTGCTTAGGTTGTTGAGACCTGTTTTGCATCTCATACTATTGTTATGAGACAACTTCTTAAGGTAAAAGATGCTTTGGGCCAAATGGTCATTTGTCCTCAATGGAGTGCATGGAAAACTTCAAATACAGAAAGAGTCCTAAAGAATAGGGTACGATCTTGGATGAATGTTGGTGAGTTCCTTTGCAATATGTATTGGATATCAGCAAGCCCATCATGACTATGCTTTAACCTCTTCATCAACATATGGTGTAATTCTATCTAGTATAGAAAGTACCGCCTCGCTATAATACCTCAGAGATAAAGCATATGCAAGGAGGTGCAATGGGGTAGTCATCTTCTCCCAACGATGAAGAATTATTGCTTCCACTTTACTTCATAAGGCTTGACATTTTGTAGCGTCACTTTCATGTGCTAGTATAGAATGCTTTACCTTCTCAACCATGGTCTCCATGCCATCATACACATCTCTCAAGCAAAATATATCCCCATTGCACCTCCTTGCATATGCTTTATCTCTGAGGTATTATAGCGAGGCGGTACTTTCTATACTAGATAGAATTACACAATATGTTGATGAAGAGGTTACTAATGGGTGCTCCAAAGCTTTTCCAAGATGATGAGATGCATGAAAAGGTGAGGCTAGAGTTTGGCATATTTTCTTGCGGAGAAAGGCTTACTGCATTTGCAATTAAGGACCAAAATAAAATGGAAGCAATCGCATGGTGGTACATGTATGGTTAACCATACAAGCATTTACAACCTCTTGCAATCAAAATGCCCTCACAGATAAGTTTTGATTTTTGGTTTTTGATTACAGCTTGTATGCTACAATCTAGTGTTTAACATCTGTCATATTGTCATTTGCTTTTCATTTGTATGTTTAATTTTTAAAAATTAATTTTGTGAACATAATGCAGGTTGCAAGATCTTCTGCTGCTGAAAGGAATTGGAGTGCATACTCCTATATCCATCCAATGAAGTGTAACCGGTTGGGGTTAAAGAAAGATGAGGACTTGGTCTACATTCATACCAACTTGCATATTTTGTCATGAAAGGATGAGGAATACATGGATGGGGTAGACAAACTTTGGGATGTACTCCCTGAGTGTGCAAACTTGGCTGCAACACTTAATGATCTTACTATGATGATGGATGATGGTGATGATAGGTCCATGATACATGGTGCATCTAGCGCAAGTGGAACCATTCTTGGTTTGAATGATATGGACCTTGCAGCACTTGGAGATGGGAGGATCCAGATTTTTTTGAGAATCCTTATGATTCTGATTAGTGAACATTGAATCATGAATTATGTTTTTGATTTTGTAGTTTGGGCATGGAGTCTAGAACATGAATATTTGTGCTGATGAATTTTTAATTTGAAGCTTGAACTATTTAATTGACATATGAAATATCTTGAATCTTGATCAATGGTGAAGTATCATATGATACTATCAAATGATATATTTCTAACTTTAAGTTCTTGTATTAATAAGTTTCTTAATTCTTTGCATATATATTAATATTATATGATAATATACATACATACATACATATATATATATATAGACGTTTCCAAACACATCCATACCCAAAAAAAGAAATCCCACATCTCATATCCGCTTCCCGCATCTGCTTTCGATTCCGCATCCAAATCGGTAACTTAGATTTAAAGCCATTTCTAAGAATGGCCATTGAAGTTATATTTTGATAGCAATCTGTTTCCTCGGGCACCAGGCTACACTAGAATGCGAATAATTGTAAATAACACACTTCTCAGATGTCTTCTCAGATAAATAGGTTGAATGGCTGTAGTTTAATTGTTGAAAGACATTTTGCTTCTTAAAAAGATGATAATCAATTGTCTAAGGTCAAAAATGAAGATTAAAAACAATCACACAAAGAAAGATAAGCATAAGGCAAGTCTCAAAAGTTTGGACGGAAAAATTCTAGTTAATTCCACAAAGTTTTCACAAGCTCAATCAATATAAAATACTGCTCATCTAGAAGAAAGATGCAATATTCAATTCATATTGTGTGATTTTATATTTTTTGTTATTCTGACTATTTTTTAATAATTTTTCCATCCATGTTATAAAGTTCATTAAACATCTATTTTAATCTTATCATTTATAATTTTATTTTATGATTTAGTATTCATCCAGAAAAACTATGTAACTTATGATTTTGTTCCATTTTAGACTTACTAAGTTCACAAAGTGAGGAGGGAGTTTCAGAAAATTTTGATGGATGTTAAACTTAAGAGGAGTAAGCTAGAACTCTTGTGATATTAGACTCATCTTCAACTTTTTTTTATTATTAAATTTATTGGAATTCTAGCTGCTTGGATCTTGTTGGCTGATGCCATTCAATTTTTATCATCTTTCATGTCCTTGAAGACTTTAAGAATGTGAAAATATAGAGGGATATGATATAACCATATAATTCTTGTAATATGCCATGTCCCTGCCATAAAAAGACAATCCTTGCGATCTGTTCAAAAACTAGTGAGCAATAAATAAAGGGAAATAATGACTTGAATCAGCCTCTTCAAAATCTCCTCTCTTCTAGACATGATCAGCAATAAGTTATCTTTCCCCAGTCTCAAAGAGCCCACATTTATAAAAAGGCAGCAGTCATTGGAAGAGACGCCTCCTTTAGCAGTGCAGCAACCTTCAAAAAGGGATATGTCCATCCGTCTCACTTAAAAGATATACAAAGCAGCTCTTTACTTGAGGAAGGCTGATTCAGGCAATCAGCAAGCATCAAGGAATCAAATCAAGATTACTTATCTGCTCCAAGCAGCTCGCAATCTTCAGCGTTAATTCCGTGAATTCAGTTAACTTTATTAAGCAGCATGGTAGTATACTTGATATATAATCTCTCTTATACGGATGTGTGCAATATGATAATATATTTTACTCTCTTATACATAATGTGAATATTTAGGTTGGGGTTCTCCCCCAAGCCTGAACGATCGGTAAGGGCTAAGGCTTTGGGTTCTTCCCATCTATGTCCAATGTCACTGCCAGAACTGTCTGATGAGTGTGGATTGCAGGCCGCTGCACCCATCCCTAGAGGACTAGTCTCACCTCATCTTGCCCCGTTGGCTCCCCAACTCGGTATTAAATAAGTAAAACCAAGGTAACGTCTGGTAGGAAACTGGTATGAGTCGCTGAGATACCCCTCAAAGATCAAAAAAAAAACAATGAAATATTTAGGTTTCCTAATTTATACATCAAACTGCTGCAAGCAATCATGTGGAGGTGAGGAAGGTAATACAAGAAGGGTGAGTTGATATGAGATCCTCTTCTAAGTACACCGCCTCATGATGGATGATTGGCAGCCTAACACATGGGGCCAAGGGGGGCAAGGTGTATCCCACCCTTGGGCTTGGATGAGAGAGATACTCCAAGAACTCTATTGTGGCTTCCCCTCCAACCTCAAGAATGATTGATTGTTGGAATGAATTTAAAGAAGTCCTAATCATAGGAGGGTGAGTAAGGTGGCATGAATAGGGAGGGCGGAGACAAGATCCCCCATTAAGTAAACTACCTCGCGATGGATGGATGGATGGCAGCCTTCCCGCATGGGGCCAAGAGGAATGGTATATCCACAATTGGCTTCAGTGAGAGGTTGCTTTGGGCACCCTGTCATGTCTCATAATCCAAGCCCTGTTATGGTTGTACTCCAATACTGAACTATAGATATTGTATGATTTATTTAAATTAAGATGTTTATGAATATAAATGTGCCATATGCTAGTTATTCTTTAACCCTAGTAGAAATTATTGATTTTATGAATTATATTTTTGATGTCTAAAGGATCTCAACCAGTATATATCTTGATTAAACATTTTTGTTGATAATGTTATATCCCTAACTATATCACATATCTTGTTCTTATTGATCTTGTGATTCTTGTAAAAATATATAGGGCAATCCCAAAAGGAGACATTTCATAATGTTAGCCTCATCTTCAACCATTTTTTATTATTAAATTGATTGAAACTCTGACTGCCATGACCTTGTTGACTAATGTCCATAAATATTATATCATTTGTCATGTCACTGAGCATTTGACAGTGAGAAAATTACCTGACTGTAACAAAGATTTACCCTCACAAATCTATTGATGTATCCATTGAACCTATGGGTACAGCTGTGAGTAAGTACTCTTATTAAAAATATACCTAGAGTTCAAAATCGTCAGGTGAATAGAAATCAACATTACTCCCAACATTGATCTCAACAGCAATCATAGTTTGATGTTTGGCATTAAAATATACCTAATGATCAAAACCTATAGAATTCTACTATAAATTTGTCATCAATAGCCATGCAACATTGACCTCGGTAGCAATCGTAGCTAGTGTTTAATTTCCCCTATGCCTTGGGGGACCTTACAGAAACACGAAATTTCAAATATTTGAAGCAAGTAGAACTATATTTCAATTGTAACAAAACTTAATAGATTATTCAATACGAAAAATACAGATTCTACGTTACCCACCTCTGCTTCCGATCAACAAAAGCCTTAGCTACCTCCCCATCGTTTGGAAGAGGATCAAATACCAATTTGTCCTCGTGCTCTTGGTTTTTACAGGCACTACGCCATCGTTTCTCCACAACGGGAAAGCGTCTGCTCCAATCACATACATAAAAGCCAATAAATTTAGGGGAATAAAAGCATATTTTTGTTGTTGTCTTTTAATATGTACTAAACTAATTAACAACACTACAAAAACCTATATCTAGAGAAATAAAAGAATCTACACCAATATCAACAGATGAGCATGGGAAAATTTAACATATTCCATCCTACAAAGGATACTCGCGAGTTTGGATTGGATTAATAATTTGATATAGGGGAAAATGGGTTCGTCTTAATAAAAATCATATTGTTACAGGAGTGGAACGTCATCAGTTTTGAAAATAATTGGATTGCGGGTCTTGAATTTGTGACCTGGAAAAAGCTACGGCATCGAGATTGTTAAGAATCCAGATAGCTCGGATGCTGCACCCGCCCATAATTCTTGATTTATGCACTCTGCGATTCAGCTCCTGATCCTTTAAAATGCACTGAAATTGATATATAATTTGCAAGCACCTCAGCACACGTCAACCTCTTTTGCTTCTCTCATTTGTTTGCGATGTCCACATCTCCACGTTTTCCTTTGGTAGAACAAAAAATCAGCACCCTCGATGAAACAGAAGGCAAATGTGCAAAAGGGCAAGCAGGCTTTAGACCGAAACACTCTACTATAGATCACGGCATCACTCTCATCACTCTGAGACACTTGATAGAAAAAATTTGGGACACTCTGGGGAACGAGGCTTTTTGTTGTTTCGTAGACTTTAAAAAAGCATTCGACACAGTGCCACGTAATAAATTATGGGATAGAACGGAAGAGTTGGAAGTTCCTAAAGAACTTAGGTCAGCTTTTTACAGATTATATGAGTAGGTCAAAGCTAAAATCAAAACAACAGAAGGGCTATCAGAAGATTTTGACAGCAACATCGGGGTTAAAAAAGGGTGTCCGCTATCTCCAACATTATTCGGACTCTATATTGACAAGTTAGAAGAGTGGATAAACAAGACCAATGGTGAGAGGGTGCAGCTGGCCCATTTTGTGATAAGATTGCTCTTATATGCAGATGATCTCATAATTCTTGCTAGAACAGCTAAAGGTTTGAAAGAGCACTTGAAAGCACTAGAAATTTTTTGGCATGAAGTAAGAATGCAAGTTAACACTAGCAAAACGAAAATTATGATCTTCTCGTTGAAGAAGAATAGGGGCATACAAGACAAGTTTCTGTTTGAAATAGCCCCGTTGAGATTGTGGAAGAGTACAAATACTTAGGCATCGATTATACTTGCAGATCAAAAAGGATCCAAGGGCACTAGAAGGCGTTATACTCTTTAAAAACAAGTGCAGGAATGCAGAATTATGGGATTGGATGACTATGAAAAATCTTTTTGGTTTGTTGGTCACTCCAATTATTCTATACGGATGTGAAGTGTGGGGCGGTAGTATGTCCGAACAGAAATGGCAGCAAGTATAAAGAATTCAAAAACACTTCATTACATGCAATCTTAAAGTCAAGACCACAGTTCCGTATGAGATCCTTTTGGCGGAGGTGGGTTCCTTTCCATTAGAAGTCGTCGCATTGGTCCGGATACTAAGCTATTTAAAGAAAACCCAAGGTCTAGAAACGCATCGTTGGCCCAAGTTGGTCATAGAGGAAAAACTTGTGAGGCGAAAAAGCACATGGATGAAGCAAAATGACAAATGGATGCGAAAATGGGATATCAACATCCAAACTTGCCTGGATAACATTAAAGAAATAAAGAAGTTTGTCAATGAAAAATTTTGCAATATTCTGTGGACAAGACACATAGGGCGAAAAAAAACTTATTACATTAAAGAATTTAATCCCACTTCTAGTCATGATGAAAAGGCCTATATAAGAGCACCTATTAACTGAAAAGCAAAAATGTTGATGGCACAAGTTAGAACTAGTTCACATCAGTTGCGATGTGAAACTGGTAAATGGCAAGTTCCAAAGGAAGAGTGGGCAGACAGAACATGTTTATTCTATAATATGGGAACAGTTGAGACAGAGCAGCACTTTGTCAAGGAGTGCTTGGCTTACAATGACATCAGATTTGGTTATACAAAAATGCTATAGAACAAGGACTTGAACTATTTATTCAAGGAAGATCAAGTGAAGAGAACAGCGGATTTGATTATCAAACTTCAAAGAAGGAGAGCCAAGTTAACCAAAACTTTGCATCTAACTAGTTCCGCCCTTGACTCGGGAGGGTGACTGCATGGGTCCCATAGACTACTTTAGTCTAATGGATGTCATTAAAATCTATCATATCATATCATATCCTCCAACAATCGTCTCTGCGCTTAGCAATGGCTAGATCTGCAATGGAGCTTTATGAACTGATGGTACAAATCAAATTTACAGCTTCCCAAGTAAACATTAAAGAAATCGAAATATTATACCACGGAGGTGTAACATCTAGATCGACAAGCAAAAACTACGAGACGGCCCAAAATGGCATGGTATGTATAGCAACTTCCAATTTCCTACTTTTGGACTATATTACTAATGAACTTTGAAAATTTATAATTAATATTATAATATAAATATATATTATTTTATAATATTTATGATAAAATAAAAAATATTAAGAAAATTTTAAACTAGTAAGATATGAAATGTTTCTAAATTTTTAAATATTTTAATCTAAATTGTTATGTAATTCATTTTTCTCTATATATAGTTTTAAAAATAGAATATTTTAATTTTAAAAATTTATTATACGACATTTAAATAAGAAAATTATCACCTTTTAGTGTTGTTTTTTTCTTGATCTATTCCATGCATAAGTATCAATGCATCTAATATTTTTGAGGAAATTTTACAGTTGTGAGAGCAAACAGATTTCATATATTTGGACACAGTGGGCAGGTTTTTTACTCATACATCGCTCGCTTACAACTAATTTTAGGAAAGAAGGATTTGATTTTTATCGTCCCTAGGGGACTAGAGCATGCTCTCTATGTTCTTACATATTGGACTAGGACTTCATACAAGACTCGCGCACTTGAAACTTCATGACTCAAGGATAAGAAGACAAGCCTTATTTATAGCCTTTTTTGGTAGATTCAGTGCCTTATTCTTCACAGGATGAATGACACTTGTCTCTTCTAGAAAGATTCTTATCTTATGAAGGCCAACTCACTAGATAAGATGCCCACTAAAGGGTGGACCCCAACATCTTATCATAAACAAGCAAGTGGTTGACAAACATATAGGACCTGCACATGTGGGTGGTTGTTTTACACCCAAAAGCAGTTATAAGGATTTGATTATTTATCATGGGAATAATAACTCATGTCCTCATTGACGTGGATGGACTTAGGTGTCCTTGAACTAGTAGACAAATCTATTACAAGTTAGTAACACAAACTATAATGATTGTGGTGGTTAACATGGCTAACCACTACCATTAGTTAGAGACAAATCATGATCCCTGGAAGTAATCCTCTGGATAAGGATTAAGTTCCTTCCATATTTTCCAATGGATTTAATGAATGGTATGTACCAATTGTCCTTGGTTTCTGGTCATCCTAGGTTCAAATGTTATGAAATACCAGCCTAGGACCATATCCTAGGTTCATCACAACTAAGAAAATCTACAAAAGTATTGGTAACTCCTGGAATATAATTAATAAGAAGTCAAATGTATCCAAGAATTGTGCCCAATGGAGTAGTCTACCTCTTACCACCGTATTTTTATATTCGTTTTGAAAGAAACCTTTGATATTTTTATATTGAAATCATTTACAAATCTTTTGCTCATCCAAGCAACAACATGAGACTTACAACCTTATTCAAGCTCCTTATGAGCAACTACACTAGAAAAAACAATTAGAAGACCAAGAGTCACAACTTAGAATTCGACAAAGATGTCCCTCTTAGGATTTGAACCAGGGTCTCCACAATGATAACTAATTGCTTCAACCGACTAAACTAAACCCCTTGGACAAACCTTTGATATTTTGCAACTCATATATAAGGGCAATAGGTTTGTCAGCAATAAACATTCAGAATTGTTTAAAAGCATTAAGTATTGCTAACAATTCTTTATGAGTAGAGTGATAACTTAATTCACTCCCTTTAAAATTGTTGGATGCATATCTAACAATTTCCTCATGCCCATCGGGCAATTTTTCTTTTAGAATTGGTCACTAATTGGTTTCACTTCCATTTCTTTCAACAATCTTAGATAAATTTCTTGGGAGTCATAATGGTGGCAGTTCTTGGCATTTTTCCTTGATTCAATTGATTTCTTCATCATGCTTATTTGTCCATGAATTAGGTTTTTTCTTTAATAACTTGTTGAGCAATCTTTTGTCTTCAGCAATATTTTGGTAGAAATTGTTGAAAACAATTATTCAATTGTATATTGTCATTGATGTTACACAAATGTCAAGCTTTAACCAAGGACAATTAGTTGAAGTCGAGCTCAGTCAGGCACCAAAGGAGATTCTAGTATCAGTCGAGCATAAGTTAGTATTAACCGAGCTTGGTTGTTCATCGAAGAAGTTAGTTTTAACTGAGTTTTGTCAATCATCGAAGGATTTCAGTATTGACCAAGTGACTCATCTTAGTGTTAGCCAACTTTTAGTAGGTTACACTTTGTAATTTATTGGTTAATACAAGCCAACCAAATAGATTTTAAATGTTTGTATGGAAGGGTATTCAAGCTAACTTGACACTAAGTATCATATATATGCAAGGTCAATTTGTGGATTGAATTAAGCATTTTTGGAACAATGTGAGAGAAGCAAAATGAGAAGGATATATGATTAAGGACAAAGTATCTGAGTTCAAAGACTAAGCTGCAAAGGATATTCTAATCAAGAAGGATCTAGAGGTCAAGCCAGAATACCAATTTAAATCTACAAAGTTAGTTGCTTCAACAATCAAGTCAATCATTGTTGATTTCTAACCATTTTAGCAGTAAAGAAATCTCTTAACAAAGTTGGCTTAGCAGTCATTTTGTAAATCCTCTAACAAGGTAGCATTTCTAGATTGAAGTGTTTGAAGACTTCTAACAAGGACACTCCTAATGCGGTGATTCAAATCCTCTAAAAAGGTCACACTTAACCATGTGTTTAGTAACCTTCAATAGGGTTGGCTCCTAACAAGGCTCACTTCAGAAGAGTGAAAACTTGTAACTAGTTGCATTGGCAGTTTTCCCAAATTGGGTTTCCACATTAAATCTCGGTGTCTCATGTGTTCATGTTATTTTCTTTATGGTCTATGTTTATGCAACTAAGTTACTAAAGGTTAATACAAATTAATATTACAAGATTGTTTTGTTACCCTAGTTACAGTGAATATCTAGTTCTAACCGAACAGAGCAAGGATTTGGTTTATTAAGTAAAAGTTTGTGTTGACATCTAATGGATTTGGATTTGTTTTTATGGTAACTGATTCACTGCTCCCCTCTCAGTTACTCCTCTTACATTTCTAATAATTGGTATCAGAGCAATTGGTGCATGCAGGAAAAGGTTTTAAGGACCTTAGCCAAAGATCAAGATGTCTTACAGAAGGGAGATTCCTAAACTCAATAGAGAAAAATTCTTAGCATGGTAGGAGTTGATGAAGCTTCATACATCAAGCATTAGTAATGTTGGTGTATTCTACCTAGAGAACAAATATGTGCCACCACCCAAGCCTATGACAGTAGAGCAAATAAAAGAAGCAAAGGATCACAATATTATGATTTCTTTGAACTACTCAAAATTTGATGAATTCAAGGATTGTCCTATTGTATTTGAAATGTGGGAAAAGATAAAGAAAGTCTTTAGAGGTGACAAAAATGTGCAGAGAGTTAAGGCAGAAAGTTTTAAAGGAAAGTTTGATTGATTGAAAATGAAAGAAGGTGAGAACATCACCAATATAGTGAAAGGGTCAAATAAAGTGTAAGTGTAATAAAAGTTGCAAGAGGTCAAATTGATGATGAGACAGTAATCAGCAAGATACTAAGAACTCTTCTTTCTATTTATGCAATTAGAGTTTCAGCTATTCAAGAGATAAGATGCAATCAAATATATGACTTAACCCTAGACACTCTTGTGGGAAGATTGGCTACTTTTGAGTTGGATAACTTTGATAATTATGCTCCTTCTTCTAACAATCTTGAATTTGCATTTAAAGAAAAACTAATTCTTCATAGATGAGGAGGGAACTCAAAAGGTAAACAAGTTGTTAGTAAAGATGAAGATGATTTAGATGAAGATCTTGAGGTAATTGAAGCTCTACTAGCAAAAAGAGCAGCAAGAGGAAAAGGAAAATTTAGAGGAAAGATTCCATTAATCTGTTTCTCATGTGAGGAAGTCGGCCACGTTGCAACAAGGTGTCCAAACAAGGAAGATAAAGAAGAAAATAAGTTCAACAAGTTCAAAGGAAAGAAAGACTTCAAAACCTACAAGGACTTCAAAGGCAAAGGTAAGAAATCATGTTACATTGTAAAAGATTTTGATAATGATGATGATGATGATGAAGTAACTTATATTGCTGCTAAAGATGAATCTAATGATGAGGAAAATGAAAAGATGGCACTTATCTCTCATGTTAGAAAAATTGATACATGGATCATAGACAGTGGTTGTTCTCATCGCATGACCGGTGATAAAACTAAATTTGAACACTTGGAACACTATGATGGTGGAAGTGTTACATTTGAAAACAATGACCCATGTTATGTTAAAGGAAAAGGAATCATAGCATTAACTGATGTAATAAAATGTGAGAATGTCTATTGGGTTGAAGGATTAAGACATAATCTCCTTAGTGTAGATTAGTTGAATAATATAGGATACAAGGTTGAATTCATGAATGGAAAAGCTAAACTATTGGATGGAAAAGGAAAACTAGTTGGAACTCACAATTAGACAAAAGGAAACCTGTTCTACCTAGATCTGAATGAAATTTCTTATTTGTTAGCTCAAGTTGAAGAAAGTTGGCTATGGCATAAAAGAATGTGTCATGTTAACTTTGATAACCTGATTCCCATAAGCAAGAACAATAGAGTAAGAGGCATTCCTTATCTAAAGAAATATGAGGCGGGCATGTGCAAACACTTTCAAATTGGTAAAACGAGAAAAAGAAGTTTCAAGAGTAAGTCTTACAATTCTGAAGAAGTGTTGGAACTAGTTCACACTAATCTTTTTGTGGGCCAATTGGTTTAGAAATCTACTGTGGAGATGTATATTTCATTATATTTGTTGATGATTATTCCATAATGATGACTGTAATGTTTTTAAAGGACAAGTTTGATGCTTTTCAAAAGTTCAAATGGTATTTGGCTATAGTTGAGAAAGAAATAAGGAAGAATATGAAATGTCTGAGATCAAATAGAGGAGGAGAATTCATCTCCAATGAATTCAATAAGCTCAACAATAAAAGAGGAATTAAAAGATAAGTATCAACACCTAGGACTCCATAGAAGAAAGGAATAACAGAGAGAAGAAATAGATCCATCATGGAATGTACAAGGACATTATTGATAGAGAAGAATGTTGCACCAAAATATTGGAGAGAAGAAATATGCACAACAGTTCATACACTGAATTGAGTTCAATTGAAGAAAGGTATAAACAAAACACCTTATGAGTTATGGTATGGTTACAAACCCAATGTTTGTTATCTTAGAGTATTTGGAAGCAACTGTTCTATCCTAAAAGATGTAAGGAAAGGAAAATTTGATGTAAACAGTGATAAAGCAATAATCCTAGAGTACTCTAATAAAAGCAAAGCATACAAATGTCTGAATCTTTCTACTCACAAAGTCATAGAAAGTGCACATGTGAAAATTGATGAGTTTGTAGAAATAAGTGATGAATAAAGTAGCAAAGAGCCTGAAGATTATAGAAGATTTGTATATTATGAAGAAGAACCTAAAACCTTACTTGAGAAGGTTGAATCTATCCAGTAACCAAGTGTGCTTAGCAATTCACTGGCACTTCAGCATGAGTCACAGGAAAAAGGTACTTAAGTCACAGTTAGTTCAACCCGAGTTGCAGTCTCAGGTAGTGCAACCCAAGTCACAAGCAGTACAACTTGAGTTATAGCTAGGTTAGCCCAAGGAACCCGAGCAAAAGGATGAAGATCTTGAAGAACCAAATGATCCAAGTACAAAATCAAGTAATAAAGATCTAAGGCTTGCAAAATTCATTAGAAGGCATCATACACCTGACTAAATAATTGGAGGAGAAACAAAAGGCATATTGTCAAAAAAAAATTAAAAGGAAAATGTTTACTTAGTGAATTTGAGCCTAGATCTGTAAAAAATGCTTTAGAAAATGAAAGTTGGATAGAAGCTATGAATGAAAAAATTAAGAAAATAAAAAAGAATACAACCTAGTCTCTTGTTCTTAGACCCAGGGATAAAAATGTGATTGGTACAAAATGGATATTCAGAAATAAGATGAATGAGAAAGGAGAAGTAACAAGAAATAAGGTAAGACTTGTATGCAATGGTTATGCTCAAGAAGAAGTTATTGATTATGGGGAAACATTTTCCCCTGTTGCAAGACTTGAAGGAGTCAGAACACTTCTAGCATATGCAACACAAAAGGGATTCAAAGTATATCAAATTGATGTTAAATCAACTTTCTTGAATGGAGTCTTGGAGGAAGAAGTCTACATTGAACAGCCTAAAGGTTTCATTGATCCAAACCAAAGAAATATGGTATATAAACTTCATAAATCCCTATATGGATTAAAGCAAGCTCCTAGAGCATGGTATGAAAGACTTCATGGATATCTAGTAAAAATTGGTTTTAAAAAGACAAATAATAATAGCAATTTGTGTATCAAGGAAGGACCACAAGACAAGATATTGCTTGCAAAAATAGTTGTAAATGATATCTTATTTATAGGTTATGATAACTTATGTAAATAATTCTCTAAAGAAATGAGGAGAGAATTTGAAATGTCTATATTTGGAGAAATCTTTTTTTGCTGGTCTACAAGTTAATCAAATGAAGGATGGGATATTCATCACTCAATCAAAATACATCAGGGAAACATTGAAAGTATTTGGAATGAAAGATTCCAAGCCAATTGGGACACCTATGTCTACTGGACATAAGCTCTCAAAGAATGATGATTCAAAGGAGGTAAACCAAACTACTTATAGATCAATGATCGAAAAACTTCAGTATGTGGTTCACAAGACCTGATATTGTATTGGTAGTTAGCATAGTTGCAATATTTTCTACTAATCCTAAATAAAATCACATGATGACAATCAACAGAACTAGCCTTTACTAATGCAAATTGGGCAGGAAGCATTGATGATAAAAAAAGTACTAGTGGAGGAGCATTCTTTCTTAGAAAGAGGCTAGTGTCTTAGACAAGAAAGAAATAAAAGTGTATTTCTCAATCCACAAGAGAAGTAGAATATATTGTTGCAACTATTAATTGTTCTAACATAATGTGGATCAAGCAGTTGATGTCAGGAATGATGGAAAAAATCAAGGAACCAATGGTTATCTATTGTGTTAACACAAGTGCAATCAATATATCCAAAAGTCCAGTAATGCACTCAAAGAAAAAATACATTGCAATCAAATATCATTTCCTAAGGGAATTGGTTCAAGACAAAGAGGTGAGATTGGAATATGTGAACACCAAGTAGTAGGTTGTAGACATATTTACCAAGCCATTACCTAAGAATGCATTTTTGTATCTAAGAGGTAAGCTAGGGGTCATTCCCCTATATGATGTTCACTAGAGTATAGATTAGTGATGCATCAATTGAGCTTCATTGAAGAACTATCAAAGTTAAATTTTAGGATAACTGACAAGTTAAATTTTAATATGGGTTAGTTCTATTATAGTGCCCATGATTAGTGCTATTGTGATACAAGTTATTAACCTTTTTAATAATGTAATCCCTCCCCCCCCTCTCTCTCTCTCTAACTACATCCATTAATATCTCCCCCCACTATCTAAATATACCCTTTCTCTCTATAGTCTCTAGTAATGCCCCCTAATCTGTCTCTCTAATCTCTAGATACACCCACTTATCTCTCCGACCCTACTTTCTAGATACTCCTCCTACTCTCTCTCCCCCTTTATGCTCTCTCTCTCTCTCTCTCTCTCTCTCTCTCTCTCTCTCTCTCTCTCTCTCTCTCTCTCTCTCTCTGTGCTTGCTCTCTAGATACACCTCATAATCTCCTTTTCTCTCTCTCTCTCTCTACATAAAACATGCCTCTATAAGAAACATAATATTAGCTCCTTCTTTTCTACAGGTATGCTCTCTCTCTCTCTCTGGGTGTGTGTATATACATATTATCACTTATAAAAAATATAATATTATTTCGAATTACTTGTACATATAGGGTTAGGCTAAGGTATATAATTTACTAAATGATTAGTACAATCATATATGGAGTAAGAGTTAAAGTTAGGATCCAAGGTTTACAATTTCATTTATATGACACTCGGTGTTATGGTTAGGGTTAATAAGTGGTTAAATGTTACACTAAAATAAGGGACAGGGTTAAGGGAAGTATGAGATTTAGGTGTAGTGTTGGAGTATTTGGAGTACAACTATGGTAAAATTTGAGATATGTGTTATACAAATGACTCGAATAGTGGAAAAATTAATTCATGAAAGGGAAGTTATAAGTCCCAACATAGCAATTCAGATGATGTTAAAAGTGGGAAAGAATATATAAGAGTCAATTTTATGAAAATTATTTCTCCATGATGATGTGAGAACATTATATATTGTTGAATTTTTAATAATGCTAATGCAATTTTTATTGCAATGATTAAGAATTTTAATAAATAAATCTCCCTATCATTAAGAAATCTATTTAGACTTATGATTTTCTTTCTTAATTAATATATTTAGTAGCCACATCCATTGAAGAAATTTTTCATACAACAATAAATTTATTTTGTCTTGTTCTCTTCTCCATGAAAGTTACATTGAACAATGGGGAAATAAAATTGCCAATACAAATAATTAGAAGTAAAAATTTGAAACCGGAGACAAGAATGAACTATATACAAAAAATATATCTGTGATGGTGTAAATACATGTCACATTCTTCAATGATTAGGATTCTTTTGTGACCTTTATTTGAACAATGATTGTGAAATACTTCTTTCATCATTGACGGAAACCCATCCACTTTTGTAGATGTGTCACACAGAAATTTTTATGCATCTTCCATATGCATTTCTTCCATTTCCTCAACATAGTCAATTCGAAATATTGCTTCTCTACAACTTTAATTATAGTTGTGTGCGCCTCTTTAATTATTTGTAGGCATTTGTCAAACTCAATCTCGAAGAAATCATTTGAGATCATTGAAGTAGTTAGGCTCTAGTATCCAATAATGTTTGATTCTCTATTCGAGGTATCCATAACTCAAATAGTAACCTGCAAACTTATAAACACAAATCAACATATGGAAATAATCATAATGAAAAAGTATTAATAGTTAACATAAATTCTTTCAAATGAATAATGTTCAAAATAACATAAATAAAAATCAAAACTATTTCAAATGAAATAGTTAGATTGTAATGTTTGAAATATGGTGGCATTGTCTTCCACTTTTCAAACATTACAAACATAAATATTAGTAAAAATCTATATATAGTATGAAAAATATTTAAATAAAACACATATATAATCTAATTAAATAATGACAAAATATAAACTAAATATATGATTCGTTTATTTTAAGTTAATCACTAACTTTAATAAAATACAAATTTTATTGATAAGGTGACCTTCTTGTCCACATCAACGATTAAATTTAATTATGAAACATTTAAAATATAAATATTTTGAAACATGCAAATATAAAACTATTATGAAACATACAAATCTAAAACATGGAAACCAAAAGTATTTTGAAATATGCAAATTTAAAACTAATGTAAAACATGGAAATGTAAAACTAAATTGAAACATGCACATTAAAAATCTGCAAAAGAAATGTATTACCAAATATCTAAATCAAATAGTTTTTGAATCCTAAATCTAAATCAAACATACAAGGCTAAACTATATGGAAGTTTAATCTACTCCTATTCAAAAACTCTAATTGCTCCAATAATCTCCATCTCTTCCTCCCTGCAAAAACACAAAATGAAAATGAAATGAGGAGCATTTGTTTTATAATTTATGAGAGAACCCTCATATCCCCCAATAGATGTCTTCTGACATTCCACGAATTTGTTTCAAATTCCCCCACTCCTTACAAAAAAAAAACATAAATGTGCATGCAAAAATATATTTAACAAAAAGAAAATGTTTTATATTAAAAATTTTAATTAAGTTATTTCAGCCCTATTTTCTTGGGTTCTATTTTTTTGGCCTTATTTTTTCAGGTCCTATTATTTTGACATCCATCTGGCTTAATATTATTTTGGCTAGCTATTATTTCGAGAATTTTATTTTATTTTATAATTCAATAATGATAAAATATATACTAAATATATGATTTATCTACTTTAAATAAATCATTAACTTTAATAAAATATAAATTGTATTGATATGGTGGCATTCTCATCCAGATTAATGATAAAATTATGCTTTGAAACATGAAAATATAAATACTTAGAAACATGCAAATGTAAAACTATTGTGAAACATTCAAATCTAAAACATGCAAACCAAAACTATTTTGAAATATGCAAATCTAAAACTAATATGAAACATGCAAATATAAAACTAATTTGAAACATGCACTTTTAAAATATGTAAATGAAAAGCATTATAAAATATATAAATCAAATAGATTTTGAATACAAATCTAAATCTAAATCAAACATGCAAGACTAAACTATTAAATGCAAGGCTAAATAGTTATGAATAGAATTCTAAATCTAAATGAAATTAATTGAAATTGAAATCTAAATCAAAGTAGAATATTATAACTAATTTTGAATTTCAATTTACATCTACATCTAAATCTAAATGAAAATGTAAATAAAAAATAGAAATCTCACCTGCAAAAATGTTACTCCAAAACTTCAATATACTCCTATTCAAAAACTCCAATCTAATCCTCCAATAACCTCCACCTCTTCCTTCGTGCAAAAACATAAAATGAAAATGACATGAGGAGCCTTGATTTTATAACTTCTGAGAGGCTCCTCATATCCTCCAACAGGCGTCTCTTCACATTCTACGAATTTGTTTCAAATTCCCCCACTCCCCACAAAAAAAAGCATGAATGTGCATGCAAAATTATATTTAACAAAAAAAAATCATATTGAAATTATTTCACCCCTTTTTTTTGGGCCCTATTTTTTCGGGTCTTACTTTTTTGAGCCCTACTTTTTCGGGCCCTATTATTTCGGCCCTATTATTTCGGCCTCCATTTGGCTTCCTATTATTTCAGCCAGCTATTATTTCGAGAATTCTTTTTTAATATTTAATTTGAAAGTTTGTAACTACTCCCAATTCTTTTTTATTGACGAAAAATCTTTTTTGGCATATTCTCGTGCTGGGTATTTGTGCTGTGATTGTATAGAATGCCTCTCAGCGTAACAAATGTCAAGCTTTACCGAGCACAGTTAGTGTAAGTCGAGCTCAGTTGGGCACCAAAGGATATTTTAGTATCAACTGAGTAGAAGTTAATATTAACTAAGCTTGGTCAGTCATTGAAGCAATTAGTGTTAACCAAGTTTGGTCGATCATTGAAGGATTTTAGCATTGATTGAGTAACTCATCTTAGTGTTAGTTGACTTTCTCCAGGTTACACTTTGTGATTTATTGGTTAATACGAGCTAACCAAATATATGTTAAATGTTTGTATGGAAGGTTATTCAAGCCGACTTGACATTAAGTATCATATATATGCAAGGTCAAGTTGTGGATTGAATTAAGCATTTTTAGAAAAATGTGAGAGAAGTGAAATGAGAAGGATATATGATTAAGGATAGAGCATCTAAGTTCAAAGACTAAGCTAGAAAGTATATTCTGATTGGGAAGGATCTAGCGCTCAAGCCAGAATATGGATCTAAATTTGCAAAGTTAGTTGCTTCAATAATAAGGTCAATCATTGTTTCTTTCTAACCATTGTAGCAGTAAAGAGATCTCTTGACAGAGTTGGCTTAACAATCATTTTGTAGATCCTCTAACAAGGTGAAATTTCTAGATTGAAGTGTCTGAATACCTCTAATAAGGCCACTTTTATTAAGGTGATTCAAATCCTCTAATAGGGTCACACTTAACCATATTTTTTCTAACCTTCAATAGGGTTGACTCCTAATAGGGCTCACTTCAAAAGAGTGAAAAGTTGTAACTAGTTGCATTAGTGGTTTTCCCATATTGGGTTTCCACATTAAATGTTGGTGTCTCATGTGTTCATGTTATTTGCTTTATGGTTCATGTTTCTGCAACTAAGTTACCAAAGGTTAATACACATTAATATTACAAGAGTGCTTTGTTAACCAAGTTACAGTGAATATCTAGTTCTACTGGAGCAGAGCAATGATTTGGTTTATTAAGTAAAAGTTTGTGTTGACATCTAAGGGATTTGGATTTGTTTTTGTGGTAATTGATTCACCCTTCCCCTTACAATTACTCCTCTTATATTTCCAACATAAACTTGCAATATAGTTAACAAGTTCAAGGAAGCCTTGTAATTCCTTAATAGTAGTAACTAGTGTTGATGAGATTCTTTGAAGAATATATTCTTATAATTTTATTTTTTCCCTTAGGAGAAGCTTGATGCCAACAAATATGATCACTTCTTGGAAAAAGTGGCACTTGTTAGAATCGAGGAGAAGTCCATGCTTTAGATAAAGGGAAAGGAAACCTCATAGATGTTGGAGATGGTTTTTATGACATTGACTGAACACAAGGATGCCATTTGTGTAAGGTAGAATAAACTTTGAATAAGGATGGAAAATGGTATGCATGTGGTATCAAAAGATAGAAGGAGTGGTCATTCCACTCATATAGATGTTGAGGTACAGTGAATGTTGTTTTATAGACGTCAACTTGATGTACAAAAATTTGCCAAAACCCTTTAGTTAAATCAAACTTGGAATAAATATTTGTGCCCTATAAGGTTCACCAAATAGGATCTTTTCTAGGTAGGGGGTGTTGATTATCAAGTAAACATTCATTTAGTGATTTATAATTAATTATTAGCCTTTTCTCGGGATACTTGTTGTCGAGTTCATCCTTTTTAGGTACATACATAGCCTAACATGCGAAGGATGATTGAGATGTAGAAATTAAACCCTTCTAAAGTAGTACAATGGTTTCTTTTTTAGCTAATTTAGCCTCTTGTTTGCTAAGAAAAAATAGTTGGCTTTTTCTTTTGGGGTTATTTATCTTCCTTCAACATTCCTTTTTAAGGGAAGTCTAGCTTCTAGGTTTCTCTGTACTTAGGCCAGGTCTTTAGATATGATCTTTTCTTTGAATTCTTTTTGTAATTGTTAGAATTCCTTGTGTTATTGGTCTACTTGTTTTGTGAAACAAACTATATTATCCATTTTCTTCGGAGTAGGTGTAGGCTTGGTTTTTATAGTTACTTCTTTGGGTTGATGTAGTCGCTCAAAGGTATGACCATTGTGTTTAATGTGATTTCCATGCAATTCAATTAGTTGTCAATTGTTGATACCTTCACTTCCAAGCTAGCAATCATACATGTCTATTTCTTAATTTACAAATTGAAGATAGTGGATGGTTATGTTAGGGAACTAGACAAGAGAAAAATAGACAAGAGAAGAAGAATCACATGTACCAGCAAATATCATCTTGGTGTCAAAAGGTTGCCATTTATTTGTATGAAAGCAATTATATCTAGCTAGATTTAAATTTAAACCGATGTCTAGCAACACATGTAGAATATATATTATATGCCTTGGGAAATGTATTGTCAAGTTTATACTATGACATGGAGTGGATGTAATTATAGAACAAGATTTCTCTTTTGATGACTCAGGAGGATCATTACCTTTTTTCTTGAAGTTTTGGAATGTATTCTAATAGTTTAACTTCTTGTTCTAATAATTCTGGAGAAATTTTTCGACTCTTTTCTCTTTCTTCTCTTTCTTGCAAGTTGTCTAATTCTATAGAGGTTGCAAATAGATTTTTTCTTAAAAAGTTCATTCTTTCTTGATGCCTTGTTTTTTTGGGTCAAGATGTCCACAAAATTAAACAACATGTTGAAAAAATTCTTGTTGTTGAATCTCCCTTTTTTGAGAGGATTCTAAAGGAGTTTCCTTTGGGGAAATCAAAGAATTCTTCTTCTGCATTAGGGAAGTTATCCCTAATAGTTAATCATAAAGATGAGGTTTTCTTGGTGACTAAATTGTCCTCTTTTGTTTTCCTTGTTCGTGGATAAGGGTTTCAAGTTCTCTCTTTTGAGGCATTAAATTACTTAGCTTAATCTTAGCACTTTTCCATTGGTCTTCAAATTAACATCATTTCAGCCAAATTTTCTTTTGTTTAACTTATGTGATCCTCTATTTATCTAAATTATCATTTAGGATATTCAAAATATGCATTAGACATCATTCTATAGATAAGAGACATCCTAGTGTCACTAGATTTAGTCAATTCTGCAAAATGAATATTTTATTCATCCTCTAACTCTTCAAAAAATGGGATATCTTCTTAAGATGAAGGTCCATCATTAATATGTTTATAATGTTCCTCATTACTAATCCCTAAATCTTTTGTGACTCTCTTAATTTTTGCTTTGCCCTTAAGTTTTGATTTGACTAGACATTTATTCGCATAATGATCTCCCTCGCAAATATAGCAAGTGAGAGCCCAATTCTTTTTCCATTTGAAGGATTTGTAATCCTTTCAACAAAAATATCCTTCTTTTTTCTTGAATGATTTCCTTTTATTATTATTATATGTGCATTAATTACCTTTTCCACATTTACACCTTTTGGAATACTTCTTTCTCTTGTAATTACTCTTATGCAAGTAACAACCATAATCTAGTGTCAATTTTTTTTCTTGAATGATTTCCTTTTTTTATTATTATATGTGCATTAGTTACCTTTTCCACATTTACACCTTTTGGAATACTTCTTTCTCTTGTAATTACTCTTATGCGAGTAACAACCATAATCTAGTGTCAAACTTTTACAAGTCACTTTAGTGATTACGAGAGAAACTTATTTTTCTTTCTTTCTTTCCTTTTTCTTTCTATACGATTCTTCATTAATTTATTCAATGAAGTTCACTAACTGTGGGAGATTTATGTTGTCACATTTTTTATCTTGTGCCACAAGAGATTGCAATACCTTGTGTATGTAAAAGCTTTCAACTTCTGGGAAGCCCTATAGGAAAGTGGTATACATGTGTTCATAATCTAAACTGTGACCTGACTGATAGAAGTTAAAATATCGATCATCAAAATATTTATTTATTTTGGTAAGGTCACAACACTTGCCTTTCAAAAATATCTTATAACACATGTTTTCTAGTTGCCTAACATCTCCAACAAAAAGGTTGACTAACTGATTAGAAAGATCAGATTTCCACAATCCATGATAGTTAGGATGCTTAGCTTCTGGATTAGATCATGTTGAGATTTTTACCATCAATGTTTCAAATCACACTACATGATCCATCATCAAGATGAGAGAGCAAGAGATGTAAAACAATGTAAGTTGCAGATTTTGCATAAACTCACAAGATAAAGGGACCAAGAAAATAGGGATTGCACATACCCCAAAGCTAGAAAAAAAAATAAAAAATAAAAATATATATATATATATATATATATTCCTACATATATATGAATATTTGTATGTATATATATATGTGTGTGTGTGTGTGTGTGTGTATATATACATATATTTATGTATATATGTATGTGTATATATATATATACATACATATATACATATATATATGTATACACACACACACACACACACACACACACACACACACACACACACACACACACACACACATATATATATATATATATATACATGTATGAACATGTGTGCATATAATTGCGTACATACATGTACATATATACATACATACATAAATACATACATATGTGTGTGTATGTATGTATGTATGTACGGTGTATATGTATACATACCTCACACCCATACAAATACTCTTTTATACATACACGTATATGTGTGATCATCTACATGTATAAGTGTGTGAAAAGAAGAAAGAGGGACCATATAAATCTAAAGACCACCACAACAAGAAAAAATAAGAGCAAGATATATATAGAAATATGTGTGTGTATATATGTATATGTTCATCAACGCTTGCTTCTCCAACCTCCTCGTCTCTTGAGCCTTGTCTTCTTTATTGTCACCTTGACTCCCCTAACTCATCTAATTTTGTGCTTAGTTGGGATATAAAATTGGTTGTCAACTTATCCAATGCCACTCTCAACCTCCATTCTTTCAAATTTTTGAAGTGGGTCTCAATTTTGCTGTGGCACCTCATATCATTCCCATGGGTTTACTTCCTTGTCAAAATTAAGAATGCTATCCACACTCTCCCCACTGATGTTGCTAAAGAAATTAGGAAGGATTGTGCAGTTGCTCTTGGGCATGCCAAACCACCTAGGTGCAACATCCCTAAAGTTGAGTTTCTTGCTTTCAAAAGTTTGATGTGTTATAATGACATAGCAATCATCAAAGCTTACAAGGGTAATGCTACTGTTATTATGAACAAATGAGACAATGTTGTCAAGATGTTAGACCTTCTCTCTGCTTTACATAGCTACACAACCTTATCTCATAACCCTTGTGGTAAAATCTTGAAAAAAGTCAAAGCAAGTGCCTCGGCCTCGTCCTTTGATGTTGACATCAAGAAAAGGTTGGTTTCTTCCAAGGAAGTCACCCCCCGTATCTATGTCATCCCAAAAATTCACAAGAGGGGCATCCCACTTAGGCCAATAGTTGACACTAGAGGCTCCCCAACTTATCCCTTGGCTGCCCATCTTGCCAAATTAATCTCTTTGTTGGTAGGAAATTCTAACTCCTATGTCAAGGACTTGACCCACTTCATCCAATTCATTAAGGATGCCCATCTAGATAGCATAGAAAGGATAGAAATCAGATTTTGTAATGAAGAAGATTTTTGAAGTATAGAAATCATGGAACAAGCATTCTTTTTTCACTGATGTCAAACATGTTACTTTTTGGTGAGACAATTGCTAATTTGGTCTAAATGTTATCATTTGATTGATTGATGAAGAGAATTTGAAAAGAAAGGATAACAAGAGTACCTAGAGAAATGTTGATTTATATGGTGTATAAAAGAAGCACTAAGACTAAGTAAGACTTTGATGATATAGTGTATTTTTTATCTACTTAAAACTATAATGAAAGGATACTTGAGCGAAGACAAGACGAAGGCTAAGCAAATAAATGTGTCTGCCAAGCCTGACCAAGCAAATAATTGAAGCTGAGAAAGTCAATGCAAGCCAAGCAGAAAGTTAGTTGAAGTCAAGTGAAGTAAGTTCAGTATGTGTTGAGTAGAGAAAAATCTAGTATGTTTCGAGCGATGAAAGTTTAACATGTGCTGAGCACCAATTAAACTTAGTGGATGTTGAGCAACCTAGTGTTGACTAAGCATCATAGACAATAATTGTTGAGCAAACAACATGTTATTGCCAATTGCCCATAAAATGAGTTTGATCAAAGATTAGATGAATCTGAGCTGACATAGTTGATTTCTTGAATTGTGTGAAGTGTGTAGAATATAAGTATGATGAGTTGGTGGCATAAAATTCAAGATAAATTTTTTTGAGATGAATTTGAAGAAGATTGTAAAGGAAGATTCCAGAATGAAACAAAATGGAAAGAGGGTAGATTCAATGAATTTGACCTAACCTTAAGATGGATGATTGTGGTTAAGCGAAAAAAGATCCAAACTCTTGATATAAGGAGATAATATGCCAGAAGCAAAGTGTCATAGTGAGAACAAGAGATAGACAAGGTGTCTTGTGGTGTTGCTTCATTTGGTGGTCGAAGGGATGAATATGTAGTTGGCATACTAAGCATGAAGGCTTAAGGAGGTGAAGGCTTGAAGGGTGAAAAAGTTGTTAGAGAAGAAGGAGATTGAATGCCAAGAAGTATTGAGGGTTGAATAAGATATTTGTAATCTGTAAGTGAGTTGTTTTGTTATCAGATCAAATCCTACCTACTATTACTTTCTAACAATTGTATCAGTCTGGATAAATCCTTTGGATTAAGGTTGACCTAAAAGTCATGAGTAAATCCTTTAACATGGTGACATTCTAATGGAATTTTCTAAAGTCCTCTAACAAGGCTAACTCCTAATAGGGTGATTGAAATACTTTAATCAAGGTCATATTTAACAATGTGCATTATAACCATTAACAAGGTTGGCTCCTCACAGAGTCACTTCAAAAGAGTGAAAATTGGTAGCATGTTACTGGTGGATTTTCCCAAATTAGGTTTCCACATAAAATCATTGTGTTAAAATGTGTGAATAATTGTGTGATATTTCATGTTTACATTTCTGCAAAGTTCATTTGACCTAGGATGATAATATACTATGGTTTGAGATATTGTATGATCAATGCATGCACAAATATTTGTTTAAGTACTGAAAAGTTTTATCTGTAAATTTGGACCTTGGATAACTGATTCACCCCCCTCTCAGTTACTCTAAAGCATTCCAATAATGATGTCTTGGTAAGCTTTGACATGGTCTCTCTCTTCACAAAGGTCCCAATTCCCGATTCTATTGAAATAGTGAAGTGCAAGACCAACATGGAGATTGCCAATTTGGTTGAGTCATGCCTTAGATCCATTTTTTTCTCCTTCCAAGGGATCATCTAAGAGAAAGTTGATGGAGTGGCCACGAGATTCCCTCTCTCCCCTATCATTCCCAACCTTTATATGGAGCATTTTGAAGAGGTGGCCCTTCATTCATTTCCTCTTTAGCCCAAGTGGTGGAAGAAATATGTAGATGATATTAACATTTATTGGCCTCATAGGCTCAACAAACTAGAAGAGTTCCACCAGCACATCAATAACATTATGTCTTGTATTTGCTTCACAAAAGAGCTCAAATTTGGAAACCAATTTAATTTCCTTGATGTTCTTTTCATTGAGAAGCTAGATGGTTCCCTTGGTCGTCGTGTGTTTAGAAAGGCCACCCATACAAACTTGTACATACACTCATCCTCCCAACACCATCCTAGCCAAAAAATGAGCATTTTTATGACCCTAGATTTAAGAGCCCATAGGATTTATGATGATTATCACTTAAACCCTGAACTTAACCATTTATGCCAGGTCTTTAGGCTTAATGGCTATTGTCCCAAGAAAATTTCCAAGCCCCTCAACCAACCCAAGTCCTTCCACCATGGTTCCTCGAATCCTAGTTGTTCTTTTCTCCCCCCTCATGTTCTGAATGCCTCCCTCCCTTTTGTGGAAGGAATTTCCCAAAATATTGCCAAGATCTTATCTAAAAAAGGTTTGTGTGTAGCTTTCAAACCCCTCTCCAAGCTCAAGAATCGTGTCCCACCTATCAAAGACTCTAGAGATGTGTATTCCAACTTAGGAGTCTACAAAGTGCTTTGCTCTTGTGGCACACCTTGTATTGGTGAAACGAGCCACTCTTTCCATGCTCAGATCAAAGAGCATGTAGCTACCATTGGTCACAATAGGGTTTACAAATTAGCATTATCTGAACATTCTTTTTCTACCAAACATCACATAAATTTGAAACACATGAAAATCCAATAAGGACAACTATTTCAAAA